>CM038680.1:436245556-436845556 GCA_021605205.1 Aegilops longissima
TTCTTTCTATAGTGGAGATAGTCGCACGTAATGACAGATCACGGCCATATTATTAAAAGCTTGCGGTAAGAAGGGGTTTCGTTCTAGTGCCCGGAAATAATATTCCAAAGCCTTTGTATGCTCTCCATTGCTTGTGTGTATAAGGCCTATGTTATAGCCTATGGCTTGATAGAAGTAAGCAGCAAAGAGTCGTAACTTAAAGAAAAAAACGGACAGGGCCGACAGATTTACCTGATGTAAAGAAGATCCTAAAAGTCTCTGATTAGTCGACTCTCTCCATTTAACACTTTCTCTCTCTCCTTTTTTCCTTGACTCAATTCTAGTTTATTAGATTCTTGTTTAAAAGAATGAAAAAAGTTCAATAGAACTAAGAACACATAAAAAATAGCATAGAGGATCAAGGCCATTACCAAAAGTTCCTCCCAAGGATCCTATATCCTATTGGGTATCTGTTCCCCGCCTTTTCCCGCTAATCTTTCCCTCTTTCGAGTCCAAGTCTCAAGAGGGCGCTTAGGCCGGGCCCTTCTCCAGAGTTCCGCATGATTGTTAGTCAGGATAACCAGCTTACGTACCGCAGTGGTTAACCGTATTATGAAAGACGGAAAAAAATCATTGGCTTATCAAATTCTCTATCGAGCCGTGAAAAAGATTCAACAAAAGACAGAAACAAATCCACTATTGGTTCCTTTGATCTCCATCTTCGGGGCTCCATGATCATCTTGTCACCGGCATGACACCATGATCTCCATCATCATGATCTCCATCATCGTGTCTCCATGAAGTTGCTCGCCAACTATTACTTCTACTACTATAGCTAACAGTTTAGCAATAAAGCAAAGTAATTACATGGCGTGGAATCAATGACACGCAGGTCATACAATAATTAAGACAACTCCTATGGCTCCTGCCGGTTGTCATACTCATCGACATGCAAGTCGTTATTCCTATTACAAGAACATGATCTCATACATCACAATATATCATTCATCATACATCACAACTTTTGGCCATATCACATCACAAGGCAATTGCTGCAAAAACAAGTTAGACGTCCTCTAATTGTTGTTGCATCTTTTACGTGGCTGCAATAGGGTTCTAGCAAGAACGTTTTCTTACCTACGAAAAATACACAACGTGATTTGTCAACTTCTATTTACCCTTCATAAGGACCCTTTTCGTCGAATCCGCTCCAACTAAAGTGGGAGAGACAGACACCCGCTAGCCACCTAATGCAACTAGTGCATGTCAGTCGGTGGAACCTGTGTCACGTAAGCGTACGTGTAAGGTCGGTCCAGGCCGCTTCATCCCACAATACCGCTGAAGAAAAATAAGACTAGTAGCGGCAAGAAAGTTGACAACATCTACACCCACAACAAATTGTGTTCTACTCGTGCAATAGAGAACTACGCATAGACCTAGCTCATGATGCCACTTGTTGGGGAACATTGCAGAAATAAAAAATTTCCTACGGTTTCACCAAGATCCATCTATGAGTTCATCTAGCAACGAGTGATAGGAGTGCATCTACATACCTTTGTAGATTGCGGCGGAAGCGTTCAAGAGAACGAGGTTGAGGGAGTCGACTCGTCGTGATCCAAATCACCGATGACCAAGTGCGAGCGGACAGCACCTCGCGTTCAACACACGACGGAGGCGGATGGCGTCTCCCACGCCTTGATCCAGCAAGGAGGAGGAGAAGTTGATGAAGATCCAGCAGACTGACGTGGTGGTGGATCAGCAGAGAGTTCAGCGGGGCTTTGCCAGCGACTACGGGAGGAGGAGGTGTAGCAAGGGAAGGGCGCGCCAGTGCAAGGGTTGCGGCTGCCCTCCTCCCCCTTTATATAGGCCCCCAGGGGCGCAGACTGCCCTCTAGATCCCATCTAGATGGGGGGGGCAGCGGCCAAGGGGGGAGGCTTGCCCCCCAAGGCAAGTGGGGCGCCCCCACCCCTAGGGTTTCCAACCCTAGGCGCAGGGGGGCCCAAGGGGGGCGCACCAGCCCACCAGGGGCTGGTTCCCTCCCCACTTCAGCCCACGGGGCCCTCCGGGATAGGTGGCCCCACCCGGTGGACCCCCGAGACCCTTCCGGTGGTCCCGGTACAATACCAGTGACCCCCGAAACTCTCCCGATGGACAAAAAACATCACTTCCTATATATAATTCTTTACCTCCGGACCATTCCGGAACTCCTCGTGACGTCCGGGATCTCATCCGGGACTCCGAACAACTTTCGGTTTGCTGCATACTCATATCTCTACAACCCTAGCGTCACCAAACCTTAAGTGTGTAGACCCTACGGGTTCGGGAGACACGTAGACATGACCGAGACGGCTCTCCGGTCAATAACCAACAGCGGGATCTGGATACCCATGTTGGCTCCCACATGCTCCTCGATGATCTCATCGGATGAACCACGATGTCGAGGATTCAAGCAACCCCGTATACAATTCCCTTTGTCAATCGGTATGTTACTTGCCCGAGATTCGATCGTCGGTATCCCAATACCTCGTTCAATCTCGTTACCGGCAAGTCACTTTACTCGCATCAGTAATGCATGATCCGTGACCAAACACTTGGTCACTTTGAGCTCATTATGATGATGCATTACCGAGTGGGCCCGATGATACCTCTCCGTGTCTACGGAGTGACAAATCCAGTCTCGATCTGTGACAACCCAACAGGCACTTTCGGAGAAACCTGTAGTGCACCTTTATAGTCACCCAGTTACGTTGTGACGTTTGGTACACCCAAAGCACTCCTACGGTATCCGGGAGTTACATGATCTCATGGTCTAAGGAAAGGATACTTGACATTGGAAAAGCTCTAGCAAACGAACTACACGATCTTGTGCTATGCTTAGGATTGGGTCTTGTCCATCACATCATTCTCCTAATGATGTGATCCCATTATCAATGACATCCAATGTCCATAGTCAGGAAACCATGACTATCTATTGATTAACGAGCTAGTCAACTAGAGGCTCACTAGGGACATATTGTAGTCTATGTATTCACACGTGTATTACGATTTCCGGATAATACAATTATAGCATGAATAAAAGACAATTATCACGAACAAGGAAATATTATAATAATCCTTTTATTATTGCCTCTAGGGCATATTTCCAACAATTCCCCCATAAGTCGGGATGAGACTCCGGACAAAAAAAAAGAGGCCATAAAAAAGAGGAAAGGCCCGAATAAAAAATGAGAGAAAAAGAGAGAAGGGACAATGTTACTATCTGTTTACCACACTTGTGCTTCAAAGTAGCACCATGATCTTCATGATAGAGAGTCTCTCATTTTTTCACCTTCGTATACTAGTGGGAATTTTTCATTATACAACTTGGCTTGTATATTCCAATGATGGGCTTCCTCAAATTGCCCTAGGTCTTCCTGAGCAAGCGAGTTGGATGAACACTCACTTAGTTTCTTTTGTTGAGCTTTCATATACTTATAGCTCTAGTGCATCCGTTGCATGGCAATCCCTACTCACTCACATTGATATCTATTGATGGGCATCTCCATAGCCCTTTGATACGCCTAGTTGATGTGAGACTATCTTCTCCCTTTTTGTCTTCTCCACAACCACCCTTCTATTCCACCCATAGTGCTATATCCATGGCTCACGCTCATGTATTGCGTGAAGATTGAAAAAGTTTTGAGAATGTCAAAAGTATGAAACAATTGCTTGGCTTGTCATCGGGGTTGTGCATGATTTAAATACTTTGTGTGGTGAAGATAGAGCATAGCCAAACTATATGTGTCGGCGTTCTGGGAACGGGGGTCCCCAGACTTGCCTGCCTACGGCCTACGGCGTGCCTCAAGTGGTGGCCCAGTGCGGCCCATCTTCATCAGCACAAGACTCAAGACCCTCTCGAGGTGTTGTGGATATTACTACTGAGCGTAAACCGGCCAGGACAGGCCAGGTTAACTTCATCAATAGTTGAGTATGCTAGAAGCCCATGAAGGCAGATAGGAATGTTAGATAGGGGCCCATGGCCCAGAACCGGTTTAAGGCTTGCAACCGTGAACCGGTATTGGTATGTAACTTGTATGGTAAGATAGAAAGAGCAGAGACCGAACCGGACACGTTTATGAGCCGGTCTTGGGACTCTGTAAACCGACGGGTGTCACCCATGTATATAAGGGGACGACCCAGCGGCGGATCAGAAGAAGACACAACAACTCGAGACTCAGGCAAAGCGTATTCGCTCCCTGGTCATCGAAACCCTATCAATTCCATCACAACTAGACATAGGCTTTTACCTTCATCGTAAGGGGCCGAACTAGTATAAAACTCTCTTGCGTCCCTTGTCCGCTTTAACCCCTTTAAGCTAACCCGTAGCGAAGGCTCCACGACTAAGTCCTTTCACAAGCACATCTGCCGTGACAAAACCACGACAGTTGGCGCGCACCGTGGGGCTATCGCACAATGGTTTCAAGTTCTTGGAGGGCAACTTCGAAGGACTCAAGGGTTATGCTGTGGGCCGGATGACCAAGAGTAGTCGCGGCAAGCTCTACATCGACGATGCAGGATGGGGCCCCGAGGCCGGCTCAATTGAGTACGGGTACCGGGTCCCCTTTGGTGGCATACAAGTTTTCATTGGCAAGATCGGCGAACCGGGCCGCGAGCCGGACATCTGCACCGACCTCGTCGAAACGGCTCAGCATGCACGATCTGCCCGGGTCAAGCCTGCCATGAAGCGTGCCTTCATGGGAATCATCCATGGAGGGGAGTACGAGGACATATCGGAATCTGGTGGTGAGGCCATCTTTTATTCCGGCGACGAGTCATTGACCGGAGAGACTGAGTCGTTATATCAGCTACAAGATGGCCGGATTGGAGGCTGTTCCGATGGCGACAGTATTCCGTACCCCTCTGATCTGCCACACCGGGTTGGAATCTTCATGGCGGTACGGTAGGCGCTCCACTCTTCGACCAAGCAGCAGCAGCGTAGCAGGCGGGAGGAGGCCTGTCGCGACCGCGGCTCAGGTCTTATCTAATCTATTTGATGCGTTGGCAACACTAATGGCGGAGGCTAACCCGGCTGATCAGGATGCGCACAATGCGGAAGTCGCGAAGGTAAGGGATCGGATTACCCAGGTCAAGGCCGATTTGGCAGCTGAGGATGCCAGGATGGCCGCAGAGCGGGCCGCTTTAGATGCATAGGCTTACCGGCTTATGCTGGATCAGAATGCATCACACGAAGTCCTAAAGAGAAGACACTGGTCTCGCCTGCCTCCGTTTTATGATGCTAGGAACCTCTTTAACACCCCAGGTGCAGGGACCAGTAACCCGCCGGTAGTAAACCGGGCGGAGGCACCTGGAGCGGGGGTGCCGGTTCAACCCCGTTTGATGGGTCTGCCTCGACAGCACAACAACGTGACGCAGCCTGTTCCAATACCACCGGGTCATTACTCTACTCCAATGGACAATCTTGTTTCTGCCGCTTCACGACTGGAAGCTATCCCAACTGAAGGCGATTCTCCGGTGGCAATCGAGACGCGTCGGGTTAAAGAGCTTCTTCGGACAGCCTTGGAGCAACAAGAGGCTTATTCATACAGCCGTGATCGGATTCATTCCACCCCCCGTCCAAGCCGGAGTTATAGCAGGCGTATGGATGAACCGGCCGTGTCAAGCAATGCGGGGAACTGCGAACCGCCCCGTGGCCACAACCCGGCAGGAGGTGCCAGTGATGCTCAGGAAGTGGTGGACCGGGCTCGTGCGCGCAGGGAGGCCGAGTTAGTAGCACAGTATGAAGCTCGTCAGCCTACTCCGGTTCGTCCAACCACGGTGAGAGAGCCATGAGTTACCTCTAGCTCTTGGGGGGTACCGTATCTCGTCCCGACGTTATGCAATGTACGCCTGCCCAAGGATTTCAAGGGCCCGCAAGGTGCCAAATTACACTGCCGATTTACCCCCGGAGACTTGGGTTGAAAGCTATGAGATGGCCATGGAGATGCTGGATGTGGATGATGCAGCCTGTGCGAAGTACTTCACCATGATGCTAGAAGGGACGGATCGTACTTGGTTAAAAGGTCTACCTGCTAATTCTATCAGATCATGGGTCGAGTCGAGAACCCGGTTTATGCAGAATTTTAAAGATACATGCAAGCAGCCCATGTAGATTGTGGACTTAGCTGCCTGTGTGCAGGAGGAAGGAGAATCAACAACCCAGTGGTGCGCCGGGTCTCAGAAATTTTGCATTCATCAGACCGCATCAACGCTGACACCGCAGTTATAACCTTGGAAGGTAATTGTCGGTTTAAGCCTCTGAAGTTGAAGTTGGGATGGATGAAACGCCATTGCACTGACATGGGGACCCTCATGGCCGCTTTAATAAAGTATGCAGACTCTGGTAGTACCAAGGATCCCGAGTCGGATGATGATAAGGCAGGGAAGGGAAAGAAGGGCAGCAACACCAAGGGGCAGCACCACAGCCCAGCGGGTCACGGAAACGGCGGAAAACATAAAGCGGACCACAGCATGGACTTTGTGGCCAATGCCAGTGCACGGGATAAGGGTCAACGGCGCAAGGGTAAACCGCCCCGGCGCAATGGGGCGCCTAACCCTAACCCGGACCGTCTATCTTACCTATTGAACCAGCCCTGCCCGAAACATGGGACGAAGGAGATGCCGACCACGCACCTCTGGAAGGACTGCTATATCATGCAAGAGTTCAAAAATTCTAATGACTTCCGGTATGATCACAGACCGGGTGACGGTTCAGGCCTCGGGTCTCATGGGCCGGGTTATGGCGGAGAAATTCGGTTCAAGCTTCCATGGTAATCGAGGCGGACATACAAATCAAGGAAATCAGGGCAACCAAGGTGGTTCTGATGGTCGGCAGCAGCGATCGGGTTACGAGCAATCCAAAGCAGTTGAATAGTGGGCAATATCATGTCTTTACCACTAGCTTGGACAAGCGTGACCAGAAGCTTCATAGGAGAGCGGTAAGCTACGTTGAACCGGCGGTGCCCCGTTACTTATGGTGGTCTGAGTAGCCGATTGTGTGGAGCAGGGAGGATCATCCACCCCGGGTTGACAATCCGGGTCAGTTGGCTTTGGTGATGGCACCTAAGGTAGGAGGCTACAAGTTCACAAAGGTACTCATGGACGGAGGGAGAAGTATCAATATCTTATATTATGAAACTTTCCATCGCATGGGGTTAACAGATAAAAATCTTAGACCATCCAGTATGGTGTTCCATGGTGTGGTGCCTGGTAAATCAGTGTATCCTGTTGGCAAGATAGCTCTGGAGGTGGCTTTTGGGGACGAGCATGAATCAAGATCAGAAACCTTAACCTTTGAAGTGGTGAAGATCAGAAGTCCCTATCACGCCCTGTTTGGACGGCCGGCTTATGCTAAGTTTATGGCACGACCTTGTTATGTCTATCTTCAGCTCAAGATGTCGGGTCACAAGGGAACTATAACTGCCCATGGGAGCCGCAAGATCGCTTTGGAGTGTGAAGAAGGTGATGCGGCTTATCTTTGAGTCGGTTTGTGCTTGAGAGGAGTTGAATTTTACAAGGATAATGTTGATCCGGCAGATATGACTCCATTGAAGAAGCCAACTACCGAGCATGACCCGGCCCTGAAGTTCAAATCGGCTGCTGAGACTAAGCTTGTTGACTTCGTACCTAGCGATTCGTCCAAGCAATTCAGCATCAGCGCAAACTTGGATCCGAAATAGGAAAGTGCGCTCATCGAGTTCATCCGTGAGAATCGGGACATCTTTGCGTGGAAGCCTTCAGACATGCCAGGTGTACCGAGAGAACTCGCTGAGCACACTCTTAATGTGGATCCTAAGTACAAACCGGTGAAGCAGTTTCACCGCCGGTTCAATGAAGAAAGACGCAAAGCTATTGGAGAAGAAGTAGCCAGGCTCTTCGTGGCTGGATTTATCATTGAAGTTTTCCATCCTGAATGGTTGGCTAATCCGGTGCTGGTCCTTAAGAAAAATGGCACATGGCGTATGTGTGTGGATTACACAGATCTCAACAAAGCTTGCCCAGCAGATCCTTTTGCCCTTCCCCGTATTGATCAAAATATTGATGCTACGGCGGGTTGCGAGCGTTTAAGATTTTTGGATGCGTATTCCGGTTATCATCAGATCAAGATGGCAGTTAAGGACCAGGAGAAGATGGCCTTTATAACCCCCTTTGGAGCCTTCTGCTATGTATCTATGCCCTTTGGGCTCAAGAGTGCCCAGGCGACTTATCAACAATGTGTGCAGAATTGTCTTCATAAGCAAATCGGCCGTAATGTTCATGCCTATGTGGATGATATTGTGGTCAAATCAAGGAAGAAGGAGACTCTGGTTGATGAATTGAAGGAAATCTTTGATAACCTTCGGACTTACAAGATGATGCTCAATCTGGCCAAGTGCGTTTTTTGTGTACCGGCAGGCAAGTTATTGGGTTTTCTGGTGTCTAACAGGGGCATTGAGGCTAATCCGGAAAAGATCACAGCTATCACCTCCTTGGCTAAACCGAAGTGCATCAATGACGTTCAACGCTTGGCGGGCCGGATTGCCGCTTTGAGCCGGTTTATTAGCCGCCTCGGTGAGAAGGCGATTCCTTTGTATCAGATGCTGAAGAAAACAAATAACTTCGTCTAGAGTTCTGCCGCTGATGAAGCATTTGAGGACTTAAAGCGGCAGCTAGCTAATCCGCCTATTCTCGCTGCTCCGATTGACAAGGAACCATTGTTGTTATATGTCGCAGCTAATGCTCGGGCAGTCAGTGTGGCTATTGTGGTGGAACGCAAGGAGGCAGGCAAGGAATATCCGGTTCAACGTCCGGTTTACTATATCAGCAAGGTACTTATTGAGTCCAAGCAAAGGTACCCGCATTGGCAGAAGCTGGTGTATGGAGTTTTCATGGCAAGCCGGAAGCTTAAATAGTATTTTCAAGGTCATCCCATCACGGTGGTCAGCTCTACTCCTTTGGGAGATATAATCTACAACAGGGAAGCAACTGGCCGGATTGCCAAGTGGGCTATAGAGCTTGGGCCGCATGGGTTGAAATACGTACCTCGGACGGCGGTCAAATCTCAAGCACTTGTGGATTTTATCAATGATTGGACAGAACTGCAAGCACCTGAGGAGAAGCCGGATAACACCTATTGGACTATTCACTTTGATGGGTCCAGGCAATTGGAAGGCTCGGGGGCTGGAGTCGTATTAACTTCCCCGCGAGGTGATAAGCTCTGTTATGTTCTCCTTTTAATGTTCCCGTGTACTAACAATGCAGTTGAGTATGAAGCTTTACTCCATGGCCTTTGGATGGCTAAGGATATGAATCTAAGCCGAGTTAAGTGCTTCGGTGACTCGGACCTGGTGGCTCAACAAGTGTCTGGCACTTGGGATTCCAAGGATCCGCTCATGGCAGCATATCGTCGTGAGGTGGATATTGTTGCAGGTCACTTTAAAGGTTATCAGGTGGATCACGTGGACCGACGGAAGAACGAAGCGGCGGACGCTTTGAGCCGATTCGGTTCTCAACGTAAACCGGTCCCGCCTAATGTCTTCTTGGATGTTTTGCATAATCCGTCTGTCAAGCTTCCTGGTGAAGATGATTTGGCTATTCCTGATCCGGAAGCTCAACTGGTGGCGGCTCTTCATGTCATCCCGGATTGGACAATTCCTTATCTCGCGTACATGAACCGGGGCGAGTTACCAGAGGATGAGTCTCTAGCCAGGCAGATAATCCGGCGGTCCAAGTCCATGACAATTATCAATGGAGAGTTGCATCATTGCAGTGTGTCGGGGGCGTTTCAACGCTGTGTGTCCCCTAAGGAAGGCTGTGAAATTTTGCGTGAAATCCACGAAGGAGATTGTGGTCACCACACCGGTTCAAAATCTTTGGTGGCCAAGGCGTTTCGTCACGGTTTCTATTGGTTAACTGCTAATGCTGATGCAGAGGACTTGGTCAGACGATGTGATGGCTGTCAGAAGTTTTCAAGACGTGCTCATGTGCCGGATCAAGAATTGAGGATGATTCCAATTACTTGGCCGTTTGCAACTTGGGGGCTGGATATGGTTGGGCCTTTCAAGAGATCCAAAGACAAGAAGACCCACCTGCTGGTGGCGGTTGACAAGTTCACAAAGTGGGTAGAGGTCGAGCCCGTTAGCAAGTGTGATGCGGCCACGGTGGTTCAATTCATCAAAAAGGTGATTTTCCGGGTTGGCTTTCCACATAGCATTATCGCGACAATGGTACCAACCTGTCCAAGGGTGCCATGAAGGAGTTACATCAGCGTGAGCACATCCGCAGCGTATCACCGATGGCTCACCCACAATCCAATGGTCAGCGGAGAGGGCCAATCAAGAAATTTTGAGAGGCATCAAACCTCGGCTTATGGTTCCCCTGCAGCGGACGCCGGGTTGTTGGGTTGAGGAGTTACCTTCAGTATTATGGAGCATCAACACCACGCCCAATAGGTCGACAGGATACACACCGTTCTTCATGGTTTATGGAGCGGAGGTGGTTCTTCCTAGTGACATCCGTCATGACTCGCCTCGTGTGGCGGCATATGTTGAAGCGGACAACGAGAAGGCGCGACAAGAAGCTCACGATCTGTTAGATGAAGAGCGTGACATAGCGGCCGCCCGTTCGTTGATTTATCAGCAAGATCTGCGTCGCTATCACAGCCGCCGGGCTAGGACCAGAACCTTTCAAGAAGGAGATTTGGTGCTTCGGCTCATCCAGGATCAGACGGATATGCACAAGTTATCCCCACCTTGGGAAGGACCTTTTGTGGTCAGCAAGAATCTACACAACGGGTCATACTACCTGATCGATGTTCGAGAGCACAAAGACTCACGTAAATCGGAGGAGGAGACCAACCGGCCGTGGAATATTGCTCATCTTCGGCCTTACTATACTTGAGCTATAGGCTCTGCTTTTGTACATATTATGCCTATGTATATATTATGATTAATATAATAAACCGGAACCTCAGCTAAAGCGGGGTATCTGTTGTTTTCTTACATCATGTGTGGTTACATGGAGCTTTCATTGGTAAAGCGACGTCCAGTTTACCCCTTGATTTTGGCCTCTCAAAGGCTTTATATTATATCACTTGGGGGCTTGGTTGTATCCGAACCATAGCTACACCTTTTGATAGGCGTAATGCCATAGCATCACTTGGGGGCTTGGTCATATCCGAACCATAGCCACACCTCTTGATCGGCGCAATGCCATAGCATCACTTGGGGGCTTGGTCATATCCGAACCATAGCCATGCCTCTTGATCGGCGCAATGCCATAGCATCACTTGGGAATTTGGTCACGTCTGAACCATAGTTACGCCTCTTGATCGGCCTAGTGCCACAGCATCACTTGGGGCTGGGTCGAACCCGAACCATAGCTACACCTCTTGATCGGCGTAATGCCAAAGCATCATTTAGGGACCTGACTGACTTGAACCATAGCTACGCCTTTTTGGGAGCTTGGTCGTGTCAGACCATGGTAATGCCTCTTGATCGGCTTAAAGCCTCATTTGCAATGGTCTTATCTTTGCCTTTGCTCGAATTATGTTATTCTTTTTTGATAAACATTACTTTTGTTGCGTTTTCAAAGCGACATTGTTAGTCCAGTTCGACTGTCAATTAAAAATTGATGAAACACGGTCAAATCTTAATCCGGAGACTGTTTGCCCGGTTTGATTTTCTGTTACCATCCTATTATGGAGTAATCCGGTGTTTATCATAACCCGGAACGGTTTACATTGTAAATCAATCTTATATTAACAGGAGTTGTCTTCTCCTCCACAGTTCGTGTTATCGGCCCAGCTACAAGGTTGGTCAGCCAACATCGTGCCCGACGGTGGCAGGTATGGTATATCTCCATATTTGGTTATATATTCCAACCTAAGTTATCACCCTTGTTTTTGTATATGTGGGTGTCATGACCCGCCCGGTGGTAAACCGCCAGGGCGTTTTTAAACTTTTTTGACTGCAGAAACAGTTGGGATAAATATGAATCAAACAAGCATTAGTTGAAGATAAATATGCACGAAGGCATACCAGACAAAGTATGTCAACTAGCTTATTACAAGGCGTTCCAGTGCCAAAAAAGACAATTGTTTTTTATCAACTACATGTCACAACATGCAGTGGTTTAAACCGGCCTCCAATTCACGCATGGTCACCGGCTTGACCTGACGGTTGCGGATCATCTCGCGCCGGTTCAGCATCTTCCTCCCTACCCAGTGGCTGGAAATCAACAGTTGCCCAGTCGATTCCATTTAACGCTTGAAACACAGCGTCATCATTGATCAGCAGCGACGGTTCAATATCAGGAGCGTAATTATGCTTACGGATTGGTGGTATAAGGTTCTCAGCCTCAGGAATTGGTGCAGCAACTCGCTTGTTTTGATTGTCATATTGGGCTTGATAGTGGGATAGATCCGCCTCTTCAACAGCAGTTGGCATGCGAGGGCGCACTTCCCAGTTTATGGCTCGAAGATCCTCTTCATCAAATTTTGTCCCGTCTTCCTTCAAGATGGGATAGCCTTGGGCTGCTTCAACAGGATTAAAGTCAGGCACCCACGCTTTGGCCTGGGTTAGGGCAGTCAAAGCACCCGTTCTAGCAGCAGATTTCTTCAGCTCCTCAACCCGGGCAGGGAGCATAGACAACCTTTTTATGGTATCTTGGATCAAGGTGGGCGACGGATTGTTGTGGGAAGCAGTGTAGATAATCCGTTGTGCACGAGTGTACAATTGCTCTATCAAAGTATAGGCAGCTTTTAACTTCTTACGCACATCCGTTCCCAAGTGGCTGATACGAGTTCCTGTATCATTGCAAGGGTTAGTAAACCGGCAGCTACATAACAAGATCTGTTCAACTAGGAGAACAAGGATACTTACCAAATACAGCTGCAGTCATGGCATGCACCTGACGCTTCACGCTGGTCAATTCATCAACCACCGGTTTAAGAGCGGCTTCTGCTTTTTCAGCTCTTTGCGCTAAAGCAGCTTTCTCAATCACCCAATCCGCCCGCTCTTTGTTGAAGCCCTCTTTAAGCTTCTCCATAGCGCCTAAAGCGCTGGTCAGCTCTGCCTTTGCCTTGGAAGTTTCATCTTGTTGCATTTAAGGTTTTCTTGAAGGTCAGCATTTTGACTCTCCTTTTTGCTCAGCTCAGCCTACAAAGAGACAGTCATCTGGTCAGGTAACAGTAAATACTTGAAGTACCAAGCCCATAACAAGTTATGCCCTTGGCACTTGGGGGCTAATGCATATTTGCTCTATGAGGCAATTTTCAAAGTCCCAAAGCACAATACAAGTATTAAGCTTGGCACTTGGGGGCTAATGTGTATTTGCTCGTAATCTACTAACAAGGGAATTCTTCTATAAAGTCCCGGTTTAAGTTGCTATCTTAAACCGTCACTTGGGGGCTATTACGGTTAATAAACTGCAAACACAATACAGCAAGAAAAGTATGCATAAAGTTACCTCATATTTTTCCTTCATCATATTGACCAGACCGGCTTCATAGTCACGGCTTGTGAACAGATGGTTCAGATAGCCGGATGAAGGTCTTGAGCGTTCAGATGGGTATAGGTGGACAGATCAGCATTCCATTTGCCTTTACCAATTGCAGAAAATTCCTCCTTGGCGGTATGCTTTGACAAAGCGATAGGATTCCCTGGATCTGTATAGCCAACACCAGTAATCAGAACGTCAACATCTTTGTCCGCAGCAGCTCGTATTGGGGTCGCCGGTTAGTTGATATTCTTTGCTGGGCTTTCCATTTTGTCAGTTCGAGGAGAACGGGCCGGTTCGTCAGCATGGCCCGTGGTGCCGATGTCTGCTGGTTCAGTAACAAAGTCATCGTCTTGAGGCGGTGGATCATTCAGCACATCATCAAGGTGGGCTTCTACATGATCTGGAGTTTTCTCGGTTCAGGTATGTATCCGCTTCGACGGTTTGTTTAGGTGAGCTTTCTTGGTTGGGCGGGCACCGACAAAATAAAAACATGAAGGTCAGTAACGCATATAAAATGCATATCAAGAATAAGAAGGAATATGACTTACCCAAGCACGGTTTTGAGGGGTGGAAGCTTGGTGGCTGATGACTCGCTAGAGGATGAATGAGAAGTGCCCTGATAATTGGAATCAGATGGATTAAGAGGTTGACGAAAACAACCCGCTTTAGGGTGTGAAGTGGCAAGAGAATTAGAGACCTCTGAAAGGCGTTTCCGAACCGGACTGTTCGGTAAACCGGCGGAGGTAACTACCTGGCCGCTATGCCGAGTTGTGCGGCGAGCCTCGTGCTATTGTGTCTTCACAAGAAAGTTTGGGTCCAAATAAGCAAGAGGATGAGAAAATTTAACTTTCCGGTTTGCTCGACGGGTTTTTAGTGAAGGCAAAGTGTTTGAATCGGAGGAAAGAATGATTACCTCTACAGCATCGGCATGACTAACTTCACCGTCGTCCTGGCAATAATCATCATCAATAAGGCGTATGAAAAATAAACCAAGTGAGTCAAGTTCTACCTCAAAATCCGAGTTACCCACATCATCATCAACCGGTGGGTCAGAGGATGCAGTGGTTCTCTTCTGGTTAGCTGGTCTTTTCATAACTTTGGTCTTTTGGCGGATTGGCTTCGCCGGTTTATCTTGTGGAGCTTTCTTGTTCAGAATACATTAGGACATAAGCAACTTCAAATAAAACAAATAGTATGAATCTTACGGCTGGCGGTTTGTTGATGGTGCAGAAAGGGGGGAGTCTGGTTTGAGCATAGGTAGCCTCTGGTTCATTCAGCATCTTTTTTACAGCCTCAGTAACTTCGTCATCTATCAGCTGAATATCAATGTGCCGCTCAGCATCATTCAATTCTCCTGTATACTCACACATCAAACCGGGGCGTTGGCTCAAAGGAAAAACGCTCCAGCTTATCCAGCAGTGTGCAAAGTCAACTCCTGTTAAACCATTGGCCATAAAGGCCCTAAGCTTGGATAGTTGAGGAGCATATTTGCTTCTTTCTTTAGCAGTCAGCCTTTCAGGAAAAGGGTGTGTGTTGCTCAGACGTTCAGGACGGTAACCCGGTAGGGGGTTTTCATCAATTGGAGACGTGTCCTTGTAGTAAAACCAGGTCTGGTTCCAATCTTTTGGGTGACTGTGGAGATTGGCGTGAGGAAAGGTGACTTCCTTCCTTTTCTGAATCGCCATCCCACCCAGTTCTATGTTAGGCCCATCTTTGAACTCTGTGCGGCGTTTCAAATGAAAGCAGTCTCTGAATAGCTCTACTGAAGGTTCCTCTTGAAGGTAAACCTCACAAAACACTTGAAAGTGGCAAATATTGGTAACAGAGTTAGGGCCAATATCTTGTGGTATGATTGGAAGTTGGCAAGTACATCCCGGAAGAATTTTGAACCGGGAGGGTTGAAACCCCAGCTTAGGTGATCGGCAAAAACAACAACTTCTCCGTCTTTGGGAGTAGGAGGACATTCCGGGCCAAGGACCCTCCAGTGTATGACATCTTTCTTGCTTAAGGCACCGGTTTTGACAAGATTGTCTAGCTGTTCCTCTGTTACTCGACAAGGGACCCAATTGCATTCATACACTTGTTTGGCCATGGCAATGAAGATCTACAATATAATAATTTCCGGTTTAAGATTCATGTTGGACAGCTATACAGTGATACAAGACGAAAGTATATCGTTAAACTGGAGTCGGTACACCAGTGGAGGTGATAAGTGGAAATATATTGGCGGTTCAACAAGGGGACTAATGCTATATACCGGATTATCAACTTTTCTGTATAGTTAAACCGCCTAGTCTAAGCATCGAAAAGTCAAGATTACAGATGAGTAAGTGAATGAAAACATGTTTCACAAGATTATGTTGTGGTTTCAGATCTGAGGCATGTCAGAAAAGGGAAATATATTCAAAACCTAAGAAGCAGTAACTGACCAATGAGCGAAGGTTCGGATAAGATCTACTATTTTGACATGCATAAATGGAAACAGAGGCTAAAGGCTACCACTATACATAGCAGATATTCAGGAGTTTATCAAGATTATCATATGAAAAAAGATCTCCATTGATGAACACCGAAGAACTTGGGAACCCTAGAACAGATCTGTGGCGGAAAGAGCAGAGAACTTACCGGAGCTGAGGAAGAAGCGGAAGAGCACCGTAGTGTTCTGATGCGTTCAGGGTGATGCAGCGGCCAAGGTTGGAGCAGAGACGACGGTCGGTGGTCGACGGTGGCGGCGGAGCTCCAGAAGCTGAGCGGCGCAAGGAGGACGATGCGAAGAGGCACGAGGGGGAAAAATGACCCTTCGGTCCTGTTTATAAAGGCAGGAGATAAGTGTTAGGCACGAAAATCAAGGGGCCGCAAATTTGGAAGTGAGGCGCAGCTGTCGCCTCGATTGTTGGAGACCTATTAATGAGGATGTATCATATACAGTTTCTTTATAACAGATGACGTCACGACGGTTTGCCACGATCCAAAAAGATGATGTCACGACGGTTTACCAAATTATGAGAAGATGTTGAAGACGAAGTTTCTGTTAAGGATTGACATGAACCTGTTCAAATCAATCTGGGGCCTAATGTTGGGGATATTACTACTGAGCATAAACCGGCCAGGACAGGCCGGGTTAACTTCATCATTAGTTGAGTATGCTAGAAGCCCATGAAGGCAGATAGGAATGTTAGATAGGGGCCCATGGCCCAGAACTGGTTTAAGGCCTGCAACCATGAACTGGTATTGGTATGTAACTTGTATGGTAAGATAGTAAGAGAAGAAACCGAATCGGACACGTTCATGAGCCGGTCTTGGGACTCTGTAAACCGACGGGTGTCACCCATGTATATAAGGGGACGACCCAGCGGTGGATCAGAAGAAGACACAACAACTCGAGACTCAGGCAAAGCGTATTCGCTCCCTGGTCATCGAAACCCTATCAATTCCATCACAACTAGACGTAGGCTTTTACCTTCATCGTAAGGGTCCGCACTAGTATAAAACTCTCTTGCGTCCCTTGTCCGCTTTAACCCCTTTAAGCTAACCCGTAGCGATGGCTCCACGACTAAGTCCTTTCACAAGGACATCTGCCGTGACAAAACCACGACACGAGGGGCCAAGCCTCGCGGGGCGGACGACACAAGACTTCCTCAGGAGCGGCCTCGCCAGGCAGGCTCGCGAGGAGGCGGAGATATCAAGGCAGGGTACCTCGCGAGGTGCTCGTGACGCAAGCCATGACGATCGAGACCAGGCGGGCGCCGGCCTGTGCAGTGTCCTTGTTTCCTCTTTGGTGCAAAGGGGGCAAGCACAGACGTGGACTACCGAGGTATCAGGCAAAGGTTGCCATTTCAGTGCAATGAGACCAAGACCAGCGGAGCGGCAGGATGGAGGTCACCGTGGAGCCCAAGACGACGTCATCGCCAGCGCTTTTTGCAGCCGAAGACCAACTTTAGTCAGGATAACTTGTACTAGATGTTCCCCTTCAAAATGGCCGTTGTTGGCGCCATTCCCGCTCAATATTTGGGAAGAGGACCAGGGCCTCTATAAATAGAGCTAGCCACCACCGTAGAAGGGAGGATCTAAGAGAGCCCTAGCCAGAAGAGAGAGGCGATCAAACTCACCCAAGCAATTCATCGCACCAGCTCAAGAACACCTCTCGCGAGGCTGTTCTTCCCTGTACTGTTCATCATCAGCCCCTGAGGCAATCCACCACACCACACACTGGAATAGGGTATTACACCACATCGGTGGCCCGAACCAGTATAAATCTTGCGTCCCTTGTGTTTCTCACCGTTTTCAGCTTAGATATCACGAGGCGATCGGACGTAGATCGGTAGGGGAGAGATCTTCGTGCGCACCCCAGAGTTCAAACCTTAAGGGTCTGCCGGAACCCCACATCCGACATTTGGCGCACCAGGTAGGGGTGCGCCATAATCTTCCTTCTTCCGTCCTGTGTTCTGCCGCTTCACCACCTCCATGTCCTGCGACCCGACGGCCAACTCTGATCGCTGGGCGGCATGGCCTGCCCATGCCGTGCCGCCTGCCGAAGGTGACCTCAACCCCGCACTCCAGGCAGCCCGCGCCCCGCATTACGCTGCGGGGCGCGGGCGACACGGTCAGGCGTCACCGGCCCTCACTCTGCAACAAGTACGATCGGTAGCAAGGGCATTAAGCCACGCTGCGGCCACGACACCGCACACCCGGCGAGAGCAGGCAAACATGAAGGACGCGCTCACGGTGGCGCGCGAGCTGCTGCGGTGCAGATTGCAAGAAAGCGGCTGTCGATGTCAAACCGGCGGATCTCGGGTAGGGGGTCCCGAACTGTGCGTCTAGGCGGATGGTAACAGGAGACGAGGGACACGATGTTTTACCCAGGTTCGGGCCCTCTTGATGGAGGTAAAACCCTACGTCCTGCTCGATTGATATTGATATTGTGGATGTTTACAAGAGTGGATCTACCACGAGATCAAGGAGGCTAAACCCTAGAAGCTAGCCTATGGTATGATTGTAAGGGTTGTTGATGTTGTCCTTGTCCTACGGACTAGAGCCATCCGGTTTATATAGACACCGGAGAGGGCTAGGGTTACATAGAGTCGGTTACAGTGGTAGGAGATCTACATATCCGTATCGCCAAGCTTGCCTTCCACGCCAAGGAAAGTCCCATCCGGACACGGGGAGAAGTCTTCAATCTTGTATCTTCATAGTCTTGGAGTCCGGTCGATGATAATAGTCCGGCAGATGATAGTTCAGCTGATGATGGTAGTCCGGCTATCCGGACACCCCCTAATCCAGACTCCTCGGTAGTCCCTGAACCAGGCTTCAATGACGATAAGTCCGGTAGCGTATATTGCTTGGCATTGCAAGGCGGGTTCCTCCTCCGAATGATAGAAGATTGTGAACACCGGGATAGTGTCCGCTCGCAAAATAAATTCCACATTCCACCGTAGAGAATAATAATATATACACAAGTTCAATCTGCGGCGTTTTTGTGGCATGACGTCACACCACTACCAAGCCATTACTTGAATTGTTTTTTTACTTTACCACCTTAGCGCATTTAGCGAGGCGGTTTCCTTGGCACGTCTCGTCGAAGCAGAGATCGTGTTTCCCCTTAATCCAGGATTCTCATCAATACGGACGTGGGTAACCCAACCGCGCCCGCCCGCCACGCCCCCTCTATCGAAGGCGAGTCCCAAACCCAGAGTCTTGACTTGTTGAACACCGCACTTGATGGGTATCGAGTGCGTTGTTGCTTTGTCACTTTGGCAGGCCTTTTCCGCTTCCCGGTATGGAGCGGAGACGGCTCTTGGTATTCTCCCTCTTTATAACGGGACCAAGGCTCGTTTCTTTTTTCTTCAATCCCTCATCGAATCCTCTCCCGCTCCAAGTTCCAGCACCTAGAGCTCCAGATTCGAAGCTGCGGACTTCCAACGATGTCGGTTCCGACCTCTGGGCGGTGGATGCCCTCCTCCGTCACGGAGGAGGGCGTGCTAAAGCTGCGAGAGGCCAAGTACTGTCTTACGAGATTTCGACAGGTTGCTGCGAAGGGCAGGCCATCCCCATCCCCCCGAGCCCGGCGAGTATGTCGTTTTTGTGTCCCACCTCCGTCGGGGTTTAGGCTTCCCGATGGATCCTTTTGTGAGAGGTCTCATGTTTTACTATGGGTTGGAATTCCACGACTTGGCTCCGGAGTCCATCCTCCATATTTCCGCATTTATTGTCGTCTGCGAAGCCTTCCTCCGCGTCACCCCTCACTTCGGCTTGTGGCTGAAGACCTTCAATGTGGCGCCGAAGATGATCGGGGGGCGTCAAGCGGAGTGTGGCGGGGCGGCCATAAGTAGGAGGGCCGATGCCCCGTGGCCCGCCGGCTCCTTCCAAGAGGAGCTCGGCCCATGGCAGCAAAAGTGGTTCTATATTACCATTCCGAGGGGCCGCAGACAAAAGCCGCCGCCCCTATTCCGCCCGGGACCTCCACGACGGTTGATGTCGTGGGTCAACCAAGGCTCAAGCGGGGCCGTCAAAGGACGTGCCCCTACTGCAGGGCCGGATTCGAGATCTCCAAACGAGGGAGGTCGATATGGTGGTGGTGATGCAGGTTATGCTGATTAGGCGTCTCCCGCCCTGCAAACGTCGCCATCTCCGGCTATGGGAGTTCAATCCGGAGGGTCCACGGATTCTTCAACACTTCATGGGTATGACACCCCTGGAGATGTACAAATTATTCTTCGGATCGCAGGAGGTGCGTCCGGAATTGACCGAGGATGCTGGCCTAAGCTGCAATCGCCCGGATACTCAAGTAAGTAGTTCCGAGTCCGGACATACCGTTTGTTTGCCTTTCGATGATTCGCCTTATGACCAATTTCCTTCTACACAGGAGTGGATAGCGGAAGCAAAATTGATACGGTGTCCGCCCCCCCCGAGACCGCGCCGGATCCGTGCTGGTCCGGATGCTTGAGGTTGCGCCTTCAGAGGAAGGCGAGGGGGAAGCAGAAAGCTCTTGCCTCGCCTAAGGAGGCTTTTGAAAGAGGGGGATCGAGAATCCCTCCTCCAAGGGGAGAAGAGGACTGCCTCCGAGGACCCGGGGCAAAGCCCCAAAACGGGGAAGAAATCTTCACGGAGGGTCCTGCGTCCGGGAGGCCCCGCCGCACAATCTCCGTAATGAGTCAGCCTCCAACGAGCCGTAAGTAGAAAGAAAGGAGTTTTATAATAAGGGACATCCCTATTTGTGCTTCTGAGGATAACTAAAGTTTTTACCTTGTAGTTCGGATCTTCGTCCTTCGCAGATGAGCTCGTCTTCGGGGGACCTTCGTCCGTAGATGATAGAGAGCGAGACGCCTCCGTCCGGGGCGCCGTCAGATAGGGCGGACGAGCCTGAAGTGTCGTCACGGAGGGAGCCCCCGGGTTTGGCAAAGCCGGATAGTTCGGCGCCAACTGGTGTACGGCTGAAGGATCTGCTTCAGAAGGCGTCTATCTCAGAAGATCAGCACGCATTGATGAGCATGGTGATTGAAAGGATTTCGTCCGCCGAAGGCGGGTTGCACGATGCCGTTAGGATTTTGCTGGCGGGGTTTGAGGTACGTAAAAATAACACACCTTTTAACAGTTTTGCATATAGAATGCGCCCTGTATAGATAGTAGCCCCTGAGACTCGGTAGGTTGTCGAAATCGACAGCGTGCCGAGGATCAAAATCACAGGTTTAAATTCCCGTCGTGCCAATGCAGGTGGCGGGTCGTCTGGGGGCCAGCCGGACTGATGGAGTTGCTGAACTAAAGTGGCAACTCGATGCTGCGGATGCGGACATCACGCTGGTCAACAGGCGACTTGATGAGTCGCAAGGTAAGTGTTACTGCGTGGTCACTTGGTAAGGGAGCCGAAGCCATCTCCTTACAACATGTGCGTGAAATGCAGATAGTGTCGCTGCCGTGGAGAGCCTTCGGGCCGAACTTGCTCAAGCCAAGGAGCAGGCCAGAAGGAGTAATGCGGCGGCCTCGAGGGCGGCCGAGGAGTTAGTGGCCGAAAGGGTCGCACACTGCCGGAGCAGGGAAGATATAGCCGAAGTGGCCGTGAAGTTAAAAGACGCTACCGACCGCAATGAGGTCTTGGGAAGGAGCGCCTAGCGGGGCAAGAAGACCTGCGGAAGGCCACCGCCGAATCCAAGGATGCCCGCTCTGCAATGCGGGCTATTAAGGAAGAGCTGCGCCAGGCCGGAGATATTGTAGCTGGCAAGCCTTTTCTGCTACGCCGAAGGTTTACGGATCCAAAATATGCTCAGCTGGGCCAATCTGGGGTCCGGAGGACCTTATATGGACTTAGCAGCGAAGTGCGGCGGATGCCGTTGCAGCATTTTCGAAGCCGTAAGGATCACAAGACGGAAGAGCTGTTTTGGTCTCAATTCCATAGTCCGGAGCGCTCACTCGCCGACCGACCGCTTGGCGAGTGGGCTGAGCTAAATAGGTTGTCCGGCTTGCTATGACGGATATAGTGACCCATATCCGCCAGATAGGCCCCACCAAGAGTTACTTTGGCTTATTGCAGCAATTTCTTTAGCGGTGCCGCATATCAAGGCGATGAAGCGGTCGGCCTGCATAGAGGGTGCGCGGATGGCGCCGCCGTATGAAGACACATTGGACAGAGATGGATGCCACCGCTGTTGCACTTCGGTTCGGATGATAACCGTTACCCGCCGAGCACTATTTTGGCGAAGTGTTGCGTGGTGCTCGTGGTAATAGAGTCGCAGTTGCTCAAAAAATGTTACGCTTGAATGAACGCTTTTATGATGTAAAACAATATTTATGATTTTAGCGCCTTTTATACTTGTGCGCTCAAGTAATAGAATATCTCCTATGCGGCCGCTCATGTATACGTGTGTATAACCCGAAAGATGGCGTCGTCGGTTTCAGCCCCCACGCACAAGGTGCGGGGTGTTCATAAAAAAATAGCTGCCACACTTAATCCGATGTCTCGGTCCTGTAAAGGAGGTGGTAGCGTAGCAAACGAGGCAACCTGACTATAATGCGTTGTCACTTTCACTTAGCCATGGAGTTCGAGGATGGGGCTATGACATAGCCCCTGGGGGCACCGCGCTCTCCGAATTCGGGTCGCGTATGTGCCTGGCCGGGAAACGGCCCTTCGTCAAAGCGGAGGAATCCTAAACATTCCCATGGTCGATCGAGTGGTTGACCAGTCTCTCGTTGTATCATGACAGTCCGCTGCTTTCATCGAGGTGCTCGCCCAATTAACGGGGCACAATCGCAGAGTTCTCCGGAGCCGCGTTAGCCGATGATACGGAACGAAGGCAGCAAACACAGGAGCCGGGCAAACCCAACATTTGACCAAAGACATGATTCGAGCTGATGCATATAAGGCCTAATCTCGAGACACCAACACTCCCAAAGGTGTTCGGTCTTTATAATAGCGGTCAAAACAAAGCCCTAAGCCCCTTGTGTCCTGTGTACGGCAGGTTCTTTCGGCGCCGCCGATGCCAAAACGCCGCCTCCACACTGGTTATAATGATGAACCATGGGATTATAGCAACAAGAGACAGAAGAAAGGTTTACGAGGGTCTTAGTCCTAAAAGAGTCCTTGTAACGGGTCCTCTCGCACGCCTGCGCTGTGTCTCCGCAGCCGATCTCGACGGGTGTGCACGCTGTTCATCTCAGAAAAGAGAGGAACTTAGTTGGAAAAGGAATCGTGCGAGAAAGTGCATAAAAATTGAAATATAGGTTAATAAAGCTGAGCCTATGCTAGCTCATTATGGCTTATATGTACAAGCCCTTGTGAAGGGGTGTGCGGCTAGGTAGCCCTAGTTTATTTATTCCGACTCGCCCAGCCGTGTCCGGGGTCTCAAACGACCTTTTAATGGAATGATGCCACGTGGACTGGCATTTTAAGCGTAAGAGACGCAGAATGTGGTATTGCATTGAAGCGGACTAAAGCTTCCCGTCCATGATGCTTGATAGCTACTTTTAAATGGGGTGACATGAAAGGTTAGCTATTCTCGTCGAAAGTTGTCAGGTGACCCTGACACAACTTCTAGTAATAATGAAACTATGCACCTGGCGTAAGGGCCTGGCGCCACTCCTTTGAAGGAAGTGCGGCTATGCCGAATTGTAGTAGGGTCTATCCCAACTTGCGGATTGTGTCCGGATATAGCAGGTTCAAGTCACTGCCGCCGTCCATCAAAACCTGCATTAATTGCAGTCCGTCTATTATGGGATCCCATATCAAGGCAGTCTATCCTGCGTTCCGGATACTTTTGGACTAATCCAGATGGTCGAAAGTGATTGGTTTTGACGTCCAATCTCGGTCCACTGGGGTGGATCGTGCGACACTTGTCTTAGCGAGTGCCGTGTTGGCTTTCCGTACTATCACGTGAAGCGAGTTTACTGTTTTGACTTCTTGTGGGAAAGTCTTTTGACTTCCGTGCTCGCCTGGTGGGGTTCACATCGCCCTTGCTTGGCGATCGAGCCCCTAGTGTCCGGGCGTTGAGTCTGCCGGACTGTTTAAAACCCAACAATTTCGTTGGTATGGTTTGCGTGCCTTTCGAGGTACTGGATTTGACATATCCGATCTAAAATTTTGTTTAAATTTGATAGCTCGCCTCTGTTCTCCTTAAGAGGTCGTGTTTTATTGTTTGGCCGCGAGCTTTTAAATCCGTGTTGACCGCCGTGCTCTTTGGCTTTTTTTTTTATTCCGCGCTGGTCTTTCTGCTGCCGTGACTTTCCGCTTTCCATCTCTCGATCTCGGATGTACTGGTCGCTGGTGTTGCATCTTGCTAGCCAGCTGTCTTCCCGCGCAAAAGCGCGTCATGAGGCTTGTTAGCGGCCATTGTTCTTGGCTTCTTCTTGGCCGAGGTGTTCAAGCGAGCCATTCAGACGGACGTTGTGTTTAAAAGCTGCTAGGGCTTCGCGTCCTGACAATGACTATTTGGTTCTTTTTGGTAAGGAACCTGTTCGAATTATGCTACCGACTCTCGGGCTGTTGGGTTATATGACTCAGATCGCTCAGATCCGTGGGCGGACGAAGTCCCTTGAAAATTTGTTTAAACGCGCCCTCAAGCTCTTCCCAACTTCCAATGTGTTTTCGGGAGGCTTTTGAGCCGGTGCCGAGCTGGCCCTTTGAGCTTGAGGGTAGGTATTTTATGGCGTGGAGATCATCTCTCTAGCCATGTGTATATGTAGTATGTAATCTTCTATCCGCACTCCGATGTCTCACAGTGCGTCAGATGCCTCTATGTTCATGGGTTTGAACCTGCTGGAAATTCATGATCCAACACCTCATCGGTAAAACATAGCGGGTGCGGCGCCTCAGTATTTGGGTGTGCCGCTGTCTTCAACACTTGTTGTGTTGTGTTACTTCCGGGCCCCTTTTTTGGCCCGTAGATGGACCTAGTTGGGTCGTCTGCTTTTCCCGGATTATAATTGCTTGTGTGCGGCCCCGCTTGTCGCTTTTGGCCTGTCATCTGGCCGTCTATCCGGCCAGGCGGCCTCTTTATTTTTTGATTGTGAAGGCTCTATGGCTTCCTCGTCAAATTCTGGCAGCAGCTTGCGCTTCGGGTAGCTCTTTGTTTGATGGCCATTGCCATATTTGTCTGCAGTCTTGAATACTTTGCTCCACTTCATTCTGAGCGTGTCTTCTACTATTTTGAGCTTCCGTTTCTCCTTCTTCAAACTTCTTGCAGTGGCGACGAGTCTTTTGTGTATGTTCTTATGCTCCGGTGTTGTGTCCGGACTGTTGATTGCTCCGTGAAGGGGTTGATTATCCGCTCGCCCTGTTCGTCGCTCGCTGGTTTGCCCTGCTCTATCGCTGGGTCGTTAGGAAGGCTGCTTTGATCGAGGCGGACTTAGGGCGCGCTCTACCGCCGCTTTTGGTTCTTTATCGGCGGGATTATCCTCCGCCGCCCCGTTGTTTATCGCTTCCCTTTGGGGTGTCCACCATGTATATGTCGATGGAGAGGTGGTCTTCGGTGTCCTGTAAGCACTGGTTCTTGGTAGTCTCCGCATCGCCGCTCATACCGCCGATGTCTTCGAGTCGAGTCGAGTACGCCGTTAAATCGTCGACGGTGGCTACGAAGTGGGTGGTGGGTGGGGTCTGAATTTCTTTGTCGTCCGCGTCCCAACCGTCCTGGCCGTAGTTCGGCCAGGGCTCTCTGGATAATGAGAGATGCTTCATTGAATTTATGATATCGCCAAGGGCGAAAGTGCTGAAAGATGTCCGCAGCGGTGAATTCCATGATCGGCGCCCAATCGGATTCGACCGGGCAGGGTGCAGGAGGTTCGAGTCCGCAGAGTCCGCACCTCGGAGTCATGAGCTTTATGCGGGACAAGGTAAGTGTTCGCTCCATCGCCAGAAGTGGCAGCCCGAGGCGGTGTCCAGCCATCCGCCCTCGATCCGAGCGATCAGCTCCGGACTATGAGTCGGAGCGGATTCGCAGCGACCTCCAAGGTGCTGTCCGCGGCGAGTTAGGTCATGCCCATCGTGATAGCGCAAGGCACACTCGGCCGTGGCTCAGATCCATCAAGATCAAGTCCCCGCGATATCGGCCGTGAAGTTTAGGCTTCCAAACCTGACTCGACGGCTGGGGCGAAGCTTTCGATGTGCTCCAAATGGCCAAGGGAGTTGGCCCGCAGAGCGAAGCCGCCAAATACGAAGATCTGTCCGGGGAGAAAAGTCTCACCCAGGACTGCGTCGTTGTTGATTGAAGAGGCCATCAAGCCTATCGGTGACGACACAGAGAAACTCTCAATGAAAGCACCAATGTCAGTGTCAAAACCGGCGGATCTCGGGTAGGGGGTCCCGAACTGTGCGTCTAGGCGGATGGTAACAGGAGACGAGGGACACGATGTTTTACCCAGTGTTCGCCCTCTTGATGGAGGTAAAACCCTACGTCCTGCTCGATTGATATTGATATTGTGGATGTTTACAAGAGTGGATCTACCACGAGATCAAGGAGGCTAAACCCTAGAAGCTAGCCTATGGTATGATTGTAAGGGTTGTTGATGTTGTCCTTGTCCTACGGACTAGAGCCATCCGGTTTATATAGACACCGGAGAGGGCTAGGGTTACATAGATTCGGTTACAATGGTAGGAGATCTACATATCTGTATCGCCAAGCTTGCCTTCCACGCCAAGGAAAGTCCCATCCGGACACGGGGAGAAGTCTTCAATCTTGTATCTTCATAGTCTTGGAGTCCGGTCGATGATGATAGTCCGGCAGATGATAGTTCGGCTGATGATGGTAGTCCGGCTATCCAGACACCCCCTAATCCAGGACTCCCTCAGCGGCCATGACGTGCTTCTGGAGTGCGTCGCCGAGCTCCTGGATGCCGCTGCGTCATGGGATCCCCCGTTCTGTGCCCAGCTTCCACCCCAGGCCCCGGGCGGATCACGAGGCGGACCGATCCGTGCCCATGCGCCCCCGGGCGCGCTTCAAGGCTTCATCAACACCAGCCTGACCATCAATGCCGGGAAGCAAGCTGCGCCGGCACCGCCCCTGGTAAGCGAGGGCATGCGCATCGCAGCCTTTGGTCCCAGTGGGCCGCCACCCTACCGTCCCCAAGATGGAGATTCCAGCCGAACTGCATGGCACACGGAGCACCACGGCGAGGCCTTTGGGGTGGTGACCCCGGAGGCCTATGTGCCCCACATGGTGGATCGAGTGTACGCACTAGAAGAAGACCACGACTCGTTCCTTGGGCCAGGCTGGGAGGAAGAGGCGCCAGAAGTCGAGCTCTTTCAGGAGCCTCATGGGAGCCTCGACAACTACCGGGTACCGCTAATTCCTCAGGAGCAGGCTTATGCTAACCATGGGTCACAGGAGGTTCAGTTCACTGCAGCGGATGGCTGCCCCAGTGAGGCCATCTCCTTCCCCTCAGGAGGAGGACACTGGGGGCAGCAGGAGAGGGGTCGGGAGCCAGGCTCCTCCCCACGGCATGCGGAGCAAGGCGTTCTTCGGAGGTAGGCCCTCTGCCGGGGAGGTGCCCCATGGCCTGCCCCTGGCAGAGGACCCGTGGTCGTCGGGGGAACCGCTGGCGTCCCCTTTTCCCCATTGGCGTCGTCCTGGTTTCCGGTCGCCGTCAATGGGGTCAAGGGTGGCGCAAGGCAGGGCCCTCATCTGGCGATATGAAGGAAGGCCAGTACCTGTGAAGAAGGCCCAGTTCCTGTGAAGCTCGCCGCCTGTGACACTCTCACGTAATAATGAGTTGGGGTAGTACATGCCCCGGAGTCTCCGGAGAGCCGCCCTCGGGCCTCGGGGGCTCCCTCCCACGCCCAGTGGCAGCACTTAGCTATGCGCTAGTGAGAAGACGTCGAAGACTAGACTAGGTGCCGGACACGGCCTTTTGCTCTTGCTTTCTTTTTTATGCGAACAAGCTCTCTCGTTTCGGATCTAAGTTGAAGTCGAATTGTGTTTGCGTATGCGGGGAGGGGTGTCGAGTCTTATTCGTGTGCTTTCTCCTTCTCCGATTTCTGTTCTATTTGGAATTCACACTAGTTGCCTCCCTCTCGTGGGCTCCTCACGAGTAGGGCAGGGCCCAGCATGTGCGCCCGCCGTCCCGCGGCCGGCGTTCGCTCCAGCCAAGCTCTCACTGCAAGGTCAAATGGGATCCTCATAAGGCCCACGGGCGGACACCGCGAGCCCACATGAAGCTCGCCAAGACAAAGGTAAAAACACGACAACCTACTCATCGCGAAAATCATGGCATTATGTAGGCACCCGTCCGGCGCCGATCTAGACAGCACGTAGGCAACAATCTTTTTTATGTGAGGGCCCTCCCCTCCCAAAAATGCTCTCACAACCTTTGGGGCCACGCCCGAGTCTCTTCCTACGTAGGGCGAACAGTGGGGGGAAGCGCGGGATCAATCGGACATATCACTCACCGCATCCCCCAAGGCGTCCCCGGAAGCATCGCTGGCACCGCCGTCGTCACCGCCAGCCTCTCCATCGCTGTTGTTGGCACCGTCCACACCACCGTTCACCACGTCACCTTCATCAGCAGCAACGATCACCCCGTCTTCATCGGAGGTGAAGGCCCGGACGAGCGCGTTTACATTGTCCTCCACCCACCGCGCTAGGTCGCCTCGGACGGCCTCAGGCACCGGGGCTATGGCGGCATTGAAGTCGAAGAGGGGATCGAGGTTCTGGAGATGGCTGAAGACGCGGGAGAATGCTCGTGCGAGCAGGTTGCGGATCCGTTCCTCCAGTAGCTGGCGAGACCTCTCAGAGCGGTTCTCCAGATGCGTCACCACGTCGGTGAAGAACCGGAGGTTACCGGCGTAGTTGGTCACGTGCGGCTCCTTAGCAACGGCCTCGTAGATGTTGCCCAAGGCTGCGTTAGCCCTTTCCCTGAGCGTCCGGAGCATGGGGCCGTGCATGTGTTCCAACGTCTGCCGCTGGCAGATCTCATCCGCATTCTACTGCACGACGGCCTCGGCATCATCAACCCGTTGTTGAAGAAGGAGCAGTTTGGCGCGGGAGGAGGCTTGCTCAGCCTGCGCCGAGCTTAGTGCGACAGCGGTGGCCTCAGCTTGCTGTGTGGCTTCATTCAACCTGATCCTGAGGGCAACAGTCCTGCCCGTGGCCTTAGCCCTAATCAACTCCAGCCGCTCTTCATACTCGCGCTCAAGGCCAGCGCGAGCCTCCACCACGCGACGATCGATCTCCTCCTGGATCCAGGCCTCCCGCGCGCCAACGTCGTCCTCCGCCTGGGCGACCTGGCGCTCCCTCGTCTCCAACCGCTCCAGATCAAGGTTGCGCTCGGCAGTCTCCAGCGTCAGTGCTTCTTCGCGCCTCTGGAGCTCCTCCTCTTCAGCGGGCCCCCCCTTTCAGCAGCGCAAGGGTGGCTCGACGTAGCTCCACCTGCTGCTCCAGGGAATTGCACCAGTCTTGGAGCTCCCACGCATGCTCCTCCGCAGCTTCGCATCGCCTATCTGCCTCCTGAGCTTCCTCAAGGGCCCGGGAGCAGGCCTCCCGAGAGGCTGCCAGGGATGCCTCGGCCTTGGCGTTTTCAAGGTCACGCTGGTGGCGCGCAAGACCAACAGCCGCCTTGAGCTTGCGCTGCTCCTTGACTAGCATCAAGCCTTCAGCTTCGAGACGCGTGTCTTTGCCCGCCAGCTCTACACCAAGCTGGCTCACTACATCGGCCGCCCTCCGGATGAACCCCCGGCGGACAGCGCTGCGCTCCCGCGCACGCCCGACCACGCCGTCAACACCATCCTCCGCCATCGATGCTGGCGGAGGGCCTTGTAATGGTTCGCTCCCTCTCGGCAGGGGGCTGGGGGCTGGCCCCCCAGCAATCGCCGGGCGGGCCCCGCTAGGGACCCAGCCAGGCATCGATCCATTCCCCGCTGAGGACCCAAAGACCGACTTCAGCCACTCACTGCCTATGATCAGTGGAGGAGCTCGGGGCAAGCTAGTTGTTCCCAAGGAGAGCTCGTGAGGGAAGGGCGGCGCGCCGATAGGTTCAAGGCACGCCGCAAGCCAGCCTGCGTCTCCAGTCGAGCTCGCACCAAGGGCAACACGCAGGCTCGGAACAATCAAGGACGGTGATGGAGGGGAAGCCTGAGGAAGCGGCTCGTCAGCTGGGTCCGCGGGCTCATCAGAAGGAATCCTGAAAGACCACGGTCAACAAAGGGATATGCAGACAAGGAACTGCAAGGGAGGAGGGACTTACTCGTCCATGGTGAAGTACTTCATGTGCTTCAACGGGCGGTATGGGCGATCATGACCACCGGAAGCCTCTTTCCTCTTGCGAAGGGCCTCAAAATCTATGCGGAATCGGCCCAAGCTCGCGACGTGAGGGCCGACACGTGTCATGCGAGGTGAAGCCTCGAGACGGCCTACATCAAGGGCGCCGGCCTGAGAGGAGCGATTGGGTGCCACCTCTTGGTGGCCTGCCGAGGCCTCGGGGGCTTCGGCCTCGCGAGCTGCAGGTCGCGCCTCGCCACCACCGCCTCGAGGGCTCCAGAAGCTCGGAGGATGACGCCGGAGTCCAGCGACATCAGCACCTCGATGCCAGGTCCCCCATCTCCTGCCAATGGTTGCCTCCCTGCGATGACTCCTGGGGCAAGGACGGTGTTGGCGGCTGGGGGAAGGACCACAGCAACTGGGTTCTTGCGGGGCCCTACGAGGCCAGCCGGGCGCAACCCCCATTCGTCGAAGCGGGGCATCTGCTTCACGAAGTCGACCCTGTTTGAGCCAAGGTACAACAGGGCGCCTCCATGACGAACTCTACCAGGAGAGGGGTCGCCAGTCAGGACCTGCAACACCTTCTTCAGCGTCTCAAGCGCGAGATCCCCTTCCTGGAGCCTCATGTGGTCCTGACGACCTGAGTAGGCCCACATTGAGCGGGAATGGCGCTGGAGAGGAGCGATGCGACGCTGGAGGAACTCCTTCACCACCCGGGGCGCCGTCACCCCGAGCTCCCGCAGCCTCTCGAAGCGATGCCAGGTGAAATCGAGCAGGGGGCTCGTAAGCTCCTCGCGAACCCAACTGGGATTGGGAATGGCAGGCCGCGTCGGGTGCGCGAGCAAGGGGCTGGGCACCCCGATGTCCGCATACAGCCAACACTCCCGGAACCCGCTCCCAGAAGGTGGAAGGCCAAAATCGATCCCCGAGGCGGCCGTCTCCGGCACGGCCTGGAAGCTCACGCATCCCGAACACTGGGAAGGATCAGAGAGGCGCAGAGAGAAGAAGTGGCGCAGAAGGGCAACGGAAGGAGGAATCCCCACCATGGCCTCGCAGACGAAGGCGAAGACAGCAAGCAGAGCAATAGATTGGGGGCCAAGATGCATCATGTGGATATGGTAATGGGACAACACCGCATTGAAGAAAATGGAAAAGGGGGGAACCAGGCCCGCCCACAAGGCGTCGGCAAAGAATCGGACCTCAGTAACGATCATGTCGAAGGAGGCATAGGATGCGGGCCAGACCGTCTTCCTCCCGCACTCATTGAAGCTGGAGGCAAGCGCGGAGCGGACCTTCTCCAGGGCTTCCAGATTGAGTACAAGCGACTTGTCGACGAACGGAGCAGCCGGCGGAGGCGCGCTGGTCGAAGGCACGGGCTTCTTCCCCTTATCCTTTTTTGTTGGTGCCATGGCGATGGAAAGGGGGAAGAACTCAAGATGGATTGGAAGCAGAAGCGGAGGCTCGAGGAGGAAAAGGGAACAAGAAGCGCGCAGGGAGGATAACTGTGTACAAGCCTCATGGCCGCCAAGCCAGCCGCATAATGAGGGAGTGAGGGGAAGCGGAGACGGCCACGTCCAATCAACCGCCACACGGCACCCAAGGCCGCAGGCTGATGGGGCCCGTGGCACTCCGCACATGCCCCTTCGCTTCTCCGCTAAGCCAAGTCCGAGCACGCCTTGGGCCCGGGGGCTACTGTCGGTGTTCTGCGAACGGGGGTCCCCAGACTTGCCTGCCTGCGGCCTACGGCATGGCTCAAGTGGTGGCCCAGTGCGGCCCATCTTCATCGGCACAAGACTCAAGACCCTTGCGAGGGGCCAAGCCTCGCGGGGCGGACGACACAAGACTTCCTCAGGAGCGGCCTCGCCAGGCAGGCTCGCGAGGAGGCGGAGAGATCAAGGCAGGGTACCTCGTGAGGTGCTCGTGATGCAAGCCATGACGATCGAGACCAGGCGGGTGCTAGGCGGGCGCCGGCCTGCGCAGTGTCCTTGTTTCCTCTTTGGTGCAAAGGGGCAAGCATGACGTGGACTACCGAGGCATCAGCAAAGGTTGCCATTTCAGGCAACAAGACCAAGACCAGCGGAGCGGCAGGATGGAGGTCACCGTGGAGCCCTAAGACGGCGTCATCGCCGCATGGCAGCCAAGACCAACTTTAGTCAGGATAACTTGTACTAGATGTTCCCCTTCAAAATGGCCGTTGTTGGCGCCCTTCTCGCTCAATATTTGGGAAGAGGACCAGGGCCTCTATAAATAGAGCTAGCCACCACCGTAGAAGGGAGGATCTAAGAGAGCCCTAGCCAGAAGAGAGAGGCGATCGAACTCGCCCAAGCAGTTCATCGCACCAGCTCAAGAACACCTCTTGCGAGGCTGTTCTTCCCTGTACTGTTCATCATCAGCCCCTGAGGCAATCCACCACACCACACACTGGAGTAGGGTATTACACCACATCGGTGGCCCGAACCAGTATAAATCTTGCATCCATTGTGTTGCTCACTGTTTTCAGCTTAGATCTCACGAGGCGATCGGACATAGATCGGTAGGGGAGAGATCTTCGTGCGCACCCCAGAGTTTGAACCTTAAGGGTCTGCCGGAACCCCACATCCGACAATATGATTTTGTAGGGATAACTTTCTTTAGCCATGTTATTTTGAGAAGATATGATTGCTTTGTTAGTATGCTTGAAGTATTATTATTTTTATGTCAATATAAACTTTTGTCTTGAATCTTTCGGATCTGAATATTCATACCACAATTAAGAAGAATTACATTAACTTATGCCAAGTAGCATTCCGCATCAATTTTTTTTTCATTTACCTACTCGAGGACGAGCAGGAATTAAGCTTGGGGATGCCTGATACGTCTCCAACGTATCTATAATTTTTGATTGCTCCATGCTATATATCAACTATTTTGGACCATAGTGGGCTTTATTTTCCACTTTTATATTACTTTTGGGACTAACCTATTAACCGCAGGCCCAACCCAGAATTGATGTTTTTGCCAATTTCAGACTTTCGAAGAAACGGAATATCAAACGGAGTCCAAACGGAATGAAACCTTCGGACATGATTTTCTCACCGAACATGATCCAGGAGACTTGGACCCCCCCCCCCCCCGTCAAGAAAGCTAGGAGGTGGCCACAAGGGTGGGGGCGCGCCTACCCCTGGCGCGCCCCGCCTCAGGCCCCCTGCTGCTCCACCGACGCATTCTTCCTCCTATATATACATATGTACCCCCGAACGTTCAGATACGGAGCCAAAAACCTAATTCCACCGCCGCAACTTTCTGTATCCATGAGATCCCATCTTGGGGCCTATTCCGGAGCTCCACCGAAAGGGGAATCCACCATGGAGGGCTTCTACATCATCATAGCCCCTCCGATGAAGTGTGAGTAGTTTACCTCAGACTTTCGTGTCCATAGTTAGTAGCTAGATGACTTCTTCTCTCTTTTTGGATCTCAATACAATGTTCTCCCCCTCTCTCGTGGAGATCTATTCGATGTAATCTTCTTTTTGCGGTGTGTTTGTTGAGAGCGATGAATTATGGTTTTATGATCAAGATTATCTATGAGCAATATTTGAATCTTCTCTGAATTCTTTTATGTATGATTGGTTATCTTTGCAAGTCTCTTCGAATTATCCGTTTGGTTTGGCCAACTAGATTGGTAGTTCTTGCAATGGGAGAAGTGCTTAGCTTTGGGTTCAATCTTGCGGTGTCCTTTCCTAGTGACAGTAGGGGCAGCAAGGCAGGTATTGTATTGTTGCCATTGAGGTAACAAGATGGGGTTTTTATCATATTGCATGAATTTATCCCTCTACATCATGTCATCTTGCTTAAGGCGTTACTCTGTTTTCATTAACTTAATATTCTAGATGCATGCTGGATAGCGGTCGATGAGTGGAGTAATAGTAGTAGATGCAAGCAGGAGTCGGTCTACTTGTCTCGGACGTGATGCCTATATACATGATCATACCTAGATACTCTCATAACTATGCTCAATTCATCAATTGCTCAACAAGAATTGCTCACCCACCGTAAAATACTTACGCTCTTGAGAGAAGCCACTAGTTAAATCTATGGCCCCCGGGTCTATTCTCTATCATATTAATCTTCCACCACTTTATTATTGCTTCACTTTTTTACTTCGCTTTTTATTTTAATTTGCATCTTTATACCAAAAATACCAAAAATATTATCTATCATCTCTATCAGATCTCACTCTCGTAAGTGACCGTGAAGGGATTGACAACCCCTAATCGCGTTGGTTGCGTGGAGCTATTTTTTGTGTAGGTACGAGGGACTCGCACGTGGCCTCCTACTGGATTGATACCTTGGTTCTCAAAAACTGAGGGAAATACTTACGCTACTTTGTTGCATCATCCTCTCCTCTTCGGGGAAATCCAATGCAAGCTCAAGAGGAAGCAGTGGGCAGCCTGGGACTCTCCTGGCCCAACTCTTTTACTCTGGGGGCTTCTTTTGGTCCAGAAAAAATCATCAAAAATTGGCACGTCAATTGGACTCCGTTTGGTTTTCCTTTTCTGCAAAACTTAAAAACAGGGAAAAAACAGAAACTGGCACTGGGTTCTTGGTTAATAAGTTAGTCCCAAAAATCATGTAAAATAGCATATAAATGCATATAAAACATCCTAGAAGGATAATATAATAGCATGAATACTTCATAAGTTATAGATACGTTGGAGACGTATCAGCCTTCAGCAGGTTGAAATGTAGACCGGGCTTTTTTGGCCTAGTTATATGATGGGCCATTACTAGGCCGAAACATATCTCGGCCCTTAGTTGGCCCATTGATATCATGGGCCTTTAAGAAGCCGAAAGATTAGTACAGGCATTAACGGGCCGAATTATACGACAGGCCTTTAACAAGACCAAAGTCACATTGGGCTGAAATGTTGCCACCTTTATCACGGGTTGTTAGTGGGCCGGATGTCGCGACGGGCCATATATGTCCCATGGGCAGCACGGGCCATTCCCAGGCCGAAAGACACACCGGGCTGAAATGGGCCCTTGTCTACATCGGGCCTCTAACAGGCCGAAAGTCACAGGGCCAAAATTGGGCCCAAACATTTGATAATATAATAGCATATAAATGCATATAAAACATCCTAGAAGGATAATATAATAGCATGAATACTTCATAAATTATAGATACGTTGGAGACGTATCACACGGCGCCGCAAGAGAGGTGGTACTTCATATATCCTCAACTTTTTGATCTCAACTAGAAAACAGATCTTAACTTGGTTACTCTACTTTCTTTTCTGCTCTTAGAATTTAGTTCTTAGTTCGAAGCAAACAATGGCTGCTAAATATCATTTCTCCGGTTTGCAGCTTCAAATCTGCCATGGAACAGTCATAATACGGTTTAATTGATCATGTTGGTTCCGTGGTGGTTTCTTTAATAGAAATCGGAGGGGAAACCATCTTTTGCTAAAAAATATGCTTAGAGTTTCCCCCTTTTATGATCACTATACGATCAGTATACGTGCTTCGTGTCATAATAGCACTGCTCCACCCATCAAGCTAAACAAGCTTAGTTGTTCAAATACGAATCTGATATTATTAAAACAGAGACGTTTAATTGGTCAGCTAAATGTTCCTAAATTAGTTTCAAAAATGCATGTTCGCCGCTCTGGTGTGTATCTCTACAGGGTGCCCACAGAGGGCCGGCCCACCCTGGGATTTTGGGTCGTCCCAGGCCCCGATTCCCTCGTCAAGGCTCGATCTCTACTGCCCACCGCCTGCCTCGCTGGGACTTGCTGCCCCGGACGGCATGACTCTAGGAGGAGGCGCCGGACTAACAGGAGGTCAGGAGCCGCTCGCCCAACAGCGTCACCGCTGCCCGGGCGCGCCACCGTGCCTACCTTCCCAGTCCGTTCAGGGCTCAGGCGTGCAACACCCACTAAGCCAACCAGATTTATCCTGAGGTACGTCCTCAACACTCAGCAACCACTCCTCATCACCCATTTTCTAATTGATTCATTACTCATTAGGCAGGACTTGATAACCCACAAGTATAGGGGATCACAACAGTTTTTGAGGGTAGAGTATTCAACCCAAATTTATTGATTCGATACAAGGGGAGCCAAAGAATATTCTCAAGTATTAGCAGCTGAGTTGTCAATTCAATCACACCTAGATAACTTAGTATCTGCAGCAAAGTACTTAGTAGCAAAGTAATATGGAAGTAACGGTAACGATAACAAAAGTAATATTTTTGGGTTTTGTAGTGATTGTAACAATAGCAACGGAAAAGTAAATAAGCGAAGAACAATATGTGAAAAGCTCATAGGCATTGGATCGATGATGGAGAATTATGTCGGATGCGGTTCATCATGTAACAGTCATTACATAGGGTGACACAGAACTAGCTCCAATTCATCAATGTAATGTAGGCATGTATTCCGAATATAGTCATACATGCTTATGGAAAAGAACTTGCATGACATCTTTTGTCCTACCCTCCCGTGGCAGCGGGGTCCTAACGGAAACTAAGGGATATTAAGGCCTCCTTTTAATAGAGTACCGGACCAAAGCATTAACACATAGTGAATACATGAACTCCTCAAACTACGATCATCACTGGGAGTGGTCCCGATTATTGTCACTTCGGGGTTGCCGAATCATAACACATAGTAGGTGACTATAGACTTGCAAGATAGGATCAAGAACTCACATATATTCATGGAAACATAATAGGTTCAGATCTGAAATCATGGCACTCGGGCCCTAGTGACAAGCATTAAGCATAGCAAAGTCATAGCAACATCAATCTCAGAACATAGTGGATATTAGGGGTCAAACCCTAACAAAACTAACTCGATTACATGATAAATCTCATCCTACCCATCACCGTCCAGCAAGCCTACGATGGAATTACTCACACACAGCGGTGAGCATCATGAAATTGGTGATGGAGGATGGTTGACGATGACGATGGCGACGGATTCCCCTCTCCGGAGCCCCGAACGGACTCCAGATCAGCCCTCCTGAGAGGTTTTAGGGCTTGGCGGCGGCGCCATATCGTAAAACGCGATGAATCCTTCTCTCTGATTTTTTCTCACCAAACACGAATATATGGAGTTGGAGTTGAGGTCGGTGGAGCGTTAGGGGGCCCACGAGGTAGGGGGCGCGCCCCCACCCTCGTGGACAGGTGGAGGACCCCCTAACGTGGATTCTTCTTCTAGTATTTTTATTATTTTCCAAAAATAAGTTCCGTGGAGTTTCTGGTCATTCCGAGAACTTTTGTTTCTGCACATAAATAACACCATGGAAAGTCTGCTGAAAACAGCGTCAGTCCGGGTTAGTTCCATTCAAATCATGCAAGTTAGAGTCGAAAACAAGGGCAAAAGTGTTTGGAAAAGTAGATACGACGAAGATGTATCAACTCCCCCAAGCTTAAACCTTTGCTTGTCCTCAAGCAATTCAGTTGATAAACTGAAAGTGATAAAGAAAAAATTTTACGAACTCTATTTGCTCTTGTTGTTGTAAATATGTAAAGCCAGCATTCAAGTTTTCAGCAAAGATTATAACTAACCACATTCACAATAACACTTAGGTCTCATGTTTACTCATATCAATGGCATAATCAACTAGCGAGCAATAATAATAAATCTCGGATGACAACACTTTCTCAAAACAATCATAATATGATATAACAGGATGGTATCTCGCTAGCCCATTCTAAGACCGCAAAATATAAATGCAGAGCACCTTTAAAGATCAAGGACTGACTAAACATTGTAACTCATGGTAAAAGAGATCCAATCATAGTCATACCCAATATAAATTAATAGTAATGGATGCAAATGACAGCGGTGCTCTCCAGCTGGTGCTTTTTAATAAGAGGGTGATGACTCAACATAAAAGTAAATAGATAGGCCCTTCGCAGAGGGAAGCAGGGACTTGTAGAGGTGCCAGAGCTCGGTTTTGAAATAGAGATAAATAATATTTTGAGTGGCATACTTTCATTGTCAACATAACAACCAAGAGATGGCGATATCTTCCATGCTACACACATTATAGGCGGTTCCCAAACAGAATGGTAAAGTTTATACTCCCCCTCCACCAACAAGCATCAATCCATGGCTTGCTCGAAACAACGAGTGCCTCCAACTAGCAACAGCCCCCGGGGAGCTTTGTTTGCAATTATTTTGATTTAGTTTGCATAAAGCATGGGACTAGGCATCCCTGTGACCAGCCATTTTCTCGTGAGTGAGGAGCGGAGTTGAAATTGCAACTATCCCTAGGTGGTTTTGGTAATTCCTAACAACATATAGCTCATTGAGCTAACATCATTCCAAGATGAATATTTTAGGAAAACCTCAATGGATGGCATGGCATGGATGAGAAAAGTGGATCCCTCAAAATGCTAAGGATAAAAGGATTGGCTCAAGCTCAAAAGCTCAAGACTCTACATTTTATATTTTAGTGATCCAAGATCACATTGAGTCTATAGGAAAAGCCAATACTATCAAGGAGGGATGAGATGTTGCTTAATGAGTTTCTTGCTCTACAGTGCTTAGTGATATGCTCCAAAACCCTCAACTACTTTCTCATATCCACATATGACCTAAACCAAAAGTCAAACTCGGCCCCACCGATTCTTTCTACCCGCGCCACCGAAGTTCGGATGTCATAACCACCGCCACAAACCCTAGGCAAATCGGCCTCACCGATAGGGATCTCGGTCTCATCGAGATGGGATTGTAATATCTTTGTTTCCTTCAGAACGCTTTGGTACCACCGAGATGAGCGATCGGTCCCATCGAGATTGCAATGTAAACTCCATGTTTTTTTCGTAACATTTCGGTCTCACCGAAATGAGCTTAATCGGTCCCACCGAGTTTACTCGACCAACTCTCTGGTTAGCTTATTACCAAAATCGGTCTCACCGAGTTTGTAATCGGTCTCACCGAGATTACGTTATGCCCTAACCCTAACCATATCGGTCCTACCGAGTTGCATGTCGGTCCCACCGAAAATCCTAACGGTCACTAGATTTGCTGAATCGGTCCGACCGAGTTTATCAATTCGGTCCCACCGAGTTTGGCAAGTTGTGTGTAATGGTTAGATTTTGTGTGGAGGCTATATATACCCCTCCACCTCCTCTTCATTCGTGGAGAGAGCCATCAGAACAAACCTACACTTCCAACTTGTTGTTTCTGAGAAGGAACCACCTACTCATGTGTTGAGGCCAAGATATTCCATTCCGACCATATGAATCTTGATCTCTAGCCTTCCCCAAGTTGCTTTCCACTCAAATCTTCTTTCCACCAAATCCAAATCCTATGAGAGAGAGTTGAGTGTTGGGGAGACTATAATTTGAAGCACACGAGCAAGGAGTTCATCATCAACACACCATTTGTTACTTCTTGGAGAGTGGTGTCTCCTAGATTGGCTAGGTGTCACTTGGGAGCCTCCGACAAGATTGTGGAGTTGAACCAAGGAGTTTGTAAGGGCAAGGAGATCGCCTACTTCGTGAAGATCTACCGCTGGTGAGGCAAGTCCTTCATGGGCGACGGCCATGGTGGGATAGACAAGGTTGCTTCTTCGTGGACCCTTCGTGGGTGGATCCCTCTGTGCACTAGTGCAACCATTACCCTTCGTGGGTTGAAGTCTCCATCAATGTGGATGTACGATAGCACCACCTATCGGAACCACGACAAAAACATCCGTGTCTCCAATTGCGTTTGAATTCTCCAAACCCTTCCATTTACATTCTTGCAAGTTGCATGCTTTACTTTCAGCTGCTCATATACTCTTTGCATGCTTGCTTGAATTGTGTTAGGATTGCTTGACTTGTGCTAAGATAGCTAAAATCTGCCAAAGACTAAAATTGTGAAAAGGATAAGTTTTTATTTGGTCAAGTAGTCTAATCACCCCCCCCCCTCTAGACATACTTCCGATCCTACAAGTGGTATCAGAGCTTTGGTCTCCATTTGCTTTGATTTCCATAGCTTTTGGTGGTCATAGCCTTGGTTTCACAACCTAGGAGAGTATGGCGTCTAGCGAGGGAAATTATCACCGTAGAGGTCCTTACTTTGATGGCACTAATTTTGCTAGTTGGAAGCATAAGATGAAAATGCATATTCTTGGACATAACCCCGTCGTTTGGGCTATTGTGTGTATTGGCTTGCAAGGTGAATTCTTTGATGGGAGAGAACCGAACCGTGAAGCTAGTGCGGAAGAGTTGAAGATGTTGCAATACAACGCTCAAGCTTGAGATATCCTCTTCAACGGATTGTGCCCCGAAGAATTCAATAAAATCAGCCGTCTTGAGAATGCAAAGGAAATTTGGGATACTTTGATTGATATGCATGAAGGTACCGACTCCGTCAAGGGTCCAAGTTGGATGTGCTCCAAAGTCAACTTGACAAGTTCAAAATGAAGGATGGTGAAGGTGTCGCTGAAATGTACTCTAGGCTTGCTCTTATCACAAATGAGATTGTCGGCTTAGGAAGTGAAGAGATGATCGATAGATTCATCATCAAGAAGATCCTAAGATCTTTGGATTGAAAATATGATACCGTGTGCACATTGATCCAAATGATGCCCAATTACAAAGATCTCAAGCCAACGGAAGTCATTGGAAGAATTGTTGCTCATGAGATGTCACTCAAGGATAAGGAGGAACTTCACAACAAATCAAGTGGTGCTTACAAAGCCTCATGTGAAGCCCCCACATCATCAAGTGAGAAACAAACCTTCAATGAAGAACTGATCTTAATGGTGAAGAACTTCAACAAATTCTACAAGAGTAGAAGCAAAGAGAGATGCTCCAAGTCAAGGTCCTACAATGACAAAAGATCTTCCAAATGAGAGCTAATTGCTACAATTGTGGGAGACCCGGACACTATTCCAATGAGTGTACGGCACCCGACAAAAGAAGAGAAGAATCTCCCAAGAGGAGAAGTAGAAGAGAGGAATCACCACCAAGAGAGAGGAGGAGTAGAGATGATCGTTATGAACGAAGAACATCTCGGAGGAGCAAGGATTCGGAAAGGAGGGACAAGTCATCAAGGAGCTACACAAAATGAAGACATCAAGCTCATGTTGGTGAATGGGTGTCCGGCTCCGACTCCGACAATCACTCCGAGAGAAGCTATCACTCCGACTGAATATACTCAAGATGAAGGTGTTGCCGGTCTAGCACTTGTGTCAACCAACTCCTATGACATATTTGATTCACCTAATGAAGGAGTTGGAAGATGCTTCATGGCTAAAGGCCCAAAGGTAACACACCCCGAGTATGTTGATTTCAATAGTGATGAAGATGACTTGCTAGGTGATGATGATTTACTTGTTGACAACTCTAGTGATGAATACTATGATGAAACGTCAATTAATCATGCTAATCAAGATGAAACGAATGACAATGATAAGGAGAAGATTGAGCTTCTAACTAAAGAACTAAACACTCTTAAGTTAGCTCATGAAACTATCTTAGGAGATCATCGAGAACTTTGAAGGACTCATGAGAAGTTACGCTTTGAAAAGCTCAATCTTGAGCAAGAGCGTGAGTTCTTAAAGGCAATCAATGATGATCTTCGTAAGAAAAGTTCTTCTTACATTGCCAAGCATTTACTCTTATCTACTTACATGCCTCAAGTCAAGTCCACTAACAAAAACAAGAAGGATTCTTCCTCTAGTAGTAACAATAATCATGCTAAATCAAATGTTGTTGCTTCTAGTAGTTCTCTTGATTCCACTAATGATTATCTTAGCCAAGTTACACTTGAGCAAGAAAATAGCTTATTGAAGAGAATTATAGAGAAATGTGTTTACAAGAGCCTTGCCGGGAGTAAGCAATTTGAGGAAATTGTACGCAAGCAAGGAAGACACCGGAAGAACCAAGGTGTTGGTTTTGTGTAACGCCCTCGATGCGGCTATATCTCCCACGTGTCGAAGCACGACTTAGAGGCATAACCGCATTGAAAGCAATGTCGCAAGTGAGGTAATCTTCACACAACCCGTGTAATACATAAGGGAAAGAGATACATAGTTGGCTTACAATCGCCACTTCACACAATACATGAGTAAAGCATTACATCAAACAGATACAATCAAGGTCCGACTACGGAACCAAAATAAAAGAAGACTACCCCAAATGCTACACAGATCCCGGATCATCCCAACTGGGCTCCACTACTGATCAACTGAAACGAAACAACACAATGAACAAGGTCTTCATCGAGCTCCTCCTTGAACTCAAAAGGCCACCGCATGGTTTCATTGGCACCTGCAAACTGGTTTTGGAAGTATCTGTGAGTCACGGGGACTCAGCAATCTCACACCCGCGAGATCAAGACTATTTAAGCTTATAGGAAGGACAGAGTTGTAGGGTGGAGCTGCTGCACGCGACTAGCATATATGGTGGCTACATCGCAAAAGAGAGCGAGAAGAGAAGCAAGGCACGGACGAAAAACTATGATCAAGAAGTGATCCTAGAACAACCTACGTCAAACATAACTCCAACATCGTGTTCACTTCCGGACTCACGAGAAGAGACCATCACGGTTACACACGCCGTTGGTGTATTTTAATTAAGATCAACTTCGGGTTTTCTACAACCGGACATTAACAAATTCCCATCTGCCTCATAACCGCGGGCACAGCTTTCGAAAGATAATACCCTGCAGGGGTGTCCCAACTTAGCCCATTATAAGCTCTCACGGTCAACAAAGGATATTCCTTCTACCGAAGACCCGATCGATCTCGAATCCCGGACTACAAGACATTTCGACAGCAATAAAACAAGACCAGCAAAGCCGCCCGGATGTGCCGACAAATCCTAATAGGAGCTGCACATATCTCGGTCTCGTGGCACACCGGATAGGTCAGCCTCACGAGTAAAACCAGCCCTCGAGTTGCCCGTGGTGGCCCCGATCTGCCGTTTTTGGCCAGCACTCGAAGGAGCACCGTCCGGGGGTTAAATAAAGATGACCCTTGAGTCTGCAGAACCCAAGGGAAAAGGGCTTAGGTGGCAAATGGTAAAACCAATGTTGGGCCTTGCTGGAGGAGTCTTATTCAAAGCGAACTATCAAGGGGGTCCCATAAATCACCCAACCGTAAGGAACGCAAAATCCGGGAACATAACACCGTATGACGGAAACTAGGGTGCAAGGGTGGAAAAAACACCAGGCATAAGGCCGAGCCTTCCACCCTTTACCAAGTATATAGATGCATTAAATTAACGAAGATATATTGTGATATCCCAACAAGTAAACATGTTCCAACAAGGAACAACATCTCCATGTTCCAACAAGGAACAAACTTCATCTTCACCTGCAACTAACAACGCTATAAGAGGGGCTGAGCAAAACGGTAACATAGCCAAACAACGGTTTGCTAGGAAAGGTGGGTTAGAGGCTTGACATGGCAACATAGGAGGCATGATATAGCAAGTGGTAGGCATCGTAGCATAGGCATAGCAAAAGAGCGAGCAACTAGCAAGCAAAGATAGAAGTGATTTCGAGGGTATGGTCATCTTGCCTGAGATCCCGCAAGGAAGAAGAACGAGTCCATGAAGAAGACAAACGGAAGTAGTCGAACGAATCCTCACAACTCCGGAACGAAACCGAAGCTAAGCGAGAAGCAAACCGGAAAGAAGCAAACAACATAGTAAAACAACCATCACATAAACATGGCATGATGCGCAAACAAGTATGATGCATGTCCGGTTTAATGAGGCATGGCATGGCAATATGCACAAACAAAACTACAAGTTAAATGGAGCTCAATATGCAACGGGTTGCATATTGACAAAACACCACATCACTTATTTAGTTTGATCTCGTTTAAGCTACCAAACAATATTAAATGTTGTTAAACATGGCAAGAGGTGAAGCATAAGTAAACTATCTAACTAGGCAAGTTTAAATGAGGCCGGAAACAACGAACAACAAGTCCGGGAAAATCCTCCTATGCATATTTCGAATTTGCTATTGTTCTGCCCTAAACACAATTTTAATGTTGTTAAACATGCAAAACAAGTACACCATGTTAAACTAGGCATTTTTCTACCCCATTTACATATATAATTTATTTAAAATGGAGCTACGGTTATTTAGTTATGAAATAAATCATTTTAGCATGGCATTATGCAAAATAAACACAAACAGCATGTTAAACATTTTTAAACATGGATGAAAGTTGGTTATAATTAATCTACACAAAATTCTAAGCATTTTACATGTATAAATTATTTACATATGATGCACGGTTGTGGAGTTATTATATGCATGAACATGAGGGTGCAAACTGAAAAACTGGAATCCTGGGATAATTAGTAAATTAGCAGATCTGAAAAAAAACATGACCGGGCCGAATCAGAGGCTGGCCCAACAACGGGAAAAAAAACAGGAGGGCGCTGGAGGTGGCCTCACCATGGGCCTTGGCCCGGTCGGTGGAGAGGTGAGGCCGGAAGGGGAGCACATGGCCGAAGCCAGGCTAGCTGGGCCGGATCTGGAGACGCGCTGCAAGGGCATGCCTTGCGGTCCACGAGATGGAGCGGGGGAGGTCGGATCTGGCTCGGGCCGGCTTGAGCTTGGACCGAACGAGGGGAGGGGGCGTGGTCAACGGGTGCTGCCAGGACGAGCACTGCTCGATGCAGCGCGATGCAGAGGCGGGGAGCAGAGGCATCGGCGGCAGAGACGGGCGGGAACGGCGAGGGCGGCGGCCCTCCGGATCTGGCTGGCGCGAGCATGGACGGCCACGCGACGAGATGCGGTGCTGGAGCTTCGAGGCCTAGGTGGTTCGGGCGTCCATGGACTCCTGGAGCTCCTGTTCGTCTGAAGAAACAGAGAGGCCGCGAGGTAAGGAAGCGCGAAGAACTGGGGAAAGAAGGAAATAGAAAGAGAGGCGCGAGGATCTGGTCCGGCGGCGGAGCGGCGCTGGGTGGCTCAGCGCCCAGCATCTCATTCATGAAGGAGGGGACGGCGGCTGGCGATGCGGGAACTCCGACGAGGCAGAGCTTGGAGGCGGCTTGGCGCCGGAGATGATGATGGGGAGGCGCGGAGGAGGTCAAGGGGTCGAGGACGACGGATCCGAATAGGCGGCTGTTGGTGCTTGAAGCCCCCTGGACGCCATGGCGGGCTCCCTGGGAGGTCTCTGCGAGGTCAGAAACGAGTTGAGAGACGGAGGAAAAAGAGAAGAATGGAAGGGAGGCGAGGCGGCGCTGTTCCTGCTGGTGGTCGCCGGCAGCGGCGTTGGTCGCCGGAGGGCGCGGCCTGGGGGCCGAGGCAGGGGGGCTCGGGCAGAGGAGCAGATGCTCCTGGACGAGGGGAAGGTGGAGGCTGGTTGGTGGATCGGGAGGACGCTGCGGGAATGAGGAGATCCCGAGGAAGAAAGGTAGGTAGGTGGCGGCGGCTCGGGAATGGGTGGATGGATGGGACAGGATCCCTAGTTTCTAGGGTTCGAGTAGACTGATTATATAGTGAGTGGATGAGGGCATGCTTAATCCGGTCCGTCTGATCGAAATCGGGCGGTCGAGAATAAATAGGTTAGGTAGCCCAAATAAGAAAACGGTGATGTTTTATAGACGTTAGGGGATGATCCGGATCCAATGGTCGCGACTGAGCGGTCGGGTTCGGGTAAGTTTCGAACACGCACGCGAGGGGGTCGGTGGTTGTGCAAAGAGGGGGTTAGGTGGTCGGACAAAAGGGAAATGAAAACGTGGTTGGTCTCGGGGCGGTCAACAAAAGCAAGGGGGGACGCGGCAACTACGAGCGGATGCAAGTTAAAAAAAACAAAGATGGCAACGAGTGCCGATGCAATGCAAATGATGCAATGATGAAATGCATGACAAGAACAAAATGCAAAACAAAAGACAAAAAAATCCAACCACGGAGAAAATAACATATTGCATCTCCGGAAAAGGCAAGAGTTGAAGTTACGAATATGGAAAATTGCATCCGGGGCGTTACATTTTGAACGAAAGTTCAATGCCAATGGAGTTGAGTGGGAAGAAGATCAATCCCAAGACGAAGTTTGTTCCTCAACAAGAGAAGTATGATCCTACTTCCTTCAAGGGGACACAAGCTCAAGATGATCTTCCACCACAAGACCACAAGCAAAAAGGCAAGGACAAGCTTCAAGAGGAGATTGATGCATTTGAAGAAGCTCCTAAGGCCTTGGTCAAGTGGGTTGCCAAGACTTCATCAAGTACGACTACAACTCCAAGGATTCCCATCAAGATGATGTGGATCCCGAAGAATAAGAACTAGAGAGTTCTTGAGGGTGACTCCGCCAACATATTTCACTCATATCATTTTGGCAACAACAAGTGCAATCAACTTCCACATCTTGCAGTAGTTCAAGGAGTCACAAACCCTCTTGTTGGTAAGACAAGGGACAAGGTAACCTAATGCTTTCATAGACATCATCTTATGTGTGCATCACTCTATGTCTATGGATATCCTTGTTTGTTCCTTATGGGACTAACCCGTGTAGGTATTGAAAGTGCAACTCACTCCAAAAGGATTGCTCCAAATAATCTTCATCAACATTGAGCATCACAATCTTCAACACCTACATGAAGTCATCATCGACAAAACCCAAGGTTAGTTCATCCCTCTAAGGGGGGATCTCACATCTAGGGGGAGATTTACTCAAAAAATTGAGCTAAAGCAACTCTAATGGTGTGAACACATCAATGCATTATGTAAAAGTGGTAACCCCACTTGAGCTTAAACGATGAGTATGACCTATGATCAAATGTTCTCATTTGACTCCTAAGTCAATATACTCATATATAGATGACCTAGTCATCGCCAATTGTTTGATAGATGCTAGAATTGTTTGTGCATGCTTTGTCACATATTTCATTTGCTATTTTATTGTGTGAGCATGTTGGTTGCATATTTTACTCATTCGAGGACATCCACTTGTTTTTTGATTGATTGGTTTCTTTTTCTTTTGCCAAGTGGATGGACAAGAATGCCTAAGAACCTTCTCTAGCTATCTATGCTTTTCTCGTCTCAAACTCTATTCATGCTACATCACAAAATTTGATCAAGTCAGATTCGAACCACTCTGTGTGAGGAGCACTCGGAGTCCCCGATTCGTCATAGACTTAAACTTCCAAAACTTCTTTGTGCGTTTCGGTCTGACCGATTCCTCCATTTCGGTCATACCGAGATCACTAAGTCGATCTAGGTTTTCAATCTCGGTGCAACCGATTTGAACTTTTCGGTCACACCGAGTTGCTGTAACTATCAACAGTTATGCATCTCGGTGCCACCGAGTTGTTCCACTCGGTCACACCGACAGGGTCGGGCTATATATACTCACGGGCAAAAATTTGGAAACTTTCTCCAAACCCATTCGCCCGCGCATAGCTCGCTCTGCCTCCAAGGTCTCCGGATCGTCCTCCTCATCACCAGCCGCCTCCAGTCGCTGGTCTCCGCCGCCGTCAACGGAATTCAACCCCGCCGTTGCCGCCGTAGCGAGTTCATCGCCAAGCTAGGGTATGGACTCGATCACAGTGCTATCCCTGTCCGATTCCTAGCACATTGTGTTCATCATGATTCTTGCCATGATTGAAACAATTCTATCCAGTCAAAACAATCCATAGTTTAGAAGTGAATTGAAAATTTAGGGTTAGGTTTCCGCCGAAACCATCTCGGACCCACCGAGTTGCAGAACTCGGTTCCACTGATTTGGCTAAGGCCATTGCACAAGTGATTCTCGGTCTGACCGAGAATTGCAAATCGGTGCGATCGAGTTTAGGACTTTGTGAAACCCTAGCAGTCTCGGTGCCACCGAACTGTGACTCGGTCTGACCGGGTTCACTAGTTTAGGTTCCAAAAGCTGCTTCGGTATCACCGAGTTTGCAAATCGGTTGATCCAAAATGCTTTCTGTGGAAAACTAAAACTAAGTTTTTGAATCATTCTTTTGCAAAAACCTCTGTATTTTGTGATGCTCATCCACTCTATCTCATCTATACCTATTCACAGGGTCTGCAGTCAGTGTGTGCAACATGTCTGATCAGAGTGACAGCCAGAACAAGTCAGAGGAGCAGATTCAGATGAGTGAGGGCACTAGTCCCTCTAGCAGCTCTGATGAGGGTAGAAGGAGCACTCCCAGCAACTTAACCAAAGCAGCCACCAGGACAAGGAAGAAGAGAACCTCAGAATCTGAGGATGAAGACTATGTGGCTATAGAGGATGAGGCCATTTCCAAGAAAAAGGTGCTCAAGAAAGAATATAGCTCAGCTGCAGCAACCAAGCCAGATCTGAAGACCAAAAGGCCAGCAGGAAGACAACCCATGTCTAAAGCCAGAGCCTCCACTCAAGTATGTTTGGAATCTCAACCCAAAGAGGCTACTGTAGAAGGGAAGAAAACGAAGGAAAGGGTCAAGAAGACCATGGCCAGAGTTATTGGAAAGCCTTCCATGATGGAAGAGGAGGAAGAAGAAGAGGTTCTTTGCACCAAGACCCAAGGCTCGAAGCTTATGGGTGATGCTATTAGGTCAGGGGCTGCATCATCAAAGCCCAAAGAAGCACCCAAAGCTGTCTCCAAACCAAAGATTACACCAAAGAGGAATACCAGAAACATATCTGCTGCTGAGAAGAACAAGGCCCCAGTGCCTGAGACTGTTGCTGAAGAAGAAGAAGATGAAGAGCATATCCTGAGAAAGTTCAAGCCAAAGATTCCAGACCACAATGATGCTCATCCTGTGGCTGAGAACATGAAGATCAGGAGAGACTCAGGATTGAGGCTATGGAGAGAGTCAGATCCATATGCCACCAGAAGGAGGACTGCTGTAGACTACAGGTTCCACACAAAGGAACAACATGACTTCTATGAGACAATTTTGTTGGACAAGAAGCCTATAGTGTGTGACATGAGGTGGGTCGACTGGACCTACATAAAGGAGAATGAGGAACACTATCCTGGTGTGTATGATAGTTTCAGTGCATGTGGAGTTGTAGACTTTGTTGGGCAGAAGCTCACAAAGTGGAATGAGGAGCTCATAATGCAATTCTACTCCACAACACACTTCTATCCAGATGGCAGGATAGTATGGATGTCTGAAGGTACAAGGTACCGATCAACTATTGAGGAATGGGAAAATCTGATCAATGCACCTAAGGAGGAAGAAGATGACTTGGATGTCTATGCCAAGAAGAAGATGGATCACAACTCTATGGCACGTATGTACAAAGAGATTCCTGATGCAGATCTTGAGACTCACCAGTTTGGATCAGTGAAACACTTGCTGTCAGGTCTGCCTACAATCAATTGGATCCTCAGGCATACTCTATTGCCCAAGTCTGGTGATCACAGAATGATCAGAGGCCATGCAATAAACTTGCTGCACATATTTGATGTGCCACAGAAGTTCAAGGTCATGAGCCTTATAGTTGAGACTATCAAGAGGACAGCTGCTGACCAAAAGAGAAGTTGTGGATATGCCCCACAGATCTAGGAGCTGATTAACTCCAAGATGGGCACAGGCACATACCTGTTGGATAAGGAGCACATGCCTATCTATCCATACTTTGAGGACAACCAAGTGGTTATGGATGAAGATGAACCATCTTCAGTGCAAGCACAAGCTAAGAAGGAGAAGGCAAGGACTGAGAAGGCTGCCAAGATGCCAACAATGGAAGAGGCATCTCAGTACTTTCTGAAGAGCAAACAGGATCAACTTGGCTACTTGATTGCATCCACTCTGAGGATTGAGAAGGGGCTGGCCACCTTGACTCGAAAACAGGAGAGCTTGGAAAGGATCATGGAGCAGAAGTTCTATGACATGGATGTGAAGGTCACAGAGATCCAGTCCGTTGTTGAGCAACTTAAGGATGATATGCAGGAGAGGAAGGGCAAGTCAACCACTAAGGCATTTGCCAGAGTGCCTAGAGCTCAGAGATCAGCTGCAGTACCAGTGACAGACACCAGAGCCACTTCATATGCACCAGCTACAGCTTCAGTGCCACTAGCTCCAGCACCTACACCTCCAGCTCCATCTACATCAACTGATGCTTTCGTCCTTGGCGTTCTGTTTACACCACCACCTGAAGATCAAGCCTGAGAGTCGATTTAGTGCTATGCATTTTCTATGAACTTTTTGGTAACTTGTTGCCAAAGGGGGAGAAAAATTTATAGATCATAGGCTTCGAGAGAGAGTGTTTCTTTTTGTTCTCTCTTGCTTTGGTGGTTGAACTTTATTTGCTTGTTTGAGATACATTATGTCTATGTGATACTTGGATGATCATGTGTTTGATCATATGCTACATTTATGCTTGTTGGATGACATTATCCTTTTTATCTCTATATGATCATTCACTTTGCTTGGTGATGAGTGCATGTATTAAATCATTATCATTCTGACCGCTCCACCAAGATGTATGTGACATGGAAGAGTTACCCATGAGCCTAACTCCTTGTGCATTTGCAGTCCAAAGCAAATCTTAAACTATGCAAAAATTTAGGGGGAGCTCTTGCTTATCATATACTTCTCAAAGCGACAATGTTTTTTTCACTCTTATTATCATTTGTGGAAGCTTTGATCTATATGTTGTCATCAATTACCAAAAATGGGGAGATTGAAAGTGAAACTATCCCTAGGTGGTTTTGGTAATTCCTAACAACATATAGTTCATTGAGCTAACATCATTCCAAGATGAATATTTCAGGAAAACCTCAATGGATGGCATGGCATGGATGAGAAAAGTGGATCCCTCAAAATGCTAAGGATAAAAGGATTGGCTCAAGCTCAAAAGCTCAAGACTCTACATTTTATATTTTAGTGATCCAAGATCACATTGAGTCTATAGGAAAAGCCAATACTATCAAGGAGGGATGAGATGTTGCTTAATGAGTTTCTTGCTCTCTGATTGCTTAGTGATATGCTCCAAAACCATCAACTACTTTCTCATATCCACATATGACCTAAACCAAAAGTCAAACTCGGCCCCACCGATTCTTTCTACCCGGCGCCACCGAGTTTAGATGTCATAGCCACTGCCACAAACCCTAGGCAAATCGGCCTCACTGATTGGGATCTCGGTCTCATCAAGATGGGATTGTAATCTCTCGGTTTCCCTTCGTAACGTTTCGGTACCACCGAGATGAGCGATCGGTCCCACCGAGATTGCAATGTAAACTCCCTGTTTCCTTTTCGTAACATTTCGGTCTCACCGAAATGAGTGAATCGGTCCCACCGAGTTTACCTGACCAAATCTCTGGTTAGCTTATTACCAAAATCGGTCTCACCGAGTTTGTGTAATCGGTCTCACCGAGATTACGTTATGCCCTAACCCTAACCATATCGGTCCTACCGAGTTGCATGTCGGTCCCACCGAAAATCCTAACGGTCACTAGATTTGCTGAATTGGTCCGACCGAGTTTATCAATTCGGTCCCACCAAGTTTGGCAAGTTGTGTGTAACGGTTAGATTTTATGTGAAGGCTATATATACCCCTCCACCTCCTCTTCATTCGTGGAGAGAGCCATCAGAACAAACCTACACTTCCAACTTGCTGTTTCTGAGAAGGAACCACCTACTCATGTGTTGAGGCCAAGATATTCCATTCCTACCATATGAATCTTGATCTCTAGCCTTCCCCAAGTTGCTTTCCACTCAAATCTTCTTTCCACCAAATCCAAATCCTGTGAGAGAGAGTTGAGTGTTGGGGAGACTATAATTTGAAGCACAAGAGCAAGGAGTTCATCATCAACACACCATTTGTTACTTCTTGGAGAGTGGTGTCTCCTAGATTGGCTAGGTGTCACTTGGGAGCCTCCGACAAGATTGTGGAGTTGAACCAAGGAGTTTGTAAGGGCAAGGAGATCGCCTACTTCGTGAAGATCTACCGCTGGTGAGGCAAGTCCTTCATGGGCGACGGCCATGGTGGGATAGACAAGGTTGCTTCTTCGATGACCCTTCGTGGGTGGAGCCCTCCGTGGACTCGTGCAACCGTTACCCTTCGTTGGTTGAATTCTCCGTCAACATGGATGTACGATAACACCACCTATCGGGACCACGACAAAAACATTTGTGTCTCCAATTGCGTTTGAATTCTCCAAACCCTTCCCTTTACATTCTTGCAAGTTGCATGCTTTACTTTCCGCTGCTCATGTACTCTTTGCATGCTTGCTTGAATTGTGTTAGGATTGCTTGACTTGTGCTAAGATAGCTAAAATCTGCCAAAGACTAAAATTGGGAAAAGGATAAGTTTTTATTTGGTCAAGTAGTCTAATCACCCCCCCCCCCTCTAGACATACTTTCGATCCTACAAGATTCCACTCCTCTTGAGAATAACCCGCCTAACATGGAAGATACAGACAGCCCTAGTTGATACATGAGCTATTCGAGCATACAAAGCAGAATTTTGTTTGAAGGTTTAGAGTTTGGCACATACAAATTTACTTGGAACGGCAGGTAGATACCGCATATAGGAAGGTATAGTGGACTCATATGGAATAACTTTGCGGTTTAAGGAATTGGATGCACAAGCAGTATTCCCGCTTAGTACAAGTGAAGGCTAGCAAAAGACTGGGAAGCGACCAACCAGAGAGCGACAACAGTCATGAACATGCATTAAAATTAATAAACATTGAGTACAAGCATGAGTAGGATATAATCCACCATGAACATAAATATCGTGAAGGCTATGTTGATTTGTTTCAACTACATGTGTGAACATGTACCAAGTCGAGTCACTTAAATCATTCAAAGGAGGATACCACCCCGCTATACCACATCACAACCATTTTAATAGCATGTTGGCACGCAACGTAAACCATTATAACTCATAGCTAATCAAGCATGGTACGAGCAACTATAATATCTAATTGTCATTGCAAACATGTTTATTCATAATAGGCTGAATCAGGAACGATGAACTAATCGTATTTACAAAAACAAGAGAGGTCGAGTTCATACCAGCTTCTCTCATCTCAGTCAGTCCATCATATATCGTCATAATTGCCTTTCACTTGCACGATCGAATGATGTGAAAATAATAAGAGTGTACATGCATTGGACTAAGCTAGAATCTGCGAGCATTTAATAAAAAGGAGAAGACAAGGCAGTATGGGCTCTTGGTTAAATCAACAATAATGCATATAAGAGCCACTTCAACAATTTAATTATGGTCTTCTCCTATCGACCCCCAAAGAAAATAAAAGAAATAAAACTATTTACACGGGAAAGCTCCCAACAAGCAAAATAAGAACGGGAAATATTTTTGGGTTTTCTTTTTAATTATTACTACTACAGCAAGAAAGGTGAACTAAATAAAAGCTACAACTATTTTTTTGTTTTTTCTTAAGGTTTATCAAACACACAAGAAGAAAGCAAGAAAAATAAAATAAACTAGCATGGATAGTACAATGAAAAAGTATGAGCACGGACATCTAGCAATGAGTGTGTGAACATGAATGTAATGTCGGTGAGAAATACGTACTCCCCCAAGCTTAGGCTTTTGGCCTAAGTTGGTTTATTGCCACGGATGGCCTGGCAGATGTCCATAGTTGTAGCTGGGGTCGTACTAAGATGAAGAAGACTCTGATTGCCACTGGTTGGCAATCATCTCCGGATCCCACTGGTAATTGGACTGTCGTGGAGGTTCAAATTATGGTTCCGGCTCCGGCTCTGTGCCTGATGTAGGGTTCCGGTAGGCATGAATGGCCTCCAGCGGAACGAGATACGGACATGCAGATAAATCAAACAAGGAAGGAGCAGGCAAGGTAATAGTCTCAGGGTGATGTTTATCAAAGAACAATTTGTATTTAAGTGCCCCTTCCCTATTCTTAACAATAAAGTCATGCGCTACCATACTCTTATTATCTAAATAAGTAGTGGGCAGTAATTTTTCTTCTTTTTCATAGTGCCTGATAGGTATGTTATAATATGCAGCAAGGCATGGAGCATATATACCTCCAAAGATGGGGCCCTTTGTATGGTTCAGACTTAACCGTTTGGCAATAATACCGCCCATACTAACAGTGTTATCACAGAATAAACCATGCAACAAAATAATAATATCAGGAACACTAAGGTTTCCACAGTTTCCGCGACCAATTAAGCAACGACTAGCAAATATAGCAAAGTAGCGTAAAACAGGGAAATGTATGCTAGTGATTCTTGCATCGGAAACCTTCCTAGTTTCCCCTACAGTAATAGTGTCAATAAACCCATCCACATCTTTACGATGTGGTTCCTCTAAACTACCCTCGAAAGGTATTTTGCAAACCTTGCAAAATTCATCTAGTGATATCTTCTTAACCACATCATATAAATGAAACTCTACTGAAGGAGATGATTCCTTAGGACAATAGTAGAAGTTTTGCACAAAAGTATTGGTGAGTAAGATATACTGTTCCGTTGGTCGCGGAGGAAGTCGGTGAGGCCTGCATTCATAGCCAATTCATAAAAATCATCATAAATCCCGGCTTCTCTCAAGAAATCATTGGAAGGACATTCACACGGCCGGACCTCTGTGATGCGAGGCAAATTATATTTGGGCCTATGTGCTTCTTACTTTGCTTTTCCTTCGAGCTTCGGCTCGATGAGCCCCTAAAAAATCTCTTCATTATTTTCTGAAAATTTCTGAATTTTTTAGCAATTTCAAATAAAAGTGAACCAAGCTCAACAAAATTGATGGCAACTACTCCTACAAGTGCCTAGAGACTATATCATGCATTAGAACTACTTGGAACCATATAAATTTGACATGCAAGCTCAAGAACATGGTCACCTAGGCAGCACAAATTTGCAATGAATAAAGCACTAGAACAAAAACTAATTGGACCAATGGAGGAGTCACATACAAAGGAACAATCCCCCCAAGTAGCTTTGTGAGAGGTGCTTTGAGCAATGAGATCGAAAATTGCAGCAAAATGAGCTAGAACTCGTGCTTGAGCTGGATAGTGATTTTTTTGGGAGGACGAAGAAGTGTATGGGTGCAGGAATAAGTGGAGGGGAGTCACCATGGGCCCACGAGGCAGGGGGCGTGCCCTGGACCCTCGTGGCCAGGTGCTTGCTCCCCCTATTGTGTTCTCAGTGCCAGATATTCTCAAATATTCCAGAAAAATCATATTTCAATTTCAGGGCATTTGGGGAACTTTTATTTTCAAGGTATTTATATTGCACGGATAATTCAGAAAACAGACAGAAAAATACTATTTTTGCTTTATTTCAACTAAATAACAGAAAGTAAAGCGAGGGTACAGAAGGTTGTGCCTTCTAGTTTCATCCATATCATGCTCATCAAAAGGAATCCACTAACAAGGTTGATCAAGTCTTGTTAACAAACTCATTCCGAATAACATGGAACCGAAGAAATTTCGAAGAGGAAATTCAAAACCTCCAATAATAATCGATGGAATTTTTCCAATAGAATTTATACTGTGAACTTGAGGTAGTTTCCTCGGAAAGTGTACCGTATGCTCATTACGTTAACATGAAAAGTGACATTGCCTTTGTTGCAATCGCAGTATTCAAAAAGATCTTCCAAGAATAATAGACATATTATCGTCCTCGGGAATATCAAGAATAACAAAGTCCTTTAAAATAGTAACGTTTGCAACCACAACAGGCACATCCTCACAAATACCGACAGGTATAGCAGTTGATTTATCAGCCATTTGCAAAGATATTTCAGTAGGTGTCAACTTATTCAAATCAAGTCTACGATATAAAGAGAGAGGCATAACACTAACACCGGCTCCAAGATCACATAAAGCAGTTCTAACATAGTTTCTTTTAATGGAGCATGGTATAGTAGGTACTCCTGGATCTCCATGTTTCTTTGGTATTCCACCCTTGAAGGTATAATTAGCAAGCATGGTGGAAATTTTAGCTTCCGGTATCTTTCTTTTATTAGTAACAATTTATTTCATTTACTTAGCATAAGGATTCATTTTGAGCATATAGTAAATCGCATACGCAAAAAGATAGGTCTAATCATTTCAGCAAAGCGCTCAAAATCCTCATCATCCTTTTTCTTGGATGGTTTCGGAGGAAAAGGCATGGGTTTCTGAACCCATGGCTCCCTTTCTTTACCGTGTTTCCTAGCAACAAAGTCTCTCTTATCATAACGTTGATTCTTTGATTGTGGGTTATCAAGATCAACAGCAGGTTCAATTTCTACATCATTATCATTGCTAGGTTGAGCATCATTATGAACATTATCATTAACATTTTCATTAGGTTCATGTTCATTACCAGATTGTGTTTCAGCATTAGAAATAGAAATATCATTTGGATTCTCAGGTGTTTCAGCAATAGGTTCACTAGAAGCATGCAAAGTCCTATCATTTTTCTTTTTCTTCTTTTTAGAAGGACTAGGTGCATCTATATTATTTCTCTGGGAATCTTGCTCAATTCTCTTAGGGTGGCCTTCAGGATACAAAGGTTCCTGAGTCATTTTACCAGTCTAGTAGCCACTCTAACAGCAGAATCATTATTCTTACTATTTAATTCATTGAGCAAATCATTTTGAGCTTTAAGTACTTGTTCTACTTGAGTGGTGACCATAGAAGCATGTTTACTAATGAGTTTAAGTTCACCTTTAACTCTAGACATATAATCACCCAAGTGTTCAAGCGTATCGGAATTGTATTTCAATTGTCTACCAAAATAAGCATTGAAGTTTTTTTGTTTGACAATAAAATTATCAAACTCTTCTAAGCATTGTCTAGCAGACTTATAGTGAGGAATATCACCTTCATTAAAGCTATAGAGAGAATTTACCTTTACTACCTGTGTCGGGTTATCAAGACCATGAGTTTCTTCAATAGGTGATGGATTAAGATCATATGTTTCTTCAATAGGCGGTAAATTAAGACCATGTATTTCTTCAATAGGAGGTAAATTTTAACATCTTCAGCTTTAATACCTTTTTCTTTCATAGATTTCTTTGCTTCTTGCATATCTTCAGGACTGAGAAATAGAACACCCCTCTTCTTCGTAGTTGGTTTCGGAATAGGCTCAGGAATTGGCTCAGGAAGTGCCCAATTATTTTCATTTGTCAACATATTATTAAAAAAAACAGCTTCATTTGGTGTTCTTTCCCTGAAAACAGAACCAACACAACTATCCAGGTAATCTCTGGAAGCATCGGTTAGTCCATTATAAAAGATATCAAGTATTTCACTTTACTTAAGAGGATGATCAGGCAAAGCATTAAGTAATTGGAGAAGCCTCCCCCAAGCCTGTGGGAGACTCTCTTCTTCAATTTGCACAAAATTGTATATATCCCTTAAAGCGGCTTGTTTCTTATGAGAGGGAAATATTTAGCAGAGAAGTAATAAATCATATCCTGGGGACTACGCACACAACCAGGATCAAGAGAATTAAACCATATCTTAGCATCACCCTTTAATGTGAACGGAAATATTTTAAGGATATAAAGATAGTGAGATTTCTCATCATTAGTGAACAGGGTGGCTATGTCATTCAGTTTAGTAAGATGTGCCACAACGGTTTCAGATTCATAGCCATAAAAAGGATCAGATTCAACCAAAGTAATTATATCAGGATCAACAGAGAATTCATAATCCTTATCAGTAACACACATAGGTGAAGTAGCAAAAGCAGGGTCAGGTTTCATTCTAGCATTAAGAGATCGCTGCTTCCATTTAGCTAATAGTTTCTTAAGATCACTTCTATCATTGCAAGCAACAATAGCTCTAGCAGATTCTTCATCCAGAACATAACCCTTAGGCACAACAGGCAATTCATATTTATTAGGGGGAGAGTCTTCATCATCACTATCTTCAATATTATCAGTTTCAATAATTTCATTCTCTCTAGCCCTAGCAAGTTGTTCATCAAGAAATTCACCAAGTGGCACAGTAGTATCAAGCATAGAAGTAGTTTCATCATAAGTATCATGCATAGCATAAGTGGCATCATAAATAACATGCGACATATCAGAATGAATGGCAGAAGCAGGTTTAGGTGTCACAAGCTTACTCAAAACAGTAGGTGAATCAAGTGCAGAGCTAGATGGCAGTTCCTTACCTCCCCTCGTAGTTGAGGGATAATTTTTTGTTTTCTCGTCTTTCAAGTTCTTCATAGTGACCAGGAGATATAAATCCCAAGTGACTCAAAGAATAGAGCTATGCTCCCCGGCAACGGCGCCAGAAAATAGTCTTGATAACCCACAAGTATAGGGGATCGCAACAGTTTTCGAGGGTAGAGTGTTCAACCCAAATTTATTGATTCGACACTAGGGGAGCCAAAGAATATTCTCCAGTATTAGCAGCTGAGTTGCCAATTCAACCACACCTAAATAACTTAGTATCTGCAGCAAAGTATTTAGTAGCAAAGTAATATGGAATTAACGGTAACGATAGCAAAAGTAATATTTTTGGGTTTTGTAGTGATTGTAACAATAGCAACGGAAAAGTAAATAAGCGAAGAACAATATGTGAAAAGCTCGTAGGCATTGGATCGGTGATGGAGAATTATGCCGGATGCGGTTCATCATGTAACAGTCATTGCATAGGGTGACACAAAACTAGCTCCAATTCATCAATGTAATGTACTCATGTATTCCGAATATAGTCATACGTGCTTATGGAAAAGAACTTGTATGACATCTTTTTTCCTACCCTCCCGTGGCAGCGGGGTCCTAATGGAAACTAAGGGATATTAAGGCCTCCTTTTAATAGAGTACCGGACCAAAGCATTAACACATAGTGAATACATGAACTCCTCAAACTACGGTCATCACCGGGAGTGGTCCCGATTATTGTCACTTCAGGGTTGCCGGATCATAACACATAGTAGGTGACCATAGACTTGCAAGATAGGATCAAGAACTCACATATATTCATGGAAACATAATAGGTTCAGATCTTAAATCATGGCACTCGGGCCCTAGTGACAAGCATTAAGCATAGCAAAGTCATAGCAACATCAATCTCAGAACATAGTGGATACTAGGGATCAAACCCTTACAAAACTAACTCAATTACATGATAAATATCATCCAACCCATCACCGTCCAGCAATCCTACGATGGAATTACTCACGCACGGCGGTGACCATCATGAAATTGGTGATGGAGGATGGTTGATGATGACGATGGCGACGGATTCCCCTCTCCGGAGCCCCGAACAGACTCCAGATCAGCCCTCCCGAGAGGTTTTAGGGCTTGGCGGCGGCTCCGCATCGTAAAACGTGATGAATCCTTCTCTCTGATTTTTTTCTCACCGAACACGAATATGGGGAGTTGGAGTTGAGGTCGGTGGAGCGTCAGGGGGCCCATGAGGCAGGGGGCGCCCCCCCACCCTCGTGGACAGGTGGAGGCCCCCCTGACGTGGATTCTTCTAGTATTTTTATTATTTTCCAAAAATAAGTTCCATGGAGTTTCAGGTCATTCTGAGAACTTTTGTTTTTGCACATAAATAACACCATGGAAAGTCTGCTGAAAACAACGTCAGTCCGGGTTAGTTCCATTCAAATCATGCAAGTTAGAGTCCAAAACAAGGGCAAAAGTGTTTGGAAAAGTAGATACGATGGAGACGTATCAGGACTGTCATTAGGGTTTGTTGTGTGCTCAGTGCTACCTACACTTAATGGTTCAGATGTATTTCGATAATCTTTAGTACCTGTAAAGTTCACAGGGTTTTTAAAATTCCGGCCCTAGGAACAGACACTAGTCATTTTGGATTGTTGGTCGTAGTGACATTGACCCAGATTACTACTGCAAGCCAGGTTTGTTGACAATTTTACTTGTCTTTCTCACTCATTCGATATAATATCCAATTATTCACGTCGATTAGTTGCAAACAATAAGTGCTAGACAAACTTCTTGATTCAGATTTTGGACGGTCTCTTACTGCAGTTACAATTCTGCATACTTGTCCTAGTAAGCTCACAAGTAAATGATTGATTCACTACATCTATGCTTGCCTTGTCATATTTGTTGTCCATATTCTTTTAGGGTGGACCACCCTGTTTCTAAATACTGGAAGCGTAGACATGAGTGAATAGTATTTCTCTATGTGATCTCTTCCATCATGTGTGGGCCACGAACACTGCATTGTATAGAAAGAAAGTGTCATTTCCAGCTTTTACATAGGCTTCGATCTTTTACATGGAATACAATCTGCCTACTTGCTTTGTGTCGCACTACCAACACTCCACCCTTGAAGCTAAACATTATGCCACTCATAATTCCTTAGTTTATTTGTTCAAATCTAATTTCATATGATTCTAATGTTCCTACTTCAGTTTTGAAATGTGTCCGCTGTTGTAGAGACATAAGGGGTTTGTATTTCGTGTGTTGTCCAGTCAAGACGGTTGGGGTGAACTTTGCATATGTAGGGGTTTATATGGAGACACTCTTCGAGTTGAATCCGCAATGCATTCCATAGATAATCTGACTACTTTTTATGTTTTCATGAATCTCAGATTCAGAACAGCATCATAATGATTATGAGCTTGCGCGCATGAAAAGAATAAAGCAGAACAATGCCATGGCTATCAAACTTGGCATTAAGGGACCGAAATCAAGTCTGGATGCAATGCAATGCAATGCAAACGCTCTCCACCTATAGATTCATGCTCAGAATATGATCCTAACAGTGATTCTAAGCTAGAGGGAGACCTAAGTCAATGTAGCTCCCTAGTGGAGGAGTTAGAGGAAGATGCCCTATCTTATTCACCCATCAAGGTGCTTGCTCTAACTTTCCAAGGTTATATTGGTCGCACATATCTTGCAACTGATGCTTTGCATTGCTTCTACTTTGTTGAACTGCCATTAGCTTAGTTTACACATCGTGTATGTGAATACGCCCTGCCTATCCATTTTCAGTACATATTCCATCTGTCAACATACCATATTTATCCATTCAAATGCTATTTTTGTGTATCAGACATTCAAAAGGAAGAGGGCGATTGCTGATCATGGAGGAGCACAAGCAAAGTATTTGGAAAAGGTAGTGGCACCTGATAAATCAAATAGCCCATTAGGTGTAGTTGCAATATCACCTGACCCACAAAACAACCCAACTCTAGCAGACTCTAGCCCTACTAAACTGGTCATTTCTGATGCCCTAACTCAGCAGACCCCAACTGCAGCAAACATTATGATTATGCCAGTTGACATAGCACCAGCTCTATGATGCAAAACCCCCATTCCAGCAAAGAGTACACCAAATCCAGTTGCCAAATCCCTTTTCGAACCAGAGAGAGCCCCAATTGCAGCAAATAGGACCCCTGTTCCATTTCTTCCCAGTTTAGAAGACGAAGCTTATATTGTGTTGGGGAACATAGTAATTCCAAAAAAATTCCTACGCACACGCAAGATCATGGTGATGCATAGCAACGAGAGGGGAGAGTGTTGTCCACGTACCCTCGTAGACCGAAAGCGGAAGCGTTAGCACAAGGTGGTTGATGTAGTCGTACGTCTTCACTATCCAACCGATCAAGTACCGAACGTACGGCACCTCCGAGTTCAGCACACGTTCAGCTCGATGACGTCCCTCGAACTCCTATCCAGCCGAGTGTTGAGGGAGAGTTTCGTCAGCACGATGGCGTGGTGACGATGTTGATGTTCTACCGACGCAGGGTTTCGCCTAAGCACCTCTACAGTATTATCGAGGTGGACTACGGTGGAGGGGGGCACCGCACACGGCTAAGAGATCAACTGATCAATGTTGTGTCTATGGGGTGCCCCCTGCCCCCGTATATAAAGGAGCAAGGGGGGGTGCGGCCGGCCAAGGAGAGGCGGCTGAGGAGTCCTACTCCCACGGGAGTAGGACTCCCCCCCTTTCCTAGTTGGATTAGGACTTGGGAGGGGGAAGGAGTGGAGGAGAAGAAGGAAGGGGAGGCGCCACCCCCCTCTCCTTGTCCTATTCGGATTGGGGGGAGGGGCGCGCGGCCCAGCCCTAGCCGCCTCTCCTCTCTTCCACCTAGGCCCACTAATGCCCATTAAGTTCTCGGCGGGTTCCGGTAACCTCCCGGTACTCCGGTAAAATCCCGATTTCACCCGGAACACTTCCGATATCCAAACATAGGCTTCCAATATATCAATCTTCATGTCTCGACCATTTAGAGACTCCTCGTCATGTCCGTGATCACATCCGGGACTCGAACAACCTTCGTACATCAAAACATATAAACTCATAATATAAGCATCATCGTAATGTTAGCGTGCGGACCCTACGGGTTCGAGAATTATGTAGACATGACCGAGACACGTCTCCGGTCAATAACCAATAGCGGAACCTGGATGCTCATATTGGCTCCCACATATTCTACGAAGATCTTTATCGGTCAGACCGCATAACAACATACGTTGTTCCCTTTGTCATCGGTATGTTAGTTGCCCGAGATTCGATCGTCCGTATCTCAATACCTAGTTCAATCTCGTTACCGGCAAGTCTCTTTACTCGTACTGTAATACATCATCCCGCAACTAACTCATTAGTTGCAATGCTTGCAAGGCTTAAGTGATGTGTACTACCGAGAGGGCCCAGAGATACCTCTCCGACAATCGGAGTGACAAATCCTAATCTCTAAATACGCCAACCCAACAAGTATCTTCGGAGACACCTGTAGAGCTCCTTTATAATCACCCAGTTACGTTGTGATGTTTGGTAGAACATAAAGTGTTCCTCTGGTAAATGGGAGTTGCATAATCTCATAGTCATAGGAACATGTATAAGTCATGAAGAAAGCAATAGCAACATACTAAACGATTGTGTGCTAAGCTAACGGAATGGGTCATGTCAATCACATCATTCTCCTAATGATGTGATCCCGTTAATCAAACGACAACTCATGTTTATGGCTAGGAAACATAACCATCTTTGATCAACGAGCTAGTCAAGTAGAGGCATACTAGTGACAATCTAGAGTCAATAATCTAGATTATACAGTAATGATTCTAACACCCATAGATCCTTGGTGCTGATCATGTTTTGCTCGTGCAAGAGGCTTAGTCAACGGGTCTGCAACATTCAGATCCGTATGTATCTTGCAAATTTCTATGTCTCCCACCTGGACTAGATCCCGGATGGAATTGAAGCATCTCTTGATGTGCTTGGTTCTCTTGTGAAATCTGGATTCCTTCGCCAAGGCAATTGTACCAGTATTGTCACAAAAGATTTTCATTGGACCCGATGCACTAGGTATGACACCTAGATCGGATATGAACTCCTTCATCCAGACTCCTTCATTTGCTGCTTCTGAAGCAGTTATGTACTCTGCTTCACACATAGATCCCGCCACGACGCTTTGTTTAGAACTGCACCAACTGACAGCTCCACCGTTCAATGTAAACACGTATCAGGTTTGCGATTTAGAATCGTCCGGATCAGTGTCAAAGCTTGCATCAACGTAACCATTTACGATGAGCTCTTTGTCACCTCCATAAACGAGAAACATATCCTTAGTCCTTTTCATTTCAGGATGTTCTTGACCGCTGTCCAGTGATCCACTCCTGGATTACTTTGGTACCTCCCTGCTAGACTTATAGCAAGGCACACATCAGGTCTGGTACACAGCATTGCATACATGATAGAGCCTATGGCTGAAGCATAGGGAACATCTTTCATCTTCTCTCTATCTTCTGCAGTGGTCGGGCATTGAGTCTTACTCAACTTCACACCTTGTAACACAAGCAAGAACCCTTTCTTTGCTTGATCCATTTTGAACTTCTTCAAAACTTTGCCAAGGTATGTGCTTTGTGGAAGTCCAATTAAGCGTCTTGATCTATCTCTATAGATCTTGATGCCAAATATGTAAGCAGCTTCACCAAGGTATTTCATTGAAAAACTCTTGTTCAAGTATCCCTTTATGCTATCCAGAAATTCTATATCATTTCCAATCAGCAATATGTCATCCACATATAATATCAGAAATGCTACAGAGCTCCCACTCACTTTCTTGTAAATACATGCTTCTCCAAAAGTCTGTACAAAACCAAATGCTTTGATCACACTATCAAAGCGTTTATTCCAGCTCCGAGAGACTTGCACCAGTCCATAAATGGATCGTTGGAGCTTGCACACTTTGTTAGCTCCCTTTGGATCGATAAAACCTTTAGGTTGCATCATATACAACTCTTCTTCCAGAAAACCATTCAGGAATGCAGTTTTGACATCCATTTGCCAAATTTCATAATCATAAAATGCGGCAATTGCTAACATGATTCGGACAGACTTAAGCATCGCTACGGGTGAGAAGGTCTCATCGTAGTCAATCCCTCGAACTTGTCGAAAACCTTTCGCAACAAGTCGAGCTTTGTAGACAGTAACATTACCGTCGGCATCAGTCTTCTTCTTGAAGATCCATTTATTCTCAATTGCTTGCCGATCATCAGGCAAGTCCTCCAAAGTCCACACTTTGTTCTCATACATGGATCCCATCTCAGATTTCATGGCCTCAAGCCATTTTGCGGAATTTGGGCTCACCATCGCTTCTTCATAGTTCGTAGGTTCACTAGACAATTCTGGCCTATGAGTACAACAAATGGTTTCTAGTGGCTGATGGCAGAAGCGGTTTGTGTGTCGGTGTACAAAAACAGGGGTATGCTTTTTGTACCCCTATAACTGTGCACGGGCAGTCCGAGCCACAAACACCGCCACACTGAGCGAGGCGAGGGAGGTGAGCCAAGGTAAGGCCAACGCTCAAGGGGAACAGAACAAACGCCAAGACCAAGACCACAAAGAGCAAAGGGGACGGAACGGACTCCCCCGGCAAGATCCTTGCCGGGGGCAGTTCTAGCAAACCCGGCAAGACCCTTGCGGGGCAGCTCGCCCCACACCTATGGAGCGAATCACCCTTGAGTCCACTACCCCATGGGGCAAGGATTCGGGAGAGATCGCCATGGTGGCATGTAGATCTTTGTGAAGACATTCAAAGATCAGATACATACTATCGAAGATGACGATTGTCGGTGTCAAAACCGGCGGATCTCGGGTAGGGGGTCCTGAACTGGCGTCTAGGCGGATGGTAACAGGAGACAAGGGACACGATGTTTTACCCAGGTTCGGGCCCTCTTGATGGAGGTAAAACCCTACATCCTTCTCGATTGATATTGATATTGTGGATGTTTACAAGAGTGGATCTACCACGAGATCAAGGAGGCTAAACCCTAGAAGCTAGCCTATGGTATGATTGTAAGGGTTGTTGATGATGTGATGATGTAGTCCTACGGACTAAAGCCATCTGGTTTATATAGACACCGGAGAGGGCTAGGGTTACATAGAGTCGGTTACAATGGTAGGAGATCTACATATCCGTATCGCCAAGCTTGCCTTCCACGCCAAGGAAAGTCCCATCCAGACATGGGGAGAAGTCTTCAATCTTGTATCTTCATAGTCTTGGAGTCCGGTCGATGATGATAGTCCGGCCAATGATAGTTCGGCTGATGATGGTAGTCCGCTATCCGGACACCCCTAATCTAGGACTCCTCGGTAGCCCCTGAACCAGGCTTCAATGACGATAAGTCCGGTAGCGTATATTGCTTGGCATTGCAAGGCGGGTTCCTCCTCCGAATGATAGAAGATTGTGAACACCGGGATAGTGTCCGCTCGCAAAATAAATTCCACATTCCACCGTAGAGAGAATAATAATATATAGACAAGTTCAATCTGCCGACGTTTTTGTGGCATGACGTCACACCACTACCAAGCCATTACTCGAATTGTTTTTACTTTACCACCTCCGCGCATTTAGCGAAGCGGTTTCTTGGCACGTCTTGTCGAGCGAGATCGTGTTTCCCTTAATCCGGGATTCTCATCAATACGGACGTGGGTAACCCAACCGCGCCCGTTCGCCACGCCCCCTCTATCGAAGGCGAGTCCCAAACGGCCACGGAGACGGCTCTTGGTATTCTCCCTCTTTATAACGGGACCAAGGCTCGTTTCTTTTTTCTTCAATCCTTCATCGAATCCTCTCTCCGCTCCAAGTTCCAGCACCTAGAGCTCCAGATTCGAGCTGCGGACTTCCAACGATGTCGGTTTCGACCTCCGGGGCGGTGGATGCCCTCCTCCGTTCACGGAGGAGGACGTGCTAAAGCTGCGGGAGGCCAAGTACCTGTCTTACGAGATTTCGCACAGGTTGCCTGCCGAAGGGCAGGCCATCCCTACCCCCGAGCCCGGCGAGTATGTCGTTTTCGTATCCCACCTCCGTCGGGGTTTAGGCTTCCCGATGGATCATTTTGTGAGAGGGCTCATGTTTTATTATGGGTTGGAATTCCACGATTTGGCTCCGGAGACCATCCTCCATATTTCCGCATTTATTGTCGTCTGCGAAGCCTTCCTCCGCGTCACCCCTCACTTCGGCATGTGGCTGAAGACCTTCAATGTGGCGCCGAAGATGATCGGGGGGCGTCAAGCAGAGTGTGGCGGGGCGGCCATAAGTAAGAGGGCCGATGCCTTGTGGCCCGCTGGCTCCTTCCAAGAGGAGCTCGGCCTATGGCAGCAAGAGTGGTTCTATATTACCGTTCCGAGGGTCCGCAGACAAAAGTCGCCGCCCCTATTCCGCCCGGGACCTCCACGACGGTTGATGTCGTGGGTCAACCAAGGGCTCAACTGGGGGCCGTCAAAGGATGTGCCCCTCTTGCGGGGCGGATTCGAGATCTCCAAGCGAGGGAGATCGATATGGTGGTGGTGATGCAGGTTATGCTGATTAGGCGTCTCTGCCCTGCAAGCGCCGCCCTCTCCGGCTATGGGAGTTCAATCCGAGGGTCCACGGATTCTTCAACACTTCATGGGTTTGACACCCCGGAGATGTACAAATTATTCTTCGGATCGCAAGAGGTGCGTCCGAATTGACCGAGATGCTGGACTAAGCTGCAATCGCCGGATACTCAAGTAAGTAGTTACGAGTCCGGACATACCGTTTTGCCTTCCGATGACTCGCCTTATGACCAACTTCCTTCTACACAGGAGTGGATAGCGGAAGAAAAATTGATCTGTGTCTGGCCCCCCCCGAGACCGCGCGGATCCGTGCTGGTCCGGATGCTTGAGTTGCGCCTTGAGAGGAAGGCGAAGGGGAAAACAAGGAAGCTACTGCCTCGCCTAAGGAGGCTCTTGAAAGAGGGGATCGAGAATCCCTCCCTCAAGGGGAGAAGAGGACTGCCTCAGGACCCGGGGCAAAAGCCCCTAAGCGAGGGAAGAAATCTTCGCCAGAGGTCCTGCGTCCGGGAGGCCCCGCCGCACAATCTCCCTTAATGAGTCGGCCCTCCAACGAGCCGTAAGTAGAAAGAAAGGAGTTTTATAATAAGGGACATCCCTATTTGTGCTTCTGAGGATAACTAAAGTTTTTACCTTGTAGTTCCGATCTCCGTCCTTCGCAGATGAGCTCGTCTTCGGGGGACCTTCGTCCGGTGATGATAGAGAGCGAGATGCCTCCATCCGGGGCGCCGTCGGATAGGGCGGACGAGCCTGAAGTGTCGTCACGGAGGGAGCCCCCGGGTTTGGCAAAGCCGGAAAGTTCGGCGCCAACTAGTGTACGGCTGAAGGATCTGCTTGAGATGGCGTCTATCTCAGAAGATCAGCACGCATTGATGAGCGCGGTGATTGAAAGGATTGCGTCCGCCGAAGGCGGGTTGCACGATGCCGTCAGGAGTTTGCTGGCGGGGTTTGAGGTACGTAAAAGTGACACACCTTTTAACAGTTTTGCATATAGAATGCGCCCTGTATAGATAGTAGCCCCTGAGACTCGGTAGGTTGTCGAAATCGACAGCGTGCCGAGGATCAAAATCGCAGGTTTAAATTCCCGTCATGCCGATGCAGGTGGCGGGTCGTCCGGAGGCCAGCCGGACTGATGGAGTTGCCGAACTAAAGCGGCAACTCGATGCTGCGGATGCGGACATCACGCTGATCAACAGGCGACTTGATGAGTCGCAAGGTAAGTGTTACTGCGCGGTCACTTGGTAAGGGAGCCGAAGCCATCCCCTTACAACATGTGCGTGAAATGCAGATAGTGCCGCTGCCGTGGAGAGCCTTCGGGCCGAACTTGCTCAAGCCAAGGAGCAGGCCGGAAGGAGTAATCTGGCGGACCTCGAGGGCTGCCAAGAGGGTCGCTGCGCCGAGCAGGAAGAGATAGCCGAAATGGCCGTGAAGTTAAAAGATGCTACCGACCGCAATGAGGCTCTTGGGAAGGAGCGCCTGGCGGGGCAAGAAGACCTGCGGAAGGCCACCGCCGAAGCCAAGAATGCCCGCTCTGCAATGCGGGCTATGAAGGAAGAGCTGCGCCAGGCCGGGGATATTGTAGCTGGCAAGCCGTTTCTGCTGCGCCGAAGGTTTACAGATCCAAAATATGCTCAGCTGGGCCAACTGTGGTGTCCAGAGGACCCTTATATGGACTTAGCAGTGAGTGCGGCAGATGCCGTTGTGCATTTTCGAAGCCAGAAGGATCGCAAGACGGAAGAGCTATTTTGGTCTCAATTCCATAGTCCGGAGCGTTCACTTCCGCTGACCGACCGTTTGGCTGAGTGGGCTGAGCTAAATAGGTTGTCCGGGCTTGCGATAACGGATATAGTGACTCATATCCGGCCGGATAGGCCCCAGCCGAAGAGTTACTTTGGCTTATTGCAGCAATTTCTTGGGGCGGTGCCGCATATCAAGGCGATGAAGCGGTCGGCCTGCATAGAGGGTGCGCGGATGGCGCTCGCCCGTGTGAAGACACATTGGACAGAGATGGATGCCACCGCTGTTGCGACCCGGTTGGATGATAACGGTTACCCGTCGAGCACTATTTTGGCGGCACTGCTTGGTGCTCGTGTAATAGAGTCACGAGTCTCGAAAAATGTTACGTTCAAATGAACGTTTATTATGATGTAAAACGATATGTAAGCGCCTTTTATACTTGTGCGTTCAAGTAATAGAATATCTACTATGCGGCCGTTCATGTATACGTGTGTATAACCTGAAAGATGGCGTCGTCGGCTTCAGCCCCCACGCACAAGGTGCGGGGTGTTCATAAAAATAGCGCTTTCACACTTAATCCGACGTCTCGGTCCTGTAAAGGAGGTGGTAGCGTAGCAAGCGAGGCAACCGGACTATAATGCTTTATCACTTTCACTTAGCCATGGAGTTCGAGGGTGGGGCTACGACATAGCCCTCGGGGCACCGCGCTCTCGAATTGAAGCGTATGTGCTGGCCGAAGCGACCCTTCGTCAAAGCGGAGGAATCCTAAACATTCCCATAGTCGATCGAGTGGTTGACCAGTCTCTCGCTGTATCATGACGATCAGTTTCGGCTTTTCATTGAGCTGCTCGCCCGGCCGGCGGGGCACAATCACAGTAGTTCTCCTGGAGCCGCGTTAGCCGATGATATGGAATGTAAGGCAGCAAAACACAGGAGCCGAGCAAACCCAACATTTGACCAAAGACATGATTCGGAGCTGATGCATATAAGGCCTAACTCGAGACGCCGAACACTCCCGAAGGTGTTCGGTCTTTATAATAGCGGGCAAAACAAAGCCCTAAGCCCCTTGTGTCCAGGTACGGACAGGTTCTTCTGGCGCGGCCGATGCCAAAACGCCAGGCTCCACTCTGGTTATAATGATAAACCAGGGGATTATAGCAACAAGAGACAGTAAGAAAGGTTTACGAGGGTCTTAGTCGAAAAGAGTCCTTGCAGCGGGTCCCTCGCACGTCTGCGCTTTGTGTCTCCTTGTGCCGTATCTCGGGACGGTGTGCACGCTGTTCATCTGTAAAAAGAGAAGAACTTGGTTGGAAAAGAAATAAATGCGAGAAAGTGCATAAAAATTGAAATATAGATTAAGAAAGCTGAGCGTATGCTAGCTCATTATGGCTTATATGTGCAAACCCTTGTGGAGGGATGTGCGGCTAGGTAGCCCCTAGCTTATTTATTCCGACTCGTCCGGCCGTGTCCGGGTCTCAAGCGACCTTTTAATGAAATGATGCCACGTGGACCGGGCATTTTAAGCGTAAGAGGCAGCGTAATGTGGTATTGCATTGAAGCGGACAAAAGCTTCCCGTCCAGTGATGCTTGATAGCTACTTTTAAATGGGGCGACATGAAAGGTTAGCTTTTCTCGTCGGTAGTTGTCGGTGACCCGACACAACTTCTAGTAATAATGGCTGTGCACTGGCGTAAGGGCTGGCGCCACTCCTTTGAAGGAAGTGCGGCTATGCGAATTGTAGTAGGGTCTATCCCAACTTGCGGATTGTGTCCGAAATAGCAGGTTCAAGTCTTTGCCGCCATCCATCAAAAACCTGCGTTAATTGCAGTCCGTCTATTATGGGATCAATATCGAGGCAGTCTATCCTGCGCTCCGGATACTTATGGACTAATCCGGATGGTCGAAAGTGATTGGTTTTGGCGTCCAATCTCGGTCCACTGGGGTGGATCGTGCGACACTTGTCTTAGCGAGTGCCGTGTTGGCTTTCCGTACTATCACGTGAAGCGAGTTTACTGTTTTGACTTCTTGTGGGAAAGTCTTTTGACTTCGGTGCTCTCTTTGGTGGGGTTCGTCATCGTCCTCGCTTGGCGATCGAGTTCCCTTGTGTCCGGCGTTGAGTCTGCGGACTGTTTAAAACCCAACAATTTCGTTGGTATGGTTTGCAGGTCTTCCGGAGTCTTGTGGATTTGACATATCCGATCTAAAATTTTGTTTAAATTTGATAGCTCGTCTCTGTTCTCCTTAAGAGGTCGTGTTGTATTGTTTGGCCGCGAGCTTTTATATCCAGCGTTGACCGCCGTGCCCTTTGGGCTTTTTTCTTTATTCCGGCGCTGGTCTTTCTGCGCGCGGATCGTATCGTTCCATCTCGATCTCGGATGTACTCGGGTCATTGGTGATGCATCTTGCTGGCCAGCTGTCTTCTCCTACGCAAAAGCGCGTCATGAGGCTTGTTAGCGCGGCCATTGTTCTTGGCTTCTCTTGGCCGAGGTGTCTGGCGAGCCATTCGTCTCGGACGTTGTGTTTAAATGCTGCTAGGGCTTCTGCGTCCGGACAGTCAACTATTTGGTTCTTTTTGGTAAGGAACCTGTTCCAGAATTTGCGCGCTGATTCTCCGGGCTGTTGGGTTATATGACTCAGATCGTCTGCATCCGGAGGGCGGACATAAGTCCCTTGAAAATTTGCTCTAAACGCGTCCTCAAGCTCTTCCCAACTTCTAACAGTATTTTCTGGGAGGCTTTTGAGCCAATGCCGAGCTGGCCCTTTGAGCTTGAGGGGTAGGTATTTTATGGCGTGGAGATCATCTCCTCTAGCCATGTGTATGTGTAGTATGTAATCTTCTATCCAGACTCAAAGTGCATTGTGCCGTCGTATGCCTCTATGTTTATGGGTTTGAACCCTGCTGGAAATTCATGATCCAGCACCTCATCAGTAAAACATAAGCGGGGTGCTGCGCCCCAGATTTGGGTGTGCCGCTGTCTTGAACACTTGTCGTGGTGTGTTACTTCTGGGGTCCTCTTTTTGGCCCGTAGATGGACCTAGTTGGGCGTCTGTTTTCCCTGTGATTATAATTGACTTGTGTGCAGCCCCGCTTGTCGCTTTGGGCTGTCATCGGCCGTCTATCCTGCCAGCGACCTCTTATTTTTTGATTTGTGAAGGCTCTATGGCTTCCTCGTCAAATTCTGGCAGCAACTTGCGCCGGGTAGCTCTTAGTTTGATGGCCATTGCCATATTTGTCTGCAGTCTTGAATACTTTGCTCCACTTCATTACGGCGTGTCTTACGCTGTTTTGAGCTTCGTTTCGCCTTCTTCAAACTTCTTGCAGTGGCGACGAGTTTTTTGTGTATGTTCTTATGCTCCGGTGTTGTTTCTGGACTGTTGATTGCTCCGTGAAGGGGTTGTTTATCCGGCTCGTCCTGTTCGTCGTCCGCTGGTTTGCCCTGCTCTATCGCTGGGTCGTTAGGAAGGCTGCTTTGATCGCGGCGGGACTTAGGGCGGTGTCTACGTCGCTGTTTTGGCTCTTTATCGGCGAGATTATCCTCTGCCGCGTCCCGTTGTTCCTCGTTATCGCTTCCCTTTGGGGTGTCCACCATGTATATGTCGTATGGCGAGGTGGTCTTCCGGTGTCTGTAGGCCTTTGGTTCTTAGTAGTCTCCGCATCGTCGTCCATACCGTCGATGTCTTGAGTCGTAGTTGAGTACGCCGGTTAAATAAATCGGCGGTGGCTCTGAAGTGGGTGGTGGGTGGGCTCTGAATTTCTTCGTCGTCCGCATCCCAACCGCCCCTGGCGTGGTTCGCCAGGGCTCTCGGATAGCGAGAGATGCTTCAATGAATTTATGATATCGCCGAAGGGCGAAGTGCTGAAAGATGTCCGCAGCGGTGAATTCCATGATCGGCGCCCAATCGGATTCGACTGACAGGGGCGCAGGAGGTTCGGAGTCCGGCAGAGAGTCCGGCACCTCGGAGCCATGAGCTTTATGCGGGACAAGGTAAGTATTCGGCTCCATCGCCGTAGGAGTTGCGGCTCCCGAGGCGGTGTCCAGCCATCCGTCTTTGATCCGAGCGATCGGCTCCGGACTATGGGTCGGAGCGGACTCGCAGCTTGACCTCAAGGTGCTGTCCGCGGCGAGTTAGGTCATGCCCATCGTGGACGGCGCGGCACGCTCGGCTGTGGCTCAGATCCAACGAAGATCAAGTCCCGCGGATATCGGCCATGAAGTTTAGGCTTCAAACCTGACCTGATGGCAGGGCGTAGCTTCGATCTGCTCGGATGGCCAAGTGAGTTGGCCCGCGATCGCGGCCGCCGAATCTGAAGATCTGTCCGGGAGAAAAGTCTCACCTGGGACGGCGTCATTGTTGATTGAAGAGGCCATCAAGCCTATCGGTGGCGACAGAGGAACTCTCAATGAAAGCACCAATGTCGGTGTCAAAACCGGCGGATCTCGGGTAGGGGTCTGAAGCGTGCGTCTAGGCGGATGGTAACAGGAGACAAGGGACACGATGTTTTACCTGTGTTCGGGCCCTCTTGATGGAGGTAAAACCCTACGTCCTGCTCGATTGATATTGATATTGTGGATGTTTACAAGAGTGGATCTACCACGAGATCAAGGAGGCTAAACCCTAGAAGCTAGCCTATGGTATGATTGTAAGGGTTGTTGATGATGTGATGATGTAGTCCTACGGACTAAAGCCATCCGGTTTATATAGACACCGGAGAGGGCTAGGGTTACATAGAGTCGGTTACAATGGTAGGAGATCTACATATCCGTATCGCCAAGCTTGCCTTCCACGCCAAGGAAAGTCCCATCCGGACACGGGGAGAAGTCTTCAATCTTGTATCTTCACAGTCTTGGAGTCCGGTCGATGATGATAGTCCGGCCAATGATAGTTCGGCTGATGATGGTAGTCCGGCTATCCGGACACCCCTAATCCAGGACTCCCTCAACAACCCTTGGCGGGATCCTGGCCAAGGAGGACCATGAGGCCCCCGGCAAGAGCCTTGCCGGGGATGACAGCAGGCTACGCGGCAAGACCCTTGCCGGGGCCCCGGCAAGGCCCCTGCCAAGGACACCCGTAGGTCCACCATCGGGCCCGCGCCAATCAAGCCTCCATCATGCAGCTACCGACCCAACCAGTTGGGCAGGCACCTGCGTGGCGGCGAGCGAACCTTCGTGGAGACCCACCACAGCGCCACCTCAGCTGCCTGCGTGACTACATGGCACCACAGGCACCGCTGGCCAGGGCACATGTCAACGCGAAAGGAAGCGGCGGCGGACGATACTGGGCTCTCCCCCGTCCCCGGTAAAGCAAGGACACCTAAGCAAGACGCATTTATGGCGCCTTGTCATGTAATCGAGGATAAACTCGTATGATCAGATGCCGTCATCCGCCTCACATGACGCCATTGTGGCAACCTTTCCCTATAAAAGGAGGCCCAAAGGCGACCGGGAGGGGATTCGCTTTGGAGCTCCTCCGCCCCATAGCTAGCTCAGGCATAAATAAGCTAACCACCAAAGCAGGAGTAGGGTTTTACGCACCTCGCGGCCCGAACCTGGGTAAAGAGCCCGTGTGCTATCTGTTTGATCTGCTCTTCTCACGACCCCGCGCCCTGCAACCGTAGTAGGGATTCTTGTGATCCCATAGGTGTCGTCTCCGCACCGACATCTTTGGCGCGCCAGGTAGGGGGCGCAGTTCTGAGAATCAGCTCAAGCAATTAGCCCGGCACTCTTTCATCTTTGTGATCCTGCAAGAAGAAAGGAGGCCAGAAGGTCGACGCTCGAGCGATCGTGTAACATCCCAAAATTCTAAATTTTGGAATGTTATAATAAATAAATAACTATGGTTGTTGTCTGATTGTTTGACTGATTGATTGAATGGAATTGAGTGGAAATTGAAACTTTTGAAAGTTGAATGAGAGGGAATGAAATGACTTTCCCAAACTTTCCATCTTGCATTTTTGGATCCCAGTTGAACTCAAGTTCATTGCAACACCAAAAACCTAGAAGTGAAGATGACATGACTTCTTCCATTTTGAAATGAATAGGGTTTTGGAAAAAGGGAATTGAATTTAATTTGGGAAGTTTTCAAATCCAAAGCTTTATGCAACTCAATGATTTTCATGAGGGAAGATAAAATGACTTCTTCAATTATATGAAATAGGAGTTGGAAGTTATAATGAATCAAGTTGAAAATCATTTGAAAGTGCTTTGAAACCCTCTTTCAAATTTGGAGCTTTGAATTTGAATTTCAAACTTTGGCATGTGGGAAACATTTCAAAAAAAAAAAACTAAGCCTGATAAATACTTGATCAAAAGTATGAGAGGAGCAAACATGACACTCCAAAAATATCAGAGGAAACAATGCCAAAAGATTTGGATTCAAATCTGAAATTTATTTGAATTTGAAAAAATAGATTTTATGAAGTTTGGATTTTGCTTACGGGAAAATGTTCAAATGAAAGGAATATTCCCTGATCATTTTGGTATATATATACCCTATATAAATTATTTTTAGATTTGGTTTTATTTTTGTTTTAGTTTTATTTAAAAAATAAAAAAAAAAACCCTGGCGCCACCAACCACCCCCAGCCCAGCCGTGCTTGAACCCCATCTGCCAGCCCCCTGGCGCCTTGAGCCCCCACGGCGCCAATGAGCCGACCCAGCACCCCCTCGCACTTTTGAACCCTCTCCCGATCGGTCGACCGCTCCCTCGCCCCTCTCTCTCTCTCCTGCCCATGACCCACCTTCTTCCTCCCGCCCCACGCCACGCCGTCCATGCCATGGATCGCGGATCGAAGGATCCGGATGCCGATTCCTCCCGATCACCTTCCTTCCCGACGAGGCCCCGCCCTATAAAGCCCCCTCCCGCACCCGTTTCCCCCTCGCCCCTCGCCGCACCTCCTCTCCCTCCCGCTCGTGCGCATGGAGCCCAAGCCCTTGCCGCCGCCATTATCGCCCGCCGTCGACGCCAGTTCCCCGACCAACCCCGACCCCACCGAACCACCCCGTGCTCCCGCATCTCCCGACAGTCGCGGAGCTCGCCGGCCTTGGACGCCTGACGACTCTCGCCCGCCGCCGCCGTCGCTGAGTCCGGTAAGTCACCAGCATCTCCTCCACCGTCCGATCCATCTTAGGCGGCTAAGATTAGAGCCCCAGAGGGGTAGGTTTTATTTATAAAACCGGCGGTCCTTCGGTTTAGTTTTAGTTTAGCTTTTTTCTTTTAGGCCGGTTCGTTTAGTTTAAACCCTAGAGCCCGTTTAGCCTATCTAACATACAGGGCATGATATAGGCCCATTAGGCCTTTTCTTTTATTTTGATTTTTCTGTTTTAGCAGAATAGTTTCATTTTCAAAAATTCATATCTTTTATTCTGTTTAATATTTTGAGTGATTCTTTTTTGTTGGATTGAAAATTTTATGTAGTTTCTGTAGAATATATATTTAGCTATGTTAAAAATAATTAAAATTGCTTTATTTTAGTTTTGGACAGAATAGTAAATCTGCTATAACTTTAGTTAGAAAATTATTTTGCATGATTCTTTTTGTCACCACTTTATTTTAACATTGCAAAACCCTAGAAATTAATTTTGGTATTTTAGGATTAATAAATAATTAGTTTTAGACAGAATCCTATTAAACCTAATTAATTAACTAGTTCCTGTTTTCCTATTTAATTAATTAGTAAATGAATTTATTTTAACTTGTGATTAGTTATTCTAGGTTAGTTTCTGTTACTCCATTAGATGAACTTTTATTTATAATTAATAAAAGTTTTAAATTAATTTTCTTAATGGAAATTGGATTAGGCCTAAAATGAGTTTTATAATAGCTTTTAAATTAATTCTTTTTGCTCCTAGTTGCTTAGTGAATCCTTTTCTGTTTAGTTAACCTAAAACCATGACTAGGTTGTGTTAGAAAATTTTTGTTATATAAAAACTATTTTAGCTATTGTTTGGAGTAGGAAAAACTTTGAATTGGTTTCTTTGAGTTTCTCCTTTTTGGATTGGTTTTGATTGTTTTGTTGTGTTACTTTTGTTATGTTGTGTTATGTGGTCCTATTGCTATGTGCTTATTATAGTTATTGTTTGCCTCGGTAGACTTTCGAGTCTGAAGATTACTACTCTGAAACCCTAGTTTCTTTGAAGATCGTCAACCGAGCAAGTTCACTTTGACCATGCTTTTTCTTACCTATGTTTTATTGCATTTAGTGGCACCTTGGTAACCACCCTCAGTAGTGTTATTGAATCCTGTAGTTGAGTAGTATGCATGAGGTAGGAACCCATCACCTGTTACCAAGCCGGGGCGTTATTTCTTTTAATGCTACGCTATAGTAGGCGGGGTTTGGTATGAGTGCAGGAGTGGTGTGAGAATGGAGGATTCTCGTCAATGGCGACAACTCCATGATGGAATCTGCAAGGACTGCATCTTCAAGACCTCAAGACTTCAAGACTCGAGACAGATTGCAATACACACTCTTTGGGTGAAGGGCGGTTGACGAGCAGCCCTGGAGAAACCAGTGGTTGGCGGGATGCATGGAGAAGCGCCATGACATCTCGCGAAAGCTTCACCCAGACTCAAAGAGACGGAAGAATACTTCACGCCCGGAAGCTTACTGTGCAACCGCAAGTCATTATGGGCTCTGGCTTGGTTGACCTTGGTTGTGACTCTGGTGGGGCGGTACTAGCAGATGTAGAAGAGCGGTAGGATCGGATGGGTGCGGACGGTGGTCGGAGGAACTCTTTGGAAGACCATGTTTGGTCATCTTGTTCTCAAACACTCTGAAGTGCGAGAGCGTAAAAGAGGATCGAATCTTGCGGGTAAAGTGTACAAACCTCTGCAGAGGGTTATAACCTAATCGATTAGCCGTGTCCCGATTCACGGACAATTTGAGCCTCGGACTTGGATCTATCTGGAACTCTCAACACGGATTGATAACTTAATTGTGGGCAACTTATGATGACCTTGGGGCTATAAGACATCGGTTGGCGGAACCATGTCATGATAGAAAACTCCATAGTACAGACTTCATTTATTCCTTTGATGTAGGTAAAATAAAATTAGCTTTACATAAACAAAACTCGAGATCTGAGCCACAAAACCCTACGCATATAGTATAGTTTATCATCTGTTTTATCTTATTGTGATCTTGCGGTACATTCAATGTCTTGACCTACACGGCTGCAACGTATCATGTTGCAGATATTTCCTCGACAGTAAGAGTTACGATCAGGTTACGGTCTACACTCAACCGCCGATGGCGTTGATGGGACTCCACACCCGTTTGATTGTTTCGCTGATTATTATGAGGTATATATCATTTTCGTTATTTATACATGTGATTGCACTTTGATATATACATTGATGTAATGTGTGTGCCGACATCTTGATCCGAGGATGGCATAAAGAATAACGTAGGCTTGACCGTCCGAGGTCGGGTCGCTCTGAGAGATGGTATCGAGCACATGTTGCTGCAGGGCGTGACCCTAGAAATCGGAAAGCCCCTAGGACAGGAAATCTCTAAAAACTTTATTTTCAAAAGGATCCTTTACTTCTCGTCTTTTCTGATTTTATCGGATAGACCCTCAAATAGTTAGAATATACCCTTATCCTTTGATCACCGGAGGATCAATCAAGACGCTCAAGAAGGATTTGATATCGAGAACCGATGACCCCTTGAGTAAAGAGGATTTCTCCATTAGAATCTACAACAGTTGAAGACTCAAGACTTGAAGGATCTGAAGAATTATTTGACCTTTAGAAGACCAAACCCTGCTATACACCCTCGTTAGAAGCGATGATTTGTGAGCTGTCATTTGTTTGATGTTTTCCGACAGCCCCAAAATAAAACCTGTTTCTTCAAAAACTATTGTTTGTATTGTGTGTATATCCTCCCACCTCTCTCTCCTCACCCTAAAACCCTTGAACCCCATAGATGATGAATGAAGTTGGGTGATATTCTCGGACGAAGACTCACCGGAGGCAGAGCTATGGATGAGAACATGGAGAGTCACTTGGGAACAATTTGGTTTCAAGGAAGTATGAGGTCAATCGCTCTTGATTTTACGAGAAAGTGCTGCAACACAGTGGAAAATGCATCAAGCCATACAGGATTTAATGGAGCAAGAACTTGGGAGGATTTCAAGAAGACCTGTTGAGATCACGTCTTATCCGGAAGCACCATGATACACCAGGAATTAAACCTTGTGCTGCAGGATTTGCGGAGAAATAGGACACACCGGGAGGAACACAAGGATGGATGCCCTCATTGTGAGGAGAAACACCCGGTGAGGAATGCCCAACTAGTCGGTGACTTGCTTCTGTGTGAAGGAACCACCCACTACCGGTGCAGTGTCACATTTACTCCACGGTGCAACGAACTATTCGAAGCGGGAAGATGGAATGAAAGAAGCCCTCAAGGAAGACCTAGAAGAACCAGTAATGAATGAAAGTGTTGAAGACCTGGATGGAGAAGGTCTCAACAGATTTTACTCAATGCACGCTATTCATGTGGAGAAGAAGGACATTTTCACAAGATTGCACAAAGGAAAGAAAAGAGTATCAGGGATACTTCCGACGAAGCAATAGAGTTTGACCCACAGGGAATAGAAGGATTGATCGAGCGAGGAAACCGGGAAGAGAAAACAAAGACACCCTCGAACAACCCAATTTCTGCAAATAGGGACAAGAGTCATATCACCTGTTTTGAATGTAAGGACATCGGGCATTATGCCAATCAATGTCCCGAAGGAAGCAAGGAACTCAAGGAGCAGGCACCATCTCCAAGAAGCCCAAAACTTATCGAAAGTCATCTGTTTTTCGCTGCAAGGAAGCAGGACATTATGCTACTAAATGTTCCGACAAGGCGAAAGCTGGAGCTGAGTAGTTGGAATTTTGATTATGGATAATAAGAGTAGTAGAAAGCAACTTCCTTTTCATGAGCTCAAGGAGTTGAGTTATGTAATAGGTTTCTCAAAGATTGTAATAGTTCATGACCCAATAAAGATGTAAAGTCACATCTGAAAAGCTTTAAGGAGTTGTCATATTTTATCTTGGAAATTAATATTCGGATGAACATGGAAGAAAGTGAGTTGTGAAGCATAAACAGGAAATTGGAATTGAGATTGAAGTTTTGTTTGGATGATATGAATGTGTGCCCGGAGATAAGTACCTTAATTACGAGCATCATTTCATTCCACAACCGCAGATGGCGACCCTTTACGAGTCCTTCCTTAAAGGTCAGGAAACCCTCATGACCACGACAAGTGATCATGATTACCGAAGATCTGAAGGACATGATGAAGCATATTCACCTTGAAGGATCACGGTCTACAAAGGCTACCCTTTATGCATAAGGGAGTGGAATTTTGGTATGTGGAGGTACACCTCCACCGTGTGAAAGGAGTTTGCCCAAAGAGGATGGGGCATTACTTCTTCATTTCACGTGTGCCACAAGCAACTTTCTTGATGCTGTTAGTGAAGCAGCCATGGAAGCCATCGTCGATCGGAGAAATACTTGAAGCAAGACTCCGTCATACTCAGGAATACCTAAGTGAAGTGCATACGGAGATGATGGAGGTGAAGCTCAAGGCCACCACAATGAACCGAGAAGATTGAAGAATTCAAGACACATGTCGCACAATTCGAGTGGGATGAAGAATCCTCGAGGAGGATAAATGAATAAAGTTGGAAGTAATGTCGACCATACCAAATCATGTGGGTGGCAGCATTTGTAAACAAAGTACTTTTGGAATTTGAATTCTGAAAATGGTTAAGGATGTAATGAAAGATTGATATGAGAATAATGAGATTTTATGGATAAACTTGTGCATTCTTTTGGTCATAGTACTCTGTAAAGCCACAGGATCAATGAAGAAAAAGCGTGTTATTCATGACGGCCATAGAAGGAAGCTGGACAAAATAAGTTGGAGTTTTGTTTTGATATGATGGTGCGAAGAAAGCAGTACTCTTTGGATTTAAGGAGGTGTAACAAGAGAGTTACTCCAAGGATGAGTTAAAGCTGCACTAGTGTTGAAGTGGGCCATAACCCACAGGCCCGATTTCGAGAAGGAACCGTTGTAACCTTGATGAAGGAATAAATTGGAAGAATCAGCGGTCCAATCAGCATACGTTTACGTAGGAGGTTACGCAAAAACACGAGAGTGGTGAAGTAACGATAGATGTTTGTTCAGCTTGCGAAACCATGGATTTACTCGAACCCGGTTCGAGAACAAGAGAAATTCTGCAATGCGTGAGTATGACCGAGTGTTAGAATACGAGATTCGCTAAACCTTATCTGAGGTAATGATCAGGTGCGGAATGGATTGATCACCATACCGACTTACTCGTATCTTTCGCTCCTGCTATTTGGAATGGTAAATCTGAGAGACTTACCCATAGTAAAGTGACGACTTCGTTGAAGCCTTGCTTAAGCCTTAGAGTGGTATGATGATAAACCCATATACATGGCAGTTGTTGCCAAGCGAGGGTTATCTGGTGAGGTTCAACCTGCACCGTTTTACGCAAGAGAAACCATAAATTGTAGACCACCATGAGTATTTCGATAGCTGTCTAGAATGGACACGGACCTATCAGCTAAGAAGATCCGGTCTCGACGAACCACAACTTTGAAGAACCGACCCAAGGTTTGAGGAAAACTTTACGCTCCTAACGTAAGAGCGTTAATGAAGGAGTTATTGTAAGATATGTGAAGATACATACATTGTCGGCACTCGGAGGAAGTATCTGAGTTTATTGGAACCGTAACCTTGATTTTAAGTGTGGTAGCCCACGACCTTTCGACTGAACATTTGCTAGAAGACCCCAACCCTAACCTTTTCTTGCTAGCCTCTTGAATCTCGAGGGCGAGATTCATTTTAATAATGTAGGTTTGTAACATCCCAAAATTCTAAATTTTGGAATGTTATAATAAATAAATAACTATGGTTGTTGTCGATTGTTTGGTGATTGATTGAATGGAATTGAGTGGAAATTGAAACTTTTGAAAGTTGAATGAGAGGGAATGAAATGACTTTCCCAAACTTTCCATCTTGCATTTTGGATCCCAATTGAACTCAAGTTCATTGCAACACCAAAACCTAGAAGTGAAGATGACATGACTTCTTCCATTTTGAAATGAATAGGGTTTTGGAAAAAGAATTGAATTTAATTTGGGAAGTTTTCAAATCCAAAGCTTTATGCAACTCAATGATTTTCATGAGGGAAGATAAAATGACTTCTTCAATTATATGAAATAGGAGTTGGAAGTTATAATGAATCAAGTTGAAAATCATTTGAAAGTGCTTTGAAACCCTCTTTCAAATTTGGAGCTTTGAATTTGAATTTCAAACTTTGGCATGTGGGAAACATTTCAAAAAAAAAAACTAAGCCTGATAAATACTTGATCAAAAGTATGAGAGGAGCAAACATGACACTCCAAAAATATCAGAGGAAACAATGCCAAAAGATTTGGATTCAAATCTGAAATTTATTTGAATTTGAAAAAAATAGATTTTTATGAAGTTTGGATTTTGCTTCTGGAAAAATGTTCAAATGAAAGGGAATATTCCCCTGATCATTTTGGTATATATATACCCTATATAAATTATTTTTAGATTTGGTTTTATTTTTGTTTTAGTTTTATTTAAAAAATAAAAAAAAAAACCCGGGCGCCAGCCGAACCACCCCGCCCAGCCAAGACACGAACCCCCATCTGGCCAGGCCACAGGCCTTGACCCACCAGCGCCAATGAGCTGCCCATTGACACCCCGCACTTTTGAACCCTCTCCCGATCGGTCGACCGCTCCCTCGCCCTCTCTCTCTCTCACGCCTGCTGGGACCCACCCTTCTTCCTCCCCGCCCCACGCCACGCCGTCGCCGCCTTGGATCGCGGATCCCGAAGGATCCGGATGCCGATCCCTCCCGATCACCTTCCTTCCCACGAGGCCCCGCCCTATAAAGCCCCTCCCCGCACCCGTTTCCCCCTCGCCCCTCGCTGCACCTCCTCTCCCTCCCGCTCGTGCTCGCATGGAGCCCAAGCCCGCGCGCCGCCATTGTCGCCGCCGTCGGCCTACAGTTCCCCGACCAACCCGACCCACGAACCACCCGTGCTCTCCGCATCTCCCGACAGTCGACGGAGCTCGCCGGCCTTGAGCTGACGCCTCGACTCGCCGCGCCCTTGCCGCCGTCGCCGAGTCCGGTAAGTCACCGGCATCTCCTCCACCGTCCGATCCATCTTAGGCGGCTAAGATTAGAACCCCGAAGAAATAGGTTTTATTATAAAACCGCCGGTCCTTCGGTTTAGTTTTAGTTTAGGTTTTTTTAGGCCGGTTCGTTTAGTTTAAACCCTAGAGCCCGTTTAGCCTATCTAACGCATACAGGACTGATATAGGCCCATTAGGCCTTTTTCTTTTATTTTGATTTTTCTGTTTTAGCAGAATAGTTTCATTTTCAAAATTCATATCTTTTATTCTGTTTAATATTTTTGAGTGATTCTTTTTTGTTGGATTGCAAATTTTATGTAGTTTCTGTAGAATATATATTTAGATATGTTAAAATAATTAAAATTGCTTTATTTTAGTTTTGGACAGAATAGTAAATCTGCTATAACTTTAGTTAGAAAAATTATTTTGCATGATTCTTTTGTCACCACTTTATTTTAACATTGCAAAACCCTAGAAATTAATTTTGGTATTTTAGGATTAATAAATAATTAGTTTTAGACAGAATCCTATTAAACCTAATTAATTAACTAGTTCCTGTTTTCCTATTTAATTAATTAGTAAATGAATTTATTTTAACTTGTGATTAGTTATTCTAGGTTAGTTTCTGTTACTCCATTAGATGAACTTCTATTTATAATTAATAAAAGTTTTAAATTAATTTTCTTAATGGAAATTGGATTAGGCCTAAAATGAGTTTTATAATAGCTTTTAAATTAATTCTTTTTGCTCCTAGTTGCTTAGTGAATCCATTTCTGTTTAGTTAACCTAAAACCATGACTAGGTTGTGTTAGAAAATTTTGTTATATAAAAACTATTTTAGCTATTGTTTGGAGTAGGAAAAACTTTGAATTGGTTTCTTTGAGTTTCTCCTTTTGGATTGGTTTTGATTGTTTTGTTGTGTTACTTTTGTTATGTTGTGTTATGTGGTCCTATTGCTATGTGCTTATTATAGTTATTGTTTGCCTCGGTAGACTTTCGGAGTCTGAAGATTACTACTCTGAAACCCTAGTTTCTTTGAAGATCGTCAACCGAGCAAGTTCACTTTGACCATGCTTTTCTTACCTATGTTTTATTGCATTTAGTGGCACCTTGGTAACCACCCCTCGGTAGTGTTATTGAATCCTGTAGTTGAGTAGTATGCATGAGGTAGGAACCCATCACCTGTTACCAAGCCGGGGCGTTATTTCTTTTAATGCTACGCTATAGTAGGCGGGGTTTGGTATGAGTGCACGGAGTGGTGTGAGAATGGAGGATTCTCGTCAATGGCGACAACTCCATGATGGAATCTGCAAGGACTGCATCTTCAAGACCTCAAGACTTCAAGACTCGAGGCAGATTGCAATACACACTCTTTGGGTGAAGGGCGGTTGTGGGCAGCCACAGGAGAAACCGGTGGTTGGCGGGATGCATGGAGAAGCGCCATGACATCTCGGCGAGCTTCACCCAGACTCAAAGAGGCGGAAGAATACTTCACGCCGGAAGCTTACGTGCAACCGCAAGTCATTATGGGCTCTGGCTTGGTTGACCTTGGTTGTGACTCTGCTGGGGCGGTACTAGCAGATGTAGAAGAGCGGTAGGATCGGATGGGTGCGGACGGTGGTCGAGGAACTCTTTGGAAGACCATGTTTGGTCATCTTGTTCTCAAACACTCTGAAGTGCGAGAGCGTAAAAGAGGATCGAATCTTGCGGGTAAAGTGTACAAACCTCTGCAGAGGTTATAACCTAATCGATTAGCCGTGTCCCGATTACGGACAATTTGAGCCTCTGGACTTGGATCTATCTGGAACTCTCAACACGGATTGATAACTTAATTGTGGGCAACTTATGATGACCTTGGGGCTATGAGACATCGGTTGGCGGAACCATGTCATGATAGAAAACTCCATAGTACAGACTTCATTTATTCCTTTGATGTAGGTAAAATAAAATTAGCTTTTACATAAACAAAACTCGAATCTGAGCCACAAGACCCTACTGCATATAGTATAGTTTATCATCTGTTTTATCTTATTGTGATCTTGCGGTACATTCAATGTCTTGACCTACACGGCTGCAACGTATCATGTTGCAGATATTTCCTCGACGAGTAAGAGTTACGATCTGAGGTTACGGTCTACACTCAACCGGCCGATGGCGTTGATGGGACTCCACACCCGTTTGATTGTTTCCGCTGATTATTATGAGGTATACATTATTTTACGTTATTTATACATGTGATTGCACTTTGATATATACATTGATGTCTTGTGTGTGCCAAAGATCTTGATCGAGGATGGCACGAGAATACGTAGGCTTGACCGTCGAGGTCGGGTCGCTTCTGACGCCAATGAAGCTAAGTTGCGGCTTCTTATTTGTGCTACCCTTCTTATTTGAGGTTATCCCCCCCCCCGGAGATGTCACGCCTTTGTATGGGAAACCCGCGCGTGGGGCTCTCCCACGATCGGCAACGCCCTTGCCTGTTCGAGTCAGCTCAACAGCTCAAGCGGCTGCGTCGAGAATGGCGAGTAACCTTCGCGATCGACAACGCCCTCGATTCGACTCGAGTCAAGCTCGACAGTTGATGACGCGTTTGGAGCGGAAGGTGGCTCGTCCGGCAGCAGCGTACCAGCAGGCCTTGGGGATCCGTCCCCAAAATGCCGCTAGGGCTTTCGGCAGCAAGCCTACCCGATCGACGAGGGCACACATACAAAGGGAATTGAGCGGGAAATAACGTGCAAGAAAATTAAGAACATTCCAAATTTATATTACACCACATCATAGCTGCAGTCTAACTAAAGATAAAATTTGTCTTGGTGGGAACTGCGGTGAAGAAAAACAGGATACTCAATCCGGCGCTGGCTTTCCACCCTCTTGATTTAAATCGATGCCGTTGGTGATGGGCTTGATCGCTCCTTGAGCACCGTGAGGTCGACACCATCCGGCAAGCTCTTCATCGAGGCCGCGAAGTCAAGGTTGGGATTCCAGTGCGCCACCTTGGTGAGGACCTTGGTCACAACCCTGCGGTAAAGTCGCCGGGCCTCATCGGCCGGCGTGGCCATCCTGTTGGAGTGGAGATAGGCCAAGGCTCCGAGGACGCCTTCGAAGAACTGGGTCATCTTGGCGTTGATGGTCCCGCTGTGCTCGGGGGCGTACCTCACATTTGGCAACCCCATGGTGGCCAATTGCGAGGTGACCCTGCCAGCGATGACCTCCAGATGGCTGATCCACTTGTTCTCGCCCACCACGTATTCCTGGTGGGAGGCGGCCTCATTTGCCCACAGCTGCTTCTCCTCCTCGAGGCTCCTGGTCAAGGTCTCCTCCCGAGCCCTGCTCTCCGACAGCATCTTCTCGAGACCCTCCAGGTTCAACTTGAGGTCTCTGATGGAGTTTTGCGCGTCGGAGAGCTCCCCAGTCCTGCTGATGACTGCTCCCTGCGCCTCTGTCAAGGCGCGGTTGAGCATGTTCTTCTCGCCGGACAGCTTGAAGACCTGCTCCTTTAGCTCATCCCGCTCCGTTTCCAGCTCCCTCGCCTTGCCGGCATGGGCCAGAGCCTGTGCATCGAGTGCCTCCTTGTGACTCTGCTCCAGCTCGCGGGTCCATTGCGCGACAAGGGCCTCGAGCTCCTCGTCCTTGCCGCGGGCGTTCGTTAAGCTTCGCTTCCGCAGGAGAGAATCCTCTTCACAGGAATCCAAAGGCGGCTTGATGTTGGTTCAGGCGGCTTGACGCTGGGCGCCAAGTTCGCCGCCTCTTCCTGGGCCTTCTCGATGTCGGCCATTCTCATAGTGAGCTCCACGTCGCGCTTGGCCAACTCCTCCTGAAAGGCCCTCTGCTCCTCGCGAGTTTGGTGGAACCAGGTCTGCGTCTCGGCAACGCACGCCTTCAAATCCACCTCCGCGTTGTCCACCGCTGCCATCCTGGCCTTGATCTTATCCAGGCGGGCACGGTAGAGCACTTGGAGCTTCCGGAAGTCGGCCCCCATGGCGCGGAAAAGCTGCTCTTCTGGAGAACCATCGCCACCAACGCCCGGCTCATCAATCACCTCGAGCCCAGTGGCGGCAAGCACTTCGCCGTCCAAGGTTTCCCCTTGGTGGCGCCCGGCAGCGTCCCGGAGATGGACGAAAAGATCGTCGCCCACCTTCAAATATTTGCCGGGGCCCGGGGTTGAGGAAGAGGGAGGCTGGTCACCCGCCGCCTCTTCCTCGGCGGCGGCCTTGCCGGCCACGCCGGCAGGACCACTACTAGCGCCCTCGGCAGAAGCTTCACCGGACGCCTTGGCGGCCTCTGCAGTGGCGTCTTCGGCAGCACCCTCGGCGGTTTCATCAGCGGCAGCCTCGTCGGCAGCCTTGGCGGCCTCCTCGGCAGCAATCCTGCTGACCTCCGCCGCGGCCTCCTCAGCAATGTCTCCCACAACCGTGTCCATGTCCTCCATGTCCATTGAAGGAGGGCCTGGGCAGTAATGGGGGCGCTGAAACCAAGAAAGGAATAGGGGGAAAATAGAGACGAAAGACAGGCGACTCACCAGTGCCAGGCTGTGAAGCAGAAGTCCCCTCTCCGCTAGCATTTGGCGCCGCGGCAGAGTCATCAGTGCCCAAGTTCCCCTCCTCCTCCATGGGTATAGGCTCCGTGCCTGGTGCCCTTGCCGGGGCGCCCCCCGCGGCGGTGTAGTCGATGGGGGTGGTGTGTTAGGAGCAGCCCTCTGTGGCTACTCCTGCTGCCGCTCCCCTCCTGCAAAACCCGACGAGGTTAGCATCATGGCATCAAGCGCCTACCGCATGTCGAGTAGGAAGAGGGTGATGAACTTACGCTGGGGGCTGCGCCGGGGGCTGCTGTCCGGGATGCTAAGCACCACCAGTGGTGTCTCTGAAGCCCCGGCCGGGGGCTGATCGCTCGCCAAGGTCCTCACCCTCTTCGCCCTCTGGGCCAACGTCTCCGTCTCCCTGCAAAAGCAAAAATGGATCAAGACAAGCGACCCGATTCGGGGAAGCGGAAACAACAGTGAGGAATGGAGTACTTACTCGTCGTCCGTCTCCTCCTCCTCCTCCACCAGCTTCCTCTTCCTCTCCGGGCTGAGGGACCCGAGATCAAAAGGGGGTTCCACCTCGTCATCCGAATCGACGCTTGCCGGAGGAGGCGGAGAGGGCGGCGGGGTTTGTGCGCGCCTGGATGAGGAAGGGGTCGTCGCCTTCTTCTTCTCAGCGGCCCTCGTCAGCCCCTTCGCCGCCATGGCCCTCGTGTGGCGCCCAGACCCCCCCAGGGTCAATTGAGGCCGCGTAGCCCTGCCGGGCCGGACCGGCTCGCCGGAGCCAGCCCGCCGTAGGACTCGCCCTCTTCCCCTGATTGGCGTCGAGCCCGCCGCCACGTCCTCCCCCTCCGACGACGACTCGTCGGCCGCGTCCTCAACAAGCGGAGCTCCAGCATTGGCGTTGCTGACCTCCCCGGTGGACGCCGCCCACAAAGTGAACTGCTCCTCCTCCGCAGCCGTCGCGGCTTTGTCCTCCACACCCCCGGCGCTGCCGGCCTCCATGGCAAGTTGTGCCTCCCTCGCCCTAGTGGTGATGTAGTCCAGCTCCGCCTGGGTGGTGTCCATGACAAGCCACCGCTCGACGTCAGCATTGACGTACACCTCAACCAAGGAGTCAAAGAACTGCTGCACATCCGCTTCCGTCAGCTCCCGCCAGCTCGGGACAGGGCCGTGCGCGTTGCAGTCCGGCATCATAGCAATGATCTCGGACCGGCGTGAGTTATTGCTGGCAGGACCACCCGCGGCAACGAAGAACGACCCCTTGAGGGCCTTGCCGACCTTCGCGGCATCCCTCGCGGCCTTGCCGGTCCGTTCAATCTTGCCGTCGCGATCCACGTCAAGTTGGAAAAGCCGCTGGCAGAAGTGGGCATGCCCCATCACCGTGAAGTTGTGGTCGAGGCCAGGGCGGAGCCGCATAATGTCGGCCGGGTTCGTGAAGAGCCAGGCTGGCCTCTCCATGTTAGGCAACGGGGCGATCCGGCGGCGATTGAAGTCCGCCGCGATCATCTCCAGGGTGAGCCCCGCCTGGGTCAACCGGAGGATCCTGGTGGTGGCGACGGTGAGCCTCCCGTCGGCAGCATCGACATCCCCCCAGTCGCTGCCGCGGACCGGCGGCGTTCAACGGACCTTGCAGAATTCCGGCGGGTCTTCGTCCTTGATCCAGCACCACCGGTCGCGCCATTCATCCCACTTCTCCTTCATGGCACCTTCCGGGTACGTCCCCTTGGATCTTGAGATCCAGGCGATACATCCGGAGACGGCGCCTCCGGGCTGGATTCGAGGGGAGAAATAGTGGCGAAAGAGTGTCGTGTTGGGCTGCACTCCGGCGAAGCCTTCGCAGAGATGCGCGAAGAGAGCCAAGCATGCCACCGCGTTCGGAGTGAAATCCAAAAGGCGAAAGCCGAAGGTGTGCATGATGTCGCAGAAGAAATCGGAAAAAGGGGGGCATAACCTGAAAGAAAGGTAATCGACGAAAAAGGGATACCGGTTTGGGGCAGGATCGGCGCAGGCGGCAAGAATGATGCGCGTCACCGGGTGCCCCGAATTCTCTCCCCCCATCTTCACTCCCCATAAGGGCTTGAAGGAGGTCAGGAGATCTTGAACACCAATCGACGAGGGGATGAAGAAGGCAGACTTCATCCGGTCCCCCGACAGCGCACTCTCCGGCGGCTCCACGGACCCGGAGCTCTTAGCCACCCACTTGCCCTTGGCGGATTTGGGCGCCATGGCGGCTAAGAAGTCTAGAGGAGCAAGGAAGGGGGCGGTGAAACAGCGACGGCGGGCGACGGCGAAAGCTTAGAAGGGAAGGAAGAGAGAAAACGGCGGCTCTGAGATTGGAAAAGGTACGAGGGAAGAGGTGAAAGTGAGCAGCGCGCCCGCGGTTATTCCTTCTTATAGGGGAAAACACGGGCCGCCTCCTTTCACATTAACTATGATGTGACGCATGCGCGCAGAGCTTAGCCCCACGCATGCCGCCCACGTCACGCATGCCTCCCCACGCCGAGCCACGCGCGGGAGGAATGGGAAGCCTTGTGTGAAAAGACTTACATGGTAAAACCACCCCGCCTGCCCGCGCACCATTTTTGGGCCTAGCCCAACGACGCGATTGCGCTTACATGTGGCTCAGGCCCGGGGGCTCCTGTCGGTGTACAAAAAGAGGGGTATGCTTTTTGTACCCCTATAATTGTGCACGGGCAGTCCGAGCCACGGACACCGCCACACTGAGCGAGGCGAGGGAGGTGAGCCAAGGTAAGGCCAACGCTCAAGAGGAACAGAACAAAAGCCAAGACCAAGACCACAAAGAGCAAAGGGGACGGAACGGACTCCCCCGGCAAGATCCTTGCCGGGGGGCAATTCTAGCAAACCCGGCAAGACCCTTGCCGGGGCAGCTCGCCCCACACCTACGGAGCGAATTACCCTTGAGTCCACTACCCCATGGGGCAAGGATTCAGGAGACATCCCCGTGGTGGCATGCAGATCTTTGTGAAGACATTCAAAGATTAGATACATACTATCGAAGATGACGACCCTTGGCGGGATCCTGGCCAAGGAGGACCACGAGGCCCCCAGCAAGAGCCTTGCCGGGGATGACAGCAGGCGCCGCGGCAAGACCCTTGTCGGGGCCCCGGCAAGGCCCCTGCCAAGGACACCCGTAGGGCCACCATCGGGCCCGCGCCAATCGAGCCTCCATCATGCAACTGCCGACCCAACCAGTTGGGTAGGCACCTGCGTGGCGGCGAGCGAACCTTCGTGGAGACCCACCACGGCGCCACCTCAGCTGCCTGCCTACCTACATGGCACCACAGGCACCGCTGGCCAGGGCGCGGGTCAATGCGAAAGGAAGCGGCGGCGGACGAGACTGGGCTCTCCCCCGTCCACGGTAAAGCAAGGACACCTAAGCAAGACGCATTTATGGCGCCTTGTCATATGCGAGGGATAAATTCGTATGATTGTACCCTGTCCACCTCCTATACGCCACTGTGGCAACCCCTTTCCCTATAAAAGGAGGCCCAAGGCGACCAGGAGGGGGATTCGGCTTTTTGGAGCTCCTCACGCCCCATAGCTAGCTCAGGAACGCAAATAAGCTAACCACCAAAGGAGGAGTAGGGTTTTACGCACCTCGCAGCCCGAACCTCGGTAAAGAACCCGTGTGCTATCTGTTTGATCTGCTCTTCTCACGACCCCGGGCCCCGCAACCGTAGTAGGGATTCTTGTGATCCCATAGGTGTCGTCTCCGCACCGACATTGTGGTTCACCAGGGTCTATGGGACTCCATTTCCCACAGGAACAGCTGACCAGGATAACTCCTATCTTCACGAGGCTGCTTTCATCATTGCGTAGGTTCCGTGGGTGTCATCGCAACGCTCCTCTCCAAGCAAGAAATCTGGCCAAGACAATAGCCAGGGACAAGCCAGTGAGTACTTTGAATGTACTCGCAAACATTATGAACACGGGTATAATATAACAAATGATAATCGTGCTCTGAAATATTCTATGATCACAACGTCAGTCATGAAATAAAAATCCATGATGCACGCAAGCAGGTTATTCATATAAAACATGAATATGCAATCAGAAAATAGAAATAAAATGCACCGATCGGCTGTCTGAAGCAACACCTCGAAAGGACAATAACAGAAAGCGTGCCTCAGTCGGGCGTCTGAGCGACACCACATAAAGGGCTTATAAGTGAAATAAGTAACAAACATGCCACAGTCGGGCGTCTGTGCGACACCACATAAAGGGCTTATAAGGTAAACAAATAACAAACCTGCCACAGTCGGGCATCTAAGACACCACAAAAAGGGCTTATAAAGTAAACAAATGACAAGCATTCCACAGTCAGGCGTCTGAGCGACACCACATAAAGGGCTTTAAAGAAGATAATCACAATGAATATCCAGGAGGTAGAACCATACCAGGGATACTCAATAATGCAAATAATATAAAGGGTTAGACCTTAATAATAATAACCATAGTCATGTAAGTCACATGTCCTGATCCATGTTATGGTTTAGAAGTTTCTCCTCCGAAGACCGGCACTAAGACCGACACTTGACCCATCCCAGACTATAGTCCTTAACCATGGATACGGCTATTCGAATAGATATAACCTCTACAGAGGGTGTACTCTTTACCCACGAGTAACGGATTCCTTTAGTCCATCGGGACTAATTCCGTCAACGGTCTTTTAATTGAAAACACACCTGACCCGCACACACCAGCCTAACTTACTGGTGTCTGGAATCACCCACGACGCATGTCAAGCAAAACTCTAAGTGGGGAGGCTACAACCTTGATTAGCATGGGATCAAAATTTATACCGCGCGCTACTAAGGGGTGCCCCCCTCTCGGTCCCAACCGAAAACACCCATGCCCCCGGACCAGGTAGCATGCCTACTGGATGCACCCAGTATCTTCCACCATGGCCTCTCTGTACGGTGTGTGCTAGGAAGGGGTTGACAACTTACTGAACCGTACCCTACCTGCAGCAGGGACAAGTGGTAGTACGAAACAAGTATGGGGGTTACTGGAACAAGACTCGATCTACGGCCGACTCGGGAGGTTTAAGTATTCCCTGCATGATTAGCGTAACAAATATATTTCAATCAACAGACAGAATCACCACTCATCATGCCTCATCATGCCATGCCGGACACACTCGTCTCGACGAGGAACTAGAGACAAGCTCGTGTCTACTGAAGACAGAGACTTTCCCGGCTTCCTTCCGGTAGTCATGAAAGGCATACGAGGGTGATTACTATCACAAGCATTTATGCACTCATGCGTATGATCGTATCACCTCATAAAATAACAAGTTCTCCGTATCAAGGTGGTGTTGTAACCGTATCGAACAACACACCAAAAATATTATGCCAGGGTTTAGAATGCTTGCCTTCAGGTTGTGGAGAGGCAGGGTGCATTCCCAAAACTTTTGAAAGTTTTCTTCTTCTTCAAAATCCTATTTTTGAAAATATTCAAATTAACACATAGTTTCAAAACAGTGCAAAAACATTGTTTGAAATTTTTTCAAATAAACATGAAATTAAACTAGACAAAATTTGAGAAAGGTAGGAAAAAGAATCAACTCATTTGGAGCTATATTTAAAAAGTTATAGCCAGTCAAAGTTTAGTCATATTTATGTTTAAAAAATAATAAAAGAAACAAAAAAAGAAAAAACGGTTCGGGGGGGAGCGTACTCTGGGCTTTACGTCTCCACTAATGCCAGTGTGGACGGCTGGGGTCGTGACAGTGGGTCCCTTGGGCCCTTGGTCAGGTTTGACAGTCGCCCCGCCTCCTTCCTCCTCCGCCGAGCAGGAGGCGGCGATCGGCGATCGATTGGCGATTGGCTCCTCGCGGGTTTACGAGGCGGGATGGATCCGCCAGTCTATGGCGGTCCTCCCGGTGGTCGAGGGGGTGGTAGGGATGGAGAGTCGCCCGGCGAAGCCATGCGACGGCGGCTTCGGGAGAGTTGGGGCTTCGTGCTATGGTGGTTCCCGAGCAAGTTTGAGGTGTTGGGTGGCTCCGCGAGATCGAGGGGAGGAGGATGGGCCTTGATGGAGGCGTTAGGGGCCCCGGTCTGGCGGATTTTACGGGCGTGGCGGCGGCAGAACCTGCCGGAGATGGGGAGATGATGTCCTTCGCCGATTTAGAGAAGAAGGAGCTTCCTACCACTTGCACAAGGCTCTTGTGAGCTTAGGCGCGATCGGGGCTATATAGCCGAAGAGGTCGGTTCCCGTGGCGGCCGGGGATAAACTCGACGGTGAACCGCCGTTCTGTGCTGCAGGGCGACGCGGCGGCGACGCGAGCTAGCGGACGGGCTTGCAGATGGGATCGAGCTGTTCGAGGGCAGTGGCGCTACTGGATCGGCTCGGCGATCTTTGCCACGGCCGGGGCCTGCTGTGGTCGGCCGCTAGTTGCCACGGCCGACCTGACAGCGCCGTTGTTGGGCTCTAGGGACGGCTCTGCGGCGAGGGAGGGGGCGGGCATGTTGGCTGCGAGTGGGGAAGGGCGAGCAGAGCTGGGAGGCGGCGGTGACGCAGGCGGCTCGGCGTCGCTGCGTGCAAAACACACGCTATGGGCGCGCCCAGAGCACGCACGTGAGGTGTTTGGCAAAATGCCAAGGCATTCCAGGAGGCTTGGGTGGGGCTGGGGATTAATAGGTCTATGATAGGGTTTGCAAGGAGATCAGTGGACAAGCTTGTTGGGTCAGTAGATCAAGTTTACAATGCAAACTAAAGGTCATGCCAAATTTGTTCATGCACTCAAGGTGTTTGACAGAATGCCACAGGCATCTAGGCATCTCTTGGGGTGTCCAAAAGCTCCAGACCAATGTCTCTTTAGGTGTAGGTAATGGTGGCAAGGTTAGTTTGGCAAAATTAGAAACTAGTTAGTGCAAGTTTTTGAGAAAACCAATTCTGGACAGAAAGAAAAGGGCATAGTTCCATGGACCAAAAGTACTCAAATGGGTCCATTCTCCTGGACTTAAGGGTTTTGTAGGGTGGACTATAAGCAGGAAAAAGAATCATAGGGAAAAGGGCAAGTTAAAATATGGTTGGAGTAGAAAATGCCAAACTGGACCAGAGAGCAAAAGAGGATGCTTTGCCCAAATTTTTCAAAGAACATCAATGGGTTTTTGCACAAAGTTGAATTATATACTCCTACTGAACTCCCCAAATTTTGGTGGAAGTTTTAAAATAATATTTAAATGGGTTGTAGTGCAAAAGTGCAATCTGGACCAGATTTGATAATTTGGTGTAGAGCTCAAATTCTCCAAATGCCAAAAGATATTTTTGCATAAAAGTGATTTAGGGACATCATATGTCATCCCCAATTTTTGGTGGGATTTTTAAATAAATTTATCAAAGGGGTTGTAGTGCAAAAGAGGCTCTAAAGCTTATGAAAAAATCATTTTTAAAGAAATAAAGCTCAGGGAAAAATAATTATAATCCCACTGATAAAAGAAATGTTTTATTGAGAGAGTATATGAGTCCAACAATACTTTTGAAAGGTTTTTACTTGGGGTGAATACTCCACGATATCAAAGAAAAGAGAGGTTCTGAAATCCAAAGATAAATCCAGAAAATAAAAATTTTATTTCCTGGCAAAATTTTGATAAACAAATCATGGTTAAATTTTTGGGGTGTTACAACACTACCCCCTTAAGAAAAATCTCATCCTCGAGATTTGCTAAGAGTTGTTTTTGAAATATTACTCCCATTAGCTGGAACCAAACAGTTTACTCATAGCACAAACTTTGTGTCATCGGGGTTGGTTTTTGGTAGCCACGCCCTGAATAAAAATGCAATCGTACATCAACAAACTTATGCATGGCTACTATTTAAAATAGGGGTGCACAAGCAAACATCATTTAATTATGGCGATACAGGATCGCACGGTTACAAGGTGTGGTCATACTAAGACTCGGTACTACTCGAGTGACTCAGTCTACCTCGTTAATGTCTAAGCGGGCGTGCCTTGTGGACGTCGAGGCTTCTCCACGGGTTTCACCGTCGGGGTTAGCTGGAGGGGGTTGAGGGGCTGCAGGGTCGGGGTAGCGATGATGACCATCACGGGGGTTGTTGGCCTCAATCCCGTTGGAGCGTGTTCCCAAAAGGGGACGAAGCACTTCTGGGGACATCAACGTATTTTGGTCGATGGCTAGGGCAGACCTCAAGGACTCGATCGGGTATCCGAACAGCACGACTGGGTTGTTGGCGTCGGGCTCATCTTCTCTTCTTGTCGGGGCTCGGCGGATCAGTTCTACACGAGCTGCGATCAGATCGAGGGTGATTTGATCAAATAGTCCCTCTAGTGCACTTACATAGCGCACCAGATGCAACAATGCAGGGTCCGTCTCGTGATCTCCGTTGGCAACCCGGGGTGTCCTACCATATCCGTCACGGCTGGGGTAGTAGTAGAACGAGCGACAGTTAACTCTGGGCGAGAAGTGCCGGAGTTGAACTATAGCCTCTCGAGCAGCTAGTTGGATGGCTTGTGGCTCAAAGGAAGTTGTCCTTCCGGTGAACACTGTAAAGGCGTTCAGCGATAGACCCCTACCATAGATGTGCCTGATGGCCTGAATTGACGGCTCTCACCGCTCATGGGTCCTTGGTACACAACATATTCTGGGGGCTCTTCTAGTGCATAGGCACGGCGGGTGAGGTTTGCGAGTACGGTCACAAAACCTCCAAGGTTGGTCGTTGTGGTCTCATTGTGCACAATAGGGCTAGCCATTATGGCTCGGTTTGGGGAAGAGGCTATGATGTGCTGTGTTGAGGCTAGCGTGTCCTTTTTATAGAAAAAGGGGACGGAGCCTTCCTTCGCACGCTTGCGATCAATTTAGGTGTCGGTCACTGGCGCGTGATCGACAGGCTAGGCTGATAGTTTGGGCACCGACTGCCAAAAGGTGTCGGGTCACTGTGTGGCTATCTTACACGAGAAGCTTGGCTGGGGTTAGGTTAAGGTCTGGTGGGTTGGTTAACCTAGGTTTTTCGACCTGGCTAAGATAGGATTAGCCAATGGTCAGCCTGGCTCTGATACCAAGTTTGTCAGGACCGGATTTTCGGGATATCAATTTCCCAGAAAATGGTCCTTGTGCTCACCAGCCCCAGGATTACGGTTAGCTGATGAGGCACCAACTTGATACAGAATTTCCAAGCAAAGTACAAAATATGTAGTACAAGACCATTCTGGCCTATAAGTACAGAAAATGGTTTCTAGTGGCTGATGGCGGAAGCGGTTTGTGGTTCACCGGGGTCTATGGGACTCCATTTCCCACAGGAACAGCTGACCAGGATAACTCCTATCTTCACGAGGATGCTTTCATCATTGCGTAGGTTCCGTGGGTGTCATCGCAACGCTCCTCTCCAAGCAAGAAATCTGGCCAAGACAATAGCCAGGGACAAGCCAGTGAGTACTTGGAATGTACTCGCAAACATTATGAACACTGGTATAATATAACAAATGATATTCATGCTCTGAAATATTCTATGATCACAACGTCAGTCATGAAATAAAAATCCATGATGCATGCAAGCAGGTTATTCATATAAAACATGAATATGCAATCAGAGAATAGAAATAAATTGCACCAATCGGGTGTCTGAAGCGACGCCTCGAAAGGACAATAACAGAAAGCGTGCCTCAGTCGGGCGTCTGAGCGACACCACATAAAGGGCTTATAAGTGAAATAAGTAACAAACATGCCATAGTCGGGCGTCTGTGCGACACCACATAAAGGGCTTATAAGGTAAAAAAATAACAAACCTGCCACAATCGGGCGTCTGAGCGACACCACAAAAAGGGCTTATAAAGTAAACAAATGACAAGCATGCCACAGTCGGGCGTCTGAGCGACACCACATAAAGGGCTTAAAAGAAGATAGTCACAATGAATATCCAGGAGGTAGAACCGTCCCAGGGATAACCAATAATGCAAATAATATAAAGGGTTAGTCCTTAGTAATAATAATCATAGTCATCGTAAGTCACATGTCATGATCCATGTTCTGGTTTAGAAGTTTCTCCTCCGAAGACCGACACTAAGACCGACACTTGACCCATCCCAGACTGTAGTCCTTAACCATGGACACGGCTATTCGAATAGATATAACCTCTGCAGAGGGTGTACTCTTTACCCACGAGTAACGGATTCCTTTAGTCCATCGGGACTAATTCCGTCAACGGTCTTTTAATTGAAAACACACGACCCGCACACACCAGCCTAACTTACGGTTATGCGGAATCACCCACGGACTTTGTCAAGCAGAACTCTAAGTGGGGAGGCTACAACCTCGATTAGCATGGGATCAAAATTTATACCGCGCGCTACTAAGGGGTGTCGCCCTCTCGGTCCCAACCAGAAACACCCATGCCCCCGGACCAGGTAGCATGCCTACCGGATGCACCTGGTATCTTCCACCATGGCCTCTCTGTACGGTGTGTGCTAGGAAGGGGTTGACAACTTACTGAACCGTACCCTACCTGCGGCAGGGACAAGTGGTAGTACGAAACAAGTATGGGGGTTACTGGAACAAGACTCGATCTACGGCCGACTCAGGAGGTTTAAGTATTCCCTGCATGATTAGCGTAACAAATATATTTCAATCAACAGACAGAATCACCACTCATCATGCCTCAGCATGCCATGCCGGACACACTCATCTCGACGAGGAACTAGAGACAAGCTCGTGTCTACCCAAGACAGAGACTTTCCCGGCTTCCTTCCGGGTAGTCATGAAAGGCATACGAGGGTGATTACTATCACAAGCATATCCATTTCCAACAGCAAATAATCTCCCATATGCACTCATGAATATGATCGTATCACCTCATAAAATAACGAGTTCTCCGTATCAACGTGGTGTTGTAACCGTATCGAACAACACACCAAAAATATTATGCCAGGGTTCAAAATGATTGCCTTCAGGTTGTGGAGAGGCAGGGTGCATTCCCAAAACTTTTGAAAGTTTTCTTCTTCTTCAAAATCGTATTTTTGAAAATATTCAAATTAACACATAGTTTCAAAACAGTGCAAAGAATTTGTTTGAAATTTTTTCAAATAAATATGAAAATAAACTAGACAAAATTTGAGAAAGGTAGGAAAAAGAATCAACTCATTTCGAGTTATATTTAAAAAGTTATAGCCAGTCAAAGTTTAGTAAAATTTCTGTTTAAAAAAATAATAAAAGAAACAAAAAAAGAAAAAACGGTTCGGGGCGGGGGGAGCGTACTCTGGGCTTTACGTCTCCACTAATTCCAGTGTGGACCGGCACGGGGTCGCTGACTGTGGGTCCCTTGGGCCCACTGGTCAGGTTTGACCGGTCGCCCCCGCCTCCTTCCTCCTCTGGCCGAACAGAGGCGGCACTCCGGCGAACGACGCCGGTGATTGGCGGTTCCTCGCGGGGTTCTGAGGGCGGGGATGGATCCGCCAGTCTAGGGCGGTCCTCCCGGTGGTCGAGGGGGTGGCGGGGATGGAGGGAGTCACCGGCGGCGAGCTTCGCGGCGGACGGCGGCATCGAGAGAGTTGGGGCTTCGCGCTACGGTGGTTCCCGAGCGAGTTTGAGGTGTTGGGTGGCTCCGCGAGATCGAGGGGAGGAGGATGAATGCACTGGAGAGGTTAGGGGGGGCCCGGTCCTGGTGGATTTTACCGGAGCGTGGTGGCGGCCGAACCTGCCGGAGAGGGGGGAGATGATGGACTCCGGCCAGTTTAGAGAAGAAGGGAACTTCATACTGAAGGAAATATGCCCTAGAGGCAATAATAAAGTTATTATTTATTTCCTTATATCATGATAAATGTTTATTATTCATGCTAGAATTGTATTAACCGGAAACATAATACATGTGTGAATACATAGACAAACAGATAGTCACTAGTATGCCTCTACTAGACTAGCTCATTAATCGAAGATGGTTCTGTTTCCTAACCATAGACATGTGTTGTCATTTGATTAATGGGATTACATCATTAGGAGAATGATGTGATTGACATGACCCATTTCATTAGCTTAGCACTTGATCGTTTAGTATGTTGCTTATGCTATCTTCATGACTTATACAAAGTTCCTGCAACTATGAGATTATGCAACTCCGTTTACGGAGGAACACTTTGTGTGCTATCAAAGCGTCTGGCGTAAGCGGGTGATTATAAAGGTACTCTACAAGTGTCTCCAAAAGTATATGTTGAGTTGGCATGAATCGAGATTAGGTTTTGTCACTCCGATTGTGGAGAGGTATCTCTGGGCCTTCTCGGTAATACACATCACATAAGCCTTGCAAGCATTGCAACTAATGAGTTAGTTGTGAGATGATGTATTACGGAGCGAGTAAAGAGACTTACGGTAGCGAGATTGAACTAGGTATTGGATACCGACGATCGAATCTCGGGTAAGTAACATACCGATGACAAAGCGGAACAACGATGTTGTTATGCGGTTTGACCGATAAAGATCTTCATAGAATATGTAGGAACCAATATGGGCATCCAGGTTCCGCTATTGGTTATTGACCGAGAATGGTTCTAGGTCATGTCTACATAGTTCTCGAACCCGTAGGGTCCGCAACGCTTAACGTTTGATGACAGTTCATTATGAGTTTATAAGTATTGATGTACGAAGGTAGTTCGAGTCCGGATGTGATCACGGACATGACGAGGAGTCTCGAAATGGTCGATACATAAAGATTGATATATTGGAAGCCTACATTTGGACATGGAAAGGTTCCGAGTGAAATCGAATTTGCGAGTGCCGGAGGTTACGGAACCCCGGAAGGTCTATGGGCCTTAATGGGCCATAAGAGAGAAGAGGAAGGGCCGGCCAGCAGGGCGCGCCCCCTCCCCTCTAGTCCGAATAGGACAAGGAGAGGGGCGGCGCCCCTTCCTCTTCCCTCCTCCAATCCTAATCCAACTAGGAGGGGGAGTCCTACTCCGGTGGGAGTAGGACTCCTCCAGCGCGCCTCCCAAGGCTGGCCGCACCCCCTTGGCTCCTTTATATCTGAGGCAGGGGCACCCCATGACACACAAGTTGATCTACGGATCGTTCCTTAGCCGTGTGCGGTGCCCCTTCCACCATATTCCACTTGGTCATATCGTCGCGGAGCTTAAGCGAAGCCTGCGCCGGAGAAGTCATATCGTCGCGGAGCTTAGGCGAAGCCCTGCGTCGGTGGAACATCATCATCGTTACCACGCCGTCGTCTTGTGGAACTCATCCCGACACTTTGCTGGATCGGAGTCAGGGGATCGTCATCGAGCTGAGCGTGTGCAGAACTCGGAGGTGCCGTCGTTCGGTGCTTGGATCGGTCGGATCGTGAAGGCGTCGACTACATCAACAGCGTTGTTATAACGCTTCGCTTTCGGTCTCACGAGGGTGCGTGGGCGGACCTCTCCCCTCTCGTTGCTATGCCATCACCATGGTCTTGCGTGATCGTAGGAAAATTTTTGAAATTACTCGTTCCCCAACAAAGTGGCATCCGAGCCTGGTTTTATGCGTTGATGTCATATGCACGAGTAGAACACAAGTGAGTTGTGGGCGATATAAGTCATACCGCTTACCAGCATGTCATACTTTGGTTCAGCGGTATTGTGAGATGAAGCGGCCCGGACCGACATTACGCAGACGCTTACGCGAGACTGGTTTCACCGCCCGAGCACTAGTTGCTTAAAGGTGACCGGCGGGTGTCTGTCTCTCTCACTTTAGTTGAACCGAGTGTGGCTCGCCGGTCCTTGCGAAGGTTAAAACAGCACCAACTTGACAAACTATCGTTGTGGTTTTGATGCGAGGTAAAACGGTTCTTGCTCAGCCCGTAGCAGCCACGTAAAACTTGCAACAACAAAGTAGAGGGCGTCTAACTTGTTTTTGCAGGGCATGTTGTGATGTGATGTGGTCAAGGCGTGATGCTATATTGTATGAGATGATCATGTTTTGTAACCGAGTTATCGGCAATGGCAGGAGCCATATGGTTGTCGCTTTATTGTATGAATTGCAAAAGCCATGTAATTGCTTTACTTTATCACTAAGCGATAGCGATAGTCGTAGAAGCAATAGTTGGCGAGGCGACAACGATGCTACGATGGAGATCAAGGTGTCGCGCCGGTGGCGATGGTGATCATGGCGGTGCTTGGAGATGGAATCACAAGCACAAGATGATGATGACCATATCATATCACTTATATTGATTGCATGTGATGTTTATCCTTTATGCATCTTATCTTGCTTTGTTTGACGGTAGCATTATAAGATGATCTCTCACTAAAATTATCAAGAAGTGTTCTCCACGAGTATGCACCGTTGCTAAAAGTTCAGTAGTACCCGGACACCACGTGATGATCGGGTGTGATAAGTTCTCGTCCATCTACAAGGTGCAAGCCAGTTTTGCACACGCAGAATACTCGGGTTAAACTTGACGAGCCTAGCATATGCAGATATGGCCTCGGAACACGGAGACCGAAAGGTCAAACGTGAATCATATAGTAGATATGATCAACATAGTGATGTTCACCATTGAAACTAATCCATCTCACGTGATGATCGGACATGGTTTAGTTGATTTGGATCACGTAAACACTTAGATGACTAGAGATGTCCATCTAAGTGGGAGTTTTTAATATGATTAATTGAACTTAAATTTATCATGAACTTAGTACTGATAGTATTTTGCTTGTCTATGTTTCTTTGTAGATAGATGGCTCGTCTTTGTTGTTCCGTTGAATTTTAATGCGTTCCTTGACAAAGCAAAGTTGAAAGATGATGGTAGCAATTACACGGACTGGGTCCGTAATTGAGGATTATCCTCATTGCTGCACGGAAGAATTAAATCTGGAAGCACCGCTGGGTGCGTGCCTGCTGCGAGGAGCTGCACGAAGTTGTGAGCGTCTGGCAAAGCAAAGCTGATGACTACTCTATAGTTCGGTGTGCCATGCTTTACGGCTTAGAACGGGTCTTCAACGGCGTTTTGAGCGTCATGGAGCATATGAGATGTTCAGGAGTTGAAGTTAATATTTCAAGCAAATGCCGGATTGAGAGATATGAAGTCTCAATAAGTTCTATAGCTGCAAGATGGAGGAGAATAGTTACATCGGTGAGCACATACTCAAAATGTCGGGTATAATAATCACTTAATTCAGCTGGGAGTTAATCTTCCGGATGATAGTGTCATTGATGAAATTCTCCAATCACGCCACCAAGCTACAAGAGCTTCGTGATGAACTATAATATGCAAGGAATGACTAAGACAATTCTGAGCTCTTCGCAATGCTAAAAGCATGGAGGTAGAAATCAAGAAAGAGCATCAAGTGTTGATGGTCAACAAGACCACTAGTTTCAAGAAAAGGGCAAAGGGAAGAAGAAGGAAACTTCAAAAGAACAGCAAGAAAGTTGCTGATCAAGAGAAGAAACCCAAGTCTGGACCTAAGCCTGAAAGCGAGTGTTTTACTACAAGCGATGGACCTTTGGAAGCGGAACTGCCCCAAGTATTTGGCGGATAAGAAGGATGGCAAGGTGAACAAAGGTATATGTGATATACATGTTATTGATGTGTACCTTACTAGAGCTCGTAGTAGCACTGGTATTTGATCTGGTTACATTGCTAATATTTGCAACTCGAAGCAGGGACTACGGAATAGACGAGCACTGGCAAAGGACGAGGTGACGATCTTGCGTGGGAAATGGTTCCAAAGTCAATGTGATCGCGGTCGGCACGCTACCTCTACATCTACCTTCGGATTAGTTTTAGACCTAAATAATTGTTATTTGGTGCGGCGTTGAGCATGAACATTATATCTGGATCTTGTTTGATGCGAGGCGGTTATTCATTTAAATCAGAGAATAATGGTTGTTCTATTTATATGAGTAATATCTTTTATGGTCATGCGCCCTTGAAGAATGGTCTATTCTTGTTGAATCTCGACGGTAGTGATACACATATTCATAATGTCGAAGCCAAAAGATGCAGAGTTGATAATGATAGTGCAACTTATTTGTGGCCTTGCCGTTTAGGTCATATCGGTGTAAAACGCATGAAGAAACTCCATACAGATGGACTTTTGGAATCACTTGATTATGAATCACTTGGTACTTGCAAACCGTGCCTCATGGGCAAGATGACTAAAACACCGTTCTCCGGTTGTATGGAGAAGCAACAGACTTGTTGGAAATCATACATACAGATGTGTGTGGTCCGATGAATGTTGAAGCTCGTGGCGGATATCGTTATTTTCTCACCTTCACAGATGATTTAAGCAGATATGGGTATATCTACTTGATGAAACATAAATCTGAAACATTTGAAAAGTTCAAAGAATTTCAGAATGAAGTTGAAAATCATCGTAACAAGAAAATAAAGTTTCTACGATCTGATCGTGGAGGAGAATATTTGAGTTCTGAGTTTGGTCTACATTTGAAGCAATGCGGAATAGTTTCGCAACTCACGCCACGGGAACACCACAGCGTAATGGTGTGTCCGAACGTCGAATCGTACTTTACTAGATATGGTGCGATCTATGATGTCTATTTCGATTTACCGCTATCGTTTTGGGGTTATGCTTTAGAGGCGGCCGCATTCACGTTAAATAGGACACCGTCAAAATCCGTTGAGGCGACACCTTATGAACTATGGTTTAGCAAGAAACCAAAGTTGTCGTTTCGAAAGTTTGGGGTTGCAATGCTTATGTGAAGAAACTTCAACCTGATAAGCTTGAACCCAAATCGGAAAAATGTGTCTTCATAGGATACCCAAAGGAGACAATTGGGTATACCTTCTATCACAGATCCGAAGGCAAGACATTCGTTGCTAAGAATGGATCCTTTCTAGAGAAGGAGTTTCTCTCGAAAGAAGTGAGTGGGAGGAAAGTGGAACTTGATGAGGTAATAGTACCAGCTCCCTTATTGGAAAGTAGTTCATCACGAAATCAGTTTACGTAACACCTACACCAGATTAGTGAGGAAGATAATGATGAAGATCATGAAACTTCAGATCAAGTTGTCACTTGAATCGTAGATCAACCAGAATAAAATCCGCACTGAGTGGTACGGTAATCCTATTCGGAAGTCATGCTACTAGATCATGGTGAACCTACGAACTATGAAGAAGCGATGGTGAGCCCAGATTCCATAAAATGGCTTGAAGCCATGAAATCTGAGATGGGATCCATGTATGAGAACAAAGTATGGACTTTGGTAGACTTGCCCGATGATCGGCAAGCTATTGAGAATAAATGGATCTTTAAGAAGAAGACCGGCGCTGATGGTAATGTAGCTGTCTACAAAGCTCGACTTGTTGCAAAAGGTTTTCGACAAGTTCAAGGGGTTGACTACGATGAGACTTTCTCACCCGTAGCGATGCTTAAGTCTGTCCGAATCATGTTAGCAATTGCCGCATTTTATGATTATGAAATTTGGCAAATGGATGTAAAACTGCATTCTTGAATGGATTTCTAGAAGAAGAGTTGTATATGATGCAACCAGAAGGTTTTGTTGATCCAAAGGGTGCTAACAAAGTGTGCAAGCTCAACGATCAATTTATGGTGCAGTGCAAGCCTCTCGGAGTTGGAATAAGCGCTTTGATAGTGTGATCAAAGCATATGGTTTTATATAGACTTTTGGAGAAGCCTGTATTTACAAGAAAGTGAGTGGGAGCTCTGTAGCATTTCGATATTATATGTGGACGACATATTGTTGATTGGAAATGATATAGAATTTCTGGATAGCATAAAAGGATACTTGAATAAAAGTTTTTCAATGAAAGACCTCGGTGAAGCTGCTTACATATTGGGCATCAAGATCTATAGAGATAGATCAAGGCGCTTAATTGGACTTTCACAAAGCACATACCTTGATAAAGTTTTGAAAAAGTTCAAAATGGATCGAGGCAAAGAAAGGTTTTTACCTGTAGTACAAGGTGTAAGATTGAGTCGACTCAATGCCCGACCACAGCAGAAGATAGAGAGAAAATGAAAAATGTTCCTATGCTTCAGCCATAGGCTCTATCATGTATGCAATGCTGTGTACCAGACACGACGTATGCTTAGCTGTAAGCTTGGCAGGAAGGTACCAAAGTAATCCAGAGTGGATCCTTTGGACAGCGGTCAAGAACATCTGAAATACGAAAAGGACTAAGGATATGTTTCTAGTATATGGAGGTGACAAAGAGCTAGTCGTAAATGGTTACGTCGATGCAAGCTTTGACACTGATCCGGACGATTCTAAATCGCAAACCGGATCGTATTTTTATTAAGCGGTGGAGCTGTCGGTTGGTGCAGTTCTAAACAAAGCGTCTGGCGGGATCTACATGTGAAGCGGAGTACATAGCTGCCGGAAGCAGCAAATGAAGGAGTCTGGATGAAAGAGTTCATTTCGATCTAGGTGTCATACCTAGTGCATCGGGACCAATGAAGATCTTCGTGACAATCTTGGTGCAATTGCCTTGGCAAAGGAATCCAGATTTCACAAGAGGACCAAGCACATCAAGAGACGCTTCAATTCCATTGGGACCAAGTCCAAGTGGGAGACATAGAGATTTGCAAAATACATACGGATCTGAATGTTGCAGACCCGTTGACTAAGCCTCTTCCACGAGCAAAACATGATCAGCACCAAGACTCCATGGGTGTTAGAATCATTCTTGTGTAATCTAGATTATTGACTCTAGTGCAAGTGGGAGATCTGAAGGAAATATGCCCTAAAGGCAATAATAAAGTTATTATTTATTTCCTTATATCATGATAAATGTTTATTATTCATGCTAGAATTGTATTAACGGAAACATAATACATGTGTGAATACATAGACAAACAGATAGTCACTAGTATGCCTCTACTAGACTAGCTCATTAATCGAAGATGGTTATGTTTCCTAACCATAGACATGTGTTGTCATTTGATTAATGGGATTACATCATTAGGAGAATGATGTGATTGACATGACCCATTTCATTAGCTTAGCACTTGATCGTTTAGTATGTTGCTTATGCTATCTTCATGACTTATACAAAGTTCCTGCAACTATGAGATTATGCAACTCCCGTTTACCAGAGGAACACTTTGTGTGCTATCAAGCGTCTGGCGAATCTGGGTGATTATAAAGGTACTCTACAAGTGTCTCCAAAAGTATATGTTGAGTTGGCATGAATCGAGATTAGGTTTTGTCACTCCGATTGTCGGAGAGGTATCTCTGGGCCTTCTCGGTAATACACATCACATAAGCCTTGCAAGCATTGCAACTAATGAGTTAGTTGTGAGATGATGTATTACGGAGCGAGTAAAGAGACTTACCGTAGCGAGATTGAACTAGGTATTGGATACCGACGATCGAATCTCGGGTAAGTAACATACCGATGACAAAGCGGAACAACGTATGTTGTTATGCGGTTTGATCGATAAAGATCTTCAGTAGAATATGTAGGAACCAATATGGGCATCCAGGTTCCGCTATTGGTTATTGACCGAGAATGGTTCTAGGTCATGTCTACATAGTTCTCGAACCCGTAGGGTCCGCACGCTTAACGTTCGATGCGATTCATTATGAGTTTATAAGTATTGATGTACCGAAGGTAGTTCGAGTCCGGATGTGATCACGGACTTGACGAGGAGTCTCGAAATGGTCGAGACATAAAGATTGATATATTGGAAGCCTACATTTGGACATCGGAAGGTTCGAGTGAAATCGAATTTTGCGGAGTAGGGAGGTTACGGAACCCCCGGAGGTCTATGGGCCTTAATGGGCCATAGAGAGAAGAGGAAGGGCGGCCAGGCAGGCGCGCGCCCCCTCCCCTCTAGTCCGAATAGGACAAGGAGAGGGGTGGCGCCTTCCTCTTCCCCTCCTCCAATCCTAATCCAACTAGGAGGGGGAGTCCTACTCCGGTGGGAGTAGGACTCCTCGGCGCGCCTCCCAAGGCTGGCCGCACCCCCTTGGCTCCTTTATATACTGGGGCAGGGGCACCCCATGACACACAAGTTGATCTACGGATCGTTCCTTAGCCGTGTCGGTGCCCCTTCCACCATATTCCACTTGGTCATATCGTCGCGGAGCTTAAGCGAAGCCCTGCGCGGAGAAGTCATATCGTCGGAGCTTAAGCGAAGCCCTGCGTCGGTGGAACATCATCATCGTCACCACGCCGTCGTCTTGTGGAACTCATCCCGACACTTTGCTGGATCGGTCCGGGATCGTCATCGAGCTGAGCGTGTGCGAGAACTCGGAGGTGCCGTCGTTCGGTGCTTGGATCGGTCGGATCGTGAAGGCGTCGACTACATCAACAGCGTTGTTATAACGCTTCCGCTTTCGGTCTCACGAGTGCGTGGGCGGACCTCTCCCTCTCGTTGCTATGCCATCACCATGGTCTTGCGTGATCGTAGGAAATTTTTTGAAATTACTACGTTCCCCAACACCTACCACTTGCACAAGGTTGCTGACGAGCTTAGGCGCGATCGGGGGGGGGGGGGCTATATATATAGACCGGAGAGGTCGGTTCCCGCGGCGGCCGGGGATAAACTCGACGGCGAACCGTCATTCTATGCTGCAGGGCGACGTGGCGGCGACGCGAGCTAGCGGACGGGCTTGCAGATGGGATCGAGCTGTTCCAGGGGCAGCTGGCGTGCTGGAGTGGCTCGGGCGGTGCTGCCACGGCCGACCTGACGGCGGCGCTGTGGGGCTCCAGGGACGGCTCTGCGGCGAGGGAGGGGGCGGGCGTGTTGGCTGCGAGTGGGGAAGGGCCAGAACGAGCGCGGGGAGGCGGCAGTGAGACGCAGCGGCTCGGGCGTACGCACGTGCAAAATGCGCGCTCTGGGCGCACCCAGAGCACGCACGCGAGGTGTTTGGAAAAATGCCAAGGCATGCGAGGAGGCTTGGGTGGGGCTGGGGATTAACAGGTCTAGGCTAGGGTTTGCAAGGAGATCAGTGGACAAGCTTGTTGGGTCAGTAGATCAAGTTTACAATGCAAACTAAAGGTCATGCCAAATCTGTTCATGCACTCAAGGTGTTTGACAGAATGGCACAGACATCTAGGCATCTCTTGGGGTGTCCAAAAGCTCCAGACCAGTGTCTCTTTAGGTGTAGGTGATGGTGGCAAAGTTAGTTTGGCAAAATTAGAAACTAGTTAGTGCAAGTTTTTGAGAAAACCAATTCTGGACAGAAAGAAAAGGGCATAGTTCCATGGACCAAAAGTACTCCAATGGGTCCATTCTCCTGGACTTACGGGTTTTGTAGGGTGGACTATAAGCAGGAAAAAGAATCATGGGAAAAAGGGCAAGTTAAAATATGGTTGCAGTAGAAAATGCCAAACTGGACCAGAGAGCAAAAGAGGATGCTTTGCCCAAATTTTTCAAAGAACATCAATGGGTTTTTGCACAAAGTTGAATTATATACTCCTACTGAACTCCCCAAATTTTGGTGGAAGTTTTAAAATAATATTTAAATGGGTTGTAGTGCAAAAGTGCAATCTCGACCAGATTTGAAATTTTGGTGTAGAGCTCAAATTCTCCAAATGCCAAAAGATCTTTTTGCATAAAAGTGATTTAGGGACATCATATGTCATCCCCAATTTTTGGTGGGATTTTTAAATAAATTTATCAAAGGGGTTGTAGTGCAAAAGAGGCCCTAAAGTTTATGAAAAAAATCGTTTTTAAAGAAATAAAGCTCAGGGAAAAATAATTATAATCCCACTGATAAAAGAAATGTTTTATTGAGAGAGTATATGAGTCCAACAATACTTTTGAAAGGTTTTTACTTCGGGTGAATAATCCACAATATCAGAGAAAAGAGAGGTTCTGAAATCCAAAGATAAATCCAGAAAATAAAAAAATTATTTCCTGGCAAAATTTTGATAAACAAATCATGGTTAAATTTTTGGGGTGTTACAAGGAACAACTTGATCTGAAGTTTCATGATCATCATCATTAACTTCCTCACTAATTGGTGTAGGTGTCACAGAAACCGGTTTTTGCAATGAACTACTTTCCAATAAGGGAGTAGGTACAGTTACCTCATCAAGTTCTACTTTCCTCCCACTCACTTCTTTCGAGAGAAACTCCTTCTCTAGAAAAACTCCAAATTTAGCAACAAAAGTCTTGCCTTTGGATTTGTGATAGAAGGTGTACCCAACAGTCTCCTTTGGGTATCCTATGAAGACACATTTCTCCGATTTGGGTTCGAGCTTATCAGGTTGAAGCTTTTTCACATAAGCATCGCAGCCCCAAACTTTAAGAAACGACAACTTTGGTTTCTTGCCAAACCATAGTTCATAAGGCGTCGTATCAACGGATTTTGATGGTGTCCTATTTAACGTGAATGCATCCGTCTCTAAAGCATAACCCCAAAACGATATCGGTAAATCAGTAAGAGACATCATAGATCGCACCATATCAAGTAAAGTATGATTACGACGTTCGTACACACCATTACGCTGTGGTGTTCTGGGTGGCGTGAGTTGCGAAACTATTCCGCATTGTTTCAAATGTAGACCAAACTCGTAACTCAAATATTCTCCTCCACGATCAGATCGTAGAAATTTTATTTTCTTGTTACGATGATTTTCACCTTCACTCTGAAATTCTTTTAACTTTTCAAAAGTTTCAGACTTATGTTTATTTAAGTAGATATACCCATATCTGCTTAAATCATCTGTGAAGGTGAGAAAATAACGATATCCGCCATGAGCCTCAACATTCATCGGACCACATACATTTGTATGTATGATTTCCAACAAATTTTTTGCTCTCTCCATAGTTCCGGAGAACGGTGTTTTAGTCATCTTGCCCATGAGGCACGGTTCGCAAGTACCAAGTGATTCATAATCAAGTGGTCCAAAAGTCCATCAGTATGGAGTTTCTTCATGCGCTTTACACCGATATGACCTAAACGGCAGTGCCACAAATAAGTTGCACTATCATTATCAACTCTGCATCTTTTGGATTCAACATTATGAATATGTGTATCACTACTATTGAGATTCAATAAAAATAGACCACTCTTCAAGGGTGCATGACCATAAAAGATATTACTCATATAAATAGAACAACCATTATTCTCTGATTTAAATGAATAACCGTCTCGCATCAAACAAGATCCAGTATAATGTTCATGCTCAACGCTGGCACCAAATAACAATTATTTAGGTCTAATACTAATCCCGAAGGTAGATGTAGAGGTAGAGTGCCGACCGCGGTCACATTGACTTTGGAACCATTTCCCACGCGCATCGTCACCTCGTCCTTAGCCAATCTCCGCTTAATCCGTAGCCCATGTTTCGAGTTGCAAATATTAGCAACAGAACCAGTATCAAATACCCAGGTGCTACTGCGAGCATTAGTAAGGTACACATCAATAACATGTATATCACATATACCTTTGTTCACCTTGCCATCCTTCTTATCCGCCAAATACTTGGGGCAGTTCCGCTTCCAGTGACCAGTCGCTTGCGGTAGAAGCACTCGATTTCAGGCTTAGGTCCGGACTTGGTTTCTTCTCACAGGCAGCAACTTGCTTGCTGTTCTTCTTGAAGTTCCTTCTTCTTCCCTTTGCCCTTTTCTTGAAACTAGTGGTCTTGTTGACCATCAACACTTGATGTTCCTTCTTGATTTCTACCTCCGCAGCCTTTAGCATTGCAAAGAGCTCGGGAATCGTCTTTTCCATCCCTTGCATGTTATAGTTCATCACGAAGCTTTTGTAGCTTGGTGGCAGTGATTGGAGAATTCTGTCAATGACGCTATCATCCGGAAGATTAACTCCCAGTTGAATCAAGTGATTATTATACCCAGACATCTTGAGTATATGCTCACTGAGAGAACTATTCTCCTCCATCTTGCAGCTATAGAACTTATTGGAGACTTCATATCTCTCAATCCGGGCATTTGCTTGAAATATTAACTTCAACTCCTGGAACATCTCATATGCTCCATGACGTTCAAAACGTCGTTGAAGTCCCGATTCTAAGCCGTAAAACATGGCACATGAACTATCGAGTAGTCATCACCGCTTTGCGGACGTTCATAACATCCGGTGTTGCTCCTGCAAGCAGGCCTGGCACCCAACGGTGCTTCCAGGGCGTAATTCTTCGTGCAGCAATGAGGATAATCCTCAAGTTACGGACCCAGTCCGTGTAATTGCTACCATCATCTTTCAACTTTGCTTTCTCAAGGAACGCATTAAAATTCAACGAAACAACAGCACGGGCCATGTATCTACAATCAGACATAGACAAGCAAGATACTATCAGGTACTAAGTTCATGATAAATTTAAGTTCAATTAATCATATTACTTAAGAACTCCCACTTAGATAGACATCCCTCTAATCCTCTAAGTGATCACGTGATCCAAATCAACTAAACCATGTACGATCATCACGTGAGATGGAGTAGTTTCAATGGTGAACATCACTATGTTGATCATATCTACTATATGATTCACGCTCGAACTTTTGGTCTCCGTGTTCCGAGGCCATATATGTTATATGCTAGGCTCGTCAAGTTTAACCTGAGTATTCCGCGTGTGCAACTGTTTTGCACCCGTTGTATTTGAACGTAGAGCCTATCACACCCGATCATCATGTGGCGTCTCAGCACGAAGAACTTTCGCAATGGTGCATACTCAGGGAGAACACTTATACTTTGATAATTTAGTGAGGGATCATCTTATAATGCTACCGTCAATCAAAGCAATATAAGATGCATAAAAGATAAACATCACATTCAATCAATATAAGTGATATGATATGGCCATCATCTTCTTGTGCTTGTGATCTCCATCTCCGAAGCACCGTCATGATCACCATCGTCACCGACGCGACACCTTGATCTCCATCGTAGCATTGTTGTCGTCTCGCCAATCTTATGCTTCTACGACTATCACTACCGCTTAGTGATAAAGTAAAGCATTACAGGGTGATTGCATTGCATACAATAAAGCGACAACCATATGGCTCCTGCCAGTTGCCGATAACTCGGTTACAAAACATGATCATCTCATACAATAAAATATAGCATCATGTCTTGCCATATCACATCACAACATGCCCTGCAAAAACAAGTTAGACGTCCTCTACTTTGTTGCTGCAAGTTTTATGTGGCTGCTACAGGCTTAGCAAGAACCGTTCTTACCTACGCATCAAAACCACAATGATAGTTTGTCAAGTTGGTGATGTTTTAACCTTCGCAAGGACCAGGCGTAGCCACACTTCAAAAAACTAAAGTTGGATAAACTAACACCCGCTAGCCACCTCTGTGCAAAGCACGTCGGGAGAACCGGTCTCGCGTAAGCGTACGCGTAATGTCGGTCCGGGCCGCTTCATCCAATAATACCGCCGAACCAAAGTATGACATGTTGGTAAGCAGTATGACTTATATCGCCCACAACTCACTTGTGTTCTACTCGTGCATATGACATCTACGCATAAAACCTGGCTCGGATGCCACTATTGGGGAACGTAGTAATTTCAAAAAAAATCCTACGCACACGCAAGATCATGGTGATGCATAGCAACGAGAGGGGAGAGTGTTGTCCACGTACCCTCGTAGACCGAAAGCGGAAGCGTAGGCACAACGCGGTTGATGTAGTCGTGCGTCTTCACGATCCGACCGATCAAGTACCGAACGTACGGCACCTCCGAGTTCAGCACACGTTCAGCTCGATGACGTCCCTCGAACTCCGATCCAGCCGAGTGTTGAGGGAGAGTTTCGTCAGCACGACGGCATAGTGATGATGTTGATGTTCTACCAACGCAGGGCTTCGCCTAAGCACCGCTACAGTATTATCGAGGTGGACTATGGTGGAGGGGCGCACCACACACGGCTAAGAGATCAACTGATCAATGTTGTGTCTATGGGGTGCCCCCTGCCCCCGTATATAAAGGAGCAAGGGGGGTGCGGCCGTCCAAGTGAGAGGGCGCGCCGGGAGGAGTCCTACTCCCACCGGGAGTAGGACTTCCCCCCCCCCTTCCTAGTTGGATTAGGACTTGGGAGGGGGAAGGAGTGGAGGAGAAGAAGGAAGGGGCGCCGCCCTCTCCCTGTCCAACCCGGACTGGGGAGGCGCGGCCCAGCCCTAGCCGCCTCCTCTCTTCCACCTAGGCCCACTAAGGCCCATTAAGTTCCCCGGGGTTCGGTAACCTCCGGTACTCCGATAAAATCCGATTTCACCGGAACACTTCCGATATCCAAACATAGGCTTCCAATATATCAATCTTCATGTCTCGACCATTTGAGACTCCTCGTCATGTCCGTGATCACATCGGGACTCGAACAACCTTCGTACATCAAAACATATAAACTCATAATATAACTATGATCGTAACGTTAAGCGTGCGGACCCTACGGGTTCGAGAACTATGTAGACATGACCGAGACACATCTCCGGTCAATAACCAATAGCGGAACCTAGATGCTCATATTGGCTCCCACATATTCTACGAAGATCTTTATCGGTCAAACCGCATAACAACATACGTTGTTCCCTTTGTCATCGGTATGTTACTTGCCCGAGATTCGATCGTCTGTATGTCAATACCTAGTTCAATCTCGTTACCGGCAAGTATCTTTACTCGTACTGTATTACATCATCCCGCAACTAACTCATTAGTTGCAATGCTTGCAAGGCTTAAGTGATGTTTATTACCGAGAGGGCCCAGAGATACCTCTCCGACAATCGGAGTGACAAATCCTAATCTCGAAATACGCCAACCCAACAAGTACCTTTGGAGACACTGTAGAGCTCCTTTATAATCACCCAGTTAAGTTGTGACATTTGGTAGCACACAAAGTGTTCCTTGATGGCGGAGTTGCATAATCTCATAGTCATAGGAACATGTATAAGTCATGAAGAAAGCAATAGCAACATACTAAACAATCGTGTGCTAAGCTAACGGAATGGGTCATGTCAATCACATCATTCTCCTAATGATGTGATCCCGTTAATCAAATGACAACTCATGTCTATGGCTAGGAAACATAACCATCTTTGATCAACGAGCTAGTCAAGTAGAGGCATACTAGTGACAATCTGTTTGTCTATGTATTCACACATGTATTATGTTTCCGGTTAATACAATTCTAGCATGAATAATAAACATTTATCATGATATAAGGAAATAAATAATAGCTTTATTGTTGCCTCTAGGGCATATTTCCCTCATATTGTTGTCAGGAACTTTGTGCGCATCTTTCCTTCATGGAAAGATTATACCGCAGACACAGAACAATTTCCAGTCTTCCTTCGCAACTTACGCGTAAGTAATGTACTAATGTTATTCATGGTCACTACTGCATATGTTTCTGCTAACAGAAGACCCAAGATTTCATTCTTTTAAATAGGCGAGGACCAAACTTGATTGTGAAGACGAGAAAGGGTTGGTTGCGCTTTTCAAGCACTCGTTGATGAAAACTGTTATGATATCACATCACAATTTGAACTACATTTCTGCATTTGCCTTAATGTCTCACTTGTATGAAAACTGTTAGCAGAAGAACATTCATTCTCAAGGGACCATAGAATCTCGCAACTATACTGCACACTGCATTGCTCTTGTGAGTACCTCTTGCCCTGTATGACCATACTTACTTTCATAGCTGTTTGATTATGTATCATCACTGCACATGTTAGCCTTGTTATCGTCCATTTGGTGGACATTATACAATCCGTATGGACTCTTACATAAATTTAGAATCAACCCAATGCTTTTGAAGAGGTTTAGCTCTGCAGTCCTCTTGTAAGGACCGAACGTCGTCTATCACTGTACTTACATTAACAGCTACTCCCTCCGTCCCATAATATAATAACGTCTTGTACAGTACACCAGTGTTCAAAACACTCTTGTATTATGGGAAGAGGATGGGTTCATTAATGTAGCATTCGCATCTTATCTCCTCGCCCACCATTTACTAAAAAAGATCAGATCTATATTTAATCTTACCAAAAAGTAGAATACACAGACAATGCCAGTGCAGAAGTGCAGCCCATTGCTCTTGTCAGTACATTTTGTCTTGTAACGCTTGTACTTCTAGGAATTGGTAGCTGATTATGTAGCATCAATCTGCATCTTATCTTCATTATCCTCTATCCCTTCCAGTATTATCATATCTATAATTACTCCCTACAAAATTAGAGTACATGCAATGCTTATGAAGAAGATTATGTGCTGAAATTCTTGAGTTATCCTTCCCTTGACATGGAGAAGGGCATTATAAAGCCGGTGTTAACTGTTAATGTAAGTCAGTCCTTCTAAAGCCTTTATCCTCAACAGCTGTTTAATTTGCTCATACTCCCTATTGTTTACTGCTGTTTAGTTTGTTGTTTCTACCAAAATGCATGTTCGCAAGAACCGTAAGTTCTAAGTTTTACTTGTAAAACCAAATTCCTTATTCATACCATGCACATTACTCAATACTATCTATATGTATGCTTGTTTTGTGGATCTATAATCCAAAGGTGTGGTGAAGCAGCCCACATTTGCACCTTGTCATCTCTGTTTTATCTTCTTGATGTGGCTGATGATATGAACAACATGCCATGCACATTAACCAAAATAGATACAATGATTTTATTTGCCCTTCATCTATGCTTGTTATGTTGACATGGTAACCCGATGAGTGTGGTGAAGGTCCCGCATTATGAACAATGCCAAATTATGCTATTGATATTTTGAACTTACTCTTTATTTTCTAATTTGAAATTGGATAGAATTGACATGAGACAGTTATCATCTTTGTTTATACACATGCAAAACATGTCATCTCTACGCTTTGTTTCAGGTGATATGCACGATGGCATGCACAAGTCTGCTTGAAGGCTGTGAGACAAACCCAACATATATTGCAGCAAAGAAGGCAAAACATCTTGAAGATAGCAAGACAACCCCAAAGTCTTGTCTTGATGCAGTGTTCAAGTTACTTGAGACTAGCAATGACAAGCTCACAAAATTCGTTATCGAATCAGTTCGACTTCTTGATCCCAAGTTCTAGCGTAAAGGCATTCGCAACTCAACTTCGACTTGAAGTCCTATCTCTAAGAAAGATTGTGGAGAACACCAATGAGAACCTCATCGCTAAACAGCTACACACAGGAAGCTATGACCGACATGCTAGGCGGTCTCACAGCCTTGCTCGCTTAGACTTATGCAGCAGTTCCTCGCAAGGCTAACCTTTCTTGAACTGTCTTGGAAGTGGTCTCGGTTGATATTATTTTGTTACGCTGCAATGGTGCCCGATTTTGTAATCTGCTTCTTCGTTGCGCTTTATGATCACCGGTGGCGAACTTCGATGCCCGATGGATGTAATATACCATAAATCCTTTATTGTATAGTGTAGGTTTATTCTTAGTTACTATGTCGTAATTTCTTTATTGTATAGAGTAGGTTTGTTCTTAATTCCTACTAGTTACTGACATCATTCGCTATCTGAAAAAAAATCAGATGTGGTCGACCGGGCCGAAACATTCGCCTCTAACGGGCCTGGTTTTTAGTGGGCCACAATTGGGCCGGCCTGCATCTTTCTTGGGCCCGAATGATTGGGGCCTTCACACTTTGCGTGAGGCCCACAACTTACACCGGCCTATATTTTAGTTGGGCCTTTTGTGGACCCATCGCTTAGTTTGGCCCAGGTAGCGTTGGGCCATTAACAGGCTGAATATTGTACGGGCCTGTTATGGCCCACATGAAACCATGGGCCTTTAGCAGGCCGAAATGCATGTTGGGCCTCAATTTTCACTAGTCGTCGACGGGCCTTCAGTAGGCTGAAATGTAGACCGAGCCTTTTTGGGCCCAGTTATATCAGGGGCAGTTACCAGGCCGAAACATATCTCGGGCCTTAGTTGGCCCACTGATATCATGGGCCTTTAAGAGGCCGAAAGCTTAGTACAGACATCAACGAGCTGAATTATGCGACAGGCCTTTAACAGGCCCAAAGTCACGTTGGGCTTAACTGTTGCCACCTTTATCACGGGTCGTTAGTGGGACTAATGTCCCGTCGGACCATATATGACCAATGGGCAACACGGGCCATTCCCAGGCCGAAAGTCACACCGGGCTGAAATGGGCCCATGTCTACATCGTGCCTCTAACAGGCCGAAAGTCACTGGGGTGTAAATGGGCCCAAATATTCAGCGAACAATTAACGGGCAAGATCTGGCTTCGGGCCGTAAATGGGCCCAAATATTCGGCGAACAATTAACGGACCAGATCTGGCTTAGGGCCGTAAATGAGCCTTTATTAAGCATACCGTTATTGGGCTGGCCCACTAGTACCTGAGTAAGTACTACGGGCCTTTGACTGGGCCGGCCTTTTTAACCTATATGGGCCTCTGTTGGGCCCAGCCACGTGTCGACGTATCGTAGTCATGTCTCCTCCAATGGACGGGCGACATCTGGCCCACTGACGAGCTGACAGGTGTTCCCTCCGGCCAATCAGAATTTTACACGTGGAAATTTCCCATTGGTCCCGCTGTTAACGGGTTATCGGATCCAAAACCGGACCCGATAGCTTAACGGAGTTCCGTTACGGTGGATGCCACGTGTCGGTCACCCTTGACGAAAACACTTCTGTGACGCACGATTTATCGTCATGGAAGTGGACACTTCCGTGATGATAATTTTGGCAATGTCATGGAACACTTCTCGACGACCGACAGTATGACTATCTTGATTACGTCATAAATTTGTCATGGATGTACATGCATGACAAAAAACGTGACCTACTGTGACAAACACGTATCATCACGGAAGTGTATTTTTTTGTAGTGTATGAAGAGACAAGATAGGATATAAAGTTGATCAAGTCTAAGTCAAAAGAGTGATTCAACTTGATCAACACACAAAGCATAGAAGATGTACCAAGAGGGATCAAGTGATCCCATGGTATGGTAAGCATTGTCCATTACGCTTAGTGTACTAACCCATGGTCCATGTAAGAGTTCTGTATGGGGTTAGGTATGTTTCCATGGGTGTGCATCAAAAGGAAGATATCATATAACCCATGGAGGATGACATCAAGTGATGATCGTCATCAAGATTGCGGTGTGCAAGTTCAAGTGGAGCATCATGAAGAGATCATGCTTGAAGCTTGCCATCCATTCTCGTGATAATGGACTTGTGAAGATGTACCTAAGAGAGGCTCACCCATAGTGGAGTATGGGGGAGCAATCTAGTAGTCTTCATCGAGCCAACGCAATCAAGAAAGATGGTCCAACTTGTGGAAGTCAAGATCGTCGTCTAGCTCAAGTGGACTATGCGCAAGGCAAAGGTTTGACCTTGATAGGTTTTCTATTTTACTGGTCTCATGGTGTTAGTTGGGAGACCGGGTTATAGGGTTGATCGTCGTACAATCAAGGAGGGCTCTTGAGTGAGTAGCTTGATCGTATCGTTTGTAGAGAGCTCAAACAATTGCATCCTTGGCATCATATTTCTTGGTTCTTGTTTGGCTTTTCTCTGTGTAAGTTCTTGAGCTTGTGGTCATCTTCATGCCAAGCTCAAGTTCATCGAAAACGTATTTCGTATGCATCATCTATTATGTTTTCGATGTTGGAGTTTTGTCGGTGCTTCACTCATGGAGGTTTCACACCTCTATATCATTGGCATATCTCTCTTGCCACTTCTAAATATTTACAGACATGATTTGACAGCTCTTTTCATTAGCTTTCTATCAGCTTGAGTTCGTCAAAATCAGAGTTTATTTGTAGAAGTTATGGAAATTTTGGTCTTACTTGCATCCATCTTTTTTGCTTGGACAGTTTTACAACTTCCAAGCGGTAGTACCGCTTAGGCAGTATTTCCGCAGACCAATGCCGCTCCTACTTCCGCTTGGAATCATGCTTCTGTGAGTCTATGTTTTATAAGAGGTAGTAGAGCAGTAGTACTGCTCCGGTAGAACTATCATTCTTATACTTCTACTCGTTGGGTTGCGTTGACCGGGTTAAGCGGTAGTACCGCTCCACGGAGTGGTAGTGCCGCTTGTGCACGACCGGTGCACTTAACGGTTGGATTTGAGCCCCCACTATAAAAGGGGGTCTTCTTCTCCATTGCCCCTAACGACTTTGGGAAAGCTTTCTCCTTCATTGTTCACCTCCAAAAGCTTTGCCTTCTCTCTATTCCTCCCATGATTCTTGCTAGGTTTTGAGGGGAAATAGAGAGGAGATCTAAATCCACATTTCCACGAATCCATCTCTCCTCTAACTGAGGGGAACCCCTTGGATCTAGATCTTGGAGTTCTTTGTGTTCTCTTCTTTGTTCTTCCTCTCATATTCCTCAACAGCTTTCGTTGTTGTGGTGGGATTTTAGAGAGAAGGACCTGGGCACTCCGTGTGCCCTTGCCATTGCCGTTTGATGCATCAGTTTGAGTTCTCCACGGTGATACGTGGAAGTGAATGTTGAGAAGCTTGTTACTCTCGGGTGTTTGGGCACCCTAGAGCTTGTGCCTCTTAGGTGCTTCGGCGACCTAGACGGTTGGTAATGTTGCGGAGCTCAATCATTGTGGTGTAAAGCTCCAGGCAAGCGTTGGGGTCTCCAATTTGGTTGTGGAGATTGCCCCGAGCAATTTGTACGGGTTTGGTGACCGCCACCAAGGGTTTCCAATTGTACGGATTCGGTGACCGCCCCAAGGGTTGCCAATTGTACGGGTTCGATGACCGCCCTCAGGGTCCCTTAGTGGAATCACAACATCTTACATTATGTGAGGGCATGAGGAGATTATGGTGACCCTAGTGGCATTTTGGGGGAGCATTGTGCCTCCTCACCAATCCAAACAGAGATTAGCATCCGCAAGGGTGTGAACTTCGGGATACATCCTCGTCTCCGCGTGCTTCTATTATCTCTTACCCGAGCCCTTTACTTATGCACTTTACTTTGTGATAGGAATAGTGTTTCATGTTATATATCTTGCTATCACTTAATTGTTTATCTTGCTTAGCATAAGTTGTTGGTGCACTTAGGTTAGCCTAGTTGATTTAGGTTTGGTGCTTGACAAACTAAATACTAGTTTTACCCCCAAGTTGCGCCTTGCATGTTGAGGCAGAGTAGGAGCCCGATGTCATATTGCTCCACACGATGGTATTGCTCTTCGTCATTTTGAAGGTGTGTGTCCTGAAGCTTGAGCCAAAGACTATAGAAATCCATAATGTGTTGTACCAAGAGCCCTGAATTGTATGTGATGTTGCCAATCCACTTGTCATTGTGCAAAGCATCACAAACAATCAACTTCTTACTCTATTTTGATATAGCATAAATGGATGGAGCGATGTCTTTTGACTTTTGACCTTGCAACCAAGGCAATTGTCAGAATTTGTAGTTTTACCATTGCTAATGGTGATGGTCGCAAATCTATAAAGAGATCCATGTCAACCTCATCACATGGGTGGCCAAGCCACACCCAAGCTATCTCTAGTTAGATCCAAATCTATGGTCAAAGGAGTCGAAGGGCACACGCAAATTTGTCCAAGTCAAGGATCCCGAGGCCACCGAACTCCTTGGGCCTACAAACTTGCTCCCATTTGACTTTGCACCTACCACCCGAGACCTTGTCCATTCTTGCCCAAAGGAAGCCCAGCTCTATTTTGATGATAGCCTTCATTGATCCTTTGGGAAGGATCATGGAAATGATATGATAAAAAGAATGTGAGGATATAACAGACTGAACCAAGGAGTTTCTTTCTGCCACCGTGACATGCATGACATCCCGCTTCACTAGTTGCTTGCCATTTTGTCATGCAAGTGCTGAAAATCAACCGCCCTGAATCGGTGCATGGAGAGTGGAAGCCCGAGGTATCAAAACGGGAAAGTGGCCCTAACCACTAGGAAGCCAAGGAGAACATCACCGAGGTCAACGTCTGAACAACAAAATGGAGCCACCAATCTATTGTTTTCTTCTGATCGCACAACTATCTTGAAAGCTCCCCTTCTGTACCTACTAATACTATATATCCTATATCTAGACCGGATCCTTTTTTGTGGATTTTTAGAGTTTTTCCTGCAGTAAAAAATGGGCCAATCAGGTGTTGACACACCAATTAGTGGGGGACCTGACTGTGTAAGTCTTTGGGTGTGTTTAGTGATTCTTGTTTAGATTCAGGTCATTCTCTTTGCCAGCATGTGCTGTGAGCAGGTACGGCTATGGTTGCATGTGCATCTACATTTGTACACATTTGTTGTTACGTGTGGGCGCCGCTATTCTGTTAAAAAAATCAACTCATCAAGATAAGCGGCTGCAGATTAGCTGGTGCCGCTTATACGGCAGCTTCTGGGCGCCGCTTTGAACCGTGTACTAGATATTTTGCTTGCCATAAATACGTGTCTGGCTTTCCCGTTTGTGTTGGCCAGTTTAGAGATTGCCACGTTTTTTATTGGCTTGATTTTTCATTAACAAATCACCACGTGCATGCCATGTGCAGTTTTCAGGCAGTACCGCTTAGATGGTGTGTTCGCGATGCTCCCTCGATCGAGTGCTCTGGTTCTTTCCTGACGCTTTTCCCCCACTCGGGGTTCTATATATAGTGCATCAGCGGAAGTCTTATTCTGAGCTCGGGCATAGATGCCCTTGTTGTCCCCCACGTCCAGTCGCTCCAAGATTCACAACTCCTGGCGTATAGTACCAAGTATAATTATTGTATTCCAATGTTATTCAGAGCCCATGCCCTGCACCTATCCAGTAATTAATGTGACGCCGTTTGGCCTAGTCATCCCAGCTCAGACGCGCACAACGTGATGAGCCATCGCTTTCAAGATTCTGTACCAAGCTGCCTTCATTCCACTTCTTTATTGTTTTATGCTTCCTTCATAGTAAATCTGTTAATGCACCATCATATGTTGAATTTGCACCAGGGCCATGAGTGCACTGTCACGCCCAATATGCGACCCTATCCAAAAGGAACTCGAAGGTCCCACCAAGGATAGACCCGCATATTGAAACGCTTTTGCAAGGTGGCTATCATTACATCAACATTACATAATAGTGGGGATACATCCAATACATACAATGTCACATGAATACAACAATACAACATACAAGATCAACATCCGACTACGGATGAAACATAAACAGAAGCTCAAACGACATCCACCCTGCTAGCCCAGGCTGCCGACCTGGAACCTATCCCCTGATCAAAGAAGAAGCAGAAGAAGAACTCCAATACAAGCAAACATCGCTCTCACGCCATGATCATCGCAAACCTGTACCTGCAACTGGTGGTGTAGTAATCTGTGAGCCACGAGGACTCAAAGAATCCCATTACCATGGGTATCAAGACTAGCAAAGCTTAAAGGGAAAGGAAGAGGTAAAGTGGTGAGGTTGCAGCAGCGACTAAGCATATATGGTGGCTAACATACATAAATGAGGCGAGAAGAGAAACAAAGGAACGGTCGTCAACTAGTAATGATCAAGAAGCGATCCTGAACTCCTACTTACGCCGACATAACCCGAAACCGTGTTCTCCTCTCGATCAACCCCCAAAAGAGACACTCACAGTTACGCACACGGTTGGTGTATTTTAGAAGAGTTTGCTTCAAGTTTACTACAACCGGATATTAACAAATTCCCATCTGCCACATAACCGCTGGCACGGCTTTGAAAGTTCAAACCCCGCAGGGTGTCCCAACTTAGCCCATGATAAGCTCTCGCGATCAACGAAGGATATTCCTTCTCCCCGGGAAGACCCGATCAGTCTCGGAATCCCGGCTATAAGGCATTTCGACAGCAATAAAACAAGACCAGCAAAGCCGCCCGGATGTGCCGACAAATCCCGATAGGAGTCGCATGTACCTCGTTCTCGTGGCACACCGGATAAGTCAAGCTACGAGTAAAACCAACCTCGAGTTGCCCGTGGTGGCCCCAAGAAGTTGCTCGGTTCGGACCAACACTCGAAGGAGCACCGCCGGGGGGCTAAATAAAGATGACCCTTGGGCTTCAAAACCCAAGGGAAAAGGGCATAGGTGAGGCAAATGGTAAAACCAATGTTGGGCCTTCTTTGGAGGAGTCTTATTCAAAGCGAACTGTCAAGGGGTCCCATAAATCACCCGACCGTTAGGGACGCAAAATCCGGGAACATAATACCGATATGACGGAAACTAGGGCGGCAAGAGTGGAACAAAACACTGCATAAGGCCGAGCCTTCCACCCTTTACCAAGTATATAGATGCATTAATAATATAAGGTATATTGTGATATCCCAACAAGTAAACAGGTTCCAACAAGGAACAGCATCTCCATGTTCCAACAAGGAACAAACTTCATCTTCACCTGCAACTAACAATGCTATAAGAGGGCTGAGCAAAGCGGTAACATAGCCAAACAACGGTTTGCTAGGAAGGGTGCAAAAGGTTAGAGGTCGACATGGCAATTTGGGATGGCTTGATAAACAGTAATAGGTAGCGCAGCATAGCGATAGAACGAAGCAACTAGCATAGCAATGATAGTAGTGAGATCCAGGGTAGCGGTCATCTTGCCTGAAATCCGCAAGGAAGAAGAACGATTCCATGAAGAAGATGAAGCCATGAAGACGAACCAAGCGTGAGCGAACGAATCCTCACGATCGCAAGCGAAACGGAACTATCGAGAAGAAGCACACAACATAGTAAACACACCACACATAAACACGACATGCTGCACAACAAGCATGATGCATGACAAAACTATATGAGGCTACTCATGGCAAGAGATGATGCAAACAAGAGCAACACAACAAGACAAGTTTAAATGAGGCCGGAAGCAACATATAACAATTCCGGTAAGTCCTCATATGCAAATTTCAAAATTGGTCCAGATCTGAATAAACCTTATGTTCAAGTTGTTAAACAGCAAGTTAAGATTCACCACGATGATCTACACGAAATTCTAGTCAAGTTACATATAAAGTTCATTAGATTTGGAGCTACGGCCTAGAAGATATGAGCAAAACAAGATAAGCATGGCATTGATGCAAAACGCATACAAACATCAAACAAACACATCAAAACATGGATGCAACATTATAATATGGAACTACATGCAAAATCAAGCAAGTTTCATATAGAGCACACTCAAAACGGAGCAACGGTTCAACACATACACACAATACAAGTTATAGCAACAATCTGTCCAAAACAGCAAGTAGGCATATTGCAAGCATCAAAACAACAAGCTACAGGACCTCAATATGAAAACAAAAGGCATGGGCATGATGTACAGGTAAAGCATGACAAAACATGAACACTGAGCTATCTCCAGAAATCACTAGAACATGCTCAAAAGGACATGGCAAGATTGCAAATAATAACAGGTTCACAGACTTAGCAGAATTCACAGGACATGGCAGAAATAACATCAGGTTAACATGTTTAGAGCTATGAAACAACATGTTACAGGAGCTTATCATGGCAAACAAAGGCATGGCATGAATCTACTAATAGCATAGAACAAAAGCCCCTTAGTGACTATAAGCCAAAAGGGATCAGAAAATACAGTTGCAAGCATGTGAACATAGCAAAAACATAAACAGATTCAGACTTAGTGCAAAACTGGAGCATGGCATAAACAGATAACAAGTAGGCATGTTTAAGAGCTCGATGCACTCACTACAGAGCATTTCATGATAAACTAAGCATACATCCATCAAGAAGACATGAAATAGAAGCTATACATGGCAAGAACAACATCATAGCATACACGGATCAACTACAACAACCTTGGCAAAATTGAATAACAAGTAAACAATCTGTCAGGAAACATTTTATAGCAAAAGTAGAGCTCGATTGACTCAAGCTATGGCACTCCATAATTGCAAACAAAGGCATGGATGGATAGATCATAACCATATGTTCAAAACATCCTTACTGAAGTATCTCAAAATAAGCATGGATCTCTCGGTAGCATCAAGTTAACATGGCATAAAAATATCAGCAAAACAGGGGCTGAAATCAGCAACATCATGAAGCCTAGTTTGCATGTTTGTGCTCGTCACCACAGAGATCACAAAAATACACGGCATACACCCCTGTAAAGATGGCATGGAATATTACAAAACACATGTAGGACTCAAGATCATAGGGTGCACACATCAATCATGGCAAAAATGAAAAAAGTGCATGTTCTGATAAGAATCTGAAACTAACATCACATAGCCCTCTTCCAACAGCATTTCGGGCATCAATATGAGCTCAAATGAAAATGATTCAATGAGAAGAAATGATCTACTCTTCGAGACGAACAATTCGGTATGCTATAAACCCAAAACGGAGCCAAGGGTACAGAGTTACAGCATGACAAACATGGCAAGATAATTACACAGATCTGGGACTTAGTAGGAAATCGGGGCTCGGGGAAAGTCAACCTTCGGCACGGATGGCGAGATTCGTCGGAGCAAGGCGGCGCGGCTGCCGGAGTTGGACGGGGAGGAGGCCGGGGAGGTCCGGGGCGACGGATCCGGCGGATCCGCGGGCGCAGCGGCGGAGGAGGCGGGCGGCGGCGATGTGGAGCCGCGAGGCGCGATCCGCGGGCGGCGAACTTGGCACGGGCGGCGGGCGGAGGGCGCCAGCGCTGGTCGGTGAGTCGGGAGGCGCGCTGGGCGGCGGTAGGGCGAGAGAGCGCCTTGGCGGGCGACGGGAGCCGGGCTCGGGCGGCTCGGGCGAAATCAGCAGGCGGAGGCTGGCGAAGTCCGGCGGGCGGGCGGGCGGTTGGCGGCGCCGGAGGCGGACGGAGGCGGGCGGCGGGCGCGGCGGGCGGGCGGCGGCGAGATGGGCCCTGCTGGCCCGATCCGGCCGCGCGGCCGGGCGGCGCGGCGAGGAGGAGAGAGAAGGGGAGGCGCCGAGGTGGCGCGCGTGAGTGGAGGAGGAGGCAGCGGCGCTGACATGGCGTCCTCCGATTCGTCGGAGCGACGTGGCGGTGGCGGTGGACACGTCCGCGCGAGGCGGACATGTCCGTGACGGAGGAGGAGGAGGTTAGGGTTGGACTGCGAAAAATCCGGAGGGACACATATTTATAGTTAGAGGGAGCTAGGAGACTCCAAATGAGGTGCGGTTTTGCCACGCGATCGTGATCGAACGACCGAGAGCATGGAGGGAGTTTGCTGGGTTTTGGGCCACTTTGGAGGGTGTTGGGCTGCAACAAAGAGGGCTTTTGCGGTTACCTGGTAATCGTTGGAGTACCAAACGACCTCCAAATGGCACGAAACTTGACAGCGGTTCTACGGTGCTATACCAAGGCCGCTGCAAACCTCGCCATTCGAGAACGTTTAACACCCGCATACGAAAGAGAGGCAAAAGGGGGCACCGGGAGACATAGGAGTGTCGGATTGCAAAACGGACAACGGGGAAAATGCTCGGATGCATGAGACGAACACGTATGCAAAATGAAATGCACATGATGACATTATATGAAATGCAGATGATGACATGGCAAAGTGCAACACGCAAGCACATGACATGGCAAGGACAGCGAATAACTGGCAAACACCTGGCGCATCGAATCCGGGGCGTTACAACACTCCTCCACTAACAAGAGATCTCGTCCCGAGATCTTAGGACCGAGACGGAAGGGAAAAGGGATGAGGTGAAACAAAAAACGCAAGAGAGAAGAGTCAAAGAATCGAGAGCACTCGAGAAGAAGAGAGGAACGACGAGAATGACGAGAATGAAACGACTCCGGTTAGAACGAGATAAGAAACGAATAAGACTGAAAGGATTTAAGCAGCACTCCGGTTGAAAATGGAAGGGAAAGAACACGAACTTCAGAGGATGGAATGATACTTGATGAAGACACGACACAAAACCTCCGGAAAGAAGAGAATGAAAAGAATTTAGAAGGATTGAATGGAGTTGTTGAGAAAACCAACAACGAAAGAATAAGCTTGTTGTGGACTTATCGGTAACATCTAAAGATCATAAGGTGATAACCGGCCACAAACGGAAATGATTGGATAGCTGAGAAGAACGAAGAAATGCAAAACTCCATTTCAATAGAATACGGAGAATTAATTGCACTTCGAGACACGAGAAGAAAAGATACTTGAACTCCGCCAACAAAATCTTGATGAACTCTTGAAGAATGAATTAAATCATGAAGAACCACCATGAAGAACTCCGGTAACAAAAAGGATGATGAGATAAAATGAAGGATGAAAGAATAGATGAGCGTTGCGATGATTTAGATGGAGGTTCCGACGAGATGGTCGAGGGAAATTTGAACTCCGGAAAAGAAAAGACGAACGACTTAGATCCGAGAAATCACTCATCATGAACAATCTCCAAAGAAAGAATTAATCAACTTGACCACGATGAAATGAGAATAAGAATTATGTTATGCTTATCCTCCACCAATTAAATTGATGACAAGAAATGGATTTGACATAATACTTATTCTCGTTGAAAAAAGGATTAAGGGGAAACATCGCACAAAACTTGAGAAAGTCTTCATGAACCACCGGTAGGATTTGAGAGAACGAATGGATTAATATGATCATCAAAGAAAAGAATCTTGACGAACACCGTAAGAATTCGAAAATGACTGATGAAAGAGAATGAATCACCGGGCAGAATTAGAGAAGCACGGAGATACTTGAGGGAATTAAAATGCAAGAGAACAAAGAGATCGCGAATCGATGAAGAATACTTGAACGAAGCACCGGAAGAATATTGAGACGAACGAAGGGGCACGAATATGGAATAATTAGAGAACGAATTTGAAAAACTTAGAATGGAGAGATATTCCGAAAAGATGGCCTCCGGATTTTCAAGAGCGAAAGCAACACCTGAAGTACTCCGGATGGATGAAAAGAATTGCACAACTGGAAACAACTAGATATGATAACATCGAGCTAGCACCGCGAATCTCCGGGAGAATGGACAAGATTTAGAGGAAAAACTCTTCTTCAATCTTCAAATGATGACGAGAAACACCACCAAAAATTGATGAGCTACTCCGGAAGAACGAAAAGCATAGAGGTTGAGCGAAGAATGAAAAATGATTTGAAATCGATCTTGGAAAAGGCAAGTGACTGATGATATTCATTCTTACGTCACACTTGAAAAGAATTGAGAATAACTCCGGGGGAAATTAGAAGAGTCAGGTAAGATCCTGGGAAAAGACCTGTGGGTTAGGGCCCACTGAAGACAAAAACACCGTTGGAAAGGGGTGATGAACAGATAGATGATGCACCGGAATAACTAAAATATTTGACTGAGGTGACAACCTCGGATTAATTCGAACACAGACGAATCTCCTGAGATGACTTGAGCACTCCGGAAGGATAAGCTGGCAAGAGGCGAACGAGCAGGGAAAACACTTGACCCAAGGAAAAGAATATGATTAACCCGAAAAACTTGAATTGAGTGCACCGGAAAAGAAAAGGATGAAGAATGACGAACAAGACGAGAATTCACCGGTTGAAATAATTGAGGGAAGACTGAAGAGGCTCCACACGAATGGAATTGATGGTCGGAAGAAACTCGAACTCCGGGAATAATAGGGTGGGAGGGCGGAAAACACAGGCAACTTGGAGGGAAAACATTTAATAACTTGAAGAGAAAAAACCGTTGAGAACAATGAGGATAGAAAGCAAAGACTTCAGACGAGTAGGATCGATACTCGATTACGGACTCGGTTTCGAGAAGAAGAAGGGGGGCGGGTGGGAAAATAAGACAACTGAGGATTGAATTTGCAAAAATGAAGGGTTCGAGTCGACTTGACGAGAAATGCACGGATAAAAAGAGCTGAGGAACAACTACCGAAAACCAACTGCGTGAACCTAAAGAAAAATTTGAAGGGACGAGAGTAATTCAAAACACCTACGCCAATATTCCTTACCAGAGCGACGAAGGGGCTGAGGAGTAAAAAGAATTCCTACTCTCCGATATAACTAGACTCCGAAAATAGTTTTCTTCTAGACTCGACAACGGTCGAACTACACGATAAATCAAGGGGGGCTCCTAGGGTCGGTCGAGGCTCTGATACCAACTTATCACGCCCAATATGCGACCCTATCCAAAAGGAACTCGAAGGTCCCACCAAGGATAGACCCGATATTGAAACGCTTTTGCAAGGTGGATATCATTACATCAACATTACATAATAGTGGGATACATCCAATACATACAATGTCACATGAATACAACAATACAACATACAAGATCAACATCCGACTACGGATGAAACATAAATGAAGCTCAAACGACATCCACCCCGCTAGCCCAGGCTGCCGACCGGAACCTATCCCCGATCAAGAAGAAGCGGAAGAAGAACTCCAATACAAGCAAACATCGCCTCACGCCATGATCATCGCAAACCTGTACCTGCAACTGGTGGTGTAGTAATCTGTGAGCCACGAGGACTCAAGCAATCCCATTACCATGGGTATCAAGACTAGCAAAGCTTAAAGGGAAAGGAAGAGGTAAAGTGGTGAGGTTGCAGCAGCGACTAAGCATATATAGTGGCTAACATACGCAAATGAGAGCGAGAAGAGAAACAAAGGAACGGTCGTCAACTAGTAATGATCAAGAAGTGATCCTGAACTCCTACTTACGCCGACATAACCCGAAACCGTGTTCTCCTCTCGATCAACCCCAAAAGAGACACTCACGTTACGCTTTACGGTTGGTGTATTTTAGAAGAGTTTGCTTCAAGTTTACTACAACCGGATATTAACAAATTCCATCCGCCACATAAACATGAGCACGGCTTTCAAAGTTCAAACCCTGCAGGGTGTCCCAACTTAGCCCATGATAAGCTCTCGCGATCAACGAAGGATATTCCTTCTCCCGGAAGACCCGATCAGTCTCGGAATCCGGCTACAAGACATTTCGACAGCAATAAAACAAGACCAGCAAAGCCGCCCGGATGTGCCGACAAATCCCGATAGTTGTTGCACGTACCTCGTTCTCAGGGCACACCGGATAAGTCAAGCTACGAGTAAAACCAACCCTCGAGTTGCCCCGTGGTGGCCCCGCAGGCTGCTCGGTTCGGACCAACACTCGAAGGAGCACTGGCCTGGGGGGGAGGAGAGAGAAGGGGGAGGCGCTGAGGTGGAGGCGCTGAGGTGGCGGCGCGTGAGTGGAGGAGGGAGGCGACGGCGCTGACATGGCGTCCTCCGATTCGTCGGAGCGACGTGGCGGCGGCGGTGGACACGTCTGGCGCGGAGGCGGACATGTCCGGCGACGCGGAGGGAGGAGGAGGTTAGGGTTGGACTGCGCGAAAAATCCGGGAGGGACACATATTTATAGGTAGAGGGAGCTAGGAGACTCCAAATGAGGTGCGGTTTTCGGCCACGCGATCGTGATCGAACGACCGAGAGCATGGAGGGGAGTTTGCTGGGTTTTGGGCCACTTGGGAGGGGTGTTGGGCTGCAACAAAAGAGGGCTTTTGCGGTTACCCGGTTAACCGTTGGAGTACCAAACGACCTCCAAATGGCACGAAACTTGACAGGCGGTCTACCGGTGCTATACCAAGGCCGCTTGGCAAACCTCGGGCCATTCCGAGAACGTTTAACACCCGCATACGAAAGAGAGGCAAAAGGGGGCACCGGGAGACATAGGAGTGCCGGATTGCAAAACGGACAACGGGGAAAATGCTCGGATGCATGAGACGAACACGTATGCAAAATGAAATGCACATGATGACATGATATGAAATGCAGATGATGACATGGCAAAGTGCAACACGCAAGCACATGACATGGCAAGGACGGCGAATAACTGGCAAACACCTGGCGCATCGAATTCGGGGCGTTACATGCACGCTAGTGCATCTTCAGTTCTTCGCTCAACTCTCTACTTACGTATAGAACCTGCTTCACGCTCCCGCCATTGGAGTTCAAATTTTAACTTTTTCAAATTCTCTTCTACAGAGAAGCAGAAAACTTACGACGCATGTACATATGCTAGCAACTAATGCTAATCACATTAAAATTTGGAGCATACAACAAATAACCTGACTCAAGTGTTGCCTGATTCCAGAAATTCGGTTCATGTCCAATTAGTCCATCAAATTCAGCTCATTAGCAAGCACTGAAGATATATGTTCGAAGAGATCAACAACTTCATCAAACACACAACACCATGAATCTACTCGTAACAAGAAACAACACATAGAAATACAATGGTCCTTATTCGCACGGGCAGAAAACAAATAATGTGAAAACTACTCTACACAACAACACACAGACAAACAGATATGAATTGCTTCTTAATGGTTTGTCACTAAATTGATGCAACCCTCTAATCAATGCACTGATCATCGCCTAGAATGCTATTTCAGTAGTCGTTTTGGAGTCTTAGTTATGCAGCCTTCGTACAGTTGCTTCGTCAGTGACCCATGACACTACAGTTCTTGCACCGAGAAGGTATTCGAGACTGTTTCGGAACATCTCCATGATCTAGGCAGGTTGAACCACCCCCCTGAAGTTGATAACAGCATAAAGAGATTGAGTCGCATCTCTATCTTGGGCATGTGCAATTGTTTGCCAACAAAATTCAGTGTCCTAGATGACTGAATTTCTCATGTAAGGGTGGCAACCAAAAATAGGATCAATGCGTGACATCAGAACAGTTTGTTGTACTCTCAGATTCTTTATAAACATGAAACCCACAATATTGAACAAATTATGTGATCACAGCTATGACATAACTCATCGTTATGCTACATGTGCCAAAAACCATCAAACTCATAATAACTTTTTCCTCTATACTCTTATTACATATTCATACGTATCCTTAAGTTCAACCTTATTTATATTAAAGTTAGTACAAAGTTGAGTCATCTATTTTGGAACGGATGGAGTAGGTAATAAGCACTAAAAAAAGCCCTCACCTAAATTTACATGTTAACTACCTGAGTGCTCAAATAGGTTTTTCCCTCTCCTCTCGGTCCATATATTTTGTACTTCTCCAAACTTTGGTGGGAAGGTCAACGGGGTCAAACTCATAAGAATTTTAAATGAAAAGCATTGTGGGGTGTTGTTCTTTATCAAAGATATTTTCTGATGATGCAGCATGGGGTCAAATAATTCAGCCTCAGTGAGGGCATTGGACAATTCAGGACACATAAGGGGCATCAAGTTATTTTAAGGGACATCAAGTCATAGGCAAGTACTTCCTCTGTAAACTAATATAAGACATTTGAGATCACTAAAGTAGTAATCTGAAACGTCTTATGTTAGTTTACAGAGCTAGTACTATTTTTCATGCATAGTTCGTTTGTTTGTAAATGGCTGAAGTACTATAACCACAAAATAGGGGTTACAGATCATATAAAGAATTAAAAGCTTCTGTAAGCTGAGAGAATACGTATAGAAACAACACTTGAAAAATATTCTTCAGGATTTAAGAAGCATGCATTATCCCATTTCAGACGATAGAAATTCTCTCTGGACATAGCCACATGTTCCATTAGACGACTGGCGAGTAACTTCAGCTTGACCATCTTGCATTAATCCAAGTTTTTCCTGTTTAAAGCCTCGAGGTATTAAACTTCTGTGCAAAATAGAAAAGTGGCATCATAAAAAACAAGTAACTGAGATAGTTACCAAGTAGTAGGAGAAAAAGAATGCTCCGTAGAAACAAGTGCCATCTCCAAGAGTTCTTCTTAAGCGTGAATAATGCTGACTGAGAATCTGGTTCCAGTTTTTCTGTTGAGAAAAATATTCATTTTTGTTGAGCAGCACTGAGTCATGCCAAAGAATACCATGTGTCTTTTTATTTGACCGCTCATGAACAATGTAGCTTAGATTTTTCTCATTATCTGATACTTCATCCTAAATAATTTCAAACCCATTGTTGCAAAGGATACTTTCTAGTGCTAGTAACAACCACAAAAACTGATTTGGACTCCAAAGAATAAAATCAACAAGTACAAAAGGAAACCACACTGTGATGACTAACGAGATATCCTTCTCTATGTTCATGGAATTGAACTAAGAACTAGCAGAGTAGGAAAACAAAAAAAATGTGCAGCAAAAATCAGACACCAAATCCCCAAATTCATGACATTAGTTACCTGCCATTTTTTGTGGCCAACGATCTGTAGCACTCACGAATATTCCTGCTGGACAATCTCAACCTTGGGATGTTCAACAAGCAATATTTTGTGTTGCCGAGGGTAAATGAGTTTGACCAAGATTCAATCCAAAGAATGATGACCATGGCTACAGATGTTGGCAAGCCGGCCCCATCTTACGCCAGCCATCCCTCACGGATGTGCTGCTTCTTTTGAAATGTTATTTCTGATTCTCATGGAACTACCCACATCTCCACCATGTGCTATGCCCATTCCAAGCACTCCTCTGTGGAGCAGTCAGCGTCAAAGAACACGGCAAAACCTTTGTTCCAGCCAGCTTCATCCTGTGGTGGTAGCACAGCCAAGACATCTCAGAAGGATGTTCCCAGCCCTGCATCTGCACACCATTTGCTTGATGAACTCTAAGTCTTCTAGGGCCGATGGATTTCACCAATTATTTATGGACGCAGTATCCCCACCTGGCAAATTATCTTGTGCCTCGACTTTTTGTACACATTGTCTAAAGCATTAATTTTGATTGTGGACTCAGTCGTACGCCCTGTATCACTGCAAACTCCCATTTCATGTACCAGGCGAGCGATGAGATGACAATCCTACTGAAGGAAATAAAAGCTCGTTGCCTCTCGAACCTTGCAACTGAACATGAGCACATCCAACTTGAGATGTTTTAGTTTGCTGACAAGATATTTGAGGCCCGTAACCGCATTTGCACATGTTTTGCAGCACGCAGCTTTGCCCATGGTTTGAGCACGGTGTTCTGCTCGGTGCAGCATGCTACCTCTTGAGCACTGCGTTGGATTTCCCCGAAGAGGAGAGGATGATGCAGCAAAGTAGCGTAAGTATTTCCCTCGGTTTTTGAGAACCAAGGTATCAATCCAAGAGGAGGCCACGCACAAGTCCCTCGTACCTGCACAAAACAATAGCTCCTCGCAACCAACGCGATTAGGGGTTGTCAATCCCTTCACGGTCACTTACGAGAGTGAGATCTGATAGAGATGATAAATAATATTTTTGGTATTTTTTTGGCATAGAGATGCAAAGTGAAAAGTAAAAGTAAAAGTAAAAACAAAGCAAGTATTAAAGTAATGGAGATTGATATGATGAGAATAGACCCGGGGGCCATATGTTTCACTAGTGGCTTCTCTCAAGAGCATAAGTATTCTACAGTGGGTGAACAAATTACTGTTGAGCAATTGATAGAACTGAGCATAATTATGAGTATATCTAGGTATGATCATGTATATAGGCATCACGTCCGAGACAAGTAGACCAACTCCTGCCTGCATCTACTACTATTACTCCACTCATCGACCGCTATCCAGCATGCATCTAGAGTATTAAGTTAAAAATAGAGTAACGCCTTAAGCAAGATGACATGATGTAGAGGGATATATTCATGCAATATGATAAAACCCCATCTTGTTATCCTCGATGGCAACAATACAATACGTGCCTTGCAACCCTTTCATCACTAGGTAAGGACACCGCAAGATTGAACCCAAAGCTAAGCACTTCTCCCATTGCAAGAACTACCAATCTAGTTGGCCAAACCAAACGGATAATTCAAGAGACTTGCAAAGATAACCAATCATACATAAAAGAATTCAGAGAAGATTCAAATATTATTCATAGATAATCTGGATCATAAACCCACAATTCATCGGTCTCAACAAACACACCGCAAAAAAACAAGATTACATCGAATAGATCTCCACGAGAGAGGGGAGAACATTGTATTGAGATCCAAAAGAGAGAAGAATCCATCTAGCTACTAGCTATGGACCCAAGGTCTGAAGTAAACTACTCACACTTCATCGGAGGGGCTATGGTGATGATGTAGAAGCCTCCATGGTGGATGCCCCCTCCGTGGAGCTCCTAACAGGCCCCAAGATGGGATCTCGTGGATACAGGAAGTTGCGGCGGTGGAATTAGGTTTTGGCCCTGTTCGATCGCTTGGGGGTATGTAGGTATGTATAGGAGGAAGGAGTACGTCGATGGAGCAACAGGGGGCCCACGAGGCAGGGGGCGCCCCACCCTCGTGACCGCCTCTTTGTTCCTTGGAGTAGGGTCCAAGTCTCCGGATCACGCTCGTGAGAAAATCACGCCCGAAGGTTTCATTCCGTTTGGACTCGTTTGATATTCCGTTTCTTCAAACATCAAATAGGCAAAAAACAGCAATTCGGGTTGGGTCTCCGTTAATAGGTTAGTCCCAAAAATAATATAAAAGTGGAAAATAAAGCCCAATATAGTCCAAAACAGTAGATAAAGTAGCATGGAGCAATCAAAAATTATAGATACGTTGGAGACGTATCAGGCATCCCCAAGCTTAATTCCTGCTCGTCCTCGAGTAGGTAAATGATAAAAAGAGAACTTTTGATGCGGAGTGATACTTTGGCATAATTTCAATGTAAATCTTCTTAATTGTGGTATGAATATTCAGATCCGAATGAATACAAAATAAAAGTTCATATTGACAAAAGAAATAGTAATACTTAAAGCATACTAATCAAGGTAATCATGTCTTCTCAAAATAGCATGGCAAAAGAAAGTTCATCCCTACGAAATCATATAGTTAGGCTATGCTTAATTTTCGTCACACAAAGATGTTCCCAACTTCTATACCCCCGATGACAAGCCAAGCAATTGTTTCATACTTAAATAATCTCAAACTTTTTCAACCTTCACGCAATACATGAGCGTGAGCCATGGATATAGCACTATGGGTGGAATAGAATATGATGATGGGGATTGTGTGGAGAAGACAAAAAGGAGAAAGTCTCACATTGACGAGGATAATCAACGGCTATGGAGATGCCCAACAATTGTGGTCAACATGAGGAGTAGGGATTGCCATGCAACGGATGCACTAGAGCTATGAATGCTCAACAAAAGAAAACTAGTGGGTGTGCATCCAACTTGCTTGCTCATGAAGACCTAGGGTATTTGAGGAAGCCCATTGTAGGAATATACAAGCCAAGTTCTATAATGAAAAATTCCCACTAGTATAAAAAGACAACTTATGAGACTCACTATATGAAAAACATGGTGCTACTTTGAAGCACAATATATGAGACTCACTACATGAAAAACAAGGTGCTACTTTGAAGCACAAGTGTGGAAAAAGAGATAGTAACATTGCCCTTTTATTTATTTTCCTATTTTTTGGGCCTTTCCTTTTTTTTGGCCTTTCTTTTTTTTTGATTGGGCAATGCTCTAATAATGATGATCATCACACTTCTATTGATTACAACATAAGGATTACAACTCGAAACTAGAACAAGATATGACTCTATATGAATGCCTCCGGTGGTGTACCGGGATGGTGCAATGAATCAAGAGTGACATGTATGAAAAATAATGCATGGTGGCTTTGCCACAAATACGATGTCAACTACATGATCATGCAATGGCAATATGACAAAAGTAAAGTATGCCATGATGATGATGAACGGAACGGTGGAAAGTTGCATGGCAATATTGAAGGAAATATGCCCTAGAGGCAATAATAAAGTTATTATTTATTTCCTTATATCATGATAAATGTTTATTATTCATGCTAGAATTGTATTAACCGGAAACATAATACATGTATGAATACATAGACAAACAGATAGTCACTAGTATGCCTCTACAAGACTAGCTCATTAATCGAAGATGGTTATGTTTCCTAACCATAGACATGTGTTGTCATTTGATTAATGGGATCACATCATTAGGAGAATGATGTGATTGACATGACCCATTCCGTTAGCTTAGCACTTGATCGCTTAGTATGTTGCTAATGCTTTCTTCATGACCCATACATGTTCCTCGTAACTATGAGATTATGCAACTCCTGTTTACCGGAGGAACACTTTGGGTACTACCAAACGTCACAATGTAATCTGGGTGATTATAAAGGAGTACTACAGGTGTCTCCAAAGGTACTTGTTGGGTTGGCGATTTGAGATTAGGTTTTGTCACTCCGATTGTCGGAGAGGTATCTCTAGGCCTTCTCGGTGATACACATCACTTAAGCCTTGCAAGCATTACAACTAATGAGTTAGTTGTGAGATGATGTATTACGGAACGAGTAAAGAGACTTACCGTAACGAGATTGAACTAGGTATTGGATACCGACGATCGAATCTCGGGTAAGTAACATACCGATGACAAAGGGAACAACGATGTCGTTATGCGGTTTGACCGATAAAGATCTTCAGAGAATATGTAGGAACCAATATGGGCATCCAGGTTCCGCTATTGGTTATTGACCGAGAATGGTTCTAGGTCATGTCTACATAGTTCTCGAACCCGTAGGGTCCGCACGCTTAACGCTTCGATGACAGTTCATTATGAGTTTATAAGTATTGATGCATCAAGGTTGTTCGAGTCCCGGATGTGATCACGGACATGACGAGGAGTCTCAAATGGTCGAGACATAAAGATTGATATATTGAAGCCTACATTTGGACATCGGAAGTGTTCCGAGTGAAATCGGAATTTATCGGAGTACCGGAGGTTACCGAACCCCCGGGAACTACATGGGCCATAGTGGGCCTTGGTGGAAAGGAGAAAGGGCCAGCCCTAGGTGGCGCGCGCTTCTTCCCTAGTCCTATTAGGACTAGGAAAGGTGGGCCGCCCCCTCTCTCTTTCCCCTCCGGGAATCCTAATCCAACTAGGATTGAGGGGAATCCTACTCCCGGAGGAGTAGGACTCCGGCGCCCCTCTGGCCGGCCAGCCCTCCCCTTGGCTCCTTTATATGGGGCAGGGGCACCCTAGAACACACAAGTTGATCTACGGATCGTTCCTTAGCCGCAGCGGTGCCCCTTCCACCATATTCCACTTCGTCATATCGTCGAGAGCCGCGAAGCCCCGCGCCGAAGAAGTCATATCGTCATGAGCTTAGGCGAAGCCCTGCGCCGGTGGAGCATCAACATCGCCACCACGCCGTCGGTCGACGGAACTCATCCCGACACTTTGCTGGATCGAGTCCGGGATCGCCATCGAGCTGAACGTGTGCGTAACTCGGAGGTGCCGTGACGCTCGGTGCTTGGATCGGTCGGATCGTGAAGACGCACGACTACATCAACCGCGTTGTTATAACGCTTCCGCTTTCGGTCTCACGAGGGCGTGGACGGACACTCTCCCTCTCGTTGCTATGCCATCACCATGGTCTTGCGTGTTCGTAGGAAATTTTTGAAATTACTACGTTACCCAATGATGGTATCGAGCCTGGTTTTATGCGTTGATGTCATATGCACGAGTAGAACACAAGTGAGTTGTGGGCGATATAAGTCATACCGCTTACCAGCATGTCATACTTTGGTTCAGCGGTATTGTGAGATGAAGCGCCCGGACCGACATTACGCAGACGCTTACGCGAGACTGGTTTCACCGCCCGAGCACTCGTTGCTTAAAGGTGACCGGCGGTGTCTGTCTCTCTCACTTTAGTTGAACCGAGTGTGGCTACGCCCGGTCCTTGCGAAGGTTAAAACAACACCAACTTGACAAACTATCGCTGTGGTTTTGATGCGAGGTAAGAACGGTTCTTGCTCAGCCCGTAGCAGCCACGTAAAACTTGCAACAACAAAGTAGAGGACGCCTAACTTGTTTTTGCAGGGCATGATGTGATGTGATGTGGTCAAGACGTGATGCTATATTTTATTGTATGAGATGATCATGTTTTGTAACCGAGTTATCGGCAATCGGCAGGAGCCATATGGTTGTCGCTTATTGTATGAAATGCAACGCCATGTAATTGCTTTACTTTATCACTAAGCGAAGAGCGATAGTCGAGAAGCAATAGTTGGCGAGGCGACAACGATGCTACGATGGAGATCAAGGTGTCGCGCGGTGACGATGGTGATCATGACGGTGCTTGGCGATGGAGATCACAAGCACAAGATGATGATGACCATATCATATCACTTATATTGATTGCATGTGATGTTTATCCTTTATGCATCTTATCTTGCTTTGATTGACGGTAGCATTATAAGATGATCTCTCACTAAAATTATCAAGAAGTGTTCTCCACGAGTATGCACCGCTGCCAAAGTTCATAGTACCCAGACACCACGTGATGATCGGGTGTGATAAGTTCTACGTCCATCTACAACGGTGCAAAACAGTTGCACGCGCAGAATACTCAGTTAAACTTGACGAGCCTTGCATATAACAGATATGGCCTCGAACACGGAGACCGAAAGGTCGAACGTGAATCATATAGTAGATATGATCAACATAGTGATGTTCACCATTGAAACTACTCCATCTCACGTGATGATCGGACATGGTTTAGTTGATTTGGATCACGAATCACTTAGATAACTAGAGAGATGTCTGTCTAAGTGGGAGTTTTAATATGATTAATTAAACTTAAATTTATCATGAGCTTAGTACCGATAGTATTTTGCTTGTCTATGTTTTTGTAGATAGATGGCTCGTGCTGTTGTTCCGTTGAATTTTAATGCGTTCCTTGAGAAAGCAAAGTTGAAAGATGATGGTAGCAATTACACGGACTGGGTCCGTAATTTGAGGATTATCCTCATTGCTGCACGTAAAAATTACGCCCTGGAAGCACCGCTGGGTGACAGCCTGCTGCGGGCAGGAGCCGAGCCGTAAGTTGTGAACGTCCGCAAAGCAAAGTGATGACTACTCAATAGTTCAATGTGCCATGCTTTACGGCTTAGAACCGGGTCTTCAATGACGTTTTGAACGTCATGGAGCATATGAGATGTTCCAGGAGTTGAAGTTAATATTTCAAGCAAATGCCCGGATTGAGAGATATGAAGTCTCCAATAAGTTCTATAGCTGCAAGATGGAGGAGAATAGTTCACGTCGGTGAGCACATACTCAAAATGTCCGGGTATAATAATCACTTAATTCAGCTGGGAGTTAATCTTCCGGATGATAGTGTCATTGATGAATTCTCAATCACGCCACCAAGCTACAAGAGCTTCGTGATGAACTATAATATGCAAGGGATGACCAAAACAATTCTGAGCTCTTCGCAATGCTAAAAGTCATGGAGGTAGAAATCAAGAAAGATGATCAAGTGTTGATGGTCAACAAGACCACTAGTTTCAAGAAAAGGGCAAAGGAAAGAAGAAGGAAACTTCAAAAGAACAGCAAGAAAGTTGCTGATCAAGAGAAGAAACCCAAGTCTGGACCTAAACCTGAAATCGAGTGTTTTACCGCAAGCGATCGACCTCGAAGCGGAACTGCCCCAAGTATTTGGCGGATAAAAGGATGGCAAGGTGAACAAAGGTATATGTGATATACATGTTATTGATGTGTACCTTACTAGAGCTCGTAGTAGCACTGGTATTTGATCTGGTTCATTGCTAATATTTGCAACTCAAACAGGACTACGGAATAGACGAAGCACCGCAAAGGACGAGGTGACGATGCGCTGGGAAATGGTTCCAAAGTCAATGTGATCGCGGTCGGCACGCTACCTCTACATCTACCTTCGGGATTAGTTTTAGACCTAAATAATTGTTATTTGGTGCCGCGTTGAGCATGAACATTATATCTGGATCTTGTTTGATGCGAGACGGTTATTCATTTAAATCAGAGAATAATGGTTGTTCTATTTATATGAGTAATATCTTTATGGTCATGCACCCTTGAAGAATGGTCTATTCTTGTTGAATCTCGACAGTAGTGATACACATATTCATAATGTCGAAGCCAAAAGATGCAGAGTTGATAATGATAGTGCAACTTATTTGTGGCACCGCCGCTTAGGTCATATCGGTGTAAAACGCATGAAGAAACTCCATATGATGGACTTTTGGAATCACTTGATTATGAATCATTTGGTACTTATGAACCGTGCCTCATGGGCAAGATGACTAAAACACCGTTCTCGGTTGTATGGAGAGAGCAACAGATTTGTTGGAAATCATACATACAGATGTATGTGGTCCGATGAATGTTGAAACTGTGGCGGATATCGTTATTTTCTCACCTTCACAGATGATTTGAGTAGATATGGGTATATCTACTTAATGAAACACAAATCTGAAACATTTGAAAAGTTCAAAGAATTTCATAGTGAAGTGGAAAATCATCGTAACAAGAAAATAAAGTTTCTACGATCTGATCGTGGAGGAGAATATTTGAGTTACGAGTTTGGTTTACATTTGAAACAATGTGGAATAGTTTCGCAACTCACGCCACCCGGAACACCACAGAGAAATGGTGTGTCCGAACGTCGTAATCGTACTTTACTAGATATGGTGCGATCTATGATGTCTATTTCCGATTTACCGCTATCGTTTTGGGGTTATGCTTTAGAGACGGCCGCATTCACGTTAAATAGGACACCGTCAAAATCCGCTGAGACGACGCCTTATGAACTGTGGTTTGGCAAGAAACCAAAGTTGTCGTTTCTTAAAGTTTGGGGCTGCGATGCTTATGTAAAGAAACTTCAACCAGATAAGCTCGAACCCAAATCGGAAAAATGTGTCTTCATAGGATACCCAAAGGAGATCTGTTGGGTACACCTTCTATCACAGATCTGAAGGCAAGATTTTCGTTGCTTAATTCGGATCCTTTCTAGAGAAGGAGTTTCTCTCGAAAGAAGTGAGTGGGAGGAAAGTAGAACTTGATGAGATAATCAGATCTGCTCCCTTATTGAAAGTAGTTCATCACAAGAAATGGTTCTGTGACAACTACACCAATTAGTGAGGAAACTAATGATGATGATCATGAAGCTTCAGATCAAGTTACTACTGAACTTCAGAGGTCAACCAGAGTAAAATACGCACTGAGTGGTACGATAATCTTATTTCGAAGTCATGTTACTTGACCATGGCGAACCTACAAACTATGAAGAAGCGATGGTGAGCCCAGATTCGCAAAATGGCTGGAAGCCATGAAATCTGAGATGGGATCCATGTATGAGAACAAAGTATGGACTTTGGTTGACTTGCCCGATGATCGGCAAGCCATTGAAAATAAATGGATCTTTAAGAAGAAGACGGCGCCGATGGTAATATAACTGTCTACAAAGCTCGACTTGTTGCGAAAGGTTTTCGACAAGTTCAAGGGTTGACTACGATGAGACTTTCTCACCCGTAGCGATGCTTAAGTCTGTCGAATCATGTTAGCAATTGCCGCATTTTATGATTATGAAATTTGGCAAATGGATGTAAAACTGCATTCTTGAATGGATTTCTAGAAGAAGAGTTGTATATGATGCAACCAGAAGGTTTTGTCGATCCAAAGGGTACTAACAAAGTGTGCAAGCTCCAACGATCAATTCATGGTCAGTGCAAGCCTCTCGGAGTTGGAATAAACGCTTTGATAGTGTGATCAAAGCATATGGGTTTATACAGACTTTTGGAGAAGCTTTGTATTTACAAGAAAGTGAGTGGGAGCTCAGAGCATTTCTAATATTATATGTGGACGACATATTATTGATTGGAAATGATATAGAATTTCTGGATAGCATAAAAGGATACTTGAATAAAAGTTTTTCAATGAAAGACCTCGGTGAAGCTGCTTACATATTGGGCATCAAGATCTATAGAGATAGATCAAAACGCTTAATTGGACTTTCACAAAGCACATACCATGATAAAGTTTTGAAAAAGTTCAAAATGGATCAGCAAAGAAAGGTTTTTACCAGATTACAAGGTGTAAGATTGAGTCGACTCAATGCCCGACTACAGCAGAAGATAGAGAGAAAATGAAAGATGTTCCTATGCTTCAGCCATAGGCTCTATCATGTATGCAATGCTGTGTACCAGACACGACGATGCTTAGCTGTAAGCTTGGCAGGAAGGTACCAAAGTAATCCAGAGTGGATCATTGGACAGCGGTCAAGAACATCCTGAAATACCGAAAAGGACTAAGGATATGTTTCTCGATATGGAGGTGACAAAGAGCTAGTCGTAAATGGTTACGCCGATGTAAGCTTTGACACCGATCCGGACGATTCTAAATCGCAAACCGGATACGTGTTTTTATTAAACGGTGGAGCTGTCGGTTGGTGCAGTTCTAAACAAAGCGTCGTGGCGGGATCTACATGTGAAGCGGAGTACATAGCTGCTTGAAGCAGCAAATGAAGGAGTGCGGATGAAAGAGTTCATTTCCGATCTAGGTGTCATACCTAGTGCATCGGGACCGATGAAGATCTTCTCGTGACAATATGGTGCAATTGCCTTGGCAAAGGAATCCAGATTTCACAAGAGGACCAAGCATATCAAGAGACGCTTCAATTCCATTCGGGACCAAGTCCAAGTGGGAGACATAGAGATTTGCAAAATACATACGGATCTGAATGTTGCAGACCGTTGACTAAGCCTCTTCCACGAGCAAAACATGATCAGCACCAAGACTCCATGGGTGTTAGAATCATTACTATGTAATCTAGATTATTGACTCTAGTGCAAGTGGGAGATCAAGGAAATATGCCCTAGAGGCAATAATAAAGTTATTATTTATTTCCTTATATCATGATAAATGTTTATTATTCATGCTAGAATTGTATTAACGGAAACATAATACATGTATGAATACATAGACAAACAGATAGTCACTAGTATGCCTCTACAAGACTAGCTCATTAATCAAGATGGTTATGTTTCCTAACCATAGACATGTGTTGTCATTTGATTAATGGGATCACATCATTAGGAGAATGATGTGATTGACATGACCCATTCCGTTAGCTTAGCACTTGATCGCTTAGTATGTTGCTAATGCTTTCTTCATGACCCATACATGTTCCTGTAACTATGAGATTATGCAACTCCTGTTTACGGAGGAACACTTTGGTACTACCAAACGTCACAACGAATCGGGTGATTATAAAGGAGTACTACAGGTGTCTCCAAAGGTACTTGTTGGGTTGGCGATTTCGAGATTAGGTTTTGTCACTCCGATTGTCGGAGAGGTATCTCTAGGCCTTCTCGGTGATACACATCACTTAAGCCTTGCAAGCATTACAACTAATGAGTTAGTTGTGAGATGATGTATTACGGAACGAGTAAAGAGACTTACTGTAACGAGATTGAACTAGGTATTGGATACCGACGATCGAATCTCGGGTAAGTAACATACCGATGACAAAGGGAACAACGTATGTCGTTATGCGGTTTGACCGATAAAGATCTTCAGAGCATATGTAGGAACCAATATGGGCATCCAGGTTCCGCTATTGGTTATTGACCGAGAATGGTTCTAGGTCATGTCTACATAGTTCTCGAACCCGTAGGGTCCGCACGCTTAACGCTTCGATGACAGTTCATTATGAGTTTATAAGTATTGATGCACGAAGGTTGTTGAGTCCCGGATGTGATCACGGACATGACGAGGAGTCTCGAAATGGTCGAGACATAAAGATTGATATATTGGAAGCCTACATTTGGACATGGAAGTGTTCCGAGTGAAATCGGAATTTGCGAGTACCGGAGGTTACCGGAACCCCGGGAACTACATGGGCCATAGTGGGCCTTGGTGGAAAGGAGAAAGGGCCAGCCCTAGGTGGCGCGCCCCCCTTCCCTAGTCCTATTAGGACTAGGAAAGGTGGGCCCCCCTCTCTCTCTTTCCCTCCGGGAATCCTAATCCAACTAGGATTGAGAGGGAATCCTACTCCCGGAGGAGTAGGACTCTCGCGCGCCCCTCTTGGCCGGCCAGCCCCTCCCCTTGGCTCCTTTATATACGGGGCAGGGGGCACCCTAGAACACACAAGTTGATCTACGGATCGTTCCTTAGCCGTGCGGTGCCCCTTCCACCATATTCCACTTGGTCATATCGTCAGAGAGCTTAGGCGAAGCCTGCGCCGGAGAAGTCATATCGTCGCGGAGCTTAGGCGAAGCCCCGCGTCGGTGGAGCATCAACATCGTCACCACGCCGTCGGTTGTGGAACTCATCCCGACACTTTGCTGGATCGGAGTCCGGGATCGCCATCGAGCTGAACGTGTGCGTAACTCGGAGGTGCCGACGTTCGGTGCTTGGATCGGTCGGATCGTGAAGACGCACGACTACATCAACAGCGTTGTTATAACGCTTCCGCTTTCGGTCTCACGAGGTACGTGGACGGACACTCTCCCCTCTCGTTGCTATGCCATCACCATGGTCTTGCGTGTTCGTAGGAAATTTTTTGAAATTACTACGTTACCCAACAAATATATCTCGGAATGGCTATGGAAATTCCATAATAGGTAGGTATGGTGGCGGTTTTGAGGAAGATATAAGGAGGTTTATGTGTGATAGAGTGTATCATATCACGGGGTTTGGATGCACCGGCGAAGTTTGCATCAACTCTCAAGGTGAGAAAGGGCAATGCACGGTACCGAAGAGGCTAGCAAAGGCGGAAAGATAAACGTGTGTATAATCCATGGACTCAACATTAATCAAAAGAACTCATATACTTATTGAAAAAATTTAGAAGTCATCAAAAATCAAGTACTACGCGCATGCTCCTAGGGGGATAGATTGATAGGAAAAGACCATCGCTTGTCCCCGACCGCCACTCATAAGGATACACAAGCCAGGTACACTTCATGTTTCAAATTTGTTACACAACTTTAACCATATGTGCATGCTATGGGACTTGCTAACTTCAACACAAGCATTCTTTAAATTCACAACTACTCAACTAGCATGACTCTAATATCACCATCTTCATATCTCAAAACAATTATCAAGCATCAAACTTTTCTTAGTATTCAACGCACTCAAAAGAAAGTTTCACATATCTTGAATACCAAGTATATTAATATTAAGCAAATTACCATGCTATTAACGACTCTCAAAATAATCTAAGTGAAGCATGAGAGATCAATAGTTTCTTTAAAAAATCCACCACCGTGCTCTAAAAGATCTAAGTGAAGCACTAGAGCAAAAATTATCACGCTCAAAAGATATAAGTGAAGCAGTATGAGCAAAACTATCAAGCTCAAAAGATATAAGTGAAGCACATAAGAGTTTTCTATCAAATTCCAATTTATGTATGGCTCTCTCAAAAGGTGTGTACAGCAAGGATGATTGCGGTAGACTAACAAGCAAAGACGCAAATGATACAAGACGCTCCAAGCAAAACACATATCATGTGGTGAATAAAAATATAGCTCCAAGTAAATAACCGATGGAAGTAGACGAAAGAGGGGATGCCTTCCGAGGCATCCCCAAGCTTTGACTTTTTGGTGTCCTTGGATTATCTTGGGGGTGCCATGGGCATCCTTAAGCTTAGGCTCTTGCCACTCCTTTTTCCATAATCCATCAAAATAATTTACCCAAAACTTGAAAACTTCACAACACAAAACTCAATAGAAATCACGCGAGCTCCGTTAGAGAAAGAAAACAAAAGACTACTTTAAGATACTGTAATGAACTCATTATTTATTTATATTGGTGTTAAACCTACTGTATTCCAACTTCTCTATGGATTATAAACTATTTTACTAGCCATAGATTCATCAAAATAAGCAAACAACACACGAAAAACAGAATCTGTCAAAAACAGAACAGTCTGTAGTAATCTGTAACTAACGCAAACTTCTGGAACACCAAAAAATATACCAAAATTAGAAGATCTAGAAAATTTGTTTATTGATCAGCAGCAATTGGAATCAGTATTTTATCACGTTCTGGTGATTTTTAATAATTCGGTCACTGAGCGCAAAGTTTCTGGAAATTACAGCAAGATCAAATAATTATCATCCAAGAAGATCCAATAGGTCTAGCTTGGCACAAACACTAATTAAAACATAAAACCACATCTAAACAGAGGCTAGATGGATTATTTATTCCTAAACAGAAGCAAAAGCAAAAAAAACTAAAAATAAAATTGGGTTGCCTCCCAACAAGCGCTATCGTTTAACGGCCCTAGCTAGGCATAAAAGGAAGGATAGATCTAGGTAGTGCCGTAGTAATAAGATAGATCGGTGAAACTCATTTCATATTCTCTACGTTCGGCAGCAAGTTTTCTTTGAGGAAAGCAAAAGTAATCAAAAGGGCTAAATTTAATAGGACAAAAGTCCCCAAGATCAATTTTAGGAGGTATAGGTTCCTCTTTCTGCCCATCGTATTGCACAACCAATTCATCATTATAAGCGTTCTTTTGACAGAACTTGGTGAGCCTATACTCAAGAGAGCATCCTAGCTCATTATTTCGAATAGCCAAATCATCATTAAGCTCAGAGATTCTATCAATTAAAATATTGGTAGGCACCTTTTTTCTAAGATTTTCATTGAAAGCAGCATAGTCGATAGATTGAAAACGCATTATTTCTTCTTGATCAAAAGGATAGATTCTATGGGAGGACGGCCAGCGTCCACCCTATAATTATAAAGATTTCTTTGGCTTCTTTTATTATAAATCTGAATTCATGAGCCAAAAAGATAGTAGCGGCACGCTTAATGAGGAGTGTTCAATATTAGAAAATTCTAGGAAAATTCTTTGTATAGAAGGGTGCATATGCATAAATTGCCTTTCAAGTTCAACGATAAGCATGGCAATAGCGTCCGCAAGGCTACTAGTTCTATGGAGAATAGAACTACCCATAGAGGGTAAAGCACCAGCACAAGTAAAGAAATCTTGAATAACTCATTTTCCAATAATATTACCACTACCGATTCGAAATCATTTTGTATGATAGGTAGGGGATTCTCCAGCAGGAGCTTCAAAATTTTCCATGATATTATTATCGCCCATATCGGCAATAATTTCCCCAATTTTAGACATAACGACAAGCAAGCAAACTAACACATGAGCGAACAAGCGGACGAGGAAAAGGCAACGGGAAAAAGAGGAGGAGATTGGGAAAGAGAGGGCGAATAAAACGGCAAGGGTGAAGTGGGGGAGAGGAAAACGAGAGGCAAATGGCAAATAATGTAATGCGGGAGATAGGGATTGTGATGGGTACTTGGTATGGTGCTTGACTTGCTCTTGCGTGAGCCTCCCCGGCAACGGCGCCAGAAATTCTTCTTGCTACCTCTTGAGCACTGCGTTGGATTTCCCCGAAGAGGAGAGGATGATGCAGCAAAGTAGCGTAAGTATTTCCCTCGGTTTTTGAGAACCAAGGTATCAATCCAGTAGGAGGCCACGCACAAGTCCCTCGTACCTGCACAAAACAATAGCTCCTCGCAACAAACGCGATTAGGGGTTGTCAATCCTTCACGGTCACTTACGAGTGAGATCTGATAGAGATGATAAATAATATTTTGGTATTTTTTGGTATAGAGATGCAAAGTGAAAAGTAAAAGGTAAAGTAAAAACAAAGCAAGTATTAAAGTAATGGAGATTGATATGATGAGAATAGACCGGGGCCATAGGTTTCACTAGTGGCTTCTCTCAAGAGCATAAGTATTCTACGGTGGGTGAACAAATTACTGTTGAGCAATTGATGAATTGAGCATAATTATGAGTATATCTAGGTATGATCATGTATATAGGCATCACGTCCGAGACAAGTAGACCAACTCGCCTTTGCATCTACTACTATTACTCCACTCATCGACCGCTATCCAAGATGCATCTAGAGTATTAAGTTAAAAACAGAGTAACGCCTTAAGCAAGATGACATGATGTAGAGGGATATATTCATGCAATATGATAAAAAAAACCATCTTGTTATCCTCGATGGCAACAATACAATACGTGCCTTGCAACCCTTTCTGTCACTAGGTAATGACACTGCAAGATTGAACCCAAAGCTAAGCACTTCTCCCATTGCAAGAACTACCAATCTAGTTGGCCAAACCAAACGGATAATTCGAAGAGACTTGCAAAGATAACCAATCATACATAAAAGAAGTCAGAGAAGATTCAAATATTATTCATAGATAATCTGGATCATAAACCCACAATTCATCGGTCTCAACAAACACACCGCAAAAACAAGATTACATCGAATAGATCTCCACGAGAAAGGGGGAGAACATTGTATTGAGATCCAAAAAGAGAGAAGAATCCATCTATCTACTAGCTATGGACCCGAAGATCTGAAGTAAACTACTCACACTTCATCGGAGGGGCTATGGTGATGATGTAGAAGCCCTCCGTGGTGGATGCCCCCCCGTGGAGCTCCGAACAGACTCCAAGATGGGATCTCGTGGATCTGGAAGTTGCGGCGGTGGAATTATGTTTTGGCTCCTGTTCGATCGTTTGGGGTGCGAGGTATGTATAGGAGGAAGGATGCGTCGGTGGAGCAACAGGGGCCCACGAGGAGGCGCGCCCCACCCTCGTGACCGCCTCTTTTGTTCCTTGGAGTAGGGTCCAAGTCTCCTGGATCACGTTCGGTGAGAAAATCGCGTTCCCGAAGGTTTCATCCCGTTTGGACTCCGTTTGATATTTCGTTTCTTCGAAACACTGAAATAGTCAAAAAAACAGCAATTCTGGGTTGGGCCTCCGGTTAATAGGTTAGTCCCAAAAATAATATAAAAGTGGAAAATAAAGCCCAATATAGTTCAAAACAGTAGATAAAGTAGCATGGAGCAATAAAAAATTATAGATACGTTGGAGACGTATCACAGCAGCACTATCTTCAGCCTGCAAGCGGAGCCAACTCACATATTAACTGCCCAGGGTTCAGCAAGCATGATTATGGGGTAAAAATGAATTATGGCCTACTGACTGCATCTAAATCACTAGTTTTTCTACTCCACTCATCGGAACTTTCATGTACATACCTAGTTTTACTGACTGCAAGTATAAATCCAACAATAAGTTACTGCAAACACCTATTAATGGCAGGAATTTTCCACTCCTCAAAAGTTCTTTCTTTTTGCAACCCTAAATTAATGACTGGAAGAACAAATCCACCACTAACCTCTTATTCCATTCAGGCGCCCGGGGATCCATCTTCCCAGTTGACAACTTTGACGTTGGGGGTGAGCTCTCTCTCCTGTCCGCGGCCGCCGCTGCCCTGGCCGCCAAGATCTGAGCTTCGGCGCTGTCCACCGCCCGTTCCTGCTCCACCACCTCCTGCTCCGCCACCATATCGCCTCCCGTCGCCGCTGCCGACACAGGGGGCGGCACCAAGCTCTCTGCGACCTCCTCCAGGGAAAGTGGATCTGATTCAGGCCAAAACCAAATCATGTCAATCACTAAATCCAGGGGACTAAGAATAGAGACGAGATCGCTAGACAAGCAAGGATGTACGTACTCGCGCATCGGCTGCAGCAGGAACTCCATGGTGCCTCGCCGCTGGCACTTCCTCTCTAATGGCAGCCAATTTTCTGCACGAACCCACCGAACGGAAAGTGAATTTCTTTTCTTAGAAAGTACTATCTGGTCCACGGGTCAGATGGGTACGCCGATTCCGACCCACAACCCACCTCGTCAATGCCGAACGGACGCTACCCTGCCGTTAAAACAGGGCCCACCAACCACCCGCGGCCGGGTATGTATTTCTGAACAGTGTCCATTTTCTGGCAGCCCACCAGCGCCTGCAAAAAGGCATGGACCACATCCATATGCGTCACTCAACGTCCACGATTCCGAGCTCATTTGAGCTCGCGCTCAATAACTCCACGTCCCCCGATGTTTCTCTTTGTCCTGCGTGTAGTGGTATCTGATCGTCTTTAGTGATGGCCCGTGATGGTTCTGGTCGCGGTGTCCCGTCGTCGGGTCGCCCCGCCGGATTCGAGCAGCCGTTATTAATCGTGTGCGTACTGGGGGAGGTGCTGCCGTTGCTCGAGGTCGTGCTGCAAATAGGGTCGGGGCTGCTGTTGATGATCAACTGTTGGGAGTTCGTCCATCACGTCGAGGCCTTCCTGCAGTCTGTCGTCCTGTGGGTTCTACAGTTGTCGGTTTGTTTAGCCTCTACTATGAGTTATTTTGCTTCTTTTTTTATGTGTCACTATTGTTTATTTATGTAATTCTTTGATTTTTATTTGTAGGGGTTGGATCTAGAGCTGATAATTTGTCTGCTGATGACTTATGCCGTCGACGTCGGGAGATTCGTCTGGGAAACTGCCCCGTTAACCCCACAGTTGGCAATTATGTGTTCTGTTGCTTTGTTTGGTTGATGTAGGTACTTTATTTTAGGCATTGCTGATATTATTTTTTTGTAGGTCATCCTGCTATTTCTTTTGCCAGTTCTTCGCATGTGTTCCATGGTAATTGTTTTTTAGGATTATATTATTGTATCGATGTGATTTTAGGCAAATTTTGCGTGTCGTCGAGGGCGGTACGAAAGAGGAAATTATTGATGCATCATTGATTTCTTCTTTGCTTTGGCCATACATTGAAGTTCGTAAACTTCATACAAATATGCGGCTTTGCAATGCGTTCTAAGGGTGATGGTTCTTCTCCGTCATGTATTTCTATCCCTGAAGATATGTTGTTATTTCCCACAATAGATAAAATGGAAGCTGTTGTGGACAACGTATACGATATGTTCTATTTGAAGTATAATGATGCTGATTATTTATCACGCCGTGTTATTGTTTGTCCGACCAATTCAGTTGTGGATAAAATAAATGATGTTGTCTTTAAGCGTGTACGTGGAGTTCTACGGACTGCTTAAGTTATGATTCTATATCAAAATCTACGGATCCCGTTGATGAAGTATTGAACTCTATTACTACAAATAATATTCCTCATCATAAGATTTCTCTCAAAGTTGGAGTTCCTATTATGCTTCTTAGGAATATTAATCAATCATTGGGTTTGTGCAACGGAACACGATTGATTATTACTCAACTAGGTGACAGTTTTCTAGAAGGAGAAACTATCACTGGTTCTAATAAAGGGCAGCGTGTATCCGTTCCACGTATAGTTTTGAACTCAACGGGATCTAAGTGGCCTTTTACACTTCGACGGTGTCAATTTGCAATAAGGTTGTGCTATGCTATGAAGATTAATAAGAGCCAAGGGCAAACTTTGTCTAAGATATGCGTATATTTACGAGAGCCGGTATTTTCGCATGGACAACTGTATGTTGCAGTATTGCGCGTTTCTTCACGGAGTGGTCTCAAGTTCTTGATTGAGGATGATCATGGATGTCCATCTTTTGAGACTAGGAATGTAGTTTATAGAGAGATTATCCTAAGACGGTAGATGACGGTTAGTGTTATATGTATTACATAGTGTAATGATTTTGGTGGACCAACCTGTAATTGCATGTGTGTACTAGCCAAACCAGAGTATGAAGTTGTGCTCTACATAATATATGGTTGTTGGATCAACCTCATCTTGGTTACAAATGAAACAAGATAATAAGAAATTATAACCGCATCGTATCGATGGGCGCGGCGTGCCGCCGCGCGGGAATATGCTAGTAATACTTATTTTTACTATTGTCCCGTGCCATCTAGACTCTATTTTTTCTCGATTTTGTTTGGCCATTTTTTCTTTCGTTTTTTTTTCTTTCCATTTCCTCTTTCTCTTTCTTTTTTCATATTCATTACCTTTTTTAAAATAATGATCTTTTCTTCATGAACATTTTCTTTAATTTGTGAACATTTTTCAAATCCATGAACCTTTTTCCAAATCCATGAACATTTTCTAAAAAATTCGTGAACATTTTTTTAAATTTGTAAACTTTTTCAAATCCATGAACTATTTTCTCAAATGCATGAATGTTTTATAAATCCACAGAGTGTTTTCAATTTTTACAAACTTTTTTTCAAGCCCCACAAACTTTTTTCAAATTCATGAACTTTTTTTCATAATTGATGAACTTTTTTCTAAAACTTTGAACTTTTTTCAATTTTTGTGAACTTTTTCAAATGTCATGATTTTTTTCTAGTTTTTAAACTTTTGTGAAATTTGTGAAATTATTATCAAATTTCATGAGCTTTTTCAAATTCATGCACTTTTTCAAATTGGTGAACCATTTTAAGACTCAAGAAAATTTTTGAATTCACAAACTTTTTTCAAATTCATTAACTTTTTTTCCAAATTCATGAACTACTTTAATTTCACGCACTTTATAAAATTAGTGAAACTTTTTTCAGATTTGTGAACTGTCTTAAACCGACGAACTTTTTTTTACTTAAAAAAACCAGCAAACAATATTTTTAGTGAACAAGGAAGCACAAAAATTAAAAGCAAGTAAAAAACATGAACCAATGAAAAAAAAGGAAAAGACGAGGGAGCCCAAGCGAGAAAGCCATGAACGCGAGCGAGCGACCATCAGCCCGTGTCAGGCCAGGCCCAGTTGGCAAGCGGCGCTACAGATGCCAAAGAGGAGTTACTCAAAAAAAAAAGATGCCAAAGAGGAGGTCTCGCGGCGAGAGAGTATCCCTCTGATGGAGGCCACGTCCATGAAGGGATAGGCATGCCAGGCACACCATTAAGCATGGCCCCGGGAGGAAGATGTGTGAAGTAAGGCCGACAACCAATCACGGATCCTCGGTGGGAAACCTCGGTGCTACAATAGCTCAAGCAACTACTCCCAACGGACGGAATCAAAATCCTTCCGAATATCCAATTTTAGCAAAAGGGATGGCGTGCGGGTCGCGTGCAGACGAACAACAAACAACAACAACAACAAAGCTTTGAGTCCCAGACAAGATGTCCCGTTGTTCCGTGTTTCTAAAAAGAAAATACCAAGTACAAACGTGCCAGTATCCATGTGCTATCACAGAATGGTACAGCCGGTGCTCCTTCGCAAGCATACCGTTTCCCTAAGCGCGGGGTCCTGCTTGTCGAGTGCTAGCAGGATGCGAGAAAATATGCATGCACACAAGAGAGAGTACCGCTATGTATCTATCCGTCTGTCACTGTCTGCATTCTGCAGCCGTGCTGTTGGTTCGCGCCTAGCCGTTATCGTGGCCTTTAAAGTTCGTTACCGCTGTCCTGTCCGTTGCCGCCTGCTACCATACCTCGCTGTCAAAACTGTCAGCGCGAGCCTCGCCCAATCAAACACGCAGATAGATAATCGACGCACCGACATTCGGTTTCGATACGTGAGGCTATGAACTTACGATGAAGCGGGTGCATGGCGGAGGCTGGATCTGAGGAACACGACGACAATGGGGTCATCGGCTCTTGCAAACAGTTGTTGCACGAATGACCAAAAGGCCGGATAGAACGGGACATGAAAGCGGTTCCAGGGAAAAGGAGAGGAAGATGAAAAGAAAAAGGCTGGCTGGCTAGAGCTATTCATAGTGTGTATCTCAACGAATTACTGCTATAATTGCTGTCGTGCTGCCCCTTTTTATGCCGCTGTCGAGGCAGGCAGGCAGGTCCAAGCAGCCCACACGCATCTAACTTTTCCTTCCACATAAATGTCCAAAATAAGCATTCGTGTCGACCAGGCTAGCTTTCCTCCAGTGATTTGATGATCTCCATTCAATTGGCTTCAAAATCAGGATGTATTGTGCAATAGCACAGCAACCCTTTCAGGACAGAGGCATGCAATCTACTCCCTCCGTTCCTAAATATAAGTCTTTTTAGACATTCCAACAAGTGACTACATACGGAGCAAAATGAGTGAATCTATATTCTAAAATATGTCTACATACATCCGTATGTTGTAGTCCATTTGAAATGTCTAAAAAGACTTATATTTAGGAACGGAGGGAGTAGAACAGCATGATCTAGAACATTTCATCCACTGAGGAAACACTTAAGAAGAAGCATGTGAAATGGATCCAAAATAAGTGTCGTAGTTTTGAACTAAGGTTGAATTCGGAGTAGCATTTTACCTATGCTGTGCGCCTGAACTTGAGTTTGCCTGGATAGGTGCAAGTTCTTGAATTTGGAGAATAGGAATGTCTCTCGAAGTTCAGATGACACAAACCTGGGCAATGAGCTGACAAAAAGGAAAACAGATTTACTTGCACCCGTTGGTGGCCGGCCAAATGCCACTATGGGTTAAGAACTCAGATCCCATAGAAACAGTTCATAGCCAGATAGGAAAAAAGCTAGGGGCCAGAGCAGTTGACATGATCAGTGGCCATTGACAGATTCAGAGAAGCAATAGGTAGATAGATAGATAACATGAGCTTGCATGGATTACAATCAGGAGGAGGGAACAAACAAGACACCGGAAAGTAGACTAGAGATGCTCACTTTGAGTTATTATAAGTATTTCAATACAGGATTAGCTAACAATCATAGGGGTCCTAGAGCAGACATGATGCAACGGTGGCAGCAGCTTGACGATGGAGGAGAACGGCGGCTAGGCACCGCTGCTTGAAGAAGACGACGATGTGTCGGACTCGCAGTCCCATGCAACCTCGTAGACCTGCACCCTGTGGTGGAAGCTGCGGTGGCAGCCGCAGGCCGAGCACTTGAGCGCGCCGAAGGTGCCCTCCTCACCCTCGGCGATGAACTCCCTGCAGCCGTCCACGGCATAGCCCCCCGTGCTGGCGGCGTGGTTGCGGCGGCACTCGCCGTACCGCACGCCGCAGCAGCTGAACCGCACGATCGGCTCGCACCTCCTCAGGACCACCAGCCTCTTCATCACGAGGTGGCCTCTCTCTTCTTCCACTATGCTCCCAGCTAGCTTGCTTTCAGCACAAACCAGCCCCTATCCATCGCACTGCATATTTATAGACAACCTCCTTCCCCAGCCTCCTTCGCCTAATGATACATCGTTTCCAACGGACAAAGTGCATGCTAACCTGCATAAACTTGACACATGATCACCCACTCATGCATGTGGAGACCTAATTGGGCTGGCTCAATTGATGGTCCAGCCAATTCCAACTCACATTAGCAGTGGTGGGCAATTCTTGGGCCATTAAGGCAAACCTTAGATGAGAGTCCTACCTTTCTGCCCTACCTCGTTCTCCGGGTGTGTGTTGTGTGTTCTTTCCTACTCCTTTTCTTCGTTTCATATAATTGGGGTGACCAGTTAAGGATACTTGAATCTTAAGAATCCCAAAGGAGTAGGCCCCCTTCGGTCGAAAGGATATCATCAGCATTTGCATGCCAGCCTAGATATCTAAGAAGGCAGGGTGTTGTTTTCCTTTGCTCATTCTCTGGCCACCAGGCACCTGTTGCTCTACCCCATCCCTGTGCAATAGATTTCAATTACTGTTTCAGCATGTGGCATAATGTGTGGACATGGATTTATATTGATTTAGACTCCTAAACAACAATTGACCGAGTGTGATAGGGGAAAAGCTAAAGTGCAACAATCATATACAGCAAAAGAAGGGATCACAATCATGCAATTATCGCAAAGGTGAAAAAATATCTTTTAATCAAGCACGCAAATATGTACTTGTACTTACCACTACGGATTAGTGACTCGTTATGGAAAAATAAATCCATAACGGTATAGGATGTCCTGGCTTAAACAGTGATGACACAGCCTACTTGATTGAATACCAAACGTACCAGAAGCATTCAGATATTGCAGGGCAGCCCAAACATGCTATTACATGTAGACTATGGATGGTCCCTGTTTGAGTGGGGTCCAAGGTCATCATGCCTTCACCTTTCTTAGGTGCTGCATCTACTTCAAAAGCAGGGATTTTAAACATCTGTCAGACAAAGAACACAAACCTCGGTTTTTAATGATACCCAATTAGTAGTACAAGGATAGCAATACATATTTCAATACGTAAAATCTTAATAATGCAAAACATATGAAGGAATCTCAACTTGACAAACGAAGCGTACAAAGATTCATCTGATACAGTCAGAAACTCAGCATTGCTAACGGCAGGGACATGTGAAGGCTATTAATTTTGTGATTTCCATCCCAAAGTTAAGATCTTGAGGCAGGAGAACATAACACCGGGAGAAATAACATCTTGGAGAAAAACAAATATCAAAGCTGCAATAGTGTGTGCTGTGCAGAGTAAAAAGACATTTGGAAGTAGTGAAAACCTGCAGGAATATTCTGAGCTGACAAAGATAATTATGCAAGGGAAGAACCATGCCAGCTCCCTTTTTGCATTTGGGATTAGGCTTAGGTAGTTCACAAAGCAATCACATCACCTTTCTTCAGAGCAAGTGCAGAGATCACATGGAACAACAAGAAGAAACATGTGCATTCTTGTCCTAGGCAGGCTTCACCCTTCGAAAACTCGGTCTCAAACGCAATGCAACCTCATATTGGAAATACCATGATACTGGCTTATGCTTCGTTGGAATGCCAGCACATGTCGAAAGAGATTAGACACCGGAAGCTTTATTGCCTTTTCCTCTTAATTACCCAACCACAGAAGAGCATGAGTGTTAGACATCCTTTTGATCCTTTCCCTCTACTGATGCGACTAAGAACACACAATACCATGCTTTACGTGGTGTAACTTTGCTTCAGTAAATATGCTTGACTAATTCAAATTTTAGTTGTAGATACAAACTCCCTGTCATCATATCACCTTAACTAAAAACTACTCCCTTCGTCCCATAATGTAAGACGTCTTTTGACACAACACTAGTGTCAAAAAACGTCTTACATTATGGGACAGAGGGTGTTAGAGTACGTAATGGGCCTGGGCTGGCGGTATAGCCCGTTAGTCTTAGGGTTAATTAGAGATAAGGGTCGCTTGCTTAGGGGTCAAGTAAGCCTTGCTTGGGAGTCAAGTAAACCTTAGAGTACGTAATGGGCCTGGGCTGGCGGTATAGCCCGTTAGTCTTAGGGTTAATTAGAGATAAGGGTCGCTTGCTTAGGGGTCAAGTAAGCCTTGCTTGGGAGTCAAGTAAACCTTAGGTCCATTACGTACTCTAACACTACACCCCACCTGGACATGCAGCTTGTCCTCGAGCTGCAGCCTAACCAACTTATAACCATGACTCGACGCAACACAAACCTAACACCTAAAAACAAGCCTTTTACATCTCGGCTTGTGTTATTACTCTCAAACTGAAATAGACTGGGACGCTTTATTTTGGACGTGCACGTGTACAGCCACCTGGATCCCATGGACACCACCGGACAAAGGAGTGCATGTGTATGGCTGTTGGTCAACACTACAGGGAAGAGTGGAGGGCTTGCGATGGAGAATGTCGAGGAGGTGCGCCCCAACCGCTGATGTCGCAGACTTTGAGGTCGTTGCCCACGGGGAAAACAGCATGCCCGCCGCCCGTGGGGGAAACCGCATGCCCAAGATCCCCAACGCAGCGGACGAGATCGAGGTCCTTTGCGCGGCGAAGGGCAACTTGGAGGAGCGGCAGCCGCAAACCACGCACCTCCCGCGACACGCCGACGCGCTAGGAGGCGCAGCAGCAGCCTGCAGACCTCACCGCCGCCGACACGTGGCGGTAGCGATCAAGACGAAGCGGTGATCGCGGCGGCGGGACTTGATCTGCTGGATGTGGACGCCGGGATGGCGGCGGCGCTGATGGGAACAAGGTCGCCGCAGTCCCGTCGTAGGGCATCCCATCGGGCGGCGGAGCTGACCGGCGATGGCTGCTGCGGTGTCGCGGGCAGCGGCGGCGGGCCGCTGCAAAGCACCGGGCGCGGCGGAGGCTGCTAGGAGCGGCGGTTGCCATCGCAGCTGTGGCTGGGCGGTGGTGGCGATGGATGGCAGCTGCAGTGGCCCGGTGAAGGCCGCCTGGTGCGGCGGCAGCCACGGCAGCCACGACGGCTCGGAGGCGACGATGGGCGGCGCAGCCGGGGGCGGCCCGTTAGGACCCGGCCAAGAACATGTGGATCTCCTGGACCGCCTGGGTTAGGTCCCGCAGCACCCCGAACACCTCCTCCGGGGTGAGGACTGCGGGGGCGGGCGGGACGGAGGATCCCGGCGCGGGCAGGAGCGGGGCGACGGTCGTGGTGGTCGCCGGAGGTGACGAGGTGACCAGCAGCGGAAGAGACGGGCTTGGTGGCGGTGAAGACATGATCGAACCGAAGCTAGCTGATACCAAATTGTTATAGTGCTGCTAGAAGGAGGAGGGCGCAAGAGGGCCGGCCGGGGGCCTTTTTGCCCACCAAGACGTCTTTTGACACAACACTAGTGTCAAAAAACGTCTTACATTATGGGACAGAGGGTGGGGAAGGGATTTCCTTCTTAATTCTTGCTTGATTAGATTGATACATCTCCTCTCTTTATAAAGAGAGGTTTACTTGACTCCCAAGCAAGGCTTACTTGACCCCTAAGCAAGCGACCCTTTTCTCTAATTAACCCTAAGACTAACGGGCTATACCGCCAGCCCAGGCCCATTACTTACTCTAACAGAGGGAGTATATATGTCTTAAAGATATATTTGCAGCCCAGTCACTGGATGCTATTTTATGGTGGAAACTAGACAGAAAAGTGGGCAGGGGAGATGGAAACCATACAATCAGAGCTAGCAACTAGCTCGAATATTAAATGAAACACAGGAAGCAGCATCAAATTATCGATCATCAGTAGCAGTATGCTCATAGATCACTGTTCATCTGCCATAGCCTTTCTTTTCTTTCAAATCAACCTTTGACCAATTGAAGAAAGGATGCATTGTCCCAATGGTCAAGTATATAGCCTTGTGTGACAAATGGAACAGCATATAAGTTCGTGATAAATAAAACAGTGACATATGCACTCAAAAGCAGAGTCGCTCAATGATTTTGTTAGCCTATTAAATTACCTTGATAGGACAAGCAAACAACAGACCTACAGATTCCATAGCGAATTAGTTTAAAATGTCCAGGAAATAGAAATCAGTTTCAGGTAAACCAAGTTCGTCTAAATATAAAAACCATATGCAGTAGAACATTCAGCGTTACAGACTGCAGCAACTTGGACACTGAATTATTTACCTGTAACATATAGTAACAGGAAAAGAGAGGTTAAGAATCGTCCGTAAGATAATTCTGGCATCATGGTTCATGGATCCTTTACATCTGCCAACAAAAAGTACTTCAGCATGTGTATGCAAAGGATGAAAACATCCATGATAGCGCCGATTGACTGTCCTGATGGAAGATACAGTGTTATGGACCTCAGTAAAGGCTCGACCTTTTACCCCATACCCTGGAAAAGCTGCCCAATTTGCAGTTACGCCAAGCCATATTTATGTTATTGAACTACATTCAAATAATAGTACCAAAATAAACTATTAAAATGAAAACCATGATCAAGTGATCATTTAGAAATTTTCAGACATACTCCCTCCGTCAGAAAATACTTGTCATCAAAATGGATAAAAATGGATGTATCTAGAACTAATATACATCTAGATACATCTCCTTTTATTTTTGATGACAAGTATTTCCGGACGGAGGGAGTATCAACTATGCAAACAACTTTAAGAGCAGGAGGTTTCACTGTTGTAAGAATATATTTTTTTAAGCAAGCATGATGATGCATGAAACACGGCTGTGTACTGCTCAATTTCAAAAGAAAAGAAAAAACAAGAAATTCTTTATCGCAAGACCAAAACTCCAAGCAGCATAAGGGAAAGTCGAAGTTCTAAGCTCAGCATTGATATAGGGTAAATTAATACTCCCTCCGTCCGGAAATACTCGTCATTAAAATGGATGTATCTAGATGTATTTTAGTTCTAGATACATCCGTTTTCATTCATTTTGATGACAAATATTTCCGGACGGAGGGAGTATGACTTAGGCTCTCAAAGAGTGAACATAATATGTCATCTGTACGAATTTACTCCAACCGACTAATGATTAGCTTTGTTTCGAATCTCGTTAGGTTTTATGCAATGCTAGACCAACCAGGGACTATCTCCGGGTGGCGTTTCTTGAAGATGAAGAAGAGCCTGAGCAGGCACTCTGAGGAAGGCTGTGCCTCGACCATAGGAAGGTGGGCCGCGAGCACACATTCTCAGCTAGCCACACCACCAGAGCAGATACTCGGTCCCATTCTATGCAATACAAACAAGATCCTTTGTATTCCGAGCTTCTGAAATAATCACTTATTGCAATTTTTTATAGCCTGACCTTGTTGAAGAAGAATAGTAGAAGTGTTGGAAACTGCATATTCAGCGATGACATCTTCTTGCTCAAATGTTCAATAGTACTCTCTCTGTAAAGAAATATAAGATCGCTTAGATCACTACTTTAGTGATCTAAACGATCTTATATTTCTTTACTGAGGGAGTACCTTCTATAACAGTGTGACTATTTTGTCTACTCTAAGGAAGCTGGATAATTCAGAGGGAACGTCTGCATCTAGATAATGAGGTTATGCTCGTAATTCTGAACCTGAAGGAAAGAAATTGCGATGGACTATCTTCCATTTCTAACATAATGGAATTATTGCATATACCAAATCACTACGATGTAAACCATATGTTAAAAATTACTTGGCAATGATTAGATGTGAATCTCAATAGCCAAATAGATGAATTCGAATTATAAATAGCTAGGGGTAAATACTTGTTTCCTGAAACAAGTCTAGAATGTCATAACACATGGAAGCCTGTGAAGAAAATTGCTTGATTGCTTCACCCAAGGATATATGGTAAATCACATGTTACATAGCATAATATACCATATAACATCTTCATAGTACTGCAAATGCTTATCCATACTATAGTATGCTACTAGCATCGAACACTGTAGCCCTTAGTGGTTCAGACATTTCAGTTAGGTTCATATATTACTGAATCTTCAGGCACCACATATTTTACATAAATCGGACTGAGATTTGCAATAGCTGGATAGAAAAACATAAAAATCAGACAAGGGAAGTGGTCATTATCTACCCTGAATCGCAATGAGTTCGTCAGCAACCAGAGTTGGCGCGAACCACGTAGAGCGGAGAAAACCTATGGCGATTTCTCCTTCAACGATATCTGAACTGGTGTAGCCACCCAAAATTAGGACCATACCGCGTGGGACGAAGGGCGTGAACAGGGAGAAGCGTCGGCGGCTGGCTCTGGTCACCTATCGTCGGCGGCTGGCTCTGGTCACCCACCGCCGGCGTCGCCAATGCCGGAGATTTTTTCCTTTTAGAAAAGCCATTGCAGGGGATGGGGCAGGAGGATGGTTTTTTGTTCTGTTACAGAAAAGAAGATTTTTTTTTTTTTGAGAGAGAGAAGTTACAGAAAAGAAGATGGGTTTGAAATGGTGGGGGTGGGCTGGGCTAGACGGCATGGTGATGGGATTTCTTGGGCTTTGGCTCAGCTCACGTTTTCTGTTGGGCAGGAGGAGATGCGGAATAACTTCTCGAGATATCAGCCCATAGTTTATGGTCGGATGGATCAGGGCCCAGAGTAGTTACCAACTTTCCATGGCCTAAAGGCTAAATATACAACCCCTGTTCTTCAATACTATTCCATTTCTCCATCTCCTGAGAAAAAAAAAATCTCCATCTCCTTTTGCGTCTCTTGCTATTTTCCTCCTCGCATCCCTCTTTTTTTTTTTTGATAAAGTTTCATCTGAAGTATAAATTATCTTAAACATAATAAAAAATCACATCGAGGTCCATGGACCACTGAATGTCCACTGCCGCCGCCGGAATGAGCCGTGTCTTGTTAGATGCTCAACTTTTTATTTGTAATAAAGCTCCATGATATATATAACTGTAGAATTTCAAGATCATCCGTTAAGAATTGTTCAACTGTTTGCTTAAAATAGTATACCGCAATAATTCAGGGGAAGCATGATGAAAGTACAAGAACTGAACAAGTTCAAAAAGAAACGAGGGATTTACTATACGGGATTGAAAAATCTCACTCGACTGAGATTTAGCCAAGTCTCGGTCAATGTTATATTTGTGAGATGTTACATGGAGATTTGTATACAAATTTCTTTTTTTCTCTTTTCTTTCTCGGTGTGTCTAGGTCTCAGTCGACTGAGACTTAACCAAGTCTCAATCTAGTGATGTAGTATATAAGAAGAAAAAAGAAAAATTGAAAAGAAACTTTTTGTACGAATCTCGATGCAAGATCAAAGGAATATAGTATCGACTGAGACATAACTAAGTCTGACTGGGACGTAGCAAAACTGTTTCTTTTACGGAAATGTTAACGCCCACACGTGTGGGCGTTAGCCAACTCAACCACACGTATTCCTCGCCGTTCAACAGTTTCTGCACGAATCTTGGCACGTTTTGGCTAATTTTGTGTGCCACGTAGGACAAGTCGCGTGTGTGGTGTGTGAGAGTGTTCGCCCACACGCCGGTTGCACACAGAGAGCTTGCGGTTGCTACCCCGGTGTGCGGTAGAACTACCACAGCGCCCAAGACGCCTGCATAACTCCTCTTCCTCTTCTCCCCATCTCCTCTTCCCGCAATTTTTCCCACCCCTTGAATCCTGTCCCCATCCCCCACTCAACTCCCCCATTTGAGAGCAACGGCGGGTCTGGACGGAGCAGAGGTGATTCCATGGCGAGCAGAGAGAGGCGGCGACGGAATGTCGCGGGACTCAGAGCCGTCGCTGGAGCTCAAGCAACCGGAGCTTCGTCGCAGAGCCTTCACCGCGATAGGTAACGGTGCTTGGTTGGTCTCAATCTGCCTCCCTCCCCATTTCTTACGCTTCAATCCATTGAGATTCGAGTGGATTCTGGAGCTTCGAGTTCTCCCGTCGGCGAGGAGTCGCTGGTGTGCCATTAGGCCAGCATTAGCAAGTTCTGTTGTCGCGGTGGGAAATCACGCCGCGAGGCTCGCCTGCTCGCGCCGATTCATTCTCTATTTTCTTCATCCGATGGCCTCGTAGGCAGTGGTTCGCTGTTTTTAGTGGTGGTGTTATGATTGAAATCCAGGCCTAAGATTTTGGCAAGAACCCTAGATTTGCATTGCCATGTGGAATGTGCATTTCGTGTGTAGGTTAATGGCGGTTGGTTGTTTCATGAAACTCAGTTAGTTGCCATGTTGTTATGTGCAAATAGGTGAACTTGAATCTACTGGCTTAGCTACAATTTGCCACACTGTTTAGTTAGTAGATGGCAACTATCTCTTTAACCCAAACTGTCAGTTTTTCGCCATGTTTATGCAGTGATACAGGGGCAATTGCCTACTGTGATTTTAAGCAGATGGCAACTGTCTCTTTACCCCAAGATATTATTTGCCATGTCTTTATTTAGTGCTTCTTTGGCAGCTGCCTATTGTGCTTAGGAGCATATGGAAACTCCCACTTTACCCTAAGATATTATTTGCCATGCATTTCAAGTGTTACATGGCAATTTGCCTATTTATTTTAGTTTGCAGGTGGCAACTCCCTTTGTTACCTAGTATATTAGTTGTATTGCTGTTGTAGTGTTACATGGCAATTGTCTACTGTATTTTAGTTAGCATGTGGCAGCTCCCTCTTTTACACCAATATTTTTTTGCCATGTCTTTTTGCAGGCTGAACCTCAATTTGTGTTGTTTGCCATCAGGCATTGTATGTTCATGGCATTTCTGTTCTTTCTAGCATGTATGTTTAGTTTGTTGCCATTCTGTTTTCCCAACATATGGCAACTCAATAGGTGATTTCAGTACATTAGCTGCCCTGGTGGTTGTCAGGACAAGGCAAATAATAAAAGATGCCCCCCTTTTTGTGGTTGCCATTCTGTTTTCTGTAATATATGTCAACTATGTAGCTCCTTTTCATTTTAAACTAGTTGATGCGGTGTTTGTCGACACATGGCAACTGGTATTTGAACATTGCCATCATCATATTTTTGTCGTTCTGTTTACCTACCAGAATGGCAACTGCATGTTTTTCTGGGTGTGTACTGGTGGCAAGTCAATATTTGCCCCAAGTTAAATTAGTTGCCATGGTGTTTGTCGGCATACGACAACATGATATTCCAGCGTGTCTGTTTACTTTGTTGCCATTATGTTTCCCTAACAGATGGCAACTCAATATCTGATTACAGTACATTTAGTTGCCATCGGGTTTGTGAATGCATGGCAAATAATAACATATCCCCACCTTTGTGGTTGCCATTCTGTTTTTTGTAACATATGGCAACTATGTAGATCATTTTTGTAAATTTTCATATTTTAAGCCTTGTTTGTCATCTTCTGAACCATGGCAATTTTCACTGCGATGATGAAAATTATCAATTGCCAAACTTTTTGGTGGTGCTTACGGCAAATGTACCATGTTTTATGAGCACCCACTAATGTGTATTTGCCGTCTGTTACAAAAACAGGAAGACGATGACGATGACTTTGTCGACCCACCCCCACGGAACGTTATGGCTGGTGCCAATAAACCCGCGAAGGAGGTTGGTTTTTCTTTTGCTTTGCCAAATAATTGCATCTCCAACCCCTATATGTTGGTTGACCGGATCTTGTAGCGACCCTCCTGGGTGATCTGAGGTGTACGTAGCACAAGCATTTTCGTTGTTTGTGTCTGTAGTTGAACCCCTTGCATGGCAATTGTAGCTATTATTTCATCGTGGCAAATGTAGTTATGCTTGCATGGCAACTGCAAGTAAGCAGTTATGACAACTATACATTTTATCAGTAATGTATACTGCAGTTTCCACATAATGGCAGTATACCTGCAAATATGATGGCAACTAAAGTTAATTATCACGACATGGAAACTGTATTTATGCATACATGGCAACTCTTCATAATCAGTGATGGCAACTGAAACATGATCAATGGTGGAAACTGCATATGCCACATGATGGCAAGAGCAGTGAAACATGATGGCAAATGTAGTTACCACAGCATGGCAAATGTAGGTACCACATCATGGTAACTAAATTTGCCATAGCTTGGCAACTGCTAGACCATCACCACATGGCAATTCATTCTGAATACACAAGTTATTTTTGTCCCTTGACCATTCATGTGAAGGAAATATGCCCTAGAGGCAATAATAAAGTTATTATTTATTTCCTTATATCATGATAAATGTTTATTATTCATGCTAGAATTGTATTAACCGGAAACATAATACATGTGTGAATACATAGACAAACATATAGTCACTAGTATGCCTCTACTAGACTAGCTCATTAATCAAAGATGGTTATGTTTCCTAACCATAGACATGAGTTGTCATTTGATTAATGGGATCACATCATTAGGAGAATGATGTGATTGACATGACCCATTCCGTTAGCTTAGCACTTGATCGCTTAGTATATTGCTATTGCTTTCTTCATGACCTATACATGTTCCTGTAACTATGAGATTATGCAACTCCTGTTTACGGAGGAACACTTTGGTACTACCAAACGCCACAACGAATCGGGTGATTATAAAGGAGTACTACAGGTGTCTCCAAAGGTACATGTTGGGTTGGCGTATTTCGAGATTAGGTTTTGTCACTCCGATTGTCGGAGAGGTATCTCTAGGCCTTCTCGGTAATACACATCACATAAGCTTTGCAAGCATTACAACTAATAAGTTAGTTGTGAGATGATGTATTACTGAACGAGTAAAGAGACTTGCGATAACGAGATTGAACTAGGTATTGGATACCGACGATCGAATCTCGGGTAAGTAACATACCGATGACAAAGGAACAACGATGTCGTTATGCGGTTTGACCGATAAAGATCTTCAGAGAATATGTAGGAACCAATATGGGCATCCAGGTTCCGCTATTGGTTATTGACCGAGAATAGTTCTAGGTCATGTCTACATAGTTCTCGAACCCGTAGGGTCCGCACGCTTAACGTTTCGATGACAGTTTATTATGAGTTTATAAGTTTTGATGTACCGAAGGTTGTTCGGAGTCCCGGATGTGATCACGGACATGACGAGGAGTCTCGAAATGGTCGAGACATAAAGATTGATATATTGGAAGCCTATGTTTGGACTTCCGAAAGGTTCCGGATGAAAACAGGATTTTTCCGGAACACCGGGGGGTTACCGGAACCCCCCGGGGGGTCAATGGGCCTTGATGGGCCATAAGGGGAGAAGAGGAGGGCGGCCGGGGCAGGCGCGCCCTCCCCTCTAGTCCGAATAGGACAAGGAGAGGGGGCCCCCCTTCCCTCTTCCCCATCCCCAAACCTAATCCAACTAGGAAAAGGGGGGGAGTCCTACTCCCGGTGGGAGTAGGACTCCTCCAGGCGCGCCTCCCTAGGGCCGGCCGCACTTCTTGCTCCTTTATATCGGGGCAGGGGGCACCCCATGACACACAAGTTGATCTACGGATCGTCCTTAGCCGTGTGCGGTGCCCCCTCCACCATATTACACCTCGGTCATATCGTCATGAGCTTAGGCGAAGCCTGCGTCGGTGGAGCATCATCATCGTCACCATGCCGTCGTCGACGGAACTCATCCCCGACGCTTTGCTGGATCGGATCCCGGGATCGCCATCGAGCTGAACGTGTGCGAACTTCGGAGGTGCCGTGACGTTCGGTACTTGGATCGGTCGGATCATGAAGACGTCGACTACATCAACCGCGTTGTTATAACGCTTCGCTTTCGGTCTCACGAGGGTGCGTGGACACTCTCTCCTCTCGTTGCTATGCCATCACCATGATCTTGCGTGCGAGGAAATTTTTGAAATTACTACGTTCCCCAACAAATGGTATCGAGCCTGGTTTTATGCGTTGATGTCATATGCACGAGTAGAACACAAGTGAGTTGTGGGCGATATAAGTCATCGCTTACCAAAGCATGTCATACTTTGGTTCGGCGGTATTGTGAGATGAAGCGGCCCGGACCGACATTACGTGTACGCTTACGCGAGACTGGTTTCACCGCTTGAACACGAGTTGCTTAAAGGTGACCGGCGGGTGTCATTTCTCTCACTTTAGTTGAACCGAGTGTGGCTACGCCGGTCCTTGCGAAGGTTAAAACAGCACCAACTTGACAAACTATCGCTGTGGTTTTGATGCGAGGTAAGAACGGTTCTTGCTCAGCCCATAGCAGCCACGTAAAACTTGCAACAACAAAGTAGAGGACGCCTAACTTGTTTTTGCAGGCATGTTGTGATGTGATGTGGTCAAGACGTGATGCTATATTTTATTGTATGAGATGATCATGTTTTGTAACCAAGTTATCGGCAATCTGGCAGGAGCCATATGGTTGTCGCTTATTGTATGAAATGCAACGCCATGTAATTGCTTTACTTTATCACTAAGCGAAGAGCGATAGTCGAGAAGCAATAGTTGGCGAGACGACAACGATGCTACGATGGAGATCAAGGTGTCGCCGGTGATGATGGTGATCATGACGGTGCTTCGCGATGGAGATCACAAGCACAAGATGATGATGACCATATCATATCACTTATATTGATTGCATGTGATGTTTATCCTTTATGCATCTTATCTTGCTTTGATTGACGGTAGCATTATAAGATGATCTCTCACTAAAATTATCAAGAAGTGTTCTCCCGAGTATGCACCGCTGCGAAAGTTCTTCGTCTTTGAGACACCACGTGATGATCGGGTGTGATAGGCTCTACGTTCAAATACAACGGGTGCAAAACAGTTGCACACGCGAATACTCAGTTAAACTTGACGAGCCTAGCATATAACAGATATGGCCTCGGAACACGGAGACCGAAAGGTCGAACGTGAATCATATAGTAGATATGATCAACATAGTGATGTTCACCATTGAAACTACTCCATCTCACGTGATGATCGGACATGGTTTGGTTGATTTGGATCACGTAATCACTTAGATGACTAGAGAGATGTCTGTCTAAGTGGGAGTTTTAATATGATTAATTAAACTTAAATTTATCATGAACTTAGTACCGATAGTATTTTTGCTTGTCTATGTTTTATGTAGATAGATGGCTCGTCTTTGTTGTTCCGTTGAATTTTAATGCGTTCCTTGAGAAAGCAAAGTTGAAAGATGATGGTAGCAATTACACGGACTGGGTCCGTAATTTGAGGATTATCCTCATTGCTGCACGAAGAATTACGTCCCGAAGCACCACTGGGTGCCGGCCTGCTGCAGAAGCAACGCCGAAGTTGTGAACGTCTCGCAAAGCAAAGTCGATGACTACTCTATAGTTCGATGTGCCATGCTTTACGGCTTAGAACCGGGTCTTCAACGACGTTTTGAACGTCATGGAGCATATGAGATGTTCCAGGAGTTAAAGTTAATATTTCAAGCAAATGCCCGGATTGAGAGATATGAAGTCTCCAATAAGTTCTATAGCTGCAAGATGGAGGAGAATAGTTCATCGGTGAACATATACTCAAAATGTCGGGTATAATAATCACTTGATTCAACTGGGAGTTACTCTTCCGGATGATAGTGTCATTGATGAATTCTCCAATCACGCCACCAAGCTACAAGAGCTTCGTGATGAACTATAATATGCAAGGATGACCAAGACAATTCCGAGCTCTTCGCAATGCTAAAAGTCGCGGAGGTAGAAATCAAGAAAGAGCATCAAGTGTTGATGGTCAACAAGACCACTAGTTTCAAGAAAAGGGCAAAGGAAAGAAGAAGGGAACTTCAAGAACAGCAAGAAAGTTGCTGCTCAAGAGAAGAAACCCAAGTCTGGACCTAAGCCCTAAACCGAGTGTTTTACTACAAGCGATCGACCTTCGAAGCGGAACTGCCCCAAGTATTTGGCGGATAAGAAGGATGGCAAGGTGATCAAAGGTATATGTGATATACATGTTATTGATGTGTACCTTACTAATACCGCAGTAGTACAGGTATTTGATCTCGGTTACATTGCTAATATTTGCAACTCGAAACAGAACTACGGATTAAGCGAAGATTGGCTAAGGACGAGGTGACGATGCGCGTGGGAAATGGTTCCAAAGTCGATGTGATCGCGGTCGGCACGCTACCTCTACATCTACCATCGGGATTAGTTTTAGACCTAAATAATTGTTATTTGGTGCCGCGTTAAGCATGAACATTATATCTGGATCTTGTTTGATGCGAGACGGTTATTCATTTAAGACAGAGAATAATGGTTGTTCTATTTATATGAATAATATCTTTTATGGTCATGCACCCTTGAAGAGTGGTCTATTTTTATTGAATCTCGATAGTAGTAATACACATATTCATAGTGTTGAAACCAAAAGATGCAGAGTTGATAATGATAATGCAACTTATTTGTGGTACTTCGCCGTTTGGGTCATATCGGTGTAAAACGCATGAAGAAACTCCATCTCGATGGACTTTGGAATCACTTGATTATGAATCACTTGGTACTTGCGAACCGTGCCTCATGGGCAAGATGACTAAAACGCCGTTCTTTGGAACTATGGAGCGAGCAACTGATTTGTTGGAAATCATACATACTGATGTTTGTGGTCCAATGAATGTTGAGGCATGCGGCGGGTATCGTTATTTTCTCACCTTCACAGATGATTTGAGCAGATATGAGTATATCTACTTAATGAAACACAAATCTGAAACATTTGAAAAGTTCAAAGAATTTCAGAGTGAAGTGGAAAATCATCGTAACAAGAAAATAAAATTTCTACGATCTGATCGAGGAGGAGAATATTTGAGTTACGAGTTTGGTTCACATTTGAAACAATGCGGAATAGTTTCGCAACTCACGCCACCCGGAACACCACAGAGAAATGGTGTGTCCGAACATCGTAATCGTACTTTACTTGATATGGTGCGATCTATGATGTCTCTTACTGATTTACCGCTATCGTTTTGGGGATATGCTTTAGAGACGGCCGCATTCACGTTGAATAGGGCACCATCAAAGTCCGTTGAGACGACACCTTATGAACTGTGGTTTGGCAAGAAACCAAAGTTGTCGTTTCTTAAAGTTTGGGGCTGCGAGGCTTATGTGAAGAAACTTCAACCAGATAAGCTGGAACCCAAGTCGGAGAAATGTGTCTTCATAGGATACCCAAAGGAGATCATGGGTACACCTTCTATCACAGATCTGAAGGCAAGATTTTCGTTGCTAAATTCGGATCCTTTCTAGAGAAGGAGTTTCTCTCGAAAGAAGTGAGTGGGAGGAAAGTAGAACTTGATGAGATAATCAGATCTGCTCCCTTTTTGGAAAGTAGTTCATCACAAGAAACGGTTCTGTGACAACTACACCAATTAGTGAGGAAACTAATGATATTGATCATGAAACTTCAGATCAAGTTACTACTGAACTTCGAGGTCAACCAGAGTAAAATACGCACTGAGTGGTACGGTAATCCTATTCGAAGTCATGTTACTTGACCATGGTGAACCTACAAACTATGAAGAAGCGATGGTGAGCCCAGATTCGCAAAATGGCTGGAAGCCATGAAATCTGAGATGGGATCCATGTATGAGAACAAAGTATGGACTTTGGTTGACTTGCCCGATGATCGGAAAGCCATTGAGAATAAATGGATCTTTAAGAAGAAGACCGACGATGGTAATGTAATCGTCTATAAAGCTCGACTTGTTGCGAAAGGTTTTCGACAAGTTCAAGGGGTTGACTACGATGAGACATTCTCACCGTAGCGATGCTTAAGTCTGTCCGAATCATGTTAGCAATTGCCGCATTTTATGATTATGAAATTTGGCAAATGGATGTAAAACTGCATTCTTGAACGGATTTCTAGAAGAAGAGTTGTATATGATGCAACAGAAGGTTTTGTTGATCCAAAGGATGCTGACAAAGTGTGCAAGCTCCAATGATCAATTTATGGTCCGTGCAAGCCTCTCGGAGTTGGAATAAACTCTTAGATAGTGTGATCAAAGATATGGTTTTATACAGACTTTTGGAGAAGCTCTGATTTACAAGAAAGTGAGTGGGAGCTCAGAGCATTTCGATATTATATGTGGACGACATATTATTGATTGGAAATGATATAGAATTTCTGGATAGCATAAAAGGATACTTGAATAAAAGTTTTCAATGAAAGACCTCGTGAAGCTGCTTACATATTGGGCATCAAGATCTATAGAGATAGATCAAGACGCTTAATTGGACTTTCACAAAGCACATACCTTGATAAAGTTTTGAAAAGTTCAAAATGGATCAGCAAAGAAAGGTTTTTACTCAGATTATAAGGTGTGAGATTGAGTCGACTCAATGCCCGACCACAGCAGAAGATAGAGAGAAAATGAAAGATGTTCCTATGCTTCAGCCATAGGCTCTATCATGTATGCAATGCTGTGTACCGGACTGACGTATGCTTAGCAATAAGCTTGGCAGGAAGGTACCAAAGTAATCCAGAGTGGATCATCGACAGCGGTCAAGAACATCTGAAATACCGAAAAGGACTAAGGATATGTTTCTCGATATGGAGGTGACAAAGAGCTGGTCGTAAATGGTTACGCCGATGTAAGCTTTGACATCGATCCGGACGATTCTAAATCGCAAACCGGATACGTGTTTTTATTAAACGGTGGAGCTGTCGGTTGGTGCAGTTCTAAACAAAGCGCCGTGGCGGGATCTACATGGGAAGCGGAGTACATAGCTGCTTCGAAGCAGCAAATGAAGGAGTCTGGATGAAAGAGTTCATTTCCGATCTAGGTGTCATACCTAGTGCATCGGGACCAATGAAGATCTTTCGTGACAATATGGTGCAATTGCCTTGGCAAAGGAATCCAGATTTCACAAGAGGACCAAGCATATCAAGAGACGCTTCAATTCCATTCGGGACCAGGTCCAAGTGGGAGACATAGAGATTTGCAAAATACATACGGATCTGAATGTTGCGACCGCTGACTAAGCCTCTTCCACGAGCAAAACATGATCAGCACCAAGACTCCATGGGTGTTAGAATCATTCTTGTGTAATCTAGATTATTGACTCTAGTGCAAGTGGGAGACTGAAGGAAATATGCCCTAGAGGCAATAATAAAGTTATTATTTATTTCCTTATATCATGATAAATGTTTATTATTCATGCTAGAATTGTATTAACCGGAAACATAATACATGTGTGAATACATAGACAAACATATAGTCACTAGTATGCCTCTACTAGACTAGCTCATTAATCAAAGATGGTTATGTTTCCTAACCATAGACATGAGTTGTCATTTGATTAATGGGATCACATCATTAGGAGAATGATGTGATTGACATGACCCATTCCGTTAGCTTAGCACTTGATCGCTTAGTATATTGCTATTGCTTTCTTCATGACCTATACATGTTCCCGTAACTATGAGATTATGCAACTCCGTTTATCGGAGGAACACTTTGGTACTACCAAACGTCACAACGTAACTAGGTGATTATAAAGGAGTACTACAGGTGTCTCCAAAGGTACATGTTGGGTTGGCGATTTGAGATTAGGTTTTGTCACTCCGATTGTCGGAGAGGTATCTCTAGGCCTTCTCGGTAATACACATCACATAAGCCTTGCAAGCATTACAACTAATAAGTTAGTTGTGAGATGATGTATTACGGAACGGGTAAAGAGACTTGCGTAACGAGATTGAACTAGGTATTGGATACCGACGATCGAATCTCGGGTAAGTAACATACCGATGACAAAGGAACAACGATGTCGTTATGCGGTTTGACCGATAAAGATCTTCGAGAATATGTAGGAACCAATATGGGCATCCAGGTTCCGCTATTGGTTATTGACCGAGAATAGTTCTAGGTCATGTCTACATAGTTCTCGAACCCATAGGGTCCGCACGCTTAACGTTTCGATGACAGTTTATTATGATTTTATAAGTTTTGATGTACCGAAGGTTGTTCGGAGTCCCGGATGTGATCACGGACATGACGAGGAGTCTCGAAATGGTCGAGACATAAAGATTGATATATTGGAAGCCTATGTTTGGACTTCCGAAAGGTTCCGGATGAAAACAGGATTTTCCGGAACACCGGGGTTACCGGAACCCCGGGGTCAATGGGCCTTGATGGGCCATAAGGGAGAAGAGGAGGGCGGCCAGTATGGGCGCGCGCCTCCCCTCTAGTCCGAATAGGACAAGAGAGGGGGGGCGCCTCTCTCTCTTCCCTCCCCAAACCTAATCCAACTAGGAAGGGGGGAGTCCTACTCGGTGGGAGTAGGACTCCTCCAGCGCCTCCCTAGGGCGGCCGCACCCCCTTGCTCCTTTATATATGAGGGGCAGGGGGCACCCATGACACACAAGTTGATCTACGTGATCGTCCTTAGCCGTGCAGCGGTGCCCCTCCACCATATTACACCTCGGTCATATCGTCGCGGAGCTTAGGCGAAGCCCTGCGTCGGTGGAGCATCATCATCGCCACCACGCCGTCGCGGTTGACGGAACTCATCCCCGACGCTTTGCTGGATCGGAGCCCGGGATCGCCATCGAGCTGAAGCGTGTGCAGAACTCGGAGGTGCCGACGTTCGGTACTTGGATCGGTCGGATCGTGAAGACGTACGACTACATCAACCGCGTTGTTATAACGCTTCTGCTTTCGGTCTACGAGGGTACGTGGACACACTCTCCCCTCTCGTTGCTATGTCATCACCATGATCTTGCGTGTGCGTAGGAAATTTTTTGAAATTACTACGTTCCCCAACATCATGGTAGCTGCTGTTGCCTTGGGATGGTAAATGCATTCGTTAACCATTTATTTTCTCCATTTTCTATTCTCACCTGCATAATACGTTGATGGCAGGTCTCCCATTGTTAGTTGTTGCCATGCGGTACATGCAGTTGCTGCAAATGTCATTTTTTAGTAAGTTTCCCTGTTTCATAATATGATGTTCTTTCTTCATTCTTTACCTTGATTTGCATTCTCTTTCGTCCGATGTTTGTTGTCCTGATTGTGAGGCACTGCATTTACTCCTGGCGCAGTTTTGCCATGGGACCTATGATGGCAAAGTATAATTCCATGCAAATGTGTATAACAAACATCATATGTTTGTCATTATTCTGCCTTCAAAGATGGCAAACTATCCTTTTTGCTTGATACGGAAACGCACCCATGTCTCCATATTCTTGTAGTAGAGGCAGCAATGGCCCCGATGAATTGCGGTTGCTGTAAACATCCCATGGCGTCGATTTGCGGCTTTCTGAAAAACCAAGGATTCGAACCTTCGCCTGATTCCATCCTTCGTTTTTGTTAGTCCCCAAAACCTAGATGCATAACGCACAGACACCTGCTGTGTTAGTTTGCATTCTACCTTGCATACCCTATCTTCAATGAGCATCACAAAAAATGTAGCATCTGATTTTCACTTGTCAAACTGATTTTTGGGTGGCAATTGACTGCCTAATGGCAAATTCATCCAGACTAATGAGGCAAATATTGTTGGAACCACATGGAAAATCATGTGGTCCAAGGCGGAAACTAATTTTTTTCCCATTCGGATACATTCCCAGTGTTTCTCCCAGAGCAATCCACTTGAATTTCACTAGTTGGCAACTACTGTTGGAACCACATGGAAAATTAGGTGATGCAAAACAGCAACTAATTTTCCCCTCTCTCCTATATCTACCAACACACCTAACTGCCATACATCCCAGCAGATATGGGATAACTTTGGATGAATACGTGTGGCAATTCTGGCTTTTAGAGACAACAGTCACCCCTTCGATATCAATTCGTGCGTTAGGCATGGCAATTCGCCAAATCTCAAATTTTCAAACCATACTGAGATGTGGGATGTGAGGGTAGAGACGACAGAGTGAGGGCGGCAACTGCAGGACGTATCTACAAAAAATGGGTTCCTTGACGTATTCTTGGTATACATTTTGGCGTAGTCGACCTTGTTGCCATGGCGATTTGGGTGCAGATCGGCGGAGAGGAACGAGACAAGCGGGGCCAGAGGTAAACGTGCGGACGTTGGCAATTGCTGCCGCACGGTGGTGTGCGGGCCACATATGTGGCTGCCTGATCGTTCGGGCGCTGGCAGCTGCGCCCGCACGGGGGTGTGCGGGCCGGCAAGCATTGTTGCCGAACGAATCGTGTGGCACTAAACCTTACAGCCCACACGTGTGGCAATTATCGGCGTCCTTCTTTTATATGTTATGTCACTGAGACTTGGTTAAGACTTAGTCGACTAAGATATAGCCACATCTTTTATTATACAGCTAAATTTCCATGCCTTTACGTGTAAATTGCAGAGAAGAACATGTGTATCCATATACATGACGACGAAGCCGGGCTGAAACTACATGTTTTTTTCTTTTGGCGACGTCAATGCGTACAACCGAAGAATTAATCGGGACAACGATGAACACAAAAGCAGAGACAACTTTTCGCAAGATGACATGCTGCCGGCCATGCGGAATCAATTGCTACCATGCAATGCATGACGCTCCATATGTGTAGCATAACAACAAAAAAGACGAAACAACATTAACTCGATCGATCGCGAGTTGCAATCTAGTACTGTGTTATTGTGTGCGTACGCTTAGGGCCGGTTTCATGGGCACCCATACGTGCACCTATCCCTTGAAGCCGACCTGTGCTACAGCTCCGGCGCACATGATTACGTGAAGGAGCACGCACGCGGGAGAAGCAAAACGAGCACCTGATCAGCTTGCATTTCCGCGTGAAAGGAAGCGAGACTACGCTATGTTTTGCATGCTATGCTATGCTATGCGGCTCATGAAATATAAGTATAACTTCAGAGTGTATGCATGTATATACTACATGTCACGTTGTCGCTGTACAAGTACCATGCGCTTAGGCTGCCTAGCTGCTACGAGCTGGTCGATTCGGCCGATCGATATCCTTATATGCGACGCCTTGCGTACTGCTAGCTCATGCAGCGCGTCGTACGTGCTTGAATATGATCGGTGGATGCTCCATTTAATCGGGAGATCGATCGAATAATATTGCATGGTACGTACGATTCAAAACCGTGCACGCGTCCCGTCCCATATGTGCAGAGTGCGCACATTGCAGTGTTACGATCTACTCCCTCCGTTCCCAAATAATTGTCTTTCTAGAGATTTCAACAAGTGACTACATACGAAGCAAAATGAATGAATCTACACTCTAAAACATGTCTACATACATCCGTATGTTGTAGTCCATTTGAGATGGCTAGAAAGACAAATATTTAGGAACGGAGGGAGTAGTATGATAGTATCCCCTAGCTAGCTAGCTAGTACGACAGCTTAGCTAGGACACTCCTAGTACGATCGATCTACCCCCTAGATCTGTTGAGATGGAGGAGGAGTACTTAATACTACATCTTGGTCCTTAATAATCTCTTGATAATCATGCCATGCCCGTACCCGTACGCTCATGCGGTCGACATCGACTCCTTGCAGGATCTCTCAGCTAGCTGCCCTGACCATGAACGAGAACGACCACTGCTAGCTACTGTGTGAAAGATCGAAGCAGAAATGAATTGCGTTGCTGCAGAACATTCTTCTTATTTTCACACCTCCGATCGCGCGCTGGCGTTTGCGTCGGCAGGCCTAATGGCCTGAGCATGCAGTGACCACAACGGCGGCCCTTTCAGGTCAGCGTCGGGATCGGTCCATCAAGCAGGGCATATATATTGCATTAACTCGATCGATCGGTTTCGCGAGAGGCGAGAAAATCGTAGCCCTTCCGACATCTCTCCCTGTCAATCTACTCTCTAGCTACAACCTACGTACGTACGTTCGTACACTACACACAAGTGGTACGACATTCGTATCGATCGATCATGCATGCATCTCGATCGACCGGAGATAAAGATTAATCAACTCGACCGCAGTTAACTTGGAGTGAGATATCAAGTAGCATTTGCATGCAGACGTAGAAGTGAAGGGTCGACGGGAGAAGACAAGCCGATCAAGCATTGGGGCACCAACTCCTGTTGCGTGCATCTCGCCAGGGCCCTGCCTGAGTGAACTTGAATTCAGGGCGAGTTAGGGCAGGCAAGCCGATCAATCTTGTCCAGCGAGGGGTCTAATTCCCCACATGCTCCCCATTACTCCCCATCACCAATGAGTTAATCTCTGCACATGCCCTTGTCCGGACGGTGCATGCCAAGGGATAAACACAGCAATGAATAATGATAATAATACGTTACGTACGCATTCATATGTCTTGCAGCTAAAAATAGCTGTGTGTGTGCCCCGAATGTATATTCTGCTGCCACGACACAGTGTACGTACGTGCAATGCCAGCGTGTACGTACCTTCATTCTTGCCATTTGCAGCCTTAATGCATGCATGCATGCATGCCCTACAAGTTAGTTACTCCAGTATATGCCGATTAAGCAAGTATGGCTTATACTGAAGTTCCATGGCACTGTGGTACGGCTAGAATTAGGCGTTGCAACCTTGGTTCAGTACAAAGCAAAGCATGTTCTTCGTCCCAAGGACAGATGTCACAGTGTCCATCCTCGTGCTCTCGCTCTCTCTCTCTCTCTCTCTCTCTCTCTCTCTCTCTCTCTCTCTCTCTCTCCTGGCTAGCTCCATCTTTACTTTACAGCTGGGTGAGGAGTACAGAGAGGGCAAGGAGCTACAGGAGGAGTGAAAATTGACATATCTAACCTTTTCTAAAACTTTGACACAAAATGAACCCGATCTTCTTTTCACAAAATGACCCGTTTTTACATGACGCCCGAGGCTGGGCTTGGGGCGTCATGCAAATTGACCATTTAGTGGATTTTTTTCTGGGCCGGATCCATTTTAATTTATGCTAAAGTTTTAGAAAAGAGCCAGATTTGTTCATTTCCACACAGGAGGAGAAGGGCAGCATGCATGGAGGTGGAGGTGGAGGTGGAGCTGATGATCTCCATCTAGGCTAGTAGCCTAGCTTGCCAATAAGTCCCCTCACATGTGCAGTGGCGGAGGGCACGCATTTACGCCCTTGTTTTCCTTTTCGCTCGGGCATTCAATTCGATCGCACACTCTGAGTTCCGCTGCCACTTTTTGTTTATCATCTCCCTGCCTGCCTAGGCAGCTGCCCTGCCCCGCCCTCTATCTCGATCTTCCTCCTTCATGCATGCACCTACTCATCGACCGATCCTTCTCTGACCATGACGCATCACGGGTCAAATTTTGTCTACCTCTAAACAAATAATAGTACGAGAGTCAAATTTTCTTCAGTAAACTATTGCCACTGTTGGACCATGTGCTCCTTCTCCATGCAAACTATACTACGTACGTACACTGAAACTCTAGAGTGTACTCGAAGTCGCTTCCTCTCGGTATAGTATATAATGGAGGGGCATTAATCAGTTTACTGCCCAGGCAAGGCAATGGCGTTCACATGCATGCCCTGTCAAGTCCACAGACTAAAGAACTCGTCCATTAACCTTTTGCTGTGAGGTCATGGCTTGCATATGAGTGAGATAAGAGGGCCAGTTTTAATTAATTTATACCAGTAAAGTAAGCGGGAACGTATTTTTATTAGGGTGGCGTGGTGCATGCAGTGATGCAGCAGTGCCCTTGCATGCATCGCAACCAGGAGAGAAAGAAAAGGAAAAGGTCAATGCAGCGACGAGATGGCTTTACTGCTCCAGGACGCACGGGCATTTAACGCCGCTCCCTCCCCCTCCCTCCCCTCACCGGCCGTGCGTTTCCAAGGCGTGGCAGCGCGCAGGATGCCATTTGCACTAGGAGTTTCTTTGCTCTTTCGTTAACTGAAACCTTTACCAATTCGACAGGCATACATTTTTTTTTTTAAACGGAGGCAAAAGATTTGCCTCAACCATAGAACAGAGGTCAATTTCGATCACTGGAGCGAGGCCAGGGCTTTGGTCACCGAATGGGGCTTGAATTGATTTGTGCTTCTACCGCGGGTCAAAGCTCCGGTTGCCAAATCCCTATTTCTTTTTAAACTTCTTTCGCCGAATGGATCCGGAATTTATAGAGGTCTGCCCCTCTATAACCGGGAGCTCGGTTCCTAATCGCTTACCACTTGGCAACCACTCCTCTTTTTTTTTCTCCTCTGGAAAAGGGATTACCCGGCCTCTGCATCGCATGACAGCCATATTATTAAACATGAAATACATTTAAGTCATGAGTGCTCGACAGTAAAAACAAATAAACGGAAAACATGACCGTAAGTGATCAAATCCGAGATTAGATAGCTCATCCACGTAATCTACAAATAGCTCGCCAGCCAAACTCTTTGAACAAACCCTGCGCAACTGTTTCCAACCAGCTGCACCCACAGGCCATAAGCGCCCGCGCGTCCACACGCTGCAGTGATGACCACATACGAATTGAAGTTGTAGCTCTATTGATAACATGCAAGAAATTTGGAGAAGATGATCTTTTAAACACGTAATGATTCTGGCAATTCCATATTGCCCAGAGAATAACACAAACTCGCACACGGATTTGGCCCTTCAACTTATGATGAAGACCACCTAACCAATTTTCAAACAAATTTGAAATACTCGTTGGCGGTGCTAAATTGTATGTAACATGAACCGTGCGCTAGATCAATGTAGTAAATGGACATGACAAAATAAATGACGATTTATCTCCTCCCGATCACAAAAACAACATTTTTTTTGTTGCCATGCCACTTAAGCTTAGCAAGGTTATCTTTGGTAAGAATTACACCCTCTGCAAAAATCACATGAAAACTTTGATCATCAAAGGAACCTTTGTTTTCCAAATGTGTTTTCTACGAAAATAGGTCCAGAATCCATAAGATCCGCATACATAGACTTCATAGTGAGGACACAATTAGTGGTTAACCTCCACTGAAATGAATCTGACATCTGTGTTGGATCAATTGATATCGATCAATCTAGGAACCAATGGATCCACTTAGTCTATTTGTCGCCCAGTAATGCCCTGTGAAATTGGATATCCAAAGGGCTATCCCCAAGAACAGAGGCCACTGAATCCTCTTTTCTGAACACAATATCATACAAGGTTGGGTATTGTAGAGCTAATGAAGTGTCACTAGGTATCTTCCCAAAAACTCGTCGATTGGCCTTCACCAATCTTAAAGGAGCCTCTATTAGGATGACTTGCCCTTCATCAAGCCCCTCCAAAACCTTTTTTAGCTCCTCCATCTACAGATTTAAAGACCTTGATTTTTCTCTCTCAGTAAGCTTTTTTAGGGATACTGATAAGAAGGTTACCCGATTGGTAACCAAAGTCACTACCCGGTGACCAAACTCTTGTCATTAGCAACATTACCTACTCTATCTAATGTTTGTCAACCAAATTGGCCATATCAACAGCAAAACCATGGTTCTACATCCTATAAATATATGTTCTTTGCAGATCATCGCGACATCACTTGATTTTTTTTATAAAGGGTGAATTTCATTCACTCAAAATGAAGCATTAAGGGGATACAAACACAATGAGCACACATTTAGCATATGCATAGGATGCACAAAGCCAACACACGCACGCATGTGTGTGCGCGCGCGCAGACACACACCGACAACTAGCAAAGTCAAACAACACCGAGGCTATGTAATGGTGTAGCAAAATGGAAAAAACTTCAAAGCGATCAAAACATGATCAACAAGCTACAACAACAACCATACCCGCATCGACCATTCTTAGCATCACAATAAAAATGAAGTATCACTTGATAACTCACTTATGAAATATTTGGACACAGGGGGATCACCGAACATGTTTTTGTTCAAGGTTCTTGTCTACGCGGGGAGAGCGACTCTATCCGCTTTGTGTTCGAACATGCATGTACAAGGAAATTACAATATACTAGATGATACCCCGCACAGTGTTGCAGGAACGTTTTGCAATATATTTCAATGAGATTTGATTGTGTGCAACATGAATACTTGAATTAATAATATGAAGAAAAAACCAAAAATACATATGATTTATTGTTTTCGATCATTTTATAGTTGTAAATTATTTATTAAATATAAACACCATAACATAATTGAATTTCACATGCATGTTGCATGTTAAGGTGGTTTTTTCTATGCATGGTTGCATTGTTGCGGTGGACCTTTTCCCATGCATGTTGCATGCTGAGGTGACATACTCGCATGTTGAGATAAATAGATTAGTGGGGGCTAACTATTTAAATATAGAATTGTTGTGGTGGACCTTTTCGCATGCATGTTGCATATTGAGATGGCACACTTGCATGTTGAGATAAATAGATTAGTGGGGCTAGCTTTTAGATATAGAAGATACACTCAATTATTCATGCATAACTGAATTCTAACAGTAGTGCAGAACAACCCATATGAAATGGATTATCTCGATTGGTTACAAATATCGTCAGCAAAGAAACCTCTTGGATGGGTTTTTAGGTGCAATTTGCCAACTAGGCGATCCTATTCAAAATCGAAGATGGTACATTGTCTCCTTTGATTTAACATAAAACATGTTTGAGATGTATCCGAACGGTTATTTTCGTGAGGCCGTTTAAGATGCTCAATTTCGTAGACGCTTTGTAACCGACAATGATGTGTTTGGGAAGTCCTTCTATTCAGGGAGACAACTTTCTATTTTGACTCAGACCTAGATAATGGGCAGATCGACTCTAAGTCAAGTTTGAGATAATGCAACTATATTCATACATGTTTTAATTTAGGTTTCCTGTCTACCCGGATATAGTGACCCGAACCTAGTTCCTTTCTGTTCAAACAAGCATGTACAAGGAAATGACAACATACTCTTCACAATTGCACGACAATTGTATATCAAACGGATTATCTTGATCGGTTCCAAATACCTTCACTAAAGGAACCTCTCTTAAAGTTTTTCTTGGTGGAAATCGACCAACTAGCCGATCCTATACTATGAGATGGTACATTATTTCTGACGGCTCGTGACAAAACTTGTTCGAGATGTATCTCGGATGATTATTCCTGTGAAACCATTTGAGATATATAAGCTCAGTTTCTTAGACGCTTTTGGATTTGTAACCAACAACGATTTGTCTGAGATAATTCTCTATATTGACTCGTCCGTGATAACGGGGCACGCGACGAGCCTGTGATTGTCAAAGAAGTGCCGACTAAGCATGTGCGTGTCTCTAATGAACGACCGTGCAGAGAGCAAAATGCTTCATTGTGACCTAAATAAAAAGACATTAATTATCACTAGTAAGGTACGCTACCCCCTAAATGATGCCATCGTGCATGCTTCAACACAAGAGGAACAACAGAGCAATTACTTTGACCGTATTCATAGCCGAACTAGCTAGTGTAGCAGTGCGATCTTTTCATGATGAGCTACCATCAGAGGCAGCAAGGGGACGCATTGGAGCTTAACTCTCGTGCGAGATTCCATGGCTGAGCCTGTCACAGATCGCCGTCATAAAGGGAAGAAAAATTAGGTCAGGTGTCTTCTTAATTAGTTTTTATTTTAGGGTAACCACGTGTTTCATTGATCACAAATATGATGAATACAACGCACGCACACGGTACCAATCAGAAAGGTCGAGAGCAAACACGCTGTCCGCAAAAATTTACGGAAAAACCAAAGAAAAGAAAAATACACAGGAATCATTAGTTAATTCTGCAATAGCCATCATCACCGCTGAATGTCGCTCGATTCGAAGGAGAACCATAGCCCATGAGGGCGCTGTGAGTCGATGAAGAAGCTTGCCATCGGTGAAGCCTTTATCGATGTGGCGTGTGGACCAGAGAACGTCCCCATTCCCCTCGAATCCCGGAACCATCGTCAACCGTCAACGTTGTCGAGTCTGAGCACCAGATCCGCCGCCTTCAATCCACAAGCCCAAATCTGGAACCACCATTTTCACTTGCCCACCGGTGACATCGCGCATAATGCCAGCCACCAGCCGAACACCTAAAACCGTCGACCAAAAAGATAGACGGGAGACCGAGCCCACCAGCTCCTCAACGCCCCCATTTACGCTGTCAGGACGGGACTGGAGCCCGGGCATTATTCTTGGATGCGCCGTTCCTATTGTAATTAGTTTTTATAAGAGCTGGTTGGAATATATATACGATGCTATCAAATTAACCAAAGGAACCACTCAATTAAAACAAGTCACATACATGTGGGGTCGTAGACTTAATTTGCAAGTCTAAATGACATTTCTTTCCCCTTCCAAGTCCCTTCTTTGTGTAGTTATATGTCAGGTAAATAAATCATATTGTGTACTCTGCGCAAACAGAGCAAGAGTTACAAAAGAGCCTCTTGGGAGCACTTCAAAGGATTCACAAGTATGGGAACAGGAAAAAAAAATCGGTTGCCATGATCATGTATCCAGCAAATATTTGAATACACGAGAAATAAACAGTATATCTACGTTGTTTGGTTGCAACACATGACAAATGCATGATTTTTCTGTAGGGATCAGGCGTGCATGCCATGGTAAATTAGTAATCACAGAAATAAAAATATCTGAGTGTGTGGACTCGGTGAAAATTATCTTGTAATCAAGTGGACAGTGGTGGCCCATAAGAAAACAATCCTAAGGTTTATAATCCTACAAACCAAACAATGTTTGTACTGAATGTTCCAGAGGATCAAAACCCCAAATATCTCTGAAATTCATTTGAATCAAGGAGGTCCCTCAGCAATAACTTATAAACATACACATAAATGTAAAACGATATGTAAGACACATGTTCCATATGTATGTAGTGACACGTCATATGGAATTTACCAGTAATGTGATCCTTTCTGTTTTTAAATCAGAAATGCTTGTTCTCAAATGGGCACACATGTGACCATGTTGAGCAGTATTATATTGCACTTTGAGATATATATGACATTTTTTACTCAATAAATAGGATACTAAATTCATCCGCGGAGACAAATTGAGCAAATATTTACCTAAAACCATAAGATGACAAGTTCCATATATTTAGATTGTCAAGTTAGCACCGAATATATATATATATATATATATATATGTGTGTGTGTGTGTGTGTGTGTGTGTGTGTGTGTGTGTGTGTGTGTGTGTGTGTGTGTGTGTGTGTGTGTGTGTGTGTGTGTGTGTGTGTGTGTTAACTATCGATGTCCCTAAAAGAATTCAATATATCAGCTGAAGTAAAGAAAGGATCCGGTACAACATGTGATTTTCAAGCATTAAATGGCATCAAATAAATGCATGACAGCTCTATGTCTTGTTGAGTCAAATATGAAAAGATTTGAGCATATATACTAGCTAGTACCATTTTAATGTGGCGGTTCTTCCAGATGTAAATTTCGGAACTTCAAGCCTTCCACTCATTTTGATATGTTAATATTACAGAAATTACAAACATGCATGATTCACAAATGAGATCCTAGTTAACCCGAACTTTTTTTTTGAGGGACTTGGCTTTACATTTGGGAACCTCATGGAAGAACCAAATATTAAATTTATCTTTACCAAATTATCCAAAACTAAAATTTCTGATAACAGGTTCGTTTGATGCATCTGATCTTGAAAACAAACTATTGTTAGAAATCAATTAAACCTCCACTTAAATCCATATGATCAGTGTCAATCAAACTTGAAACAAATACTCCCTCCGTCCCATAATGTAAGACGTTTTTTGACACTAATGTAGTGTCAAAAAACGTCTTACATTATGGGACGAAGGGAGTACATGAAAACAAGATACAAAATGATTTATTTCAGCTTGATGGAAGAAAGGATTAATGAGGTAAAATTAATATAAAGAGATTCTGTAAGTAAGTAATTATAAATTAAGCATCTATATAGATCTTTCTTTTATAAGATGTACATTTCTTTCTTTATCCCTCCTGCACGACCCATTTAGGACATGATCAGTTCCAAACCCTAATTAACATCGCAAAGAGCAACTAATTAAAATCTAAAACGATTAAGCAAACTGGACGGACTCCCAGCTCGATCTAAATCACCGAGGATTAACCAGAACTATAGCCCCCGGCCTTTTGTTGTTTCTGCTCAACTACTCGATCGGCGATCACGCCTTTCTTAAATTTTGTTCTTGCTCTCGTCGATGAATTCCCGGTTGGTACGCGCGCGCCGTACCTAGAAGAACTCACTGGGGTCCCCTAGTGGCACCACGTCGTCCATGAGTCCCGCCTCGCCGTGGCCCATGCCGTCGTCAAGAAGCCAGTTCTCCAGCATGGAGAACGCCGGCGGGGCGCCGCCGGCCCCGGCGCCGGCCAGCTTGCTCGTCTCGGTCGAGCCCTCGGGGGTCTGCGCTGCTGCCGCCCCGGCCGCGCCGCCGCTGTGACTCGCCGACGCGGACGCCGCGCCGTCCCAGGAGCACTGTGGCTGCTGGCGGGTCGTCGCCGTAGTGGACGACGTCGACCCCGACGCCTCCGGCCCCTTGCTGCTGCTCCCGGGGCGCATCCAGCCCTCCAGTAGGCGCGCGATGTTGTCCGCGCTCGACGCGTACGTCGTCACCGACCCCGGACTAGGCGTCGGCAGCGCCGGCGCCGCCAGCGCGGCGGGCTGTGAGGGCTCTAGAGAGAGCGCGTCGCGCAGAGCCTGCCGCGCAGTGTGGATGTCCGTCTGCAGCCGGCGCTCCCACTGCCCTTTGGGAGCGGCCGCCTTCCGGACGCCACCACCGACACCCCCGGCGCCGGCGCCCTCCGAGCCGCCGTCGTTCCCTCCGGCGTCCTGCATCTTCTTAAGCTTCTTCTTGAGGTGGGTGTTCCAGTAGTTCTTGATGTCGTTGTCCGTCCTCTCGGGCAAGTAGGACGCTATCGCCGCCCAACTGCGCATGGCGTCAACCGCAAGCTCATATCAGCAATTCTGTAGTTGACGTCCACGGAAGAAACAAACAAACAACAAGACGGAAATTAAGAAAAGATGAGACGGAAGCTATCATCACCGGTTGCCGAGGAGGGCCTGGAGGTGGACGATGAGCTTCTCTTCCTGGTCGGTGAAGTTGCCGCGCTTGATCCCCGGCCGGAGGTAGTTGGTCCACCGAAGCCGGCAGCTCTTGCTGCACCGCATCAGCCCTGCAGAACACCCCAAATCAACAAAGCTTGTTAATTCCAATTATTCCATTCCAGTTCACCTGCACACAAGATCGAGTCCCGATCCATGAACGATCCATGACCCCTACGCTATCCCGTGCGTACCGGTGTTGGTCGGCACGGCGCGCCAGTTCCCGGGGCCGTGCTCCTGGATGTAGGAGACGAGCATGAGGTCCTCCTCCGGCGTCCACGGCCCCTTCTTGACGCCCACCTTGTCGCAGCACGGAGGCCTCCCCATGGCGCCGGCGCCGCGTTCTCGGCTCGCACGGTGGCCGGCCGGGTTGGTGACGAAAAGTATCTTCTTGGCTGGCTAGGCACAGATGGAGGCAGGGAACGGGCCGGTGCAATTAAGCGGATGAGGTAAAAGTGGGGGGTGGGGGCTAGCGCTATATATAAGCCGTGGCGTGGCCTCGGGCTGGCTTGGGGAGAAGGAGAAATGCTAGCTACCACACTGTCTACTGAGGTTTGACCTGGAGTAGAATGCTGAGCTAATCCACTGCGACGTGACTTTGACACATGTTACAGCAACATGCACACGAAAATGAGAAGGGGGCGCAGTGCAGCCACACAGCAGCCGCAGGCCGTCAGCAGAATTATTGTAACCGGCCGAGTGAATCTGGTGATGGGTTTGGCATAGTGCCTTGCTGCTTCAGGATATCTGCCATTTTTGTTTCCCTCATAAATGAGTACACTTGAAAATGTGGAGTGAATTGTGCTGTATCTTGCTAGGAATGGATTTTAAATGATTCGTATTGGTTGTGTGGTGTGTCCTTTTATTGTGAGGAATTAAATGTGAAGATCTTTTTTTTGTTTGGTAATTGATCACTGCATCTAGGTTACTATCTCCAGTTCAAAACGAAAGGTATTTAAAATGATATAGGCAGTCAAATTCGTCAAAACATCATTTTTCTGTGAACACGAGGAGTAAAAAGCTTCCTAGATGATCAGAAAATTGTGGTGCAGCGTATCTGGTTAAGGGATGCGAAATATATACCTACAAACTATACGAGTTAGTAGAATCCAAAAAATCTGAATCGCCCATCCAATTTTAATCTAATGGCTCATGATAATTTCTTTTTGAGTTGTTAATTCATCATAGACGATTTAAATCGATTCAATTGCGATATTCCTAAACACATTATATGCGTTTTGCGACTTTCATGATTCTACCTAATAAACTTATTATTTGGGTATCAAATTAATTCATAGTGTTTATTACTATTCGATAACTTAAACATTTTCTTCTTAGTAAGATGAGTATTGTCAATAATAAGTTAGATCAGCATGCGATGTATGATGTGCAAACTTGCATTGCACATACACAATTGTTAGTAATGATAAATATGCTTGTATCCATTTGGTGTAATCAGAAATTGTTAATTGTGCATACATAGTATCCACCTTGTTAATGTAGTGTATAGACAATAAATAAAAACACATTTTTAATTGTGAATATTTTTCCATGAGAAATGCACACAATGTGCTTATCTGATTAATTACTATTCGATAGCAATATTTGGCTAATTACATTAGCCATGTACTCATTCTTGTGCATTTGGAAATATTCAATTTCATATATTTGAAAATAGTAATGCATATATTCATTGTCATGTATTCGAAATAATCATGCATATATTAATTGACGTGTATTAGAAAATAATCATGCATATGTTCATTCTCGTGTATTCGAAAATCTTCAGTACTATATAAAATCATGCATATATTCATTCTCATGTATTCGAAAATCTTCAGTACTATAATAGTTATGCATATATTCATTGTCGCGTATCTGAAAATAATAACCTGCGCTTTTTTGCTGGCATCTGGTTGTCCTACAATGTTTACGTTGGATTTGACCTTTCTTTGATCTCTGTAATATACAGGAAAGCTCTAAAGAGTGGGTCACAGACATTTACTGGTCAGAGTAGCACGCTAGCACACAAAAAAACTGCAAAACATATAGATTGGGTCAATAAAGCATGTCGACTTATAAAACAAAGCGTAACAATTAACCAATACTATTACTGCTACTCCTTGGTGAGTTTTGAAAATGCTTATGGCTACCGTAAATGTCCTCAACACCTTAGTATTAGTCTTATTTGAATATGCCCCATTCATTGCACAATTTCTAGGTTGCACTCCAACATTTACGTGGCCAGCAGCTGAATACATGATTAAGATGTGCTTTAACAATGGAGTCCTAATTAATTAGTAAGTTAACTCATAACAACCATGCTTACTTTCTTAATTAAAACGATGGTGACTACTAAAATGTTGTTTACCACATGTCATAGTTTTGTATATTATGTGTGCAACCGATGAACTTATTTTCAAACTTACAAATGAACTTATCCTATATACCTAAATAGTTCATCCCCACTACTTCTATTATTTTAACATGTCACATCATCAAAGACCCACTACGATATGCATATGAAAAAAAAAATCATTATTAGTTAATCCCATGCAAACATCTCACCTCACCCCACATGCCACCTCATCAAAGGTCCACTTTACATGCATTAAAAGTATTTTCAATTATATTATTCCATTTATATTTAAAAATTATTTTAAACTATACAATAATCAAATACTATAAATAATATGCATTTTTGTTTTAATTCACATATTATTAATTCAAAAATTCATGCTACATGCAATCAAGTCTCTTTAAATATATTGCAACTGATTCCCACAACAACGTGCGGAGTATCATTAGTTTTATGAACTATGGAGATCTGCAAGAAACATCAAGTCTATTTATTTCGTGTTTATCATGTGGCTCGTTCCACCATCCATGTTCATTTTTAATATGTTTCTATAGAATTTAAATAGGAGTAGATTTTTAGTCTCAGTATTGTACTTATGCTATACTACTAGTTTTATACTATATAATATTTGGATCTAAGTCACACACACACGTGGCAAAATTTTCTGGCAGTGCGTAATGAGTTCTCAATAGAGGACAGCAAGGTGCATTAAGTAGGATGGGGCTGGCTAAAGTCAGCTTGATTGGAGTGAACCGGGCCGCAAGCATTTATTTCTGAAGCCATCTTCGCCTCCCAGACATGTTTTCCCATAAACTCTTTAAGCATGTATTCTTTTTCTTTTTCTTTGAGAAACACCGAGTATTGGCATATAGACGCATGTGTGCATGCTGAGACAAATGTACACACTTGGCCTATACCGAAGACTGCAATCGCATGGCTTGAAGACGACAATTTCACCGCATGCCTACCACTGAAAGGATGAAATCTTGGTGAGACACGCATGTGCCAAACTTGAAAATTTGATCTCCAGTGGGCTGGATCCATTAACACCTATACTAACCAGTAACCACCCGCTTTTTGGCATCGGTGTTTAGTCAAACTTTAAAAGATTCTTTTACCACAAAAGAAAAATCAAAACAGATAGGAAACACCAAAAGAAACAAGACATGGTGAAAAACCAGGAAAAATGGAAAAGAAGTTAATAGATAATAGTAAAAATATGAGAAATCATATGAAATGCCACATAACATAGCTGCCTCCTCCCCTAAAAAAAAGACTAGGGTTTCTCTGCCTCCCGTCGGCGCCGTCACCGGTGCACCTCGTCTCCGGTGGCTTAAGGGCCATGATGACATGGTGGATCCTGACCCTTGTCGGTGGGAGGGTTCCGTTTTTTTATGCTCCTTCGAGTTTTGTTAGGGTTTGTGTCCTGCTCAGGAAGACGAGACGACGGCGGCTCCATGATGGAATAAGGTTCTCCTCGCCTAGCCCCGCCCTGGTGGTGCGTCTAGCATCGTCAGTGGGCGTGTGGAGGTGTGTCGGCGGCGGATCTGTCCTTGGTGGATTTGCTCGGATCTAGTCGTAATTCGTCTACGTTCGTGTGTCTTCAGGTTGGATCCTTCCAATATATGCAACTCTTCAACAACGGCGGTTGCTGTTCTAGTGCGCTAGTCCTATGGGGTCTTAGCATGACAACATCCTGACTGCCTACTACAAAAAGTTTTGCCCGGCTCCGACGAGGGAGGGCGATGACGGCAGCGCGCCTTTGCCTCGCTTCAGTGCTTGTAGTCGTCGCTAGGTGGTCTATGGATCTAGATGTAACTTTTATTATTTCTGGTGTTTGTTGTACTGCCATCATTGAAAATAAATAGATCGGAAGTTTTCCGCAAAAAAATAGAAGATTAAATCCAACTATTAGGAAAGGAAAAAAATTAGAAGTATTAACTCATGTTTAGTTCTACTTATACATCTGTTTAGCTACTTCATTTAACTTTATTTTCAACCATTAGTTGCATAGGGACTTAGACAAAAGAACTTAGGTGAAGACCTTAAGATTTATTAGTCTATGAGTGTCACATGATGGTGTTAAGTTGCCCCCAAGCAACACTACAATAATGATAAATAAATTCTCTTATGTCCACAACACACCTAGCAACTGTTGATGGTGTAGTGGTACTTCAACGAACACATTGTTAGATTTGCAAGAGAACGACCTTTATATTTTTTGATCTAATAAAATAGATATCTTTAAGTGTGACATTATTTTGCGGTTTTAACAAAGTAAAACAACCATGGGCTTCACTAGCAGTTGATGGAATTAAAAGATAAGCATGTACATCTACCTTATCTATACTGCACATTAATAATAAAAATGCATTACAAACCCATCAAATTAAAGTGCCTATTACTGATGCAACCTTAGTTAGATAGCCATGTCTCCTTGTAGATTCACAATAACCATGAAACACCAAGATCATTAAGAAGGTACACCACATATATAGTAATCTATTAACACACCATGGCCTATGTTGGGTAATCCAACCCTACAATGACAAGGGTATTCTCCCTTTTATACTTAGTGTGGCGATCCATGTATTGTTAGCATGGATTAATATTTAGGATGTTGATGCCCTATAAAATATCAATACCCTTTTGAAGTTTAATATCGTACTTCTTATGGTTGTTATTCAATTTTTTGACTAATCTACTACTCCATCCGTCCCAAAATTCTTGTCATAGATTTGTCTAGATACGGATGTATCTAGTCACGTATCTAGACAAATCGAAGACAAGCATTTTGTGACGGAGGTAATACTAAATTGCTAGATGGTAGTTTTGTAAGGTTTTCTCTCGCTGATTTCAAGAAACATCTGAGCGAGCAAAGAAAAAACCAAAAGTATTCATGGAATACTTGAGAAAGATCACAACGGCATGCCAAAGGAGGAGGTTGGGGCCACACAGGGATCTTGGATGCCTCTATCACATTTCCAAGGGGGAAACTGTGTGGTATCCATGTCTCATAGGGTTGCCCTCTTGAGGGTATCAAGGAACTCATATTATTAACTCGTAACATTTTCTAAAGTTCAGTTATGCAAATCTAGCAATGTTTAAAACTATGTCGAGAGTTAGAAAGCAGGACTTAGAGGATGCTCCTCGAAGACTAGATCCAATCTAGGAGAGGCTTTCACCGTTCCAACACCATAGCCACAAAAACTAGAGGAGAAACACCCCTCTTTGCAAGGGAGAAGGCCAAGGAAGAAGAAGAAAGATGGAGGCTCTTCCTCTCTGGTCTGGATGCACTAGAACACCGTCGAGGACACCTCTACCATCACCTTGGATTCATCTTTTCAATCTTTCGATGGCAACGTGTGAGAAGACTCCATTGAAGCTATGGGTTTGTAAGTAGTACCTACATCCTCTCTCCCTCTCCCTCTCCGTCTCTCCCTCTCTCTCTCTCTATCTATCTCTCTCTCTCTCGATCACATGGGATGTCTAACATGATTGTGGTGTTGAGCTTTGTCAACGGTGTTGCAATTGTAGGATGTGCGTACATATATAAGTTTTTGTACTTCGGCTTAAATATTGTTAAACACATGTTGGTAATGGTGTGTGTTTGAACCCGGGGTATCACGAGATTATATGGTTATTATTTAGTAAAAATTCTTGGGAGACACTCATGGTGACATTAGGGTACATCTCCATAGATTGGGATTAGAAAGATAGTCATTAGGATGTGATGCTTTGCCATGTATACAAGGCCTCACCTATGCTTATCCTATAAATGATAACTTAGTGTGGTTAAAGTAGGTATCTTAAGGAAATTACTAATGATGAGAGTTGCTACTAGAAAAAGAATGAACTATAGGCTTTGTTTCCACCATCAAAACCTCATTTCACTCACTTTTTTCGCACTTCTAATTTCCAATTTTATTTATTCCCAAAATAAAAAGACATTTCTATCATCTATATTCTCAATCTCTTATCAGAATAATGCACATAGGCAATTGAAAACTATGATAAGTGTGATTGGGAAACAAGAGACTATAGTCATAGCTGAAGAATTGCTTTAGAGGAGAATACTTCCATCCTATGTCTCCCATGGATTGATAAATCTTAGGTCATCACTTGAGGGCATTTGATGTTGTTCTACAAACCTATACGCTTGGAGGCTCAACAAATATCTACAAGAACAAAAATATGTAGTAAACATCAACCAAACATGGTGTCGACGTGGAGGTGGCATGTATTAGCGGGGAGGTGTGAAACGTCTCCAACGCATCTATAATTTTTTATTGCTCCATGCTATATTATCTATTGTTTTGGACTATATTGGGCTTTATTTTCCACTTTTATATTACTTTTGGGACTAACCTATTAACCGGAGGCCCAGCCCAGAATTGCTGTTTTTTTGCCTATTTCAGTGTTTCGAAGAAACGGAATATCAAATGGAGTCCAAACGGAATGAAACCTTCGGGAACGTGATTTTCTCATCAGATAAGACCCAGGAGACTTGGACCCTCCGTCGAGAAAGCCTCGAGGCGGCCACGAGGGTGGAGGGCGCGCCCCCTACCTCGTGGGCCCCTCGAAGCTCCACCGACGTATTTCTTCCTCCTATATATACCTACGTACCCCCAACAGATCAGATACGGAGCCAAAAACCTAATTCCACCGCCGCAACTTTCTGTATCCACGAGATCCCATCTTGGGGCCTGTTCCGGAGCTCCGCAGGAAGGGGATTCCACCACGGAGGGCTTCTACATCAACATCATAGCCTCTCCGATGAAGTGTGAGTAGTTTACCTCAGACCTTCGGGTCCATAGTTAGTAGCTAGATGGATTCTTCTCTCTTTTTGGATCTCAATACAATGTTCTCCCCCTCTCTCGTGGAGATCTATTCGATGTAATCTTCTTTTTGCAGTGTGTTTGTTGAGATCGATGAATTGTGGGTTTATGATCAAGATTATCTATGAGCAATATTTGAATCTTCTCTGAATTCTTTTATGTATGATTGAGTTATCTTTGCAAGTCTCTTCGAATTATCCGTTTGGTTTGGCCAACTAGATTGGTAGTTCTTGCAATGGGAGAAGTGCTTAGCTTTGGGTTCAATCTTGCGGTGTCCTTACCCAATGACAGAAAGGGTTGCAAGACACATATTGTATTGTTGCCATCGAGGATAACAAGATGGGGTATTTATCATATTGCATGAATTTATTCCTCTACATCATGTCATCTTGCTTAAGGCGTTACTCTGTTTTCGTTAACTTAATACTCTAGATGCATGTTGGATAGCGGTCGATGAGTGGAGTAATAGTAGTAGATGCAGGCAGGAGTCGGTCTACTTGTCTCGGACGTGATGCCTATATACATGATCATACGTAGATACTCTCATAACTATGCTCAATTCATCAATTGCTCAACAAGAATTGTTCACCCACCGTAAAATACCTATGCTCTTGAGAGAAGCCACTAGTGAAATCTATGGCCGCCGGGTCTATTTTCATCATATTAATCTTCCTACGCTTTATTATTGCTTTGCCCTTTACTTTGCCTTTTTATTTTACTTTGCATCTTTATACCAAAAATACCAAAAATATTATCTATCATCTCTATCAGATCTCACTCTCGTAAGTGACCGTGAAGGGATTGACAACCCCTATTCGCGTTGGTTGCGAGGAGCTATTTGTTTTGTGTAGGTACGAGGGACTTGCGCGTGGCCTCCTACTGGATTGATACCTTGGTTCTCAAAAACTAAGGGAAATACTTACGCTACTCTGCTGCATCATCCTCTCCTCTTTGGGGAAAACCAACGCAAGCTCAAGACGTAGCAAGAAGGATTTCTGGCGCCGTTGCCGGGGAGTCTACGCAAAAGTCAACATACCAAGTACCCATCACAATCCCTTATCTCTCGCATTACATTATTTGCCATTTGGCTCTCGTTTTCCTCTCCCCCACTTCACCCTTGCCGCTTTATTCGCCCTCTCTTTCCCAATCTCCTCCTCTCTTTTCGCTTGCCTTTTTCTGTTTGCTCGTGTGTTGGATTGCTTGCTTGTCACTATGGCTCAAGATAATACCAAATTATGTGACTTTACCAATACCAACAATAATGATTTCCTTAGCACTCCGATTGCTCCTCTTGCCAATACTGAATCTTGTGAAATCAATACTGCTTTTTTGAATCTCGTTATGAAAGATCAATTCGCCGACCTTCCTAGTGAAGATGCCGCTACTCATTTAAATAGCTTCGTGGATTCGTGTGATATGCAAAAGAAGAAAGATGTTGACAATGATGTTGTTAAAATGAAGCTATTTCCTTTTTCGCTTAGAGATCGTGCTAAAGCTTGGTTTTCGTCTTTGCCTAAAAATAGTATTGATTCTTGGAACAAGTGCAAAGATGCTTTTATCTCTAAGTATTTTCCTCCCGCTAAGATCATCTCTCTTAGGAACGATATTATGAATTTTAAGCAACTTGATCATGAACATGTTGCACAAGCTTGGGAGAGAATGAAATTAATGATACGTAATTGCCCTACTCATGGTTTGAACTTGTGGATGATTATACAAAAAATTTATGCCGGATTGAATTTTGCTTCTAGAAACCTTTTAGATTCGGCCGCGGGAGGCACTTTTACGGAAATCACTTTAGGAGATGCTACTAAACTCCTAGATAATATTATGGTTAATTATTATCAATGGCACACTGAAAGATCTACCAATAAAAAAGTGCATGCGATAGAAGAAATCAATGTTTTGAGTGGAAAGATGGATGAACTTATGAAATTATTTGCTACTAAGAGTGTTTCTTGATCCTAATGATATGCCTTTGTCCACTTTGATTGAGAATAATAATGAATCTATGGATGTGAATTTTGTTGGTAGGAATAATTTTGGTAACAACGCGTATAGAGGGAATTTTAATCCTAGGCCTTATACTAATAATCCTTCTAATAATTATGGAAATTACTACAACAACTCTTATGGAAATTTTAATAAGATGCCCTCTGAATTTGTGAGTAGTGTTAAAGAGTTTATGAATTCACAAAAGAATTTTAATGCTTTGCTTGAAGATAAATTACTTAAAGTTGATGAATTGGCTAGGAACGTTGATAGAATTTCTCTTGATGTTGATTCTTTAAAGCTTAGATCTATTCCTCCTAAGCATGATATCAATGAGTCTCTCAAGGCCATGAGAATTTCCATTGATGAGTGCAAGGAAAGAACCGCTAGGATGCGTGCTATGAAAGATGCCTTTATTAAAGCATGTTCTTCCAATTTCCATGAAAATCAAGATGAAGATCTAAAAGTTATTGATGTGTCTCCCATTAAATCCTTTTTTTGCAATAATCTTGATAGTGATGAGATTGAATATGAGTCACCTTTACCTAGAAGGCATTCTAAAAATTCGGATCTTTTAGATTATGATGCTAAAATTGATAAAAGTGGGATTGAAGAAAGTAAAACCTTAGATGTTGCTAAACCCACTATTTTGGATTTCAAGGAATTTAATTATGAAAGTTTCTCTTTAATTGATTGTATTTCCTTGTTGCAATCCGTGCTAAATTCTCCACATGCTTATAGTCAAAATAAAGCGTTTACTAAACATATCGTTGATGCCTTGATGCAATCTTATGAGGAAAAACTTGAGTTGGAAGTCTCCATCCCTAGAAAACTTTATGATGAGTGGTAACCAAATATTAACATTAAGATTAAGGATCATGAATTCTATGCTTTATGTGATTTGGGTGCTAGTGTTTCCACTATTCCCAAAACTTTGTGTGATTTGCTATATTTCCGTGATTTTGATGAATGCTCTCTAAACTTGCACCTTGCGGATTCCACTATTAAGAAACCTATGGGAAGAATTAATGGTGTTCTTATTGTTGAAAATATGAATTATGTGCCCGTAGACTTTATCGTTTTTGATATAGATTGCAATCCTTCATGACCTATTATTCTTGGTAACCTTTCCTTAGAACGATTGGTGCAATTATTGATGTGAAGGAAGGGAATATTAGATTCCAATTCCCGTTAAAGAAAGGCATGGAACACTTCCCTAGTAAGAAGATAAAATTACCATATGAATCTATCATGAGAGCCACTTATGGATTGCCTACCAAAGATGGCAATACATAGATCTATCCTTGCTTTTATGCCTAGCTAGGGGCGTTAAACGATAGCGCTTGTTGGGAGGCAACCCAATTTTATTTTTAGTTTTTTGTTTTTGTTTCTGTTTAGGAATAAATAATCCATCTACCTTCTGTTTAGATGTGGTTTTTTGTTTTAATTAGTGTTTGTGCCAAGTTAAACCTATAGGATCTTCTTGGATAATAGTTATTTGATCTTGCTGTAATTTCCAGAAACTTTTGGTTCACGAAAACAATTGTTAAAAATCACCAGAACGTGATAAAATAGTGATTACAATTGCTGATGGTCAATAAACAAATTTCCTAGGTCCTCCTATTTTGGCTGAATTTTTGGATTTCCAGAAGTTTGCGTTAGTTACAGATTACTACAGACTGTTCTGTTTTTGACAGATTCTGTTTTTCGTGTGTTGTTTGCTTATTTTGATGAATCTATGGCTAGTAAAATAGTTTATGATCCATAGAGAAGTTGGAATACATTAGGTTTAACACCAATATAAATAAAGAATGAGTTAATTACAGTACCTTGAAGTGGTCTTTTGTTTTCTTTCGCTAACGGAGCTTACGAGATTTCTGTTGAGTTTTGTGTTGTGAAGTTTTCAAGTTTTGGGTGAATTTTTTGATGGATTATGGAAAAGGAGTGGCAAGAGCCTAAGCTTGGGGATGCCCATGGCACCCCAAGATAATCCAAGGACACCAAAAGTCGAAGCTTGGGATGCCCGGAAGGCATCCCTCTTTAAATCCACTTCCATCGGTAACTTTACTTGGAGCTATATTTTTATTCACCACATGATATGTGTTTTGCTTGGAGCGTCTTGTATTATTTGCGTCTTTGCTTGTTAGTTTACCACAATCATCCTTGTTGTACACACTTTTTGAGAGAGCCATACATGAATTGTAATTTGTTAGAATACTCTATGTGCTTCACATATATCTTTTGAGCTTGATAGTTTAGCTCTATGTGCTTCATTTATATCTTTTGAGCTTGATAGTTTTGCTCTAGTACTTCACTTATATCTTTTAGAGCACGGTGGTGGATTTGTTTTAAAGAAACTATTGATCTCTCATGCTTCACTTAGATTATTTTGAGAGTCTTAAATAGCATGGTAATTTGCTTAATAATAATATGCTTGGTATTCAAGATTTGTAAAACTTTCTTTTAAGTGCGTTGAATACTAAGAAAAGTTTGATGCTTGATAATTGTTTTGAGATATGGAGGTGATAATATCAAAGTCGTGCTAGTTGAGTAGTTGTGAATTTGAGAAATGCTTGTGTTGAAGTTTGCAAGTCCCGTAGCATGCACGTATGGTAAACGTTATGTAACAAATTTGAAACATGAGGTGTTATTTGATTGTCCTCCTCATGAGTGGCGGTCGGGGACGAGCGATGGTCTTTTCCTACCAATCTATCCCCCTAGGAGCATGCGCGTAGTGCTTTGGTTTTTGATGGCTTGTAGATTTTTGCAATAAGTATGTGAGTCCTTTATGACTAATGTTGAGTCCATGGATTATACGCACTCTTACCCTTCCATCATTGTTAGCCTCTTCAGTACCGTGCATTGCCCTTTCTCACATTGAGAGTTGGTGCAAACTTCGCCGGTGCATCCAAACCCCGTGATATGATACGCTCTTTCACACATAAACCTCCTTATATCTTCCTCAAAACAACCACCATACCTACCTATTATGGCATTTCCATAGCCATTCCGAGATATATTGCCATGCAACTTTCCACCATACCGTTCTTCATGACACATTCATCATTGTCATATTGCTTAGCATGATCATGTAGTTGACATAGTATTTGTGGCAAAGGCACCGTTCATAATTCTTTCGTACATGTCATTCTTGGTTCATTGCATATCCTGGTACACCGCCGGAGGCATTCATATAGAGTCATACTTTGTTCTAGTATTGAGTTGTAATCATTGAGTTGTAAATAAATAGAAGTTGATGATCATCATTAATTATAACATTGTCCCATGTGAGGTTAAATAAAAAAGAGAGGCCAAAGTGCCCACCAAATAAAAAAAAAAAGAGGCCAAAGAGCCCACAAAAAAATGAGAGAAAAAGAGAGAAGGGACAATGTTACTATCCTTTTCCACACTTGTGCTTCAAAGTAGCACCATGTTCTTCATATAGCGATTCTCATGTATTGTGCTTCAAAGTAGCACCATGCTTTTCATATAAAGAGTTTCATATGTTGTCACTTTCATATACTAGTGGGAATTTTTCATTATAGAACTTGGCTTGTATATTCCAACGATGGGCTTCCTCAAATGCCCTAGGTCTTCATGAGCAAGCAAGTTGGATGCACACCCACTTAGTTTCTTTTGTTGAGCTTTCATACATTTATAGCTCTAGTGCATCCGTTGCATGGCAATCCCAACTCCTTGCATTAACATCAATTGATGGGCATCTCCATAGCCCGTTGATTAGCCTCGTTGATGTGAGACCTTCTTTTTTTTTTCTTCTCCACATAACCCCCATCATTATATTCTATTCCACCCATAGTGCTATGTCCATGGCTCGCGCTCATATATTGCGTGAAAGTTTACAGGTTTGAGATTACTAAAGTATGAAACAATTGCTTGGCTTGTCATCGGGGTTGTGCATAATGAGAGCATTCTTGTGTGACGAAAATGGAGCATGACTAAACTATATGATTTTATAGGGATGAACTTTCTTTGGCCATGTTATTTTGAGAGGACATAATTGCTTAGTTAGTATGCTTGAAGTATTATTATTTTTATGTCAATATGAACTTTTGTCTTGAATCTTTTGGATCTGAATATTCATACCACAATTAAGAAGAGTTACATTGAAATTATGCCAAGTAGCACTCCGCATCAAAAATTATTCTTTTTTATCATTTACCTACTCGAGTACGAGCAGGAATTGAGCTTGGGGATGCCTGATACGTCTCCAACGTATCTATAATTTTTGATTGCTCCATGCTATATTATCTATTGTTTTGGACTATATTGGGCTTTATTTTCCACTTTTATATTACTTTTGGGACTAACCTATTAACCGGAGGCCTGATAACCCACAAGTATAGGGGATCGCAACAGTTTTCGATAAGTAAGAGTGTCGAACCCAACGAGGAGCTAAAGGTAGAACAAATATTCCCTAAAGTTCTATCGACCACCGATACAACTCTGCGCACGCTTAACGTTCGCTTTACCTAGAACAAGTATAAAACTAGAAGTACTTTGTAGGTGTTTTCGGGTAAGCTTGCAAGAAAGTAAAGAGCACGAAAATAAAACTAGGGGCTGTTTAGGTAAAGAAGCAACAAAGTAAATATAGCGAGTGTGGAAAAATGATGGTAGGAGTTGCGAAATTGTCCCTTAAGCAATTGACTACTTTACTAGACCGATAGCAAGTATTATGTGGGAGAGGCCACTGCTAGCATGTCATCCCTTACTTGGAATTCTATGCACTTATGATTGGAACTATTAGCAAGCATCCGCAACTACTAACGTTCATTAAGGTAAAACCCAACCATAGCATTAAGATATATTGGCCCCCCTTCAATCCCGTATGCATCAATTTCTATGCTAGGTTGAAGCTTTTGTCACTCTTGCCCTCCAATACATAGTCGTATCAACATACAACTAACCCTATGGTGTGATGCACGCGCACGCTCATATGATGGGCACCAAAGGACAACAACATAACCACAAGAAAATTAAATCAATCATAGCAATTCATCAACCACCAATAGGACAACGAAAATCTACTCAGACATCATAGGATGGCAACACATCATTGGATAATAATATGAAGCATAAAGCACCATGTTCAAGTAGAGGGTACAGCGGGTTGCGGGAGAGTGGACCACTGAAGATAGAGGGGGGAAGGTGATGGAGATGTTGGTGAAGATGGCAGTGGTGTTGGTGAAGATCGCGGTGATGATGATGGCCCCCGGCGGCGTTCCGGCGCCACCAGAAGCGAGGGGGAGAGAGCCCCCCACCTTCTTCTTCTTCTTCCTTGACCTTCTCCCTAGACGGGAGAAGGGTTTCCCCTCTATTCCTTGGCTCCCATGGCTTGGGAGGGGCGAGAGCCCATCCGAGATTGGATCTATCTCTCTGTTTGCGTTACATTCGCTCTGTTTCACTGTTTGGCGTATATATGGAGATCCGTAACTCGATTGGCCTGAAACCTTCGCCCAATTTTTTTTGAATATTATCTTTCTTGCGGCAAAAGAAGAGCATCAACCGCCTTACGGTGGGCTCACGAGGTAGGCGGCACGCCTGGGGGCGCCGCCTCGTGACCACCTCGCACCTGTCTCGCGTGGATTTTTCTTCGGAATTTTCCATATTTTCCAAAAATAAGCTCCGTCCGTTTTATCCCGTTTGGACTCCGTTTGATATGGATATTCTGCGAAACATAAAACATGCAACAGATGTGAGGCTGCACTGGCCTTTGGATCAATATGTTAGTCCCAAAATAATATAAAAAGTTGCCAAAAGTATATGAAAGTGAATAATATTGGCATGGAACAATAAAAATTATAGATCTGACGGAGACGTATCAGCATCTAAGCTTAATTCCTACTCGTCCTCGAGTAGGTAAATGATAAAAAGAATAATTTTTGATGTGGAATGCTACCTAGCATAATCTTGATCATATGTCTAATCATGGCATGAATATTAAGACACGAGTGATTCAAAGCAATAATCTATCTTTTGACATAAAAACAATAATACTTCAAGCATACCAACCAAGCAATTATGTCTTATTGAAATAACAAAGCCAAAGAAAGCTCATCCCTACAAAATCATATAGTCTGGCTATGCTCCATCTTCACCACACAAAGCATTCACATCATGCACAACCCCGATGACAAGCCAAGCAATTGTTTCATACTTTTGACGTTCTCAAACCTTCTCAACTTTCACGCAATACATGAGCGTGAGCCATGGACATAGCACTATAGGTGGAATAGAATATGATGGTGGGGGTTATGTGGAGAAGACAAAAAAAGGAGAAAGTCTCACATCGACGCGGCTAATCAACGGGCTATGGAGATGCCCATCAATTGATGTCAATGTGAGGAGTAGGGATTGCCATGCAACAGATGCACTAAGAGCTGTAAGTGTATGAAAGCTCAACAAAAGAAACTAAGTGGGTGTGCATCCAACTTGCTTGCTCATGAAGACCTAGGGCATTTGAGGAAGCCCATCGTTGGAATATACAAGCCAAGTTCTATAATGAAAATTCCCACTAGTATATGAAAGTGATAACATAGGAGACAATCTATATGAAGAACATGGTGCTACTTTGAAGCACAAGATATGAGACTCACTACATGAAAAACATGGTGCTACTTTGAAGCACAAGTGTGGAAAAAGAGATAGTAACATTGCCCCTTTTTATATATTTTTTTGCGGGCTTCTTTGGCCCCATTTTTTTTATTTAGGCTTCATTGGCCTCTCTTTTTTTGGGGCAATGCTCTAATAATGATGATCATCACACTTTTATTTACTTACAACTCGATACTAGAACAAAGATATGACTCTATATGAATGCCTTCGGCGGTGTACCGGGATGTGCAATGATCTAGCGTAGCAATGACATAAAAAACGGACGAGCCATGAAAACATCATGCTAGCTATCTTACGATCATGCAAAGCAATATGACAATGAATGCTCAAGTCATGTATATGATGATGATGGAAGCTGCATGGCAATATATCTCGGAATGGCTATGGAAATGCCATAATAGGTAGGTATGGTGGCTGTTTTGAGGAACATATAATGAGGCTTATGTGTGACAGAGCGTATCGTATCACGGGGTTTGGATGCACCGGCGAAGTTTGCACCAACTCTCGAGGTGAGAAAGGGCAATGCGTGCATCGAAGAGGCTAGCAATGATGGAAGGGTGAGAGTGCGTATAATCCATGGACTCAACATTAGTCATAAAGAACTCACATACTTATTGCAAAAATCTATTAGTCATCGAAACAAAGTACTACGCGCATGCTCCTAGGGGGATAGATTGGTAGGAAAAGACCATCGCTCGTCCCCGACCGCCACTCATAAGGAAGGCAATCAATAAACACCTCATGCTCCGACGTCGTTACATAACGGTTCACCATACGTGCATGCTACGGGACTTGCAAACCTCAACACAAGTATTTCTCAATTTCACAATTACTCAACTAGCATGACTCTAATATCACCATCTTTATATCGCAAAACTATTGGAAGGAATCAAACATATCATATTCAGCGATCTACAAGTTTATGTAGGATTTTATGACTAACCAAGTGAATGACCAGTTCCTGTCATCCCTCTAAATAGATATAAGTGAAGCAAGAGAGTTTAATTCTTTCTACAAACGATATGCCCACGCTCTAACAAATATAAGTGAAGAAAAAGAGCATTCTACAAATGGTGCTTGTCTATACAAAGAGAAACAGGCAATCCAACTTCAAATGATATAAGTGAAGCACATGAAGCATTCTATAAAGCCACACTCAAAATATTTAAGTGAAGTGCAATGAGCATTCTATAAATCAACCAAGGACTATCTCATACCAGCATGGTGCATAAAATAAAAATAAAAACCTAATTGCAAAAGACACTCCAAGACTTGCACATAATGCATGAACGAAACGAATCCGAAAACATACCGATACTTGTTGAAGAAAGAGGGGATGCCTCCCCAGCATCCCCAAGCCTAGACGCTTGAGTCTCCTTGGATATTTACTTGGGGTGCCTCGGGCATCCCCAAGCTTTAGCTCTTGCCTCTCTTCCTTCTTTTCACATCGAAACCTTCTCAATCAAACACTTCATCCACACAAAACTTCAACCGAAAACTCGGTAAGATCCATTAGTATAATAAAGCAAATCACTACTATAAGTACTGTTGCAAACCAATTCATATTTTGTTTTTGAATTGTGTCTACTGTAATATAACTTTTTCATGACTTAATCCACTGATATAAATTGATAGTTTCATCAAAACAAGCAAACTATGCATCAAAAACAGAATCTGTCTAAAACAGAACAGTCTGTAGAAATCTGAACATTAACCATACTTCTGGTACCCAAAAAATTCTACCAAAATTAGGAAAAATAAAAAATTTGTACAGAAAGACAGTTCAAGAAGGATCAGAACCATTTAACATTCCAGTAAGAAATTAAAAATCACGCACTACATCCAAAGTTTCTGTCCTGCACCGCACAAACCAACAAGCATTGTAAACATCCTAAAGGCAAACCTTGGCACATTATTTTTATAATACAATGGAATTGTACAAAGGGATAATTATTTTTATTGAAAATTTTCTGTAATTAAGATTCACAAAGTTTCCATGGGCCTGAACAAGTTTAAGGACGTCCCCCACTTTCACAATGCTCGTCTATCTCACTTTCACTTTTCTTTTTGAAAAGTTTTGGGTTCCCCTCTTTATTTTTGTTGTTTTTAAACTATATGAAAGCACTCAAAATAAAATAAATGACTCTCTAAAACTTCCGGATTGTCTCCCTGGCAGCGCTTTCTTTAAAGCCATTAAGCTAGGCATATAGTGCTCAAGTAGTGAATCCACCCGGATCCCAAGGTATATCAAAGCCAATTTTAATTAGCAATGATTTGTAATTTAGTAGTGAGCACAAAGCAACATATATCATGTAATGAAGAAGTCTAACTCTCTTCCTATGCATCGGCATGTCATAAAAGAACAATTCATGCACACATAGTAAAGGCCAATGCATAGTATAAACAGATTCTTGCAATTTATCGTGTTGGAGACATAGAGAGGTGGAGATATAGTTCCTCTCTCATAATAATTGCAAGTAGGAGCAGCAAGCACATGCATATTATATCTATCAAAATCATCATGTGCAACGGTAAAAGGCAACCCATCAATATAATCCTTAATAAGTGCAAACTTCTTCGATATAGTGTAGTCGGGAGAATTCAAAAAGATAATAGGACTATCATGCGTGGGTGCCATATCAACAATTTCATGTTTAACATAAGGAACTATAGCAAGTTCATCTCCATAAGCATAATTCATATTGGCATCTTGGCCACAAGCATAGTAAGCATCATCAAAAAGGGGTATTTCAAAATAATCAACGGGATCATAGCAATTATCATAGCAATCATCATAGCAATCATCCTTCGGTAAGCACGAAGGGGAATTAAACAATGTATGAGTTGAAGAGTTACTCTCATTAGAAGGTGGGCACGGGTAGCTAATCCGCTCTTCCTCCTTTTGTTCTTCGCTCTCCTCATCATCTTTTTCATCCAATGAGCTCACAGTTTCATCAATTTCTTCTTCCATAGATTCCTGCAAAATATTAGTCTCTTCTTGGACAGCGGATACTTTCTTAATAAGTGCATTAATTTTATAATTGTATTTATAATTCTCATAGCAATATTTGAGGATAGCTAAATTTTCAGATCTATAAACAGCATCATCAAAATCCTCAAACTCTTTACACATAGCTTCAATTTCATAAGCACCCATAAAAGCAACAAATTCTTCTATTTGTTCCACATCATAGCAATCATATATACCTCTAGCATAAGAAGCTAAGGTTTCATTATCATTAAATTTGCATGAAAAGGGAAGGTGTGGAGAATTCATCCTAGAGCAACAAGTATAATCATATTCCACGCATAGTTGCCAAGCATACCACTTCAATATATGAATTTGATCCCATAATAGTTTCCTTTTTGTGTCAGCGATAATCCCTAAAGTATTCACGTTGATCCAACGTTACTCCCATTACATAATTGAATGGGGTTTTCTCAGGATTATTAAAGTAGTACATAATATCTTTCACATAACCAGCATCGAGGGTTTTAGGAGGTTCCCCATCTCCATGAGTGGCAAGTACACCTATTTTTTTTGATATTTCGTGTTCCATATCCATAACTAAAGATAGAGAACAACTAAGAACAGCAAATAAAAATTACTTAGTGATAAATCAAACAAGCACACACGAGAATATTCACCCCACGCTATGACTCCCCGGCAACGGCGCCAGAAAAAGGTCTTGATAACCCACAAGTATAGGGGATCGCAACAGTTTTTGATAAGTAAGAGTGTCGAACCCAACGAGGAGCTAAAGGTAGAACAAATATTCCCTAACGTTCTATCGACCACCGATACAACTCTACGCACGCTTAACGTTCGCTTTACCTAGAACAAGTATAAAACTAGAAGTACTTTGTAGGTGTTTTCGGGTAAGCTTGCAAGAAAGTAAAGAGCACGAAAATAAAACTAGGGGCTATTTAGGTAAAGAAGCAACAAAGTAAATATAGCGAGTGTGGAAAAGTGGTGGTAGGAGTTGCGAAATTGTCCCTTAAGCAATTGACTACTTTACTAGACCGATAGCAAGTATTATGTGGGAGAGGCCACTGCTAGCATGTCATCCCTTACTTGGAATTCTATGCACTTATGATTGGAACTATTAGCAAGCATCCGCAACTACTAACGTTCATTAAGGTAAAACTCAACCATAGCATTAAGATATATTGGTCCCCCTTCAATCCCGTATGCATCAATTTCTATGCTAGGTTAAAGCTTCTGTCACTCTTGCCCTCCAATACATAGTCCTATCAACATACAACTAACCCTATGGTGTGATCCACGCGCACGCTCATATGATGGGCACCAAAGGACAGCAACATAACCACAAGCAAATTAAATCAATCATAGCAATTCATCAACCACCAATAGGACAACGAAAATCTACTCAGACATCATAGGATGGCAACACTTCATTGGATAATAATATGAAGCATAAAGCACCATGTTCAAGTAGAGGGTACAACGGGTTGTGGGAGAGTGGACCACTGAAGATAGAGGGGGGGAAGGTGATGGAGATGTTGGTGAAGATGGCGGTGGTGTTGGTGAAGATCGCGGTGATGATGATGGCCCCCGGCGGCGTTCCGGCGCCACTGGAAGCGAGGGGGAGAGAGCCCCCCTCCTTCTTGTTCTTCTTCATTAACCTTCTCCCTAGATGGGAGAAGGGTTTCCCCTCTGTTCCTTGGCTCCCATGGCTTGGGAGGGGCGAGAGCCCCTCCGAGATTGGATCTATCTCTTTGTTTCCGCGTTCTATTCTGGCTCTGTTTCACCGTTTCGCGTATATATGGAGATCCGTAACTCCGATTGGCCTGAAACCTTCGCCCAGATTTTTTCCGAATATTATCTTTCTTGCGGCAAAAGAAGAGCATCAACCGCCTTACGGTGGGCTCACGAGGGTAGGCGGTGCGCCCAGGGGGGGCGCCCCCCTGCCTCGTGACCACCTCGGGCACCGTCTCGTGTGGATTTTTCTTCTGGATTTTTCCATATTTTCCAAAAATAAGCTCCGTCCATTTTTATCTCGTTTGGACTCCGTTTGATATGGATATTCCGCGAAACATAAAACATGCAACATGTAGGAGCTGGCACTGGGCACTGGATCAATATGTTAGTCCCAAAATAATATAAAAGTTGCCAAAAGTATATGAAAGTGAATAATATTGGCATGGAACAATCAAAATTATAGATCTGACGGAGGCGTATCAAGGCCCAACCAAATTGCTGTTTTTTGCCTATTTCAGTGTTTCAAGAAGCGGAATATCAAACGGAGTCCAAACGGAATGAAACCTTGGGAATGTGATTTTCTCATCGAGATAAGACCAGGAGACTTGGACCCTCCGTCAAGGAAGCCTTGAGGCGGCCACGAGGTGGAAGGCGCCCCTGCATGCCGCCCTACCTCATGGGCTCCTCAAGCTCCACCGACGTACTTCTTCCTCCTATATATACCTCACGTACCCCAACAGATCGAATCTGAAGCCAAAACCTAATTCCACCGCCGCATCTTTACGTATCCACGAGGTCCCATCTTGGGGCCTGTTCAGAACTCCACGGAAGGGATTCCACCACGGAGGGCTTCTACATCAACATCATAGCCTCTCCGATGAAGTGTGAGTAGTTTACCTCAGACCTTCGGGTCCATAGTTAGTAACTAGATGGCTTCTTCTCTCTTTTTGGATCTCAATACAATGTTCTCCCCCTCTCTCGTGGAGATCTATTCGATGTGATCTTATTTTTGCGGTGTGTTTGTTGAGACCGATGAATTGTGGGTTTATGATCAAGATTATCTATGAGCAATATTTGAATATTTTCTGAATTCTTTTATGTATGATTGAGTTATCTTTGCAAGTCTCTTCGAATTATCCGTTTGGTTTGGCCTACTAGATTGGTTTTTCTTGCAATGGGAGAAGTGCTTAGCTTTGGGTTCAATCTTGTGGTGTCCTTTCTCAGTGACAGTAGGGGCAGCAAGGCACGTATTGTATTGTTGCCATCGAGGATAACAAGATGGGGTTTTTATCATATTGCATGAATTTATCCCTCTACATCATGTCATCTTGCTTAAGGCGTTACTCTGTTTTCATTAACTTAATACTCTAGATGCATGCTGGATAGCGGTCGATGAGTGGAGTAATAGTAGTAGATGCAGGCAGGAGTCGGTCTACTTGTCTCGGACGTGATGCCTATATACATGATCATATGTAGATACTCTCATAACTATGCTCAATTCTGTCAATTGCTCAACAGTAATTCGTTCACCCACCGTAAAATACCTATGCTCTTGAGAGAAGCCACTAGTGAAATCTATGGCCCCCGGGTCTATTTTCATCATATTAATCTTCCTATGCTTTATTATTGCTTTACCCTTTACTTTGCCTTTTTATTTTACTTTGCATCATTATACCAAAAATACCAAAAATATTATCTATCATCTCTATCAGATCTCACTCTCGTAAGTCACCGTGAAGGGATTGACAACCCCTATTCGCGTTGGTTGCGAGGAGCTATTTATTTTGTGTAGGTACAAGGGACTTGCGCGTGGCTTCCTACTGGATTGATACCTTGGTTCTCAAAAACTGAGGGAAATACTTACGCTACTCTGCTGCATCACCTCTCCTCTTCGGGGAAAACCAACGCAAGCTCAAGACGTAGCAAGGTGCAAGTGATCGGGTGACCAATATGATGTGTGAAACAACACACGGCATCAAGTTGGACAATAGCGATCTATAATCAAGGAGGTAAGTCTAGAGCGGGAGGTCACATATAGAGTTGGGCAAGATAGGGTGTGAGATCATAGAGGTGAGGCCATGGGGATCGACCAGGAGAGGGGTTTGGCGCGGGAGACCACAAATTGAGTTGAGACATAGGTGGTGCGGGATTGGTAAGATGAGGTGGAGGGGATCACATGAAGGCACAGAGGATTATGAATACTAGAAAAGGGATGGTTGTGGGGACATCTTACAATTTGGAGGACGGGGCTGCAATCATAATGTGTTGGTAACACAACTGTCAGTTTGCCCCATCGCTAGCGGTCCATCACCATGAATCTTCGGTAGAGAGGCATCCTATCGTCAGGGAAGCTGGCTCGTCAGAGGTGCGCAAATAGACTCCTCAATGGTGAGTTACTGAAGGAAATATGCCCTAGAGGCAATAATAATGTTATTATTTATTTCCTTATATCATGATAAATGTTTATTATTCATGCTAGAATTGTATTAACCGGAAACATAATACATGTGTGAATACATAAACCTACAGAGTGTCACTAGTATGCCTCTACTTGACTAGCTCGTTAATCAAAGATGGTTATGTTTCCTAACCATGAACAAGGAGTTGTTATTTGATTAACGGGATCACATCATTGGTTGAATGATCTGATTGACATGACCCATTCCATTAGCATAGCACCTGATCGTATAGTTTGTTGCTAGTGTTTTTCTTCATGACTTATACATGTTCCTATGACTATGAGATTATGCAACTCCGTTTACGGAGGAACACTTTGGTACTACCAAGCGTCACAACGTAATGGGTGATTATAAAGGAGTACTACAGGTGTCTCCAAAGGCAGATGTTGGGTTGGCGTATTTCGAGATTAGGATTTGTCACTCCGAATGTCGGAGAGGTATCTCTGGGCCCTCTCGGTAATGCTCATCACCTAAGCCTTGCAAGCATTGTAACTAATGAGTTAGTTATGAGATGATGTATTACGGAACGAGAAAAGAGACTTGCCAGGAACGAGATTGATTTTGCATGTAGTTTCATATTATCATGTTGCATCCTTGTTTTGAGGTGTTTGCTTGATGTTTGTTTGCATTTTTCATCAATGCCATGCTTATCTTGTTTTGCTCATATCTTCTAGGCCGTAGCTCCGAATTAAATGAACTTTATATGTAACTTGACTAGAATTTCGTGTAGATCATCGTGGTGCATCTTAACTTGCTGTTTAAAAACTTGAACATAATGTTTAATCAGATCTGCACCAATTTCGAAATTTGCATATGAGGACTTACCGGAATTGTTCTATGTTGTTCCCGGCCTCATTTAAACTTGCTTTGATGTGTTGTTCTTGTTTGCATCATCTCTTGCCATGAGTAGCCTCATGTTGTCTTGTCATGCATCATGCTTGGTTGTGCATCATGTCTTGTTCATGTGTGGTGTGTTTACTATGTTGTGTGCATCTCCTTGTTAGTTCCGTTTCGTTGCGATCGTGAGGATTCGTTCGCTCACGCTTGGTTCGTCTTCGTGGCTTCATCTTCTTCATGGACTCGTTCTTCTTCCTAGCGGGATTTCAGGCAAGATGACCGCTACCCTAGATCTCACTACTATCATTGCTATGCTAGTTGCCTCGTTCTTTCGCTATGCATGCGCTACCTATTACTGTTTATCAAGCCATCCCAAATTGCCATGTCAGCCTCTAACCTTTTGCACCCTTCCTAGCAAACCGTTGTTTGGCTATGTTACCGCTTTGCTCAGCCCCTCTTATAGCGTTTTTAGTTGCAGGTGAAGATGAAGTTTGTTCCTTGTCGGAACATGGAGATGTTGTTCCTTGTTGGAACATGTTTACTTGTTGGGATATCACAATATATCTTATTTAATTAATGCATCTATATACTTGGTAAAGGGTGGAAGGCTCGGCCTTATGCCTGGTGTTTTGTTCCACTATTGCCGCCCTAGTTTCTGTCATATCGGTATTATGTTCCCGGATTTTACGTCCCTAACGCGGTCGGGTGATTTATGGGACCCCCTTGACAGTTCGCTTTGAATAAGACTCCTCCAAAGAAGGCCCAACATTGGTTTTACCATTTGCCTCACCACCACCTACTTTTCCCTTGGGAGTCGCTCTCTCGAGGGTCATCTTTATTAGCCCCCCGGGCAGTGCTTCTCTAAGTGCTGGTTCGAACCGAAGCTACTGCTGGGGCCACCTTGAGGCAACTCGAGGGCTGGTTTTACTCGTAGCTAGTCTCATCCGGTGTTGCCACGAGAGCGAGATATGTGCAGCTCCTATCGGGATTATCGGCGCATCGGGCGGTCTTGCTGGTCTTGTTTTATTGCTGTCGAAATGTCTTGTAGCCGGGATTCCGAGACTGATCGGGTCTTCCCGGGGAGAAGGAATATCCTTCGTTGATCGCGAGAGCTTATCATGGGCTAAGTTGGGACACCCTGTAGGGTATAAACTTTCGAGAGCCGTGCCCGCGGTTATGTGGCAGATGGGAATTTGTTAATATCCGGTTGTAGTAAACTTGAAGCAAACTCTTCTAAAATGCACCAACCGTGTGCGTAACCGTGAGTGTCTCTTTTCGGGGTTGATCGAGAGGAGAACGCGGTTTCTGGGTTATGTCTGATGTAAGTAGGAGTTCAGGATCACTTCTTGATCATTACTAGTTGACGACCGTTCCTTTGTTTCTCTTCTCGCTCTCATTTGCGTATGTTAGCCACCATATATGCTTAGTCGCTGCTGCAACCTCACCACTCTACCCCTTCCTTTCCCTTTAAGCTTTGCTAGTCTTTGTACCCATGGTAATGGGATTGCTGAGTCCTCGTGGCTCACAGATTACTACACCAACAGTTGCAGGTACAGGTTTGCGATGATCATGACGCGAGAGCGATGTTTGCTTGCGTTGAGTTCTGCTTCTGCTTCTTCGATCAGGGGATAGGTTCTAGGTCGGCAGCCTGGGCTAGCAGGGTGGATATTGTTTGAGTTTTTGTTTATGATTCATCCGTAGTCGGATGTTGATCTTGTATGTGGTATTGTTGTATTGTTGTATTCATGTGACATTGTATGTTATGTATGTATCCCCATCTATTATGTAATGTTGATGTAATGATATCCACCTTGCAAAAGCGTTTCAATATGCGGGTCTATCCTTGGTGGGACCGTCGAGTTCCTTTTGGATAGGGTCGCATATTGGGCGTGATAGGCAAGGTCCGAAGATGTGCCCCCTGAGCTCGCCGAACTATCTGCGGCCATTAAGCCCATTACGGGAGAGCCGGAGGAAGTAGTGTCATTGGCAACCATCATGAAGCCGGACCCTTCTCCGGACACTAGCTCCGAACCCTCGGAGTCAGCATCATGTGAGTTCGGCCAAGGAGTCTCCCCCTCGCCGTACTCCACGGGCTCTTTTCTCCCGGGCCAAACCTCGCCTTTAAGCGAGGCTCAGACTGTAATGCGATCCTCGTTATTCGAGGAGCAACGTCGAACTATGCCCAGCCGGACTAGGGGCTGAGAGTAGGATTTTTCCGTCCCACCCACCACCCACTTTATAGCCTTTGCCGAGGACTTAACCGACATTTTCGATTACGACTCCGAAGAAATCGACGGTATGGACGGCGATATCGGAGAAGAGCAAGCCTAGAACCCGACATTTACTGGACGCTGGACGGCCACCTATTCGTATGACGTGTACATGGTGGATACACCCAAAGAGAATAATGGCGATGACAAAGAAGACCCAGTTGAGGATAAACCTCCTGAGATACAGCCAAAGTGCCAACGATAGCGGCGCCGCTCCAAGTCACGCCGTGGAAAAGACAACAATACCGGCATAGGAGAAAACAATACTCTAGACGATGCCGAAGACAATGAAGACCCCGTCAAGCCAACCTCCGAACAGGACGAACGGGAAGACAGGCGAGTCAGCCCTGATGAACAGGCCGTAAACAAAGACTTAGAGGACAACAATTATCTTCCGCTCTTCGAGGATGAGGTGAGCCTCAGCAAGGAGGATTTTATCGTGCCTAAGGAACCTCTCGAGCAGGAGCGCTTTAAGCGCCGGCTAATAGCCACTACAAGGAGCCTGAAAAAGAAGCAGCAGCAGCTTCAAGCTGATCAAGATCTGCTCAATCATTGATGGCTAATGTCCTGGCGGCCGAGGAATACGGCCTCGAGCGCCCAACCAAAAATTACCCGAAGCGCAAATTGCTACCCCTATTCGATGACGAGGCACATGAGCCCATACCATCAGCGTGTAATGTGGCTGATCGACCACCACGTGGCCGGGACAAAGCGGCAACTCAAGCCGAACACCAGCCCGTACTACCTCGCCGTAAAGGCAGAGATAAAACAGCTCGGGGATATACATATGACCTGCGGCAGGACCTGGACAGTAGAGCAGGACAGACCAGATCGATCTATGGATCGCGGGGGCATGCCCGACACGCGACGATGGATACCTGGTTGAACGCGACAAGCATAATCACGCCGGGCCAAAACCGCACACGGACTCCATCCGAGCTACGTCGCGACGTGGCCTGATATAGAGGCGCTGCAAACCCCCTTTGCTTTAGCGATGAAGTAATGGAACACGAATTCCCAGAAGGGTTCAAAACGTGAACATCGAATCATATGATGGGACAACAAACCCCGCGTTATGGATCGAGGATTTTCTTCTCCATATTCATATGGCCCGTGGTGATGATCTTCATGCCATCAAATACCTCCCACTAAAACTCAAGGGACCAGCTCGGCACTGGTTGAACAGTCTGCCCGAAAAATCCATTGGCAGCTTGGGGACTTGGAAGACGCCTTCCTCGACAACTTCCAAGGTACATATGTCCGACCTCTGGATGCAGACGACTTAAGTCACATAGTTCAACAGCCCGAGGAGTCAGCCAGGAAATTCTGGACTAGGTTCTTAACTAAAAAGAACTAGATCGTCGACTGTCCAGATGCCGAAGCCCTAGCGGCTGTCGGTGTCAAAACCGGCGGATCTCGGGTAGGGGTCCCGAAGCGTGCGTCTAAGTCGATGGTAACAGGAGGCGGGGACACAATGTTTACCCGGTTCGGGCCCTTCGATGGAGGTAATACCCTACTTCCTGGTTGATTGATCTTGATGATATGAGTATTACAAGAGTTGATCTACCATGAGATCGTAGAGGCTAAACCCTAGAAGCTAGCCTATGATTACGATTGTTGTTGTCCTACGGACTAAACCCTCCGATTTATATAGACACCGGAGGGGGCTAGGGTTACACAGAGTCGGTTACAAGGGAGGAGATCTACATATCCGATTTTCCTAGCTTGCCTTCCACGCAAAGGAGAGTCTCATCCGGACATGGTACGAAGTCTTCAATCTTGTATCTTCATAGTCCAACAGTCCGGCCAATGTATATAGTCTGGCTATCCGAGTACCCCCTAATCAAGGACTCCCTCAGTAGCCCCTGAACCAGGCTTCAATGACGATGAGTCCAACGCGCAGATTGTCTTCGGCATTGCAAGGCGGGTTCTTCCTCTGAATACTCCATAGAAGATTTTTGAACACAAGAATAGTGTCCGGCTCTGTAAAACAAATTCCACATACCACCGTAGGCAGTATAATATTTCACAAATATGATCTGCTGACAACTTTCATAGTGTGACACCACGCCACAGCCTGGTCATTATTCAAACCGTTTTTCTCAACCAGCTACCGCACATATTGCGAGGCAGTTTTGTTGGCAGGTCTTGTCGAAGCAGAGATCGTGTCCCCTTATCACGAGATTCTCATCAATACGCGTGTGGGTAACCTAACCGCACCATCAATCACGACGCTTGGGGAATAAGCGACTTTACCAGGCAAGTGGGGAGGCGCACGGTTTCAACCGCCCTTATAAAGGAACAAGGACTCCTCCTTTTCACCCACGCCTTCTTCTTCCCAGCCCTTCCATTCTCGCGCACTCGAGCTCCAGCGCCCAAGTTCGCATTTCCTCCGCAAAACCACTCCAAACATGTCCGGAGCGGGAGGCAAGTGGATGGTCTCCTCTGTTATGGAGGAGAACATTACGAAGCTCCGGGAAGCCGGATACCTGGCCGCAGATATCGCGCACCGGCTCCCAGACGCGGGGCAGATTGTCCCAACCCCCGAACCCCACAAAAGGGTTGTATTCCTTACCCACTTCATCCGCGGGCTGGGATTTCCCCTCCACCCCTTTGTCCGCGGGCTCATGTTCTACTACGGGCTGGACTTCCATGATCTGGCCCCTAATTTCATCCTCAACATCTCGGCGTTCATCGTGGGTGTGCGAAACCTTCCTCGCATCAAGCCCCACTTCGCCTGTGGTGAAGACCTTCAACGTTAAACCGAAGGTGGTGGTCGTCCAGCAAGCGGAGTGCGGAGGCGCCATGGTGGGCAAAATGCCCAACGTCACCTGGCTCGAAGGCTCCTATGTGGAGACCGTAAAGGGGTGGCAATCGGGGTGGTTCTACATCACCGAGCCGCGCGACACCAACTGGGTGGCGGCCCCTGAATTTCGATCCGGCATCCCCACGCGGCTCACCTCCTGGAAAGAGAAGGGCCTATCCTGGGGTTCATCGGTGGAGCTGACCGGACTCCAGAACTACGTCAAAAACATGATTAGCAAGAAAATCAAGCTTGTCAACATGGTCCAAGTCATGCTCTTCTGCCAGATCCTCCCGTGTCAAAGAAGGGCGTTCAATATGTGGGAGTTTGACCCGGCTAAGCACCAGACTCTACGAGAGCTCTTCGACACAACACACCGGAACATCTGGAAGGTGATGTTTAAGTCTGCCGAGGTACCTCCTCCCCTCACCGAGGATTGCGGACTCAGCGCACAGCGCCTCGCCAATCCGGTAAGATCCTTATATCTCATAAGATGTTTCTTTCCCAGTATAATCATGCGAGGATCTAAGCCTCCACGCCATTTAACAGATTGGTCGCGACAATGAGCGGATTGATTGTCCGGCCCCACTGCCTGAAGATCCAGCAAGGGCTCTCTTAACGGAGATGCTGGTTCCGGCGCGCTATGAGGCGCCGGAGAAGAAGGCCAAGAAGAAGGCCACGGGGACCAGTAAAGGTCTGCGGCGCAAGACTCATCGTCCGATAACACCGAGGTGCCCTCCTCCCACGAAAACGAGGAGGAGGAAGAGGAAAGTTCTCCCCCCCCCCCAGCCGGGGAAACAAGAAAAGGAAGGCCGCCCCGTCTAGGGAGGCCGAAGGGTCCAAGAAGGAAAGGACTCTCCCTCCGGATTGCGCCACAACAGCCGCTTTCAGCGATGAGGAGTGGTTACCCAGGGACAAGCCCCTGGCGAAGTCGTAAGTATCCGGACACCATAATAGTTCCGGTATATTTTGTCTTATTGCCTCTTATCATGCCAAACATGATCATGCAGTCCCTCCAAAGCCCATATCGACGTATCCTCTTTGAATGAGTCCTTGGGCCAGTCGGAGATGAACAACGATTCACTCCCGACCGCCTCCTCCGCTCGCCCTACGGCCGACGCCGAGGTGTTGTCTCAAAGGCGCTGAATCAAGGGAGGTGGTTGGAGGTGCCCCTGCGACGCCCTGACCACAGGGGCAGCAAGTTTGGCCCTAGCCGAATCTGCACGGAACCTCCAGTGGTTCCGGACTCTATCAGACGACCCCTCGCTAAGGGGGGGAAGCCGGCTATGCCGATGGCCTCTGTCCATCCAGAGGCATTGGACAACTTGCTGGAAGCGCTTCGCGGTGCTTCCATTGACGAAGAGCACCGCACTGTCATGAGTGCGGTGGTCAAGAAGGTTCGATCCGCAAAGCGGACTGGTCAAGCTCGTGCCGACCTCCTAACAGGCTTTGAGGTAAGTAATCAAATTATAAGAAAATATTACAGCATAGACAGTAGTCCCTGATGCTCTGTTGGTCGTTCGCAAAGAAAGGCCAAACAGAGGATCAAATAATAATCACAGGAGTCTAATCAGAATATTTCTATGTGAATAAGCAGGCTTCGCTGCTGGCCGCTGCCGCTCATACTGCGGAGGTCTCCGCACTGAAGCGGGACCTTGAGCGGTGCAAGGAAGAGCTCGGTCTTACCAAGAGGCAGCTCAAAGAGAACAAAGGTAAGTTATACCTTGTCTGTATATTGATAAAGAAAAAAGAAGGTGGTTGTTTATAGGATCGTCATGAGTTTTGCTAGGGGCCACAACCGAAGTGGCGGCCCTGAAGAAGGCGCTGTCCGAGGCCGAAGACAAAGCGGCCAAGGAGCGAGCCGAGCACGAGAAGCAAGAGGCCCGAGTCGGCGAGGTTCAGCAAGAGCTCCAGGATTTCATCAAAAAATACGAGTCCTTGGAGCGTGACTCTAAGACGCAAGGGTCCGAGCTTGCGAAGGCCGTCGAGAATGCACAAAATGCCAAGGCCGAAGCTCTTTGGGGCTATTAAAACAAGTTTGTTAATGGTGTAGCTCTTTGGTTCCATCTTTTGGTTTCTAGATTGTCTGAGTGATGATTAAGGGTCTATCTATTTTGGGTTTTGGTTTGAACAAGGTTTATAAGGTATTTTTCAGTCACACATGCACAAAACTTAGCTGACCTATCTATTTAATATATAATACTTTAGTCACATATGTAGGGTTTGATCTATAAGTAGTTGTTTTGTTCATCCAAAATATATGAGATAATTGGGGTAGCTTCCTAATATTATTTTAAGGTTAAACAATTGTACAAAATACGGATCCTTCATTTAAATAGACCATTTATTTATTTATTTATTAGGATAAAGAATTTATAAGTAACATTAGCAGATCCAAAATGGTATAATCCAGGTAGCTTCCTAATATTTTTAACCTGTTCTTTCTTACAAATTTTCAAGTGCTCTACATAAATATAAATGCCTCATTTAAATAGATCATTGATTTACTTAACTTTAAGTGCAAATAATTGATAATTAAAGTTCTGTCCGTCCAAAAAATGTACTTCTTCTATAAACTAATATAAGATATTTCGGATCAATAAAGTAGTGATCTAAATGATCTTACATTAGTTTAAAAATGGAGTATGACATAAGTAGGGTATCTTCATAATAATATTCTAAAGGGTGCATAAAGATTGTCAAGAGTCTTACTCAAATATGAACTCCCCATTTTACATAGAACCATATTTCAATGAACTTTGAGGGTAAAGATTTTGTAATTAGTTTTTTCGATCCAACAAAAATGAGACATTCACTGTAGGCTTAAATATCATTTTAAGGTTATATACAGATTTCAACAGATATACACAAATATGAATCTCTCATTTTAATTGATCCTTCAGTTATTTATAGCATATTTGAAGTAGGGATGTTCGCAACTCATATACGGTAAAACCTAGCTAATATCCATGTGAAGGTTATACTTTTTTTTAACTTTCTTAGGTTGTACTAGCAAATGCTCTTTTCTTTAAATGGCTACGTTTACGAGCATGTAAGGCTATGATGCATTAACAATTTTTTTTAAAACTAGAGAGAAAAGATTTGCCTCATCCATTAATTAAGAAGAAGAGAATTGCCATTTATTTCAAAAAATCAGGAAAAAACCATCACAACCCGTTGAGCGACGACACAAGATATCCGACAAACATCTCTGTGAAAGCCTCGTCAAGGTAGTACAATGGATTCATCATCATCACTTCTCCCCGAACAAGCATCATCGACATCCCTTATATCTGAGCAAGCAACTTTGACTTCGTTGTAGACGATCACCGACCCAGCCCACACCACAGGGTTTGTGTGGAAGCACATAAAGATCCGTGCCAATCACCCAGCGATCCACGGCGAGGAAAACACAACTTTGATTTTAGTGAAGAGTTATGAAGTAGAACTATGCAAGGTTGACGCATTGGAAGTCACCAAACAGACCACTATCGCTAGTCATCGTTGCCACTCGGACCCCATTGCTGTTGCTCTGACTTCCCTACAACAAATGACCTTAGGCAATCCTGTGGACGCACCAAAGAAGATCCAACTATCTCAACTATTTCCACAACTCCAACATCGCTCGCCCCATTGTTGTTTCCCAAAAAGCCCCGACTCCAAACCCCCGAAGGTACTGAGCCCAAACATTTGAAGCCGTATGGATACTCATATCTGCAAATGGCTAAGATTGAGAATTGAGGAATTATTGAAGAATTCACCAATACAATCCTCTACTAGCCCGCTTGCTTCACCTGTGTTGTTAGTGAGATCCATAGATATGGATAGAGTCTTTCTTGCTTAGTAAATAAGAGTATGCGCGCTACGACTTACGCAATGGATCATCAGGTAACCAACCCGGCACATCAAATTTCGATGAACAACTTGGAGGTATGGCAACGTCATCCACTGGCCCCGCTTGCCGATGCCCAGTTCTAAAGATGATACCCCCAAGGAGGGATGTAATGCCAAAGCGCCGCCATCGTCTGATCACACAGATCTAGGTTTGTCAGCTTGACCTCGATGGTGCCAAGAAGAAGGAAAGGATGCTCCAAAGCATCCTCATCGCCAGCTTCGGTCACGATTGGAGACACGAGTTTCTCCTTGGTCACTCTCCTCGATCTCCCCGAGCCCTGCACACCATGCATCGACAAGCCCACCAAAGCCCCCCGCTCAAAAATCCAACCGTATCTAGTCCGCCCACACCAACTCCTTTCCAGCCCATTGCACGGCAACCTTCATGATCCCATAATAGATCCCACTGATCGGAGAAGCATGCTTTGGGTTAGTGCCCCTTGTCGTTGTGCGCTGTGCCGGATCCAGTGAGAACCATGCTAGCCAGCATGATGCACCCCTTGTCAACGACCATCTCCTCTTTGACCACACTCCTCGGATCCAAGGGACATTCCAGCCATGGCACGTCGCCACACCACGATCACAGCCAAAGCACGCCTGCAGCTCCAACCCTCATCTAGGCCGCCCGGCCGCAGCACCAACTGCACCACTCTCGCACTCTGCTTCACTAAGCACAACTACATGACCCCTTGTCGGTGCACGGGCGAGAGCGCTAGATCCACATTGCTGGGGTGACCATGCACACTCGTGTCGCGCCGCCAGATCCACACCACCCTGTGCCAACCAACTTTGTCGGCGCGCCTTCGCATGCTCACGGGCGACACACCTCCAACCCCTTGCTGTCACAGGCCCAATTGTGCCACGCCGAGCCCCGCACCTCCATTAAGCAAGCTTCCCCACGTACCGCTCATGCTCCTCGTGAGATGGAGAGAGGGCCTTGCCGCCGCCGCATGGGCTTTGCCCTCTGACGGTACGAATAGGGGTACAATGGGTTGGGGGTGGCGGCTGCGACGGTTTAGGGTTGCTTCTAGGCCGCCGTGGGTTAGCGACACAAGGAGAGATGGGGGAGAAGGAAATTTCTAGGAGTATTCCCTCCGTTCGAAATTACTTGTCTCGGAAATGGATGTATCTAAAACTAAAAAGTTCTAGATACATCCATTTCCGAGACAAGTAATTCCGAACGGAGAGAATATATGTTACTGAAAGTTCCATTCGAACTTAGAACGAGCTTGAAGCGATTAACGAGACTTTGTTCTCTTTTAGACGTTTCTGAATAATCTACCGCGCAAGATCTATGGTCTTCCCATGGAACAGATGGAAAAAAAGTGGATTCCATACTGTAGTCGAGTTCATAATGTCCTCGCTACTCGATACTCGTTCAGTGCCCATTCGTGCAGAGCCGTACACACACTTACAACCCACAATAATTGACAATATAGATATGCTCTTCACTGCATACGCACGGTGCATAACGTGCATAACTAAATACGACGACGGTCGAAGGGTATGCATCTATGCATGGCAACGTACGTTTGGGAGAGTACATCTAGCTCCTACGTGGCTACTTACATTGCTCTCGATCTGAAAGCTAGTAATTGACACTCTCTCCGTTCGGAATTACTTGTCACAAAAAAGGATGTATCTATAACTAAAATGCATCTAGATACATTCATTTTTTGGATGAGTAATTCCAAACGGAGGGAGTACTAGTTATTTTATAGGGACATTTGCATTTGTGCCCCTAACTCGAACCCACTACTCAGATTTGCCCCTAATTTCGAAGCATGCTTAAATTTGCCCCTCCGACGTTAGTTGCACTTATAGAAATACCCTTCCGTGCCGTTTCCGTCTAGTAAAAGCCGTTTGACTGTTATCTGGCCGTTCCTTTGACATTTTTGCCCCTGTCTCAATGTGTCACTTGCTGGTGGGGCCCACTCTCAAAAAATAAAACAATAAACCCCTTTCTCTCACCCCCTCTCCCTCACACACTTACATGTGGGGCCAATCTAAAAAAACTATTTCTTTCTCTCTTACCTCTTCCTGGCTGCCCAACGACGGGCCGACGACCACTGTTTCTCTCCACTCCGGCGAGAGTGCCGAACGGGCGCCGCCTCCACCGCTTGTCTCCCCTGTCGCCGCAGCCCTCTCGCCGTCCTTCTCTCTCCGCCACTCTCCCTCGTTCTCTCTCCCCTCCTCTAGCCCTCTCCCGCAAGCTCATCGGAGGCCGCCCCATCGCCCTCGTCTGTCCAGCACATGGCGAACGACAGCCCCAAGCTTCACCACCTCGCTAGGACGATCTTACAACATGACATTGTCATCCCGACCTACCAATTTGAACAGACAAGTCCAGGACCGAGCGCCTGGACGCATCTTCCCCGCCTCCGGCCTCGGACCGCCGCCTTCGATTGGATGCCGTTGAAGCACGTCGGCCGATCCCAGTCGCTCTCCGGGCGTCCTGATGTACAGCAGAAACCATGGGCATCCTCCATAGCAAGCCCCATGATCTAGGGTCGTCTTCCCCGCGAGCTCCGAGATCTGCCATGGCCGCCATGGTCGAAGTCCTCGCTCTGGTCTTCCCTGAGCCCTAGCGGCGTCTCCGTCGTGCTCCTAGTGAGCTTGTTAATGTCACACAACCTTCCCCTCTCTCCCCTTGCATCGTAGGTCCCCCACTTGCGCCGCCCAAAGCCACTGCGGGAATGGTCGCTGCCGTTCGCTCCGGCGACCATATGGTCCGAAGAATTCATCCCTAATCAACAGTTAATTGAAACAAACTATTCAGAAATATTGTTAAGCCAATGACAATGGGCCCAATACCTAGTTTGATTAGTCTTTTTCTTTTTCTTCTTTCTAGATTGGCCCCACCTGTAAGTGTGTGAGGGAGAGGGGGTGAGAGAAAGGGTTTTTTGTTTTAATTTTTGAGAGTGGGTCCCACCAGCAAGTGACACATTGAGACAGGGGCAAAAATGTAAAAGGAACGGCCAGATAACAGTCAAACGGCTTTGACTAAACGGAAACGGCACGGAAAGGTATTTTTATAAGTGCAACTAACGGCGGAGGGGCGAATTTGAGCATGCTTCAAAATTAGGGGCAAATCTGAGTAGTGGGTTCGAGTTAGGGGCACAAATGCAAATGTCCCTATTTTATACGATGTGAAATCATAATCACGTAGGTAACGTACGTCCAATATGCTCGGTATATATTATTGTATTCGGCGAGATGTACATCGTGCAGGTGCATACAAACCTGTAGCAGCTGAGCAAATGCAGACTGCAAGGTTCAAAATCAATACCGTGGTATGTAGATATACTTGTTAATAACTATTACTAGCAGTGTACACTATTATAGCCTAAGAAATCTAGATGTGATTTTCCCAAAACATTCAAGAGCATCTCCAGCATCACCGGCCGGTACTACCCCCTGTACTCGTTGAGGCATTGCAACCAACGATGGTGTACTATAGCATATACTTTCTCCATCTCAATATAAGTATCTCAACTTTATACTAATTTTAATACAAAGTTGTACTAAGTTTAGGACGGTTATTTTGGGACGGAGGGAGTATTTAAGAGCATAGCATAGCAGATTCCCTATTCTAAAAGTTCAAAATATTTAACTTATTTTATTTATTTGTAATCTTCAACGGATTATAAGCGTTTCTTCACCTAGCGGACCTCCAACAACTATTTTTGTTGAAGACATTGTTTTTGACATAAACTCATTTAAAAGACACATTTAAACTAGTTCATTGCATAATTTGACTTAAAGTGACAAAATAACATCATACATACATAACACAATTAAACAGTCCGCTGCCTACTACATTAACACTACATTGACATCGAACTATAGGTTAAGCATCGAAATTAAACAAAAAAGTACATACTAGATAGCTTTACTCGTTGTCGCCTAAACTAAGAACATCAATGCAATGGCTCCCACAAGAAAAACAAATACTGATGACCCAAGGACTATGAACTGAATCACCACAACAACTAGGTGTGCAAGGCCAAGCTTCTTAAATTTCTTTCTTTGGTCTTGCATCTCGTTGATTTGGGCTTGCTTGTCGTTGATTTGGATTTGCTTCTCGTTGATTTGGACTTGCTTCTCGTGTGTGTCTACCAGCACATCATCAAGTTTCTCTCTCAGTGATCGATAGTAGTAGTCTTTTTACATAAAGCTTCACTAAATCGACCCATATGCATGTGTTGCAAGCGAATCCTCTCTGCATGTGTGTAATGTTTTAAGCAATGAGTTGTATACCTAATTGCAAACATAAAGAGATATGGGTTATACCTTGCTTTCGCGGCCACTAGAAGAGAAGAAGTTTCACTTGGGATTGCTTAGTATGTACGAGGATTTTTGAAAAACATTCTACTTGCAGCCGCAAAGGAGCACCAGAGGGTTCATTAGAATTGGGGAGGCATCGCCGCCGGCGTTATACGATTTGTCTGTGGATTCGACGGATGCACTGATGCAGCACGATGATTCGTCGGAGTGCGTACTCTAGGAAGGGGAGCTCAAGGCCGAGCTGATGGGAGCGATGTGAGATCAGCCACGCCGTCGGCGAAGAAGGAACATTTCGGTGCCGTCAACTGGCGTGGTATGATGCGCGGGGCTCCATCTACTTCCCCAACCTCACGCGGTTCAATTTTCAGCAACATCGGGGTTTGCCATAGACAGACCGAGCCTTTGCGGCAATGATAACGCCCACGACGAATCCAACCGAATCCGGCACTAATGAGAAAGGAGAAAGTGGGGGAAAGGGTGCTAGGGCTGCGACATGGCCGAGGAGTGGCGCCATGGGTGGCTGGGTGGCATAAGGGGCAGTAAACTTCAAGGTGGGAGGGAACGGCACTGGTTGCAGGTTGCGCGACCTCCGCTAGAGTTATCCTAAGAGTTGCCCTTGTTGGATTAAATTTAGTCCAAATGATGTCTTTTTAAGGGATGGAAAGTTATAATTTTAAGGACTTAAGTGTATCGGGGATCTGCTAGCTAGGGGTTGAATCCCTAAACGAATTGTTTTGGCCTCAAATGTAGCTTTTAGGAGGTGTGCTAAAGATGCTCTAATTAGGGCATCTCTAATCCATTCCCAAAACCTAATATGGGGAAGTAAATTTTGATTTGGGCAATTAAGGCCCAACTAGCCCATCCCCAAAAGTTTAATTGCCCATATTTAGCTTTTTCTCTAATCCCTCCCCAGACTCACCTTGTGTGGGAGCTTGTATCCACTGGGTCTGCCCTTGTTTAGCTTTTCTCTCCAAACCCCTCCCCCACCACCTATCCTTTTTTTCCTCTTGGGTGGGCAAGTCTTAGTAAAAATGGGGAATTACCTTGCCCCCGTCGACCACATCACTACCCTTACAACCTGCGACACCGACCGTCCACCACCCCAGTGACCGGGAAAATGGAGGACCCGAACCATGTCGCGCCTCCGACCGCCCTCTCTGGCATCAGAATCATGCTGATGGCATGGAAGTTGTCCTCTGCGAAAAACATGCCACAAAAATCTGTCGTATTCTCATTGTCATTCCTCTGGAAGAGCTGGGGCCAGCGGTGACGCCCAAAGAAAGCTATGACGGCAACATATTCCATGCCAACACAACGACGCGCAAGCTAGGGCAACAAAAGAGGTTGGCATCCTCATTGGGCTTAGCACTCTCCGCCTGTCGGTGTTCAACCTCGGCGGCAACATGCACGAGGAACATGTTGGTTACTGATGACCCATAAGTATAGGGGATCGCAACAGTCTTCGAGGGGGTAGTATTTCACCCAAGTTTGTTGATACGACACAAAGGGAGCCAAAGAATTTTTATTAGTAGCACAGTAATATGATATTGGTGATAGTAGAGTAACAGTAATAGTAGCAGCAGTAGTAGCAAGTTTGCAAGTATGGCAGAAGTAACTGAAACAGTGACAATAGCAGAAAAGCATAGGCATGGAGTAGCGATGGGGTGTTCAGATGAGATTCAATATGTAATAGTCATAACCTAGAGCGATACATACTAGCTCCAATTAATGAATCTTATGTAGGCATGTACTCCATATGTAGTCATAGTGTTTGTGATAAGAACATGCATAACATCTTTTGTCCTACCCTCCCGTGGCAGCGGGGTCGCATCGGAAACTAAGAGTAATTAAGACACTTCTTTTAATGGAGAACCAGAACAAATCATTAATACATAGTGAATACATGAACTCCTCAAATTACAGTCATCCCCATAGAGTATCCCAATTATTGTCACCTTGGGGTCTAGGGTTCAGAACAATAATATGTGCATACAACTCGCACGTAAGACCAATGACGTAAATATATTCATGAAAAGATAATAGCTTCAGATTTGAAATCATGGCATTCCGCGGCCCACCATCTCTAGAGACGACCGTTCTGACGCTGTTCGTCCACCTCAATCATTGTGTCGGGTACGCCCGTGCTCGCCTTAATGCGCCCGATCCACTCCCCTCCTCTCCGGCGGTCGTCGTGATCTCCTTGCCGGAGAACCACCGGTGACAGAGCCGCCCACCTCTATTTCTCTCTCTCCCTCTCTCAACCTGACAGCTGGCCCACCCGTCAGTCCGTCTCTCTCTCTCTCTCTCTCGCCCGAAGGGGTAAGTGGAGGTGTATCCTTAAAATATACCTTCGACGTGGCCTCTTATGGAATTTCTGAATTTCAGTTAGATTCATATATTTTGACTCAACTTTGACCAGCAATATCTCCTAATTTATAAGTCCAAATGAGTTGATTCTTTTTGCACTAGTTTTTTTATGAGCTAACCTTTCTCCATGCAGAAGTTGATAATTTTCTTGCTATATATATTTTCTGGTGCAATAAAAGGCTTTATGTGACATTTTCTTTTTGCATTTTCAAATATTTTCAGAAGGTTCTGATTGCCTTGGAGAAGACCAGGAGTATTGTGACACTCCTCTGAACTAACGCAAGCCACAACAACCATTTGCAAGGATGGCATAGCAATAGAGATGATTTTTACTTGAATTAAAATTCATTTAAGTGCATTTAATTGATATAACTTGCTATATGAACCCTTATGCATATTATTTCATTCATGTTATATCTTGGCAGCAACATACATGTCATCTTGATATTATTTGCAGTATAGAGCATGCTATATGTTTATGCTTATGATAATGCATTTACTTTTCACATTTATGACCCGTGCATTTCATTTCATACTATGACTCGATTCATTTTAAATTCAAGTTACACATGATATTACTTCAACTTGAACAAGTTGTTGATCGAGTCATGGTGCCACCGAATCAAGCTCACCAGTGCAACCACACTTTCCTGGATGGGGGCTTTAATTCGGTTTATTGTGATGCCTCTCGCCGGTGCCTCCAACCAGGGAAGGTTGTGTGCCGCGCTGCCCTGGCCCGGTAGGCAGCCATAACCTTGTGTGCCCAAAGTTGTATGGTATCATTGTCCCTGCTTGGGACCAATTTTGTTTTGCCATAACAGTGGCCGGCCACGAAGGTGGCAGATGTCCAGAGTGGGCATCCGGGCCCACCCATGACTTAGCCCAAAGGGGAGTTTGTCAGAGTGGCTATGAGAGTGTCATGCAATATATTGGTTTTGTCGGAATGTCGTTGGTCCACCCGAATGGGAGCACGAGGCCATGAATTCCATGGTGTGGGTACAGTGTACTAACGTCTGTAGAGTGTATAATCTATCTATAGCCGCATCCTCGGTTATGGACACAGGTCGTACTAGGTCACACCGTGGGTCAATAGTAATAACTAATCTGCACACTAAATATTTTGACATGGCACATACAGAAGTTAGTCCCGTAATGACCACGATGTTGGTTTCGGAAGTGATCTAGTGAGGATCACGATGGTAAGTTGATAATATGGGTTCCGTGTTGGGGAACGTAGCAATTTCAAAAACATTCCTACGCACACGCAAGGATCATGGTGATGCATAGCAACGAGAGGGGAGAGTGTTGTCCACGTACCCTCGTAGACCGAAAGCGGAAGCGTTAGAACAACGCGGTTGATGTAGTCGTACGTCTTCACGATCCGACCGATCCAACTACCGAACGTACGGCACCTCCGAGTTCAGCACACGTTCAGCTCGATGACGATCTCCAGACTCCGATCCAGCAGGGTGTCGGGGAAGAGTTCCGTCAGCACGACGACGTGGTGACGGTGATGATGTTCTACCGACGCAGGGCTTCGCCTAAGCACCACTACGATATGACCGAGGTGGAATATGGTGGAGGGGGGCACCACACACGGCTAAGGAACGATCATGAAGATCAACTTGTGTGTCATGGGGTGCCCCCCTGCCCCCGTATATAAAGGGGGGAGGGTGGGGGGTGCGGCCGGCACCTAGGGGTGCGCCTGGAGGAGTCCTACTCCCACCGGGAGTAGGACTCCCCCCTCTTGCCTTGTTGGAGAAGGAAAGGGTAAGGGGGAAAGAGGAAAGGGGGGCGCCGCTCCCCCTTCCTTGTCCTATTCGGACTAGGGGGGAGGGGGCGCGTGGCCTTCCCTGGCTGGCTCTCCTCTTCTCCCTTAGGGTCCATGTAGGCCCATTAACCCCCCGGTACTCCGATAAAATCCCGATTTCACCCGGAACGATTCCGATATCCAAATATAGGCTTCCAATATATCAATCTTTATGTCTCGACCATTTTGAGACTCCTCGTCATGTCCGTGATCACATCCGGGACTCCGAACAACCTTCGGTACATCAAAAACTATAAACTCATAATATAACTGTCATCGTAACGTTAAGCGTGCGGACCCTACGGGTTCGAGAACTATGTATACATGACCTAGAGCTGTTTCCGGTCAATAACCAATAGCGGAACCTGGATGCTCATATTGGCTCCTACATATTCTACGAAGATCTTTATCGGTCAAACCGCATAACAACATATGTTGTTCCCTTTGTCATTGGTACTTTACTTGCCCGAGATTCGATCGTCGGTATCCAATACCTAGTTCAATCTCGTTACCGGCAAGTCTCTTTACTCGTTACGTAATACATCATTTCGTAACTAACTCATTAGTTACATTGCTTGCAAGGCTTATAGTGATGTGCATTACCGAGAGGGCCCAGAGATACCTCTCCGACAATCGGAGTGACAAAACCTAATCTCGAAATACGCCAACTCAACATGTACCTTTGGAGACACCTGTAGAGCTCCTTTATAATCACCTAGTTACGTTGTGACGTTTGGTAGCACACAAAGTGTTCCTCCGGTAAACGGGAGTTTCATAATCTCATAGTTATAGGAACTTTGTATAAGTCATGAAGAAAGCAATAGCAACATACTAAACGATCAAGTGCTAAGCTAACAGAATGGGTCAAGTCAATCAAATCATTCTCCTAATGATGTGATCCTATTAATCAAATGACAACACATGTCTATGGCTAGGAAACATAACCATCTTTGATTAATGAGCTAGTCAAGTAGAGGCATACTAGTGACATTTAGTTTGTGTATGTATTCACACATGTATCATGTTTCCGGTTAATACAATTATAGCATGAATAATAAACATTTATCATGATATGGGGAAATAAATAATAACTTTATTATTGCCTCTAGGGCATATTTCCTTGATCTCCCACTTGCACTAGAGTCAATAATCTAGATTACACAATAATGATTCTAACACCCATGGAGTCTTGGTGCTGATCATGTTTTGCTCGTGGAAGAGGCTTAGTCAACGCAGCGTCGCAACATTCAGATCCATATGTATCTTGCAAATCTCTATGTCTCCCACGGACTTGGTCCCGGATGGAATTGAAGCGTCTCTTGATATGCTTGGTCCTCTTGTGAAATCTGGATTCCTTTGCCAAGGCAATTGCACCAAGATTGTCACGAGAAGATCTTCATTGGTCCCGATGCACTAGGTATGACACCTAGATCGGAAATGAACTCCTTCATCCAGACTCCTTCATTTGCTGCTTCCGAAGCAGCTATGTACTCCGCTTCGCATGTAGATCCCGCCACGACGCTTTGTTTAGAACTGCACCAACTGACAGTTCCACCGTTCAATATAAACACGTATCCGATTTGCGATTTAGAATCGTCCGGATGAGTGTCAAAGCTTGCATCGACGTAACCATTTACGACTAGCTCTTTGTCACCTCCATAAACGAGAAACATATCCTTAGTCCTTTTCAGGTATTTCAGGATATTCTTGACCGCTGTCCAGTGATCCACTCCTAGATTACTTTGGTACCTCCCTGCTAAAGTTATTGCTAAGCATACATCAGGTCTGGTACACAGCATTGCATACATGATAGAGCCTATGGCTGAAGCATAGGGAACATCTTTCATTTTCTCTCTATCTTCTGCTGTGGTCGGGCATTGAGTCTGACTCAACTTCACACCTTGTAACACGGGCAAGAACCCTTTCTTTGCCTGATCCATTTTGAACTTTTTCAAAATTTTATCAAGGTATGTGCTTTGTGAAAGTCCAATTAAGCGTCTTGATCTATCTCTATAGATTTTGATGCCCAATATGTAAGCAACTTCACCGAGGTCTTTCATTGAAAAACTTTTATTCAAGTATCCCTTTATGCCATCCAGAAATTCTATATCATTTCTAATTAACAATATGTCATCTACATATAATATCGAAATGCTCTGAGCTCCCACTCACTTTCTTGTAAATCAAAGCTTCTCCAAAATCTGTATAAAACCATATGCTTTGATCACACTATCAAAGCGTTTATTCCAACTCGAGAGGCTTGCACCAGTCCATAAATGGATCATTGGAGCTTGCACACTTAGCACCTTTTGGATCGACAAAACCTTCCGGTTGCATCATATACAACTCTTCTTCCGTAAATCCATTCAGAATGCAGTTTTGACATCCATTTGCCAAATTTCATAATCATAAAATGCGGCAATTGCTAACATGATTCAGACAGACTTAAGCATCGCTATGGGTGAGAAAGTCTCATCGTAGTCAACCCCTTGAACTTGTCGAAAACCTTTCGCAACAAGTCGAGCTTTGTAGACAGTTACATTACCATCAGCGTCAGTCTTCTTCTTGAAGATCCATTTATTTTCTATGGCTTGCCGATCATCGGGCAAGTCAACCAAAGTCCATACTTTGTTCTCGTACATGGATCCCATCTCAGATTTCATGGCCTCAAGCCATTTTGCGGAATCTGGGCTCATCATCGCTTCCTCATAGTTCGTAGGTTCGCCATGGTCAAGTAACATGACTTCCAGAATAGGATTACCGTACCACTCTGGTGCGGATCTTACTCTGGTAGACCTACGAGGTTCGGTAGTAACTTGATCTGAAGTTTCATGATCAATATCATTAGCTTCCTCACTGATTGGTGTAGTTGTCATAGGAACCGGTTCTTGTGATGAACTACTTTCCAATAAGGGAGCAGGTATAGTTACCTCATCAAGTTCTACTTTCCTCCCACTCACTTCTTTCGAGAGAAACTCCTTCTCTCTGAATTTAGCAACAAAAAATCTTGCCCTCAGATCTGTGATAGAAGGTGTACCCAATAGTCTCTTTTGGGTATCCTATGAAGACACATTTCTCCGATTTGGGTTCGAGCTTATCTTGTTGAAGTTTCTTCACATAAGCATCGCAGCCCCAAACTTTAAGAAACAACAACTTTGGTTTCTTGCCAAACCACAGTTCATAAGGCGTCGTCTCAACGGATTTTGATGGTGCCCTATTTAACATGAATGCGGCCGTCTCTAAAGCATAACCCCAAAACGATAGCGGTAAATCAGTAAGAGACATCATAGATCGCACCATATCTAGTAAAGTACGATTACAACGTTCGGACACACCATTTCGTTGTGGTGTTCGGGTGGCGTGAGTTTGAAACTATTCGCATTGCTTCAAATGTAAACCAAACTCGTAACTCAATATTCTCCTCCACGATCAGATCGTAGAAATTTTATTTTCTTGTTACGATGATTTTCCACTTCACTCTGAAATTCTTTGAACTTTTCAAATGTTTTAGACTTGTGTTTCATCAAGTAGATATACCCATATCTTCTCAAATCATATGTGAAGGTGAGAAAATAACGATACCCGCCGCGAGCCTCAATATTCATTGGACCACATACATCAGTATGTATGATTTCCAACAAATCAGTTGCTCGCTCCATAGTTCCGGAGAACGGCGTTTTAGTCATCTTGCCCATGAGGCACGGTTCGCAAGTACCAAGTGATTCATAATCAAGTGATTCCAGAAGTCCATCAGTATGGAGTTTCTTCATGCGTTTTACACCAATATGACCCAAATGGCAGTGCCACAAATAAGTTGCACTATCATTATCAACTCTGCATCTTTTGGCTTAAACATTATGAATATGTGTATCACTACTATCGAGATTCAATAAAAATAGACCACTCTTCAAGGGTGCATGACCATAAAAGATATTACTCATATAAATAGAACAACCATTATTCTCTGATTTAAATGAATAACCGTCTCGCATCAAACAAGATCCAGATATAATGTTCATGCTTAACGCTGGCACCAAATAACAATTATTTAGGTCTAAAACTAATCCCCATGGTAGATGTAGAGGTAGCGTGCCGACCGCGATCACATCGACTTTGGAACCATTTCCCACGCGCATCTTCACCTCGTCCTTAGCCAATCTTCGCTTAATCCATAGTCCTGTTTGAGTTGCAAATATTAGCAATGTAACCGGTATCAAATACCAGTGCTCTGCGAGCATTAGTAAGGTACACATCAATAACATGTATATCACATATACCTTTGTTCACCTTGCCTTCCTTCTTATCCGCCAAATACTTGGGGCAGTTCCGCTTCAGTCTCGATCGCTTGCGGTAGAAGCACTCGATTTTGTGCTTAGGTCCAGACTTGGGTTTCTTCTCTGAGCAGCAACTTGCTTGTTGTTCTTCTTCCCTTTACCCTTTTCTTGAAACTGGTGGTCTTATTGACCATCAACACTTGATGCTCCTTCTTGATTTCTACCTCTGCAGTTTTTAGCATTGCGAAGAGCTCGGGAATAGTCTTGTCCATCCCTTGCATATTATAGTTCATCACGAAGCTCTTGTAGCTTGGTGGCGATGATTGAAGAATTACATCAATGACACTATCATCGGAAGATTAACTCCCGGTTGAATCAAGTGATTATTATACCCAGACATTTTGAGTATATGTTCACCGATGAACTATTCTCCTCCATCTTACAACTATAGAACTTATTGGAGACTTCATATCTCTCAATCCGGGCATTTGCTTGAAATATTAACTTCAACTCTGGAACATCTCATATGCTCCATGACGTTCAAAACGTCGTTGAAGACCAGTTCTAAACCGTAAAGCATGGCACACTGAACTATTAAGTAGTCATCACTTTGCTCGCGCAGACATTCTTAACGTCGTCGATTGCATCTCAAGAGGCACTGGCACCCAGCGGTGCTTCCAGAGTAATTCTTACGTGCAGCAATGAGGATAATCCTCAAGTTACGGACCCAGTCCGTGTAGTTGCTACCACCATCTTTCAACTTAGCTTTCTCAAGGAACGAATTAAAATTCAACGGAACAACAACACGAGCCATCTATCTATAACAAACATAGACAAGCAAAATACTATCAGGTACTATGTTCATGATAAATTTAAGTTCAATTAATCATATTACTTAAGAACTCCCACTTAGACAGACATCTCTCTAGTCATCTAAGTGATCACGTGATCCAAATCAACTAAACCATGTCCGATCATCACGTGAGATGGAGTAGTTTCAATGGTGAACATCACTATGTTGATCATATCTACTATATGATTCACGTTCGACCTTTCGGTCTCCATGTTCCGAGGCCATATCTGTATATGCTAGGCTCGTCAAGTTTAACCTGAGTATTTCGCATGTGCAACTGTTTTGCACCCATTGTATTTGAACGTAGAGCCTATCACACCCGATCATCACGTGGTGTCTCAGCACGAAGAACTTTTGCAACGGTGCATACTCAGGGAGAACACTTCTTGATAATTAGTGAGAGAACATCTTAAAATGCTACCGTCAATCAAAGTAAGATAAGATGCATAAAGGATAAACATCACATGCAATCAATATAAGTGATATTATATGGCCATCATCATCTTGTGCTTGTGATCTCCATCTCCGGAGCACTGTCGTGATCACCATCGTCACCGGCGCGACACCTTGATCTCCATCGTAGCATCGTTGTCGTTACGCCATCTATTGCTTCTACGACTATCGCTACCGCTTAGTGATAAAGTAAAGCAATTACAGGGGCGTTGCATTTCATACAATAAAGCGACAACCATATGGCTCCTGCTAGTTGCCGATAACTTCGGTTACAAAACATGATCATCTCATACAATAAAATATAGCATCACGTCTTGACCATATCACATCACAACATGCCCTGCAAAAACAAGTTAGACGTCCTCTACTTTGTTGTTGCAAATTTTACGTGGCTGCTACGGGCTGAGCAAGAACCGTTCTTACCTACGCATCAAAACCACAACGATAGTTCGTCAAGTTAGTGTTGTTTTAACCTTCGCAAGGACCGGGCGTAGCCACACTCGGTTCAACTAAAGTTCGAGAAACTGACACCCGCTAGCCACCTTTGTGCAAAGCACGTCGGGAGAACCGGTCTCTTGTAAGCGTACGCGTAATGTCGGTCCGGGCCGCTTCATCCAACAATACCGTCGAAGCAAAGTATGACATGCTGGTAAGCAGTATGACTTGTATCGCCCACAACTCACTAGTGTTCTACTCGTGCATATAACATCTATGCATAAAACCAGGCTCGGATGCCACTGTTGGGGAACGTAGTAATTTCAAAAAAATTCCTACGCACACGCAAGGATCATGGTCATGCATAGCAACAAGAGGGGAGAGTGTTGTCCACGTACCCTCGTAGACCGAAAGCGGGAGCGTTAGAACAATGCGGTTGATGTAGTCGTACGTGTTCACGATCCGACCGATCCAAGTACCGAACGTACACCACCTCTGAGTTCAGCACACGTTCAGCTCGATGACGATCCCCGGACTCCGATCCAGGAGGGTGTCGGGAAAGAGTTCCGTCAGCACGACGGCGTGGTGACGGTGATGATGTTCTACCGACGCAGGGCTTTGCCTAAGCACCACTACGATATGACCGAGGTGGAATATGGTGGAGGGGGGCACCGCACACGGCTAAGGAACGATCACGAAGATCAACTTGTGTGTCATGGGGTGCCCCCCTGCCCCCGTATATAAAGGAGGGAGGGTGGGGGGTGCGGCCGACACCTAGGGGTGCGCCTGGATGAGTCCTACTCCCACCGGGAGTAGGACTCCCCTCTCTTGCCTTGTTGGAGAAGGAAAGGGGAAGGGGGAAAGTGGAAAGGGGGGCGCCCCCCCTTTCTCGTCCTCTTCGGACTAGGGGGGAGGGGGCGCGTGGCCTGCCCTGGCCGGCTCTCCTCTTCTCCCTTAGGGCCCATATAGGCCCATTAACCCCCCGGGGGGTGGGGGGTTCCGGTAACCCCCCGGTACTCCGGTAAAATCCCGATTTCACCTGGAACGATTCCGATATCCAAATATAGGCTTCCAATATATCAATCTTTATGTCTCGACCATTTCGAGACTCCTCGTCATGTCCGTGATCACATCCGGGACTCAACAACCTTGATACATCAAAAACATAAACTCATAATATAGCATCGCCATCGTAACGTTAAGCGTGCGGACCCTACGGGTTCGAGAACTATGTAGACATGACCTAGAACTGTTTCCGGTCAATAACCAATAGCGGAACCTGGATGCTCATATTGGCTCCTACATATTCTACGAAGATCTTTATCGGTCAAACCGCATAACAACATATGTTGTTCACTTTGTCATCGGTATGTTACTTGCCCGAGATTCGATCATCGGTATCCAATACCTAGTTCAATATCGTTACCGGCAAGTCTCTTTACTCGTTACGTAATACAACATTTCATAACTAACTCATTAGTTACATTGCTTGCAAGGCTTATAGTGATGTGCATTACCGAGAGGGCCCAGAGATACCTCTCCGACAATCGGAGTGACAAAACCTAATCTCGAAATACGCCAACTCAACATGTACCTTTGGAGACACCTGTAGATCTCCTTTATAATCACCCAGTTACGTTGTGATGTTCGGTAGCACACAAAGTGTTCCTCCGGTAAATGGGAGTTGCATAATCTCATAGTTATAGGAACTTTGTATAAGTCATGAAGAAAGCAATAGCAACATACTAAACGATCAAGTGCTAAGCTAACGGAATGGGTCAAGTCAATCACATCATTCTCCTAATGATGTGATCCCGTTAGTCAAATGACAACACATGTCTATGGCTAAGAAACATAACCATCTTTGATTAATGATCTAGTCAAGTAGAGGCATACTAGTGACATTTAGTTTGTCTATGTATTCACACATGTATCATGTTTCCAGTTAATACAATTATAGCATGAATAATAAACATTTATCATGATATGAGGAAATAAATAATAACTTTATTATTGCCTCTAGGGCATATTTCCTTCATTCCGAGGTAACCCGAGGTTGCAATTTCGTCCAAGGGACCAATGTCTCTGCACCACACGCACTTCATGGGTACTGTATCATGTTCATGCATTAAAACTGAATAAATGTTTTGTTATTGTTTGCCATATTTGCCTTGTTTGTTGCAAGCTTGCTAGTACATTCAATATACTCACCCGGCGTGTCATGCCAGTTTCATGAGATGCCATACCAGGAGTTGGAGTCGTTTCGTTCGTCGTGATCTTGGCCATTTCCAGCAGTGTCCCTATGAGATGGAGTTCTGCTATGTCGTCTTTTCGCTGTCACGTAGAAGTTTCATCGAGGCCCATGTTCTGCCAACTAAATAATGTACATAAGTTCAGCCGCACCATATGTGCCGCTTGTGTTGGGAAACGTTGCAGGGAAAACAAAAAAATTCTACGCACACGCAAGATCTATCCATGGAGATGCATAGTAACGAGGGGAAGTGTGTGTCTACGTACCCTTGTAGACCGTAAGCAGAAGCGTTTAGTAACGTGGTTGATGTAGTCGAACTTCTTTGCGATCCAACCAATTGAGTACCGAACGTACGACACCTCAGCGTTCAGCACACATTCAGCTCGGTGACGTCCACGCCTTCTTGATCCAGCAAGACGGCGAGGTAGTGGATGAGTTTCGGTAGCACGACGGCGTGGTGACGGTGATGGTGATGCTATCTCCACAGGGCTTCGCCTAAGCACTACGAAAATATGACCGAGGGTGTAAACGGTGGAGGGGACACCGCACACAGCTAAACAATTGTCGTGGTTATGTGTGGCACCCCATTCCCACATATATATAGGTGGGGGAGAGGGGTGAGGCCAAGGGGCGCCCCAAGTAGGGCCGAATGCTACTTGGGGTCTTCCCCAAGCTGCCCCCTTCCTTATTTGAGTGCGGGAGGAAGGCAGGAGGAGGAGGCGCCCCCCTTTCTTTTCTCTCAAGAGGAGGGAAAGGCAGGAGGGGCCACCCCTCCTCTTTCCTTCCCCTAGGGCCGACCTGCCAAGGAGAGGGGCGCGCCAGCCCCCTAGTGGGCTGGTCTATCCCTCCTTTGGCCCATTAGACCCATACACTTACGAAGTGTCAGGAACCCCTTCCGGCGACTGATGACTACGGTGCACTCAGGAACTCTTAGGTGTCCGAATACCATCTTCATATATATATATATATATATATATATATATATATATATATATATATATATATATATATATACATACCAATCTCTACCTCTCGACCATTTCAAGACTCCACGTCATGTCCGTGATCTCATCCGGGACTGCCAACAACATTCAGTCACCAAATCATATAACTCATATACCACTATATCATCAATGAGCTTTAAGCGTGCAGACCCTACAGGTTCGAGAACTATGTAGACATGATCGAGACACTTTTCTGGTCAACAACCAATAGCGAAACCTGGATGTCCATATTGGCTCCTACATATTCTACGAAGATCTTTATCGGTCGAACCTTATGATAACATACGTAATTCCATTTGTCTGTCGGTATGTTACTTGCCTGAGATTCGATCTCTGTATCTTCATACCTCGTTCAATCTCGTTACCGACAAGTCTCTTTACTCATTCCGTAATACATCATCTTGCAACTAACTCCTTAGTCACTTTGCTTGCAAGGCTTCTTATGATGTGTATTACTGAGAGGCCCAGAGATACCTCTCCGATACTCGGAGCGACAAATCCTAATCTCGATCTATGCAAACTCAACAAACACCTTCAGAGATACCTGTAGAGCATCTTTATGATCACCCAGTTATGTTGTGACGTTTGATAGCACACAAGGTATTCCTCCGGTATTTCGGGAGTTGCATAATCTCATAGTCGAAGGAATATGTATTTGTCATCAAGAAAGCAATAGCAATAAACTGAACGATCAATATGCTAAGCTAACGGATGGGTATTCTCCATCACATCATTCTCCTAATAAATGCGATCCCGTTATCAAATGACAACACATGTCTATGGTTAGGAAACCTTAACCATCTTTGATCAACGAGCTAGTCTAGTAGAGGCATACTAGGGACACGGTATTTGTTTATGTATTCACACATGTATTTAAGTTTCCGGTCAATACAATTCTAGCATGAATAATAAACCTTTATCATGAATAAGGAAATATAAAATAACAACTTTATTATTACCTCTAGGGCATATTTCGTTCAGTCTCCCACTTGCACTAGAGTCAATAATCTAGAATACATTGTAATGAATCTAACACCCATGGAGTCTTGGTGTTGATCATGTTTTGCTCACGGAAGAGGCTTAGTCCACGGGTCTGCTACATTAAGATCCGTATGTATTTTGCAAATCTCTATGTCTCCATCCTTGACCTTTTCACGAATGGAGTTGTAGCGACCAAACCTCAAACAGTCTGATCTCTGTGCTCAGTGTCATCCCTGGATCAGTAATGCTGACACCACACAGTACTCGAAGGATTTATAACAGAGTAGCAATCACACACTTATTACAATCGAATATCTCAAGAGAGAACTTAATAAAAATAAATATGGCTTAAGGCCATCTAATGCGATAACAGCGGAAGGCTTGGAAGAATAAGTGAGTCCATCAACTCCAACGGAATCACTGAGTATAGAACCACAACCTATGCACCTTACTGTAAATTCGAAAAGTCTGCAACATGAAACGTTGCAGCCCAAAACAGGTCAACACATGGAATATGCTGGCAATGTAACACATAGAGAGATAATGGAATGATAAGCCTATACTACATGCATATATGGCTGGTGGAAAGCTCTATGGTTACATTTTTGCATAAAGCCAACTTTTCCCTACTGCAAAGGAATAAATTTATTTAACTATCATGGTGGTTGTGAAACATTGAGAATGGTTTGTGACATCCTCAATCCCAATTAAAAGTACTCATTAACAAACCCAACAATATTAATTTAGAAGTAACATGATGAGATTCACATGATATCCAAGTACTAGATACTCAAGATGTCCATAACCGGGGACACGGCTAACCATGATTAGTTTATACACTCTGCAGAGGTTTGCGCACTTTTCCCCACAAGACTCGATCGCCTCCGTTTGGTTTCTCGCACTACAAGGTGTTTGAGAGCGGATGACCGAGACATAGTCTTCGTAAGCGCTAGCACCTTACATGTGGGTAGACCGTACCAACCTACATCCCTACATCAGCTAGCCTACCCGTAAGAGTTCGCACAACTTAGTCAACTACGCCAGAGCCCATAATGGCTTGTGGCTGCACACGGAAGTTTCTAGTTTGAATAATCTCATGATCCCTTTGAGCCTGGGTGGCGGTCCAAGAAATACAGCAAGTCTGATAGAAACCAGGTGCCTCAATCCACCCAGATGTGTGTTTAAGTTGCCACCTTAAATAAATCATTAAATAACAACCTCACATCTGTCATGGATTCACTCACCCAATCCACGTCTACTAGCATAGCATGGCATAATAAGCAAACGTAGAAGTAACTCCCAAGGGTTTAATAATAAAACAGGTAATAGGTACTACCTCATCTATTTCCCATCCCACAATTTAATTAGATCCTAATCATGCAAGTGTTTGAGGATAGATCTAATGCAGTAAAAACTGGGTATGAGAAAAGTATGATCAAAGTGTTACTTGCCTTGCCGATGATCCATGAAACCTAGAGACTCAAGTAACAAAGCGCACTCAAGGGTATTCTATCGCAGACAAACAAACAAGCATACAATAAGTACTCATCTAATGCATAGGTAAAACTCGAATAGATCTAACCAGATAGTTCAACTTAAGAACTCCGGTCTGCAAAAAGAATCAAATCAAACGAAGCAAGGAAAGTCAAACGGCGGAAGAAAACAGTTTCGTTTTACTAATCTGGATCTAGGTCAAATTTTACAGAAGCAAAAACTTGTTTAAGTAGATTATTTGGAAAGAGGGTTTCAAGACGAAACTCCAGGAGTTTGAATCGCCTGATTCCGATAAACGAGCAAACAGTTATACTAAAACGAAAATCGGATCTGGAATCGCGATCAGAAAAATCACGGATTAAATCCGAGAAAAAGAAAAAAGACGAACGGTTCGTTTAAACGAACTAACGAAAGAACGTTCGTTAATTAGCCTAAACCGAAAAAAACCGAAACTAATAAGAAAACGAAAATAAAAAACCGAAAAAACCAAAAAAAACCCGAAGAAAAACAGCTCGGTTTTAAAAAAAAGCGGCGTGGAAAACGAGGCGGCGGCGAACCTCTAAGCGGAATGGGCGGCGGGCGGCGGGCGGTAATGCGGCTAGGGTTTGGCTCGGGCGGCCGGGCTCGGGTGGGCTGGGGCGCCAGGCGGCCAGCGCTTATAAAGCGCCCGAGCGAGTCTGCTCGGGTATGGCCGATAAGGCGGTGCGCGTTTTTCTTAATAATTACGCGCAGGAAAAAATAAAAAGAAACACTAAACGGACTCCAAAAATCCCGAAATAAATTTTCCCTGGCTTCTGAAATCAAGCCGGATTTAATGAACATTTATTTGGGGCCTAAATGCAATTTTGAAAACGAGCATTTTCCTAAATTCAAATAAAAGGCGAAAAACTCCAAAATAAAATCTTATTTGATTTTATTATTAAATCTTCATTATTTCTTTATTTTGGGAAAATCATTTTATTCCCTCTCTCTTATTTTTGTAATAGAAATAATTGAAGATAAAATAATTAAAATCAAATGATCGTATTCTCAAAATTTGAGAAAACTCAAATATGAAAATAACGAAAATCCCCAACTCTCTCCCCGGGTCCTTGAGTTGTGTAGAATTTCTAGGATCGAGCAAAAATGCAAATGAAAAAAAAATTGATATGCAATGATGCTCTATGTATAACATTCCAAATTGAAAATTTGGGATGTTACAAACCTACCCCCTTAAGATGAATCTCGCCCTCGAGATTCGGGTTGGCTAGAAAATAGGTGAGGGTGGTCCTTAAGCAAACCTTCCTCTCGTTCCCAGGTGGCTTCATCCTCAGTGTGGTGGCTCCACTTGAACTTTGCAAAACTTAATGACCTTTGCGGGTGACTCTGTTTGGCATACTCCGTAATCTTAATCGGTTTCTCCTCATAGGTCAAATCATCATTCAACTGAATCGCTTCCAGTGGCACGGTATCTCTCAGTGGTATATCAGCCATCTCTGCGTGACACTTCTTCAAGTGTGAAACATGAAACACATCATGAACTCCTGACAATCCTTCAGGTAGTTCCAACTTGTATGCAACTTCTCCCATGCATTCCAAAACTCGATAAGGTCCTACAAATCGAGGTGCTAACTTTCCCTTAACTCCAAAATGCTTAACTCCTCGAAGGGGCGATAATCGAAGATAAACTCTGTCTCCGACTTCGTATTCTGTCTCCTTGCGTTTTGAATCCGCATAACTTTTCTGTCTTGACTGGGCTACCTTGAGCCTATCGCGAATCAACTTTACTTTCTGTTCAGACTCCTTAATCAAATTTGGTCCAAACAATGGCGGTCTCCAACTTCATCCCACAACAACGGGTCCTGCACCTCCTTCCGTACAAGGCTTGAAAGGGGCCATCTTCAGACTGGTTTGGTAACTGTTGTTGTAAGAAAACTCCGCATATGGCAAGTTGTCATCCCAACCTTATCCATAATCCAAAGCACAAGCTCTGAGCATATCCTCCAAAATCTGGTTGACTCTCTCGGTTTGTCCATCTGTCTTTGGATGGAAAGCTGTGCTAAACTCCAGCCTGGTTCCCAAAGTTTCGTGCAACTCCTTCCAGAACTTTGAGGTGAATTGGGTTCCTCTATCTGATACGATACTCCTCGGAACTCCATGCAAGCATACAATCCTGGTCATGTATATCTTAGCCAATTTGGCACTGCTGTAAGTAGTCTTTACAGGAATGAAATGAGCTACCTTCGTCAAACGATCGACTATAACCCAAATCGAGTCATAGCTTTGAACGAGTCCCGGCAATCCGTGATGAAATCCATACCTAGTTTATCCCACTTCCATTCGGGTATAGGCAATGGCTGTAACAATCCTGCTGGCTTCTGATGTTCTGCCTTCACCCTCTAACATACATCACAAACTGCGACGTACTCTGCAATATCCTTCTTCATTCCGGTCCACCAGAAAGTATTCTTCTAATCCAAATACATCTTGGTATTTCCTGGGTGAATTGAATATGGTGAATCATGTGCCTCTTGTAGAATCAACTTCCTGATCTCCGGGTCTTTGGGCACATAAACACGGTCCTCAAACCATAGGGTATCGTGCTCATCCTCACGAAATCCCTTTGCTTTTCCTTCGCTCATTTTCTCCTTTATAGAGGCAATCTCTTTGTCAGTCTTCTGAGCTTCCCTGATCTTGTCCATCAAAGTTGACTGAATCTCCAATGCTGCTACATAGCCTCTCGGAACTATTTCCAAACATAGCTCTCGAAGATCCTCGGCTAACTCCTTTGGTATTTCTCCTGTCATTAATGTGTTAATGTGACTCTTACGGCTCAACGCGTCTGCTACAACGTTAGCCTTTCCGGGGTGATAATGTAATCTCATATCATAATCTTTGATGAGCTCCAACCATCTCCTTTGCCTGAGATTTAGCTCCTTTTGCGTGAAGATGTACTTCAAACTCTTGTGATCCGTATACACCTCACAATGGTTTCCAATGAGGAAATGTCTCCATGTTTTCAACGCATGCACTACGGCTGCTAACTCCAAATCATGCGTAGCATAATTTAGCTCGTGAGGCTTAAGCTGTCGTGAAGCATACGAAACAACTCTCCCCTCCTGCATAAGCCTTGCTCCAAGTCCTCGGCGTGAAGCGCCATAATATACCTCGTAATCCTTGGTCCGATCTGGCAGAATTAACACTGGTGAGGTAACCAAACATTTCTTTAACTCTTGGAAACTAGATTCACACTCCTCGGTCCAAATGAACTTGGTATCCTTCTTTAATAATTCTATCATAGGCTTTGCAATCCTTGAGAAATTCTCAATGAATCTCCGATAGTATCCTGCTAGTCCAAGGAAACTCCGGATCTCTCCAACTGTTGTTGGCGCTTCCCAGTTGTTACAGTGACAACTTTAGTGGGGTCTACTGCTATACCTTTTCCGGATATAACATGTCCAAGAAATCCAACTTCCTTCAACCAAAACTCACACTTGCTGAACTTGGCATACAACTGATGTTCTCTGAGCTTTTCGAGTACCAAACGCAAATGCTCCTTATGTTCCTCTTCATTCTTCGAGTAAACCAAAATATCATCAATGAACACCACGACGAACTTATCCAAAAACTCCATAAACACTTTGTTCATCATGTTCATAAAATAGGCAGGTGCGTTAGTCAGACCAAATGACATAACGGTGTACTCATACAACCCGTACCTGGTGGTAAAAGCCGTCTTAGGTATATCCTACTCTCAAATCTTCAACTGATGGTACCCTGATCGCAAATCGATCTTGGAAAACACCTTAGCTCCTTGCAACTGGTCAAACAAGTCATTGATCATCGACAGTGGGTACTTGTTCTTAATGGTCACTTCGTTCAATCCTCGATAATCAACAACCATTCTTAATGATCCATCCTTCTTCTCCACTAGAAGTACTGGTGATCCCCAAGGCGATGAACTTGGGCGAATAAAACCTTTATCCAGTAACTCCTTAATCTGCTTCTTAATTTCCTCCAAATCTTGGGCTGGCATCCTATACGGTCTCTTAGATATCGGCCAAATGCTCGGCGATAGTTCAATCAGAAACTCAATGTCTCTATCCGGTGGCATGCCTAGCAACTCTTCAGGAAACACGCCCGGGAAATCCCTTACCACTGGTACTTCCTCCTGCACAACTCCTGTTAAGGAATTTACATGTGCTCTCCTCGGCTCATGCCGTGATACAAACCTGATTCTTCTCCTTACGGGATGGTAAGCAAAATTGACTTACTGGCGCAATCTATGTTCCCTCCATACTTCAATAACCAATCCATGCCTAATATCGCATCCAATCCTTGGGATTCCAGAACTATTAGGTCCGAGGGAAAAACATAGTGTCCAATCCTTAATGGCATCGATCACACCATATACTAGCCATGTATTCGCTCGGGTGAGGTCACTAGCATGGGTGACCTAAGGGCTTGGGTTGGTAATTTGTACTTATCCACAAATCCCTTGATATGTATGAATGCGATGCACCGGTATCAAAAAGAACAACTGCGATAAATGACTTAACCAAAAACTTACCTATTTCGCATCCGGTGAGCTTCAACCTCCTCCACGGTAGCGTGGTTCACTTGTCCTTTGTTGAAGGGATTCGCTTCTTTCACGAGCTTCCATTGCCATTTCCATTCGCCTTACGGACAATCGTTTGCATAATGCCCAGTCCTGCGGCACTTAAAGCAAGTGATGTGGCTTAGGTCTACCTTGGATGGTGTTGACGGGTTGGTGCGGTTTTGTCCATTGCTTCCTCCATTCCCGTTCCCATTCTTGGTGCCATTATGGTTGTGTGAGCTACCTCCTCCATGGGTATGCTGAAATTGTCCTCCTGTCTTTGGTGTAAAACAAAGTTTCTGCTGAGCTCCAGAGTTATTCTTCCCTTGTCCATACTTCCTCTTGCGATTTTCAATCTGCTGCTGCTTCCCTTCAATCATGAGAGCACGGTCTACCAACTCCTGGTAGTTATTGAAGGTGGCTACCATCAACTGCATGCTCAGCTCATCATTCAGTCCTTCTAGAAACTTCTCCTGCTTAGCTGCATCTGTAGCAACGTCATCTGGGGCATAACGTGCTAACTTACTAAAATCATCTACATACTGGTCAACTGTCCGTCCTCCTTGGCGCAAGTTGCGAAACTCACGCTTCTTCATGGCCATAGCTCCTGCTGAAACATGGGCAGACGGAAAGCTTCATTGGCCGATCCCATGTGGCGGTGTCTCTGAGGTAAGTGGCTGTAAAATTCTTCCACCATGCTGCTGCGGGTCCTTCAAGCTGGTGTGCGGCAAACTTCACCCTTTCTCCATCTGTACATCCTGTAGTGGTCAACTCTCTCCCTATCTTACGGAGCCAATCATCTGCAACAATAGGCTCGGTGCTACTAGAAAACACTGGCGGATTCAGCCTTAAGAAACGGGTCAAATGGTCAACAGGTGGTGGTGGCGGTGGGTTGTTGTTGTTGTTGCCTTGGTTCTGTACCAATGTTTGAATCAAGGCATTCTGCTACTGAATCAACTGAGTGATCTCTGGTGGGAAGACAAATCCGGGGTCGCGTCTCGGAGGCATCTGAGGGTTTAAGAAAAGATGAGAATTTAGAATAGAATGAGGTCTAGAGAGAAACACTACCCATATGCACATGATACAAATCACACAACATCACTCCAATCAATTCAAACAAGAGCATACAATGGTCTATCTATCGTTACAAAGTGCTGAAACTAAAACTAATATAACATGGGGGTAATCTACTACTGTTATGGTGGTCAACTGGAAAAACTGCTCCGATGAAGACTCCATGATATCTGCTCCAGCTTCATCTTCGTAATCATCATCACTAGGATCGGAATCGGTGTAAATCGATGATGATGTAGTTCTCTCGACAGTGCTATCTTCATCTTCTCCTCCGGTGCTGAATTTCCCATGAGTTCTTCAATCCTCTCCTTAAGATCGCCGTTTTGTCCCACTAGAGCTACAATCTCCTCCATGTAGTCCTTGCGAGTGGCCTTCAGTTCTCCTTCTAGTTCGATAATCTTGGCTTTTGCTGTCTTCAACTCCATCATGTCTGCACAAGACATCTGGTTCTCTGGCGCCGAATGTGCTAGTTTAACTCTGGATGAAAGCTGCAATGGATCGATCCTTCTTAGTGCCAACTATCTCCCATTGTTCATCTCGGCATCCGCAAATCTGGTAGATAGTATCCTTGAGGTCTTCTTTGTAAACTTCTCCAATGCGCCCCATGGTTATGTGAGCTGCCATGCTCCTTCCCGGACTCCAGGTTGGTGCATTGAAAACACACTCTATGGGCTCCGTGATTGGCGCAAGCGTCCTTCCGGAACTTGAGCTTGAATCTTCAGCGCTCTTCTTGGGTAAAGTGGAATTGTAGGTCCGGTGAAGCTTGGTAATCCGATGTTTAGGTACTTAGTGACTTCCTTCAGTGTCGCCCAAAGGGTGTATCCTCATCAGAATTTGGGTGAACTTGATCCTCGCTTCGTCATCCTAGAAGAGTAGAAAAGATGAGGAGTCGAAATGAGAAGAGAGAGTAGTGATCTAGGGCTTTAGCTTAATGGTCGTGTCCTACGATCGGCGTGTGCTCGATACCATCATTGTAGCGACAGACCTCAAGCAGATCGATCTCGTGCTCGGTGTCATCCTGGATCAAGAATCTTGACACCACACAAGACTCGAAGGATTTATAACAGAGTAGCAATCACACACTTATTACAATCGAATGTCTCAAGAGGAACTTAATAAAATAAATATGGCTTAAGGCCATCTAATACGATAACAATGGAAGGCTTAGAAGAATAAGTGAGTCCATCAACTCCAACGGGATCACTGAGTATAGAACCACGACCTATGCACCTTACTGTCGTTCGAAAAGTGCGCAACATGAAGCGTTGCAGTCCAAAACGGGTGACACATGGAATATCTTGGCAATGTAACACATAGAGAGATAATGGAATGATAAGCCTATACTACATGCATATATGGCTGGTGGAAAGCTCTATGGTTCTGATTTTTCATAAAGCCAATTTTCCCTCTCGCAAAGGAATAAATTTATTTAACTATCATGGTGGTTGTGAAACATTGAGAATGGTTGTGACATCCTCAATCCCAATTAAAAGTACTCATTAACAAACCCAACAATATTAATTTAGAAGTAACATGATGAGATTCACATGATATCCAAGTACTAGATACTCAAGATGTCCATAACCGGGGACACGGCTAACCATGATTAGTTTATACACTCTGCAGTTTGCGCACTTTTCCCCACAAGACTCGATCGCCTCCGTTTGGTTTCTCGCACTACATGGTGTTTGAGAGACAGATGACCGAGACATAGTCTTTCAGAAGCGCTAGCACCTTACATGTGGGTAGACCGTACCAACCTACATCCCCTACATCAGCTAGCCTACCCGTAAGAGTTTGCACAACTTAGTCAACTACGCCAGAGCCCATAATGGCTTGTGGCTGCACACGGAAGTTTCTAGTTTGAATAATCTCATGATCCCTTTGAGCACGGGTGGCGGTCCGAAGAAATCTGAGCAAGTCTGATAGAAACCAGGTGCCTCAATCCACCCAGATGTGTGTTTAAGTTGCCACCTTAAATAAACCATTAAATAACAACCTCACATCTGTCATGGATTCACTCACCCAATCCACGTCTACTAGCATAGCATGGCATAATAAGCAAACGTAGAAGTAACTCCCAAGGGTTTAATAATAAACAGGTAATAGGTACTACCTCATCTACTTACCATCCCACAATTTAATTAGATCCTAATCATGCAAGTGTTTGAGGATAGATCTAATGCAGTAAAAACTGGGTATGAGAAAAGTATGATCAAAGTGTTACTTGCCTTGCGATGATCCATGAAACCTAGAGACTCAAGTAACAAAGGCGACTCCGGGTATTCTATCGCAGACAAACAAACAAGCATACAATAAGTACTCATCTAATGCACAGGTAAAACTCGAATAGATCTAACCAGACAGTTCAACTTAAGAACTCCGGTTTGCAAAAAGAATCAAATAAAACGAAGCAAGGAAAGTCAAACGGCGGAAGAAAACAGCTTCGTTTTACTAATCTGGATCTAGGTCAAATTTTACAGAATCAAAAACTTGTTTAAGTAGATTATTCGGAAAGAGGGTTTCGAGACGAAACTCCAGGAGTTTGAATCGCCTGATTCCGATAAACGAGCGAAAAGTTAAACTAAAACGAAAATAAGAATTGGAATCGCGATTAGAAAAATCGCGGATTAAATCCGAGAAAAAGAAAAACGACAAACGGTTCGTTTAAACGAACTAACGAACGAACGTTCGTTAATTAGCCTAAACCGAAAAAAACCGAAACTAATAAAAAACGAAAATAAAAAAACCACAAAAAAACAGAAGAAAAACCGCTCGGTTTTTTAAAAATATTGTGAAAAGCAGGCGGCGAACCTCGGCGTGGCGGCTCGGCCGGGCGCGGTGCGGGCGGGCGGCTAGGGTTTGGCTCGGCGAGGCGGGCAGGGGCTCGGGTGGGCTGAGGCGCCGGGCTGCCGCGCTTATAAAGGCGCCCCCGAGCGGAGTCCTGCTCGGGTACGACCCGGTAAGGCGGTGCGCGTATTTTTTTAAATAATTACGTGCAGAAAAAAATAAAAAGAAATACTAAACGTACTCCAAAAATCTCGAAATAAATTTTCCCCGGCTTCTAAAATCAAGCCGGATTTAATGAACATTTATTTGGGGCCTAAATGCAATTTTGAAAAACGCGCATTTTTCCTAAATTCAAATAAACAAGGCGAAAAACTCCAAAATAAAATCTTATTTGATTTTATTATTAAATCTTCATTATTTCTTTATTTTGGGAAAGTCATTTTATTCCCTCTCTCATATTTTTGTAATAGAAATAATTGAAGATAAAATAATTAAAATCAAATGATCCTATTTTCAGAATTTGAGAAAACTCAAATATGAAAATAACGAAAATCCCCAACTCTCTCCGCGGGTCCTTGAGTTGTGTAGAATTTCTAGGATCGAGCAAAAATGCAAATGAAAAAAAATGATATGTAATGATGCTCTATGTATAACATTCCAAATTGAAAATTTATGATGTTACAGGAGTTGAAGCGTCTCTTGATGTGTTTGGTTCTCTTGTGAAACATGGATTTCTTCGCCAAGGCAATTGCTCCAGTGTTGTCACAAAAGATATTTATTGGACCCGCGATGCACTGGGTATTACACCTAGATCGGATGTGAAGTCCTTCATCCAGACTCCTTCATGCGCTGCTTCTGAAGCAACTATGTACTCCGCTTCACACGTAGATCTTGCCACGACGCTCTGCTTGGAACTGCACCAACTGACAGCTCCACCATTCAATATAAATACGTATCCGGTTTGTGACTTAGAGTCATCCGGATCAATGTTGAAGCTAGCATGAGCTCTTCGTCACCTCCATAAACGATAAACATATCCTTAGTCCTTTTCAGGTACTTCAGGAGGTTCTTGAACGCTATCCAGTGATCCACTCCTGGATTACTTTGGTACCTCCTTGCCAAACTTATGGCAAGTCACACATCAGGTCTGGTACACAGCATAACATACATGATAGAACCTATGGCTGAGGCATAGGGAATGACTTTCATTCTCTCTTTATCTTCTACAGTGGTTGGGCTTTAAGTCTGACTCAATTTCACACCTTGTAACACAGGCAAGAACCCTTTCTTTGACTGATCCATTTTGAACTTCTTCAAAACTTTGTCAAGGTATGTACTTTGTGAAAGTCCTATTAAGCGTCTCGATCTATCCCTATAGATCTTGATGCCCAATATATAAGCAGCTTCACCAAGGTATTTCATTGAAAAATTCCTATTCAAGTATCCTTTTATTCTTATCCAAAAATTCTATATAATTTCCAATCAACAATATGTCATCCACATATAATGTCAGAAATGCTACAGAGCTCCCACTCACTTTCTTGTAAATACAGGCTTTACCATTAGTCTGTATAAAACCATATGCTTTGATCACCTCATCGAAGCGTATATTCCAACTCCAAGATGCTTGCACCGGTCCATAGATGGATCGCTGGAGCTTGCACACTTTGTTAGCACCTTTAGGATCGACAAAACCTTCTGGTTGCATCATATACAACTCTTCTTTAAGATATCCATTAAGGAATGCAGTTTCGACATCCATTTGCCAGATTTCATAATTATAAAATGCGGCAATTGATAACATGATTCTGACGGACTTAAGGCCCTGTTTGTTTCAGCTTCGCTTGGATTTTAATCACATGTGGATTCGCTTCACTGGCGAGTCTGATTCTAAGAATAGGCTTCACCACCAAAGTACACTTTGAGGTGCTTCAGGAAATTGCACTAAAAATGGTCCAAATCCAGATTCAGCTTCACTGGCAAAGTTGATTCCTAATAGTTGTTTGTTTCAGATTTCAGATTTGGCTTCACTGGAAAAGCTGAATCTGCTCCCAGAATCCGAAACAAACAGGGCCTAAGCATCGCTACGGGTGAGAAAGTTTCATCGTAGTCAACCCCTTGAACTTGTCGAAATGCTTTTGCGACAAGTCGAGCTTTGTAGACAGTAACATTACCATCAGCGTTAGTCTTCTTCTTGAAGATCCATATATTCTCTATGGCTTGCCGATCATCGCGCAAGTCCACCAAAGTCCACACTTTGTTCTCATACATGGATCCTATCTCAGATTTCATGGCATCAAGCCATCTGTCAGAATCTGGGCTAGCTTCTTCATAGTTCGTAGGTTCGGCTTGGTCTAGTAACATGACTTCCAGGACAGGATTACCGTACCACTCTAGTGCGGAGCGTGCTCTGGTCGACCTACAAAGTTCAGTAGTAACTTGATCTGAAGTTTTATGATCATCATGATTATCTTCCTCTCTAGTTGGTGTAGGCATCACGGGAACGGTTTTCTGTGATGTGCTACTTTCCAATTCGAGAGAAGGTACAATTACTTCATCAAGTTCTACTTTCCTACCACTCACTTCTTTGGAGAGAAACTCCTTCTCTAGAAAGGACCCATTCTTAGCAACAAAGATCATGCCTTCGGATCTGTGGTAGAAGGTGTACCCAATAGTTTCTTTAGGGTATCCTATGAAGACGCACTTCTCTGATTTAGGTTTGAGCTTATCAGGATGAAGCCTTTCGACATAAGCGTCGCATGCCCAAACTTTAGGAAACGACAACTTAGGTTTCTGGCCAAACCATAGTTCATACGGTGTCGTCTCAACGGATATAGATGGTGCCCTATTTAACGTGAATGCGGCTGTCTCTAATGCATAACCCCAAAACGATAGTGGTAAATCGGTAAGAGACATCATAGAATGCACCTTATCTAATAAAGTACGATTACGACGTTCGGACACACCATTACGCTGTGGTGTTCAAGGTGCCGTGAGTTGTGAAACAATTCCACATTGTTTTAAATGAAGGCCAACTCGTAACTCAAATATTCGCCTCCGCGATCAGATCGTTGAAACTTTATTTTCTTGTTATGATGATTCTCCACTTCACTCTGAAATTCTTTGAACTTTTCAAATGTTTCAGATTTGTGTTTCATCAAGCAGATATGCCCATATCTACTCAAATCATTTGTGAAGGTCAAAAAATAACGATACCCGCCGCGTGCTTCAACACTCATCGGACCGCATACATCAGTATGTATTATTTTCAGTAAGTCATTAGCTCGCTCCATTGTTCCAGAGAACGGAGTTTTAGTCATCTTGCCCATGAGGCATGGTTCGCAGGTATCAAATGATTCAGAATCAAGTGATTCCAAAAGTGCATCCGCATGGAGTTTCTTCATGCGCTTTACAACAATAGACCTGAATGGCAGTGCCAGAAGTATGTTGCACTATCATTATCAACTTTGCATCTTTTGGCATCAATATTATGAATATGTGTATCACTATGATGGAGATTCAAAAAGAATAGACCATTCGTCAAGGGTGCATGACCATAAAAGATATTTCTCATATAAATAGAACAACCATTATTCTCCGATTTAAATGAATATCTGTCTCGCAATAAACAAGATCCAGATACGATGTTCATGCTCAACGCGGGCACCAAATAACAATTATTGAGGTCTAAAACTAATCCCGAAGGTAGATGTAGAGGTAGCGTGCCGACGGCGATCACATCGACCTTGGAACCATTCCCGGTGCATATCATCACCTCGTCCTTAGCCAATCTTCGTTCATTCTGTAGCTCCTGTTTCAAGTTACAAATTGTCGGTGTGGAACGACACCTATGGGATCACAAGAATCCCTACTACGGTTGCCGGGGCGCAGGGTTGCAAGGAGAGCCGGGCTAGTAGACAGCACAAGGATCGTTTACACAGGTTCGGGCCGCGAGGATGCGTAAAACCCTAGTCCTGCTTTGGTGGGTGTATTTACGAGAGTTCTTGAGCTCTCGAACTAGCTGTGGTCGTGGCGTGGTTGAAAGAGCGAATCCTTCTCTGGTCGCCTCGGGCCTCCTTTTATAGGAAAAAGGGGTTGCCACAGTGGCACAGGAGGTGGAAAGGTGTCTGATGTTGCGAGGTTATCCCTCGTATTACAGGACAAGATGCATTTAATGCATCGCTTAGGTGTCCCCTTGCTTTATTGGGGACGGGGGCGAGGCCCGTCCCGTCCATCGCCGCTCTTCCTCGCTTCGACACGCGCCTTGGCCAGCGATGCGTGCGGCGCCATGTAGGTAGGCAGGCAGCTGAGGTGGCGTAGTGGTGGACCCTTCACGAAGATCTGCATGCCGCCACGCAGGCGCTTGATGAGTTGGCATGGGAGCTGCATGTTTCCACGCAGGTGCCTGCCCAGCTGGTTGGGCTGGTAGCTGATATGTCTCCAACGTATCTATAATTTTTTATTGTTCCATGCTATTATATTATTTGTTTTGGATGTTTATGGGCATTATTATACACTTCTATATTATTTTTGGGACTAACCTATTGACCCAGAGCCCAGTGCCAGTTCCTGTTTTTTCCCTTGTTTCAGTGTTTTGAAGAAAAGGAATATCAAACGGAGTCGAAACGGAATGAAACCTTTCGAAGAAGTTATTTTTGGAAGGAAAGCTACCCGATGGACTCGGAGTGCACGTCAGGAAAGAAATGAGGGAGCCACGAGGTAGGGGGGCGCGCCCACCCCCCTAGGGCGCGCCCTCCACCCTCGTGGGCCCCTCGTGGCTCCCCTGACGTACTTCTTCCTCCTATATATACCCATATACCCTAAAAACTTCGGGGAACAGAATAGATCTGGAGTTCCGCCGCCGCAAGCCTCTGTAGCCACCAAAAACCTCTCGGGAGCCCGTTCCAGCACCCTGCCGGAGGGGGGGGGGAACCCTCACCGGTGGCCATCTTCATCATCCCGGCGCTCTCCATGACGAGCAGGGAGTAGTTCACCCTCGGGGCTGAGTGTATGTACCAGTAGATATGTGTTTGATCTCTCTCTCTCTCTATCTCGTGTTCTTGATTTGGCACGATCTTGATGTATCGCGAGCTTTGCTATTATAGTTGGATCTTATGTTTCTTCTCCCCCTCTACTCTCTTGTAATGAATTGAGTTTTCCCTTTGAAGTAATCTTATCGGATTGAGTCTTTAATGACTTGAGAACACTTGATGTATGTCTTGCCGTGCGTATCTGTGGTGACAATGGGATATCATGTGATTCACTTGATGTATGTTTTGGTGATCAAGTTGCGGGTTCCGCCCATGAACTTATGCATAGCGGTTGGCACACGTTTTCGTCTTGATTCTCCGGTAGAAACTTTGGGGAACTCTTTGAGGTCCTATGTGTTGGTTGAATGAATATGAGATTGTGTGATGCATATCGTATAATCATACCCACGAATACTTGAGGTGACATTAGGGTTTTGGTTGATTTGTGTCTTAAGGTGTTATTCTAGTACGAACTCTAGGGCTGTTTGTGACACTTATAGGAATAGCCAAACGGATTGATTGGAAAGAATAACTTTGAGGTGGTTTCGTACCCTACCATAATCTCTTCGTTTGTTCTCCGCTATTAGTGACTTTGGAGTGACTCTTTGTTGCATGTTGAGGGATAGTTATATGATCCAATTATGTTATTATTGTTGAGAGTACTTGCACTAGTGAAAGTATGAACCCTAGGCCTTGTTTCCTATCATTGCAATACCGTTTACACTCACTTTTATCATTAGTTACCTTGCTGTTTATATATTTTCAGATTACAAAAGCCTATATCTACCATCCATATTGCACTTGTATCACCATCTCTTCGCCAAACTAGTGCACCTATACAATTTACCATTGTATTGGGTGTGTTGGGGGACACAAGAGACTCTTTTTTATTTGGTTGCAGGGTTGCTTGAGAGAGACCATCTTCATCCCTCGCCTCCCACGGATTGATAAACCTTAGGTCATCCACTTGAGGAAATTTGCTCTGTCCTACAAACCTCTGCACTTGGAGGCCCAACAACGTCTACAAGAAGAAGGTTGTGTAGTAGACATCAAGCTCTTTTATGGCGCCGTTCGGGAGGCTAGGTAGCGGCACTCACACCCGTCAACTAAGCTCTTTTAAGGCGCCGCTGTCGGGAGGTGAGTGCTTGAAGGTATATCTTTAGATCTTGCAATCGAATCTCTTTGTTTCTTGTTTTAGCAGTAGTCTAGTTTATAAAAGAAAACTACAAAAAAATGGAATTGAGTTTGTCTCATACGCTTCATCTTTTTAATATCTTTCATGAGTATGATGGAAAGGAAAATTGTGCCAAAGTGTTAGAAGAAGAATGCATTAAAATGTTTGGCACTAAATCTTTGAATGATGAGCATGATTGCAATGTCGTTAGTATGAACTCCTTGAATATCCATGGCACTAATGATGATTGCACTAGTCATGATGAAAATATCTCTTATAAGCATGCCGATTTTTGTGGAGTATAGTGGGTTTGCAAGTACACACCAAATAGGGAAGATAGATATTGCAAGAGGCATAAGTACTTGGAAACTAAATGGTTGCAAAAAAGGCTAGATGCTTGTGTTGAAAATTTAAATTTTCTTAGCCATACTTGTGAACTTTGCAATGAACGTGACCATTTTAGTACCCAATGCAAATTGTTTCATGATCGTATCATGTCCAAAAATTGTGATGACTTGATTTCCCTTGCACATCATAATGAACTTAGTTTGCTCTTGGGTTATGAAGAAATGAAACGAATAACTAAGGGTATTCCAAAATTTGTCGTTCTTCATTTTGATCTAGAGGAAATTTATATGTATTGCATGGTGAATTGCATTGAAAATCCTTATATTGCCAACTACATAAAGAAAATAAAACAAATAGGAGATGAAGAGAATACTAACGAAAGGGAAGAGACTTCCCAATATTCTCCTATTGTTTTTTATGATGAATCAGGTAACGAGGAGGAGCCTTCTATTCAACCAATCTCATTAATAAGGAGATCCAAAAGGAGGATTGAACCCACACATGATGTGGTGAAGAAGAAGAAAACAAAAAGGAAGAGAGGTAAAAAGATATCTCTCCCAAATAATGTTGCTTCTATTATTCTTGTGCCTCATGAAAATGAAGATGATGCACTTGATGATGATCTCGTTATGCCTATTGCTTGTTGTGATTATTATGATTGGGAAGATAATGATACTCCTTATGATCTTGAAAATCTTTTTGGCACTTGCTTGGAAGAATATGATAATTGCTATACTATTGGTGCTATCCATACTATTAATGATGAGAGTGATTATGCTTATGATATGAAACGGCCCAAGCTTGGGGATGCTATGTTTGACGAAGATGATGTTTTTGAGAATATATTTGCTGCAATTAATGTTTGTCCCAAGCTTGGGGATGCTACATTTAATGAAGATGATATTTTTAGCCTCCCAAGTTTTGATATGAAAATTTGTTATGATGATAGCATGCCTGTTACTTATGATGATTATATTGATGAAAGTGGGTTTGGAAGAGTGTCAACTTTAGGAAGTAATGATCCCACTATTTTGGAGGATGTTGAATCTTATAATATTTATTAAAGTGGATTTGGAGTGGTCATGACTTTATTTAGTGATGTATCCACTATTTCGGAAGAGGTTTCAATTGATTATGATGAGAACAAAGTTGCTACTTATGATGATTATTGCGATGAAACTTATGATATAAAGAGTAGTGATGATTATATTTATAAAACTTGTCATGATTATGAGTACCCTTTCTCTAAACATTACTCTTTTAATGTGGAAACAATTTATAGTATTCAAGTCTCTTATGATACTCCCACTATTCCGAATGAGAAGAATTTTGCTTAAGTGGAGAGTAATAAAATTTCTATGCTAGTAGATCATGAAAAGAATGCTTTAGGTTTTGGTTATATTGTTGAATTCATTCATGATTCTACTGAAAATTATTATGAGGGAGGAATATATGCTTGTAGGAATTGCAATAATATCAAGTTTCCTCTCTATGTGCTTAAAGTTTTGAAGTTATGCTTGTTTTGCCTTCCTATGCTAGTTGATTATTGTTCCCATAAATTATTTTCTCACAAAATTCCTATGCATAGGAATTGGGTTAGACTTAAATGTGCTAGTCATATTCTTCATGTTGCTCTCTTTATGTTTCAATTCTTATCTTTTATGTGAGCATCATTGAAATCATCATGCCTAGCTAGGGGTGTTAAACGATAGCGCTTGTTGGGAGGCAACCCAATTTTATTTTAGTTTCTTGCTTTTTGGTTCTGTTTAGGAATAAATAATCCATCTAGCTTTTGTTTAGATGTGGTCTTATGTTTTAATTAGTGTTTTTGCCAAGTAGAACCTTTGGGAAGACTTGGGTGAAGTCTTTATGATCATGCTGTAAAAAACAGAAACTTTAGCGCTCACGAGATTAGCTTCAACTTTTTACTGGAGAGTGATATTTAGTTGATTATTTTTGAATATGATTACTAGAAAAATTCCTCAGGTCCACCAATTTATTTTAGAATTTTTGGAGTTCCAGAAGTTTTCGTTAGTTACAGATTATTACAGACTGTTCTGTTTTTGACAGATTCTGTTTTTCGTGTGTTGTTTGCTTATATTGATGACTCTGTGGCGAGTAAAATAGTTTATAAACCATAGAGAAGTTGGAATACAGTAGGTTTAACACCAATATAAATAAAGAATGAGTTAATTTCAGTACCATGAAGTGGTGTTTTGTTTTCTTTCGCTAACGGAGCTTACGAGTTTTCTGTTAAGTTTTGTGTTGTGAAGTTTTCAAGTTTTGGGTAAAGATTCGACAGACTACGGAATAAGGAGTGGCAAGAGCCTAATCTTGGGGATGAACAAGGCACCCCAAGGTAATATTCAAGGACAACCAAGATCCTAAGCTTGGGGATGCCTCGGATGGCATCCCCTCTTTCGTCTACTTCCATCGGTAACTTTACTTGGAGCTATATTTTTATTCACCACATGATATGTGTTTTGCTTGGAGCGTCTTGTATGATTTGAGTCTTTTATTTTTAGTTTACCACAATCATCCTTGCTGTACACACCTTTTGAGAGAGCCGTACATGATTCAGAAATTATTACAATACTTTATGTGCTTCACTTATATCTTTTGAGTTATATAGTTTTGCTCTAGTACTTCACTTATATATTTTAGAGCACACTGGTGGATTTGTTTTATATAAACTATTGATCTCTCATGCTTCAATTGGATTATTTTGAGAGTCTTAAATAGCATGGTAATTTTCTTAAATAATCCTAATATGCTAGGTATTCAAGATTTGTAAAAACTTTCTTATGAGTGTGTTGAATACTAAGAAAAGTTTGATGCTTGATAATTGTTTTGAGATATGAGGTGATAATATGAAAGTCGTGCTAGTTGAGTTGTTGTGAATTTGAGAAATGCTTGTGTTGAAGTTTGCAAGTCCCGAAGCATGCACGTATGGTAAACGTTATGTAACAAATTTGAAACATGAGGTGTTCTTTGATTGTCCTCCTTATGAGTGGGATCGGGGACGAGCGATGGTCTTTTCCTACCAATCTATCCCCCTAGGAGGATGCGTGTAGTGCTTTGGTTTTTGATGGCTTGTAGAATTTCGCAATAAGTATGTGAGTTCTTTATGACTAATGTTGAGTCCATGGATTATACGCACTCTCACCCTTCTATCATTGCTAGCCTCTTCGGTACCGTGCATTGCCCTTTCTCACATTGAGAGTTGGTGCAAACTTAGCGATGCATCAAACCCGTGATATGATCGCTCTTTCACACATAAACCTCCTTATATCTTCCTCAAAACAGCCACCATACCTACCTATTATGGCATTTCCATAGCCATTCCGAGATATATTGCCATGCAACTTTCCACCATTCTGTTTATCAGGACACATTCATCATTGTCATATTGCTTAGCATGATCATGTAGTTGACATAGTATTTGTGGCAAAGCCACCGTTCATAACTCTTTCATACATGTCACTCTTGATTCATTGCATATCCCGGTACACCGCCGGAGGCATTCATATAGAGTCATACTTTGTTCTAGAGTTGTAATCATTGAGTTGTAAATAAATAGAAGTGTGATGATCATCATTTAATAGAGCATTGTCCCAAAAAAAGAAAAAAAGAAAGGCCAAATAAAAAAAGAAGGCCAAAAAAAGAAATAAAAAGGGGCAATGCTACTATCCTTTTTTCCACACTTGTGCTTCAAAGTAGCACCATAATCTTCATGATAGAGAGTCTCTTGTTTTGTCACTTTCATATACTAGTGGGAATTCTCATTATAGAACTTGGCTTGTATATTCCAACAATGGGCCTCCTCAAGTGCCCTAGGTCTTCGTGAGCAAGCAAGTTGGATGCACACCCACTTAGTTTCTTTTGTTGAGCTTTCATACATTTATAGCTCTAGTGCATCCGTTGCATGGCAATCCCTACTCCTTGCATTAACATCAAACGATGGGCATCTCCATAGCTCATTGATTAGCCTCGTTGATGTGAGACTTTCTCCTTTTTTGTCTTCTCCACATAACCCCCATCATCATATTCTATTCCACCCATAGTGCTATATCCATGGCTCACGCTCATGTATTGCGTGAAGGTTTATAAAGTTTGAGATTACTAAAGTATGAAACAATTGCTTGGCTTGTCATCGGGGTTGTGCATGATGAGAGCATTCTTGTGTGACGAAAATGAAGCATGACTAAACTATATGATTTTGTAGGGATGAACTTTCTTTGGCCATGTTATTTTGAGAGGACATAATTGCTTAGTTAGTATGCTTGAAGTATTATTATTTTTATGTCAATATGAACTATTGTCTTGAATCTTTTGGATCTGAATATTCATACCACAATTAAGAAGAAATACATTAAAATTATGCCAAGTAGCATTCCACATCAAAAATTCTTTCTTTATCATTTACCTACTCGAGGACGAGCAGGAATTAAGCTTGGGGATGCTGATACGTCTCCAACGTATCTATAATTTTTGATTGTTCCATGCTATTATATTATCTGTTTTGGGTGTTTATGGGCTTTATTATACACTTTTATATTATTTTTGGAACTAACCTATCGACCCAGAGCCCAGTGCCAGTTCCTGTTTTTTCCCTTGTTTTAGTGTTTCAAAGAAAAGGAATATCAAACGGAGTCGAAACGGAATGAAACCTTCTGGAGAAGTTATTTTTGGAAGGATAGCTACCCGATGGACTTGGAGTGCACGTCAGGAAAGAAACAAGGGAGCCACGAGGTAGGGGGGCGCGCCCACCCCCCTAGGGCGCGCCCTCCACCCTCGTGGGCCCCTCGTGGCTCCCCTGACGTACTTCTTCCTCCTTTATATACCCATATACCCTAAAAACTTTGGGGAACAGAATAGATCTGGAGTTCCGCAGCCGCAAGCCTCTGTAGCCACCAAAAACCTCTCGGGAGCCCGTTCCGGCACCCTGCCGGATGGGGGGAACCCTCACCGGTGGCCATCTTCATCATCCCGACGCTCTCCATGACGAGGAGGGAGTAGTTCACCCTCGGGGCTGAGGGTATGTACCAGTAGCTATGTGTTTGATCTCTCTCTCTCTCTCTCTCTCTCGTGTTCTTGATTTGGCACGATCTTGATGTATCACGAGCTTTGCTATTATAGTTGGATCTTATGTTTCTTCTCCCCCTCTACTCTCTTGTAATGAATTGAGTTTTCCCTTTGAAGTAGTCTTATCAGATTGAGTCTTTAATGACTTGAGAACACTTGATGTATGTCTTGCCGTGCATATCTGTGGTGACAATGGGATATCACGTGATTCACCTGATGTATGTTTTGGTGATCAACTTGCGGGTTCCGCCCATGAACTTCTGCATAGGGGTTGGCACACGTTTTCGTCTTGATTCTCCGGTAGAAACTTTGGGGCACTCTTTGAGGTCCTATGTGTTGGTTGAATAGATGAATCTGAGATTGTGTGATGCATATCGTATAATCATACCCACGGATACTTGAGGTGACATTGGAGTATTGCTACCTCTTGAGCACTGCGTTGGATTTCCTCGAAGAGGAAAGGATGATGCAGCAAAGTAGCGTAAGTATTTCCCTCAGTTTTTGAGAACCAAGGTATCAATCCAGTAGGAGGCCACGCGCGAGTCCCTCGTACCTACACAATGCAAATAACTCCTCGCAACCAATGCGATATAGGGGTTGTCAATCCCTTCACGGTCACTTACGAGAGTGAGATCTGATAGATAATATTTTTGGTATTTTTAGTATAAAGATGCAAAGTAAAATAAAAAGCAAAGTAAAAAACAAAAGCAAAAATAAAGTGATGGGAGATTAATATGATGAGAATAGACCCGGGGGCCATAGATTTCACTAGTGGCTTCTCTCATGAGCATAAGTATTTTACGGTGGGTGAACAAATTACTATTGAGCAATTAACAGAATTGAGCATAGTTATGAGAATATCTAGGTATGATCATGTATATAGGCATCACGTCCGAGACAAGTAGACCGATTCCTGCCTGCATCTACTAATATTACTCCACTCATCGACCGCTATCCAGCATGCATCTAGAGTATTAAGTTAATGAAAACAGAGTAACGCCTTAAGCAAGATGACATGATGTAGAGGGATAAATTCATGCAATATGATAAAAACCCCATCTTGTTATCCTCGATGACAACATTACAATCGTGCCTTGCTGCCCCTCATCCTTTGGGAAAGGACACGCAAGATTGAACCCAAAGCTAAGCACTTCTCCCATTGCAAGAAAAACCAATCTAGTAGGCCAAACTAAACTGATAATTCGAAGAGACTTGCAAAGATAACCAATCATACATAAAAGAATTCAGAGAAGATTCAAATATTGTTCATAGATAATCTTAATCATAAACCCGCAATTCATCGGTCTCAACAAACACACCGCAAAAAGAAGATTACATCGAATAGATCTCCACAAGAGAGGGGGAGAACATTGTATTGAGATCCAAAAAGAGAGAAGAAGCCATCTAGCTACTAACTATGGACCCGAAGGTCTAAGGTAAACTACTCACACTTCATCGGAGGGGCTATGGTGATGATATAGAAGCCCTCCGTGGTGGATTCCCCTTCCGGCGGAGCTCCGAAACAGGCCCCAAGATGGGATCTCGTGGATACAGAAAGTTGCGGCAGTGGAATTAGGTTTTTGGCTCCGTATCTTATCGTTTGGGGGTACGTAGGTATATATAGGAGGAAGAAGTACGTTGGTGGAGCAAAGGGGGCCCAGGAGGCAGGGGCACGCCCTAGGGGGTGGGCGCGCCCCCCACCCTCGTGGCCGCCTCCCTTCTTTCTTGACATGAGGTCCAAGTCTCCTGGATCATATTCGGTGAGAAAATCACGTTCCCGAAGGTTTCATTCCATTTGTACTCCGTTTCATATTCCGTTTCTTCGAAACACTGAAATAGGAAAAAACATCAATTCTGGCATGGGCCTCCGGTTAATAGGTTTGTCCCAAAAGTAATATAAAAGTGGAAAATAAATCCCAATATGGTCCAAAACAGTAGATAATATAACTTGGAGCAATCAAAAATTATAGATACGTTGGAGACGTATCAGGCATCCCCAAGCTTAATTCCTGCTCGTCCTCGAGTAGGTAAATGATAAAAAAGAATTTTTGATGTGTAGTGCTACTTGGCATAATTTCTATGTAATTCTTCTTAACTGTAGTATGAATATTCAGATCCGAAAGATTCAAGACAAAAGTTCATATTGACATAAAAATAATAATACTTCAAGCATACTAACTAAGCAATTTTGTCTTCTCAAAATAACATGGCCAAAGAAAGTTTATCCCTACAAAATCATATAGTTTAGTCATTCTCCATTTTCGTCACACAAGAATGCTCTCATCATGCGAAACCCTGATGACAAGCCAAGCAATTGTTTCACACTTTAGTAATCTCAAACTTATAAACTTTCAGGCAATATATGAGCGCGAGCCATGGACATAGCACTATGGGTGGAATAGAATATGATGATGGGGGTTATGTGGAGAAGACAAAAAAGGAGAAAGTCTCGCATCAATGAGGCTAATCAATGGGATATGGAGATGCCCATCGATTGATGTTAATGCAAGGAGTAGGGATTGCCATGAAACGGATGCACTAGAGCTATAAATGTATGAAAGCTCAACAAAAGAAACTAAGTGGGTGTGCATCCAACTTGCTTGCTCACGAAGACCTAGGGCACTTGAGGAGGCCCATTGTTGGAATATCCAAGCCAAGTTCTATAATTAAAAAATCCCACTAGTATACGAAAGTGACAAAACAATAGACTCTCTATCTTGAAGATTATGGTGCTACTTCGAAGCACAAGTGTGGCAAAGGATAGTAGCATTGTCCCTTCTCTCTTTTTCTCTCATTTTTTCCTCACTTGGGACAATGCTCTAGAAAATGTGATCATCACACTTCTATTTATTTACAACTCAATGATTACAACTTGATACTAGAACAAAGTATGACTCTATATGAATGCCTCCGACGGTGTACCGGGATATGCAATGAACCAAGAGTGACATGTATGAAAGAATTATGAACGGTGGCTTTGCCACAAATACTATGTCAACCACATGATCATGCTAGCAATATGACAATGATGAATGTGTCATGATGAACGGAATGGTGGAAAGTTTCATGGCAATATATCTCGGAATGGCAATGGAAATGCCATAATAGGTAAGTATGGTGGCTGTTTTGAGGAAGATATAAGGAGGTTTATGTGTGAAAGAGCGTATCATATCACGGGGTTTGGATGCACCGGCGAAGTTTGCATCAACTCTCAATGTGAGAAAGGGCAATGCACGGTACCGAAGAGGCTAGCAATGATAGAAGGGTGAGAGTGCGTATAATCCATGGATTCAACATGAGTCATCAAGAACTCACATACTTATTGCAAAAATCTACAAGCCATCAAAAACCAATGCACTACACGCATGCTCCTAGGGGGATAGATTGGTAGGAAAAGACCATCGCTCGTCCCCGACCGCCACTCATAAGGAGGACAATCAAAGAACACCTCATGTTTCAAATTTGTTACATAACGTTTACCATACGTGCATGCTTCGGGACTTGCAAACTTCAACACAAGCATTTCTCAAATTCACAACAACTCAACTAGCACGACTTTGATATTATCACCTCCATATCTCAAAACAATTATCAAGCATCAAACTTTTCTTAGTATTCAACACACTCATAAGAAAGATTTTACTATTTTTGTATACCTAGCATATTAAGATTATTAAGAAAATTACCATGCTATTTAAGTCTCTCAAAATAATCTAAGTGAAGCATGAGAGATCAATAGTTTCTTTAAAACAAATCCACCACCGTGCTTTAAAAGATATAAGTGAAGCACTAGAGCAAAACTATAAAGCTCAAAAGATATAAGCGAAGCACATAGAGTATTCTATCAAATTCCAATTCATGTATGGCTCTCTCAAAAGGTGTGTATGGCAAGGATGATTGTGGTAAACTAAAAAGAAAAGACTCAAATCATACAATACGCTCCAAGCAAAACACATATCATGTGGTGAATAAAAATATAGCTCCAAGTAAAGTTACCGATGGAAGTAGACGAAAGAGGTGATGCCTTCCGGGGCATCCCCAAGCTTTGACTTTTTGGTGTCCTTAGATTATCTTGGGGGTTCCATGGGCATCTCCAAGCTTAGGCTTTGCCACTCCTTGTTCCATAATCCATCAAAATATTTCACCCAAAACTTGAAAACTTCACAACACAAAACTCAACAGAAATCTTGTGAGCTCCGTTAGCGAAAGAAAACAAAAGACCACTTCAAGGTACTGTAATGAACTCATTATTTATTTATATTGGTGTTAAACCTACTGTATTCCAACTTCTCTATGGTTTATAAACTATTTTACTCTCCATAGATTCATCAAAATAAGCAAACAACACACGAAAAACAGAATCTGTTAAAAACAGAACAGTCTGTAGTAATCTGTAACTAACACAAACTTGTGGAACTCCAAAAAATCAGCCAAAATAGGAAGACCTAGGAAATTTGTTTATTGATCAGGAGCAAATGGAATCACTATTTTATCACGTTCTGGTGATTTTCAACAATTTGTTTCGTGAACAGAATGTTTCTGGAAATTACAGCAAGATCAAATAACTATCATCCAAGAAGATCCTATAGGTTTAACTTGGCACAAACACTAATTAAAACATAAAAACCCTCTAACCAGAGGCTAGATCAAAGATTTTTTTCCTAAACAGAGACAAAAGCAAAAAAATAAAAAATAAAATTGGGTTGCCTCCCAACAAGCGCTATCGTTTAACGCCCCTAGCTAGGCATAAAAGCAAGGATAGATCTAGGTATTGCCATCTTTGGTTTTCAACTTTTTAGCGGGATCAAGCTCGAATCCGGGAGGTTCTTTACGTTTCCCTTCATATTCCGAAATTTTTAGATCTAAAGAATCCAACCGCTTATTGCAAAGAGTAATCAACATATTCATGCGGTGGATATTTCCACTAACGTTCTTAAGTGGTTCAAGAGACTTTTGTAAAATCTTAGTAACTTCACAATTTTTTTCAAAAACTTGTGTCTCTTCCTGGTTAGGATGAGGCCCCTTTTGTTGAGGTAGTGTTCCCACTGTACCTTCTATAATTTCAAGCGCAATATGGGGATCGATTTCAATAAAATTGCCATTGGCAACGCAATCCAAAAGTTGTCTATGAGACATACTTAATCCAACATAAAAGTTTTCTCCTTGTCTTTGTTTGAAGTGAAAGACTTCAAACTCAGGGGACAACAAAGTGGATAAGGGACTAGCCATAACGACAAGCAAGCGAGAAAAAAAGGCAAACGAAAAAAGAGAGGGCGAATAAAATGGCAAGGGTGAAGTGGGGGAGAGGAAAACGAGAGGCAAATGGCAAATAATGTAATCCGAGAGAAAAGGGATTGTGATGGGTACTTGGTATGTTGACTTTTGCGTAGACTCCCCGGCAACGGCGCCAAAAATTCTTCTTGCTACCTCTTGAGCATTGTGTTGGATTTCCCCGAAGAGGAAAGGATGATGCATTAAAGTAACATAAGTATTTCCCTCAGTTTTTGAGAACCAAGGTATCAATCCAGTAGGAGGCCACACGCGAGTCCCTCGTACCTACACAATGCAAATAACTCCTCGCAACCAACGCGAAGAGGGGTTCTCAATCCCTTCACGGTCACTTACGAGAGTGAGATCTGATAGATATGATAGATAATATTTTTGGTATTTTTGGTATAAAGATACAAAGTAAAATAAAAAGCAAAGTAAAAAAGCAAAGCAAAAATAAAGTGATGGGAGATTAATATGATGAGAATAGACCCGGGGGCCATAGATTTCACTAGTGGCTTCTCTCATGAGCATAAGTATTTTACGGTGGGTGAGCAATTCTTGTTGAGCAATTGATGAATTGAGCATAGTTATGAGAATATCTAGGTATGATCATGTATATAGGCATCACGTCCGAGACAAGTAGACCGACTCCTACCTGCATCTACTACTACCACTCATCGACCGCTATCCAGCATGCATCTAGAGTATTAAGTTAATGAAAACAGAGTAACACCTTAAGCAAGATGACATGATGTAGAGGGATAAATTCATGCAATATGATAAAAACCCATCTTGTTATCCTCGATGGCAACATTACAATACGTGCCTTGCTGCCCCTCATCCTTTGGGAAAGGACACGCAAGATTGAACCCAAAGCTAAGAACTTCTCCCATTGCAAGAAAAACCAATCTAGTAGGCCAAACCAAACTGATAATTTGAAGAGACTTGCAAAGATAACCAATCATACATAAAAGAATTCAGAGAAGATTCAAATATTGTTCATAGATAATCTTGATCATAAACCCACAATTCATCGGTCTCAACAAACACACCGCAAAAAGAAGATTACATCGAATAGATCTCCACAAGAGAGGGGGAGAACATTGTATTGAGATCCAAAAAGAGAGAAGAAGCCATCTAGCTACTAACTATGGACCCGAAGGTCTGAGGTGAACTACTCACACTTCATCGGAGGGGCTATGGTGATGATATAGAAGCCCTCCGTGGTGGATTCCCCTTCCGGCGGAGCTCCGAAACAGGCCCCAAGATGGGATCTCGTGGATACAGAAAGTTGCGGCGGTGGAATTAGATTTTTGGCTCCGTATCTTATCGTTTGGGGGTACGTAGGTATATATAGGAGGAAGAAGTACGTCGGTGGAGCAAAGGGGGGCCCAGGAGGCAAGGGCGCGCCCTAAGGGGTGGGCGCGCCCCCCACCCTCGTGGCCGCCTCCCTTCTTTCTTGACGTGGGGTCCAAGTCTCCCGGATCATATTCGGTGAGAAAATCACGTTCTCGAAGGTTTCATTTCGTTTGGACTCCGTTTGATATTCCCTTTCTTCGAAACACTGAAATAGGAAAAAAAACAGCAATTCTGGCCTGGGCCTCCGGTTAATAGGTTAGTCCCAAAAGTAATTTGAAAGTGGAAAATAAAGCCCAATATGGTCCAAAACAGTAGATAATATATCATGGAGCAATAAAAAATTATAGATACGTTGGAGACGTATCAAGTATCTAGGTGACATTAGGGTTTTGGTTGATTTGTGACTTAAGGTGTTATTCTAGTACGAACTCTAGGGCTGTTTGTGACACTTATAGGAATAGCCCAACGGATTGATTGGAAAGAATAACTTTGAGGTAGTTTCGTACCCTACCATAATCTTTGCGTTTGTTCTCCGCTATTAGTGACTTTGGAGTGACTCTTTGTTGCATGTTGAGGGATAGTTATAAGATCCAATTATGTTATTATTGTTGAGATAACTTGCACTAGTGAAGTATGAACCCTAGGCCTTGTTTCCTATCATTGCAATACCGTTTACACTCACTTTTATCATTAGTTACCTTGCTGTTTTTATATTTTCAGATTACAAAAACCCATATCTATCATCCATATTGCACTTGTATCACCATCTCTTCGCCGAACTAGTGCACCTATACAATTTACCATTGTATTGGGTGTGTTGGGGGACATAAGAGACTCGTTGTTATTTCGTTGCAGGGTTGCTTGAGAGAGACCATCTTCATCCTACGCCTCCCACGGATTGATAAACCTTAGGTCATCCACTTGAGGGAAATTTGCTACTGTCCTACAAACCTCTGCACTTGGAGGCCCAACAACGTCTACAAGAAGAAGGTTGTGTAGTAGACATCAGCAACCGCATGTGAACGGCGGTGGAAGCTTGGTCGTCGGCGGGCCTGGCGGTGGCCCTGCTGGTGTCCTTGGTGAGGGCCTTGTCGGGTGGCCTGGCAAGGGTCTCGCCGTGTGGCCCGGCAAGGGTCTTGCCGTGGCGCGCTATCGTCCCCGGTAAGATATATCGTCCCCGGCAAGGATCTTACCGGGGGTCTGGTGGCTTTCCTCGGCAAGGATCTTGCCGAGAACCGTCGTCTTCTAATCCTCATCTGATCTTGAACATGTCTTCACAAAGATCTGCATGCCACCACGGAGGTGCCTCCTGATCCCTGGCCCCACATGGATGATGGTGTTGGGGATCGTGGGCTCAAGGGTGGCTCGCTCTGTTGGTGTGGGGCGAGCTGTCCCGACAAGGGTCTTGCAGGGGCCGCTGAGGCCGCCTGGCAAGGGTCTTGCCGGGGGAACCTGCTTCGTCCCTCTGCTCTTTGTGGTCTTGGCCTTGGCGTTGCCTTAATTGCCTTGGGCTTCAGCCTTACCTTGGCTCACCTCCCCTATTCTGCTTGGTGTGGTCGTGGGCGCGGCTCTGACTGCCCGTGCACAGGTAAAAGGGTACGAAAGCGTGCCCCTCTTTTTGTACACCGACAGGAGCCCCCGGGCCTGGGCCACACATAAGCGCGACATGTTGTTGGGTCAGGCCCAAAACGGTGTGCGGGCATGCGGGGCGGTTTTTACCGCGGTAAGGCTTTTCGCGCGCTGCGCTTCCCACGACCCACGCGTGTTGCGCGACGTGGAGGGGCGTGCGTGACGTGGGTGGCATGCGTGGGGCGGTTTTCACATGCATGCGTCACATCGCAGTAAAGAGGCGGCTTACGCCTTCCCCGTAGAGGGAGGCCTGAAGGCGCGGCTCATTTACTAAATGGGGCCGGGGCGCAGTCTTCAAGACGTCCAATCCCCACGATCATGGGGTGGGGAGAGGTCGCTTCGCCTGTCCCCTCGGTTCTGCATGTCCGCCACGCGACCCCCATGCACTTGGGGTAGCAAGCGGCGGGGGCGGGAAACCGGGCCGTCGCTGGTTGGGGCAGCGGGTCAGTCCTGATTCCGCGCGCCTCTGGTGGCTGGATTGGTCGAACGGGGTGGTCGAGCCCCGACCCCGCTCCTTTATAAGGAGGGGGAAGGGGGGATGGCATCCCGCACTCTTCTGTCACCTATCTGCTCTTGCTTCTGCTTCTTCCTTTCACTTGCCATGGAGAAAGGGAACCCTGGTCCTTCGACGGTGGCGGCGAGGGTCGCTGCTTGATAACGCGTCCCTCCTCCTCCTGAGCCTGCGGTGGAGGAGCCGGCTGCGAGGGGAAGGGGGAGGGGGCGAGGCCGGTGCAGAGGTCGCAGTGCTCGGGGAAGAGGAGGACGGGGCGACGCGCCAGCTTCGGCCCCGCCAATGATGCCCTTCCTGATGGAAGGCCATGTCGGAGACCAGCCCCGCGAGTTCTTCATCAGGCTACGCCCGCCTCCGCGTCGCCGTCTTCGTCTTCCCGCCCCGTTTGCTCGGGATATGGAGCGTGATCGGCCCCAATCCCTCAGATTGCACATGAGGGGCTGCGGGAACGGGGGCACGCGGGTCGACGTCGACTTCCCGGCTCCTCGAGTCATGTACCTCCGTCATGGGTGGAAGACGTTCGCTCGCATCCACAGCCTGACGGCGGGGCTCGTCCTCTACTTCAAATTAATGGAGGACGGCCTACTCTCCGTCATGGTCTTCGGAGAGTTCGGGACTCGCCTGAAGTGCTGCGTGGAGAGAGCTCCTCCTGGAGATTCTGACGATGGAAGCTGTTCCTCGAGCGAAAGTGATGAGGAGGACAGCAGGGCGGATAGCGGGGACGAGTCCGGCTAGGCGTCAGACGCCCCGCGCCTGGGCGGGTGCGGCAGCAGCAGCATCTGCACCTGGCCGCTCCTCTGGCAGAGGTTTTTCGGGGGCGGGGCCAACTCCTTGAACTTCTCGGGGCCGTCTCCTTGGGCGGCTGGCGTCGGGAGGCTGGGAAGAGGAAGAGGGCGGGCGTCAAGGCCGTCAACTCGGAGTACGCGGACACCGACGCCTTCATCGCGTATTATCGGTCCTGCCGCCTCGTCTTCCAGCTCCTTTCCCAGCACCGTCATCACCGGCCCACCCGTGGGCGGCCACCGAGGTGTTCTCTTGGTGCTTTCTGCTGCTCGTAGCTCGCCTAGGTGCCCCTTTTGCCTTTTCGCCTCCTTGACCTGCCTCCTGAGGAGAGGGACAAGAAAGGGATTACGGGCATCTTATCTCTTTTTTAGTTTGTAAGCCTGCGGGCCTTTGCTAAATTTAAAACTTGTAATCCCCTTGCTCATGTTTTTCATCTCGCATGAACTGTACCTGTATGGGATGTTTTTAATGAAAAAGAGATGCTTGCTGGGTTTTTCATTCGCGGGTAAATCCCGCGACAAGGAGCGAATCCTTGTTATTGTTTAAGATAAATGTTTTTCGCCCGGCAACATGCCTTGTCGTCCCCACTCCACTCGACCGTTCTCGCGCTCTTGGCGGAGGGAGGGATGAAGTGGGCTTCAGGCTCCTCGTCCCACCTCCTTGCCGCCGCGGCTACGACCAAATCCGGACCCAGGAAATAATCCTTAGGTATAGGAAAAAGGGGAGCACGACAGCCTAGAGATAAAACAAGGTTTCACATCCCCCAGTTCGGTTCCGAAATGCATGATAGAGGATAATAGACTTATCTGGATCTGCAGCCCCCGGCAATCTCATCTTGCCGCGGTTGGATCCTTGTGCTTGCAGCCCCCGACAACTCTGGTTTGCCGGGGTCGGGGCGCCGGTCCGTTTCCTTCTTTCCGAGTAGCTCAGCAGAAATGCTCATGTGCCCTGTGAACCAAAGGAGGACAGAAAAGGAACAGATAGACCTTTTCGACCTCTAGGCTAGGGGTTAGTCATTGCTAAGCACTATCAACCCTAACTAGGGCGAGACTCTACCTAGCATGCATGCTATGACTTAGGCGCCGGCTTCATTTATTTATGCTCGTGGTCTGCGCTGGCTTTGTACAAAGGGTCACATGCCTTGCCGGCAAAGCTTGTACAAAAGGTGGCTTGCCGGGAGGCCCGACAAGCCGCGCCTTATGGGTAAAACTTGCGAAGATGCTCGATGTTCCAGGAGTTGCTCACTGGGACGGCATCTTCGGTCTCCAGGCGGACCGCGCCAGGCCTGGTGACTCGTATTACCCGATAAGGGCCTTCCCACTTTGGCGTCAAATTGTTGGAATTCTTGGCCGACTGAACGCGCGGAAGAACAAGGTCGCCTTCCTCAAAGCCTCGGGCATGAACCTTGCGATTATGGTAGCGGCGCAAGGCTTGCTGGTAGCATGCCGCTCTCACAGCCGCCCGAAGATGATCTTCCTCAAGGAGCGTCGCGTCATCTTGGCGCAACGGCTCTTGCTCAAGCTCATCATAAGCGAGCACTCGAGGTGACCCGTATATGAGTTCCGTGTGGAGAACTGCTTCTGCCCCGTATACCAGGGCAAAAGGTGTCTGGCCGGTGGCTCGATTTGGCGTCGTCCTGATCGACCAAAGAACCACCGGCAACTCATCAATCCAGTGCCTTCCTCTCTTGTGCAGCTTGTCAAAGGTCTTCGTTCTCAGGCCTCGCAACACTTCAGCATTTTCCCTCTCCGCTTGGCCGTTGCTCCGTGGATGTGCCACGGAAGCAAAACAGACCTTGCTGCCGAGGTCTTGGATGTACTGCATGAAGGTGTGGCTTGTGAACTGTGTGCCGTTGTCGGTGATGACTCTGTTTGGCACACCAAAACGGCAGACCAGTCCTTTGAAGAACTTGACGGCTGACTGAGTAGTCACCTTCCTCACTGCTTCCACCTCCGACCACTTTGTGAACTTGTCGATTGCAATGTACAAGTACTCAAAGCCCCCGACAACGCGGGGGAAAGGGCTCAGTATATCGAGCCCCCAGTCTGAGAATGGCCAGGAGAGAGCGATTGTGTGAAGGGCTTGGGCTGGTTGATGAAGCTTCTTTGAATGGAACTGGAACGCTTCACACTTGGTTACTAGTGCCGTCGCATCCTGGAGGGCGGTGGGCCAGAAGAAACCTTGCCGGAACGTTTTCCCGGCAAGGGCTCTTGACCCTATGTGGGAGCCACATATGCCTCCATGTATCTCCCCAACAGCTCTAGTCCTTCCTCCCGGGGGATGCACTTGAGTTTCACACCGTTCGGCCTTCTCTGGTACAGGACGTCATCGACGAACTAGTACAGGGCGGACCGACGGGCTACTTTCTCCGCTTCTTCCTGCTCCTTAGGAAGCTCCCCTGTTTGGAGGAATTGGACGGTATGCTGCGCCCATGCCCGAGCCTGGGGCTCGACGACAAGGACCAAAGGCATCTCTTCCGCCATGGGAGCGGCTGTCTCTACGGCCAGGGGTTGACGCCCTGCCGGAGCCAGTTGCTCTTGGGTAGGCTCAACGTCCGCGGCAGCACCCTTGCCGGCAGCCCTAGGGGGCTCGGTAGGAAAGTACTTGTCCGGACATGATTTTCTCCGCTTGCTCTCCCCCGCTGATGGTTCGACGGATGGTTGAGTTAACCGGAGCAAAGAGGTACCTGGTTCCACAGGTAGCTTGAATGCGGCACGCTTTGACAGGTAATCGGCGATGTCGTTCTCCGCTCGGGGGACGTGCTCCGCCTGGATACCGTCAAAGCATTCCTCCAGCTTCCTCACCTCATCTACGTAAGCTTCCATCAATGGGCTCTGATAATCCTTGTTGACCTGCCTGATAACGAGCTGCGAGTCACCCCTGACGATTAGCTTCTTAACCCCGAGGCCTGCAGCGATCCTGAGACCGGCAAGCAATCCCTCACACTCAGCGGTGTTGTTGGTGGACATCTCCTTGGGGAAGTGCATCTGGATCACGTACTTGAGGTGTTCTCCGGTGGGTGCGACGAGCAGCACACCGGCACCGGCGCCTTGCAGCGAGAAAGCCTCATCAAAGTACATGATCCAGTCGCGGTCTGCTTCCTTGCCGGGGAGAGTGGTCTCCTGGGTTTCTTCCTCAGGCGTTGAGGTCCATTCTGCGATGAATTCCGCCTGTCCAGAGCCTGCTTTCTGAACTTCTGCTTGATGGGCCGCGCGTGGGGGCAGACAGCTAGGTGGTGCTCAATCACCTCCTTGGGAACACCGGAGATGTCGGACGCTTGCCATGCAAACACGTCGACATTTGCCCGCTGGAAGGCGACGAGCGCGCCTTCCTATTTACTGTCGAGGGTGGAGCCTATGATGAAGGGCCCTCCGTGCCATCCTCCCCGACAGGCACCTTCTTAGTCTGCGGCGGCTCGGCTCGATCTCTTGCTCTTGTCGGTAGAGCTCTGCACGTCCTCAGCGGTAGCACAACACTCGAGGAGGTCCGCTTGCGGAGTGGGTGTGAGAGGTCTTGCGGGCTCCTTCTTCCCTCCGGGCCTTGGTGGCGCAGGAGCAGGTGCCTTGATGGCAGCTACTGCAACTGCTTCTCGGTAGAGTTGGTCGGCGCAGATCAGCACGTCCTTCTTGTCGGAGGGGACGGAGATGATGGTCAACGGCCCGGGCATCTTTAACATGTTGTAGGAGTAGTGTGACGCCGCCATGAACTTGGCTAGTGCCGGGTGGCCGAGGATCCCGTTGTACGGCAAGGGGCTCTGGACCATGTCGAAGACGATCCTCTCCGTCCTGTAGTTCAACTCCCCTCCAAATGTCACGGGCAGTGTGACCTTTCCCTTTGGATGGCTCCTCCCCGGATTGACCCCTTGAAACATGCATGTTTCCTCGAGGTCTCCATCAGGGATTTGCAACCTTTTGATCACGACAGGCGAGATCAGGTTCAGGCCGGCCCCGCCGTCAACCAACATCTTGTTCACCCTGAGGTTGCGTATAGTTGGCGAGACCAACAATGGCAAAAACCCGACCGCGGTAGTGTGGTCAGGGTGGTCCTTGGCGTCAAAGATGAGGGGCGTGCTGGACCAGTTTAGCGGCTTCTGGGCGTCGAACGACGACTCTACTGCTGTAATCTCACGCGCCCACTGCTTGAGCTGACGTTGAGAGGTATGCAGCGAGGCGCCGCCATCGATGCACATGGCCTCCGTAGCCTTCTGGAACCCTTGCTCACCAGACTCGTCGTCCTCGTCGTGATCGTCGTCTTCTTGTTTCTTGTCGCGGCCCCGGGCGGGCCTCTCTTGCTGGTTGTCCTTGCCGGGGCGGCCTCCTTGGCCGCCAAGCTTCTTGCCGGATCCTCAAGACCGCGTCTGGTCCTTCTCCTTGTCCCGCCTTTCATACTCAGCCTTTTGCTTCTCGTAAAGCAGCTCGACTTGTCGGCCAGCTCGGAGGTCGTGGCCCTTGGTGCGGTGGATCTTGCAGATTGCTTGTCGGAGCTTCACGGCTTGTCGGTGGTCGCCAGAGGTCCGGCAGCGGTGCACTGAGCAATCTCCTTGCCGGGGGCGTCTGCCTTGACCTTCTTGCCGGCACCGGTATCATCAGATCCCTCAACGGCAAGCACGGCCTTGCCTTTGCATTTCCTGTTGTGACGCCGACTCTTCTTCGTCAGGGTGGAGGCGTCTTCATCGGTAGAGTCGGTTTCCGCGCCGGCGTCTTCGCCGGGGTACTTCCTTCCCTCTTCAGCCCGGGCGCACCTATCGGCCATAACGTAGAGCTCGGCCACATCCTTAACCTTGGTCATCGCCAGCTCCTCGTGCATCTTGCGATTGCGCATGTTCTGGTGGAACGCGCTAATCACAGCGGCGGGATGAACATCGGGGATGTTGTACTGCACCCGGCTGAATCACTGGATGTACTTGCGCAGGATCTCCCCTTCCTTCTGGGGAATGGTATGCAGATCACTAGCCTGGCCATGAGCTTGGTGGCCTCCTGTGAAGGCGCGAACGAACTCATGGCACAGATCTGACCAAGAAGAAATGGAATCCACCGGCAAGTGCATCAACCAAGACATCACATTAGGCTTGAGCGCGAGCGGGAAATAGTTGGCAAGCACCTTGTGATCGCGAGCCCCAGCGCCCTGCATCGCGATGGTGTAGATGCTGAGAAACTCGGACGGATGGGTCTTGCAGTGTACTTCTCGCCGACGTCGGGCTTGAGCGCGCGGTGGGACGGCCACTCGAACTACCTCAGCTCACGGGTAAAAGCCGGGCAGCCCACCTCGTAAGGTAGGCCGCCGGGGCCCCCCGGTGCCGGGTGGTCCATAGCGGGTCCCGCCCGCTTGTCCGACTGGCGGTGCGTTTCGCGCCGGCGCTCGACGGTGGTTCGATCATCTTTGTGAGCTCGCTCCCGAAGGACCTGGCGCTGGTTGTGGAGGGTCCACGGGTCGGACGATGCTATGGAGATGTTATCACAAGCGTCGTCGCGACGGGCGGACGCCCGCGGCGGCTGGCGAGGAGAAGGAGAGTGCACCGTGGCCGCAGCTCCCCCGGTCCTCCCAGCGCCAGTAAGCGGTGGCTCGGTGGAGCGCCGACCCGAGGGCCCCGCCGATCGCGGATCGTCTTTGTTTGCGACGGCGAAGAGGCTCCGGATGGTGGCCCTCAACTCATTGAGCTTCTCCGCAGCAGGAGGGAAGTCGAGGAGCAGCTGTGCGCGCGCCAAAGCTTCCGCTGGCTTGGGCGGCGGCGACAGCTGCGTGGATCGCGGCGCGCTTCGACTTCTAACTATGTTAGAAGGAGCTCCGTCACGTCCCAGCGGCTGCGTGCCATTTCCTCCAGCGCTTCGGCGAGCATGTTGTACCCCTTCATCTTGCCGATGACGCACCGGGCTCTTCCCACGGCGGTGCCCAGGGTCACCAACGTGGTGACGCTGCTCGGCGCGCACACCATGGGAAGAATGTGCGGTGGTTGCCGGTGTAGGCGTCTTGGAGGTCGCCGCGCCGCCCGGAGTCGGCACAACGACGCTTGAGGGCCGCGCTGCTGCTGCTCGCGAAGGGCAGCCCGTCTTTGGATTCGACAACGCGTAGTCGGTCGTCTAGCGCGCGAACGACACCGCTCGCCAGACTCGACCGCTCGGGTGATCTTTGGTGCTTTCGGCCGCGTGGCGGATCTCTATCGCGACCGTCCGCTGCTCGTCCGCACCGGCACGGGTCGTTCGGCTCCCAATGAGTCGACCGCTGTGGCTGTCTTATTCTTAGGGGCCATGGCGATGAAGAACTGCTAGGCTGACTACTAGACCAGATTCTCACAATTGCGCCCCCTACCTGGCGCGCCAAAGATGTCGGTGTGGAACGACACCTATGGGATCACAAGAATCCCTACTACGGTTGCCGGGGCGCAGGGTTGGAAGGAGAGCAGGGCTAGTAGACAGCACAAGGATCGTTTACCCAGGTTCGGGCCGCGAGGATGCGTAAAACCCTAGTCCTGCTTTGGTGGGTGTATTTCTGAGAGTTCTTGAGCTCTCGAACTAGCTGTGGTTAGCGCGTGGTTCGAAAGAGCCGAATCCTTCTCCTGGTCACCTCGGGCCTCCTTTTATAGGAAAAAGGGGTTGCCACAGTGGCACACAGGAGGTGGAAAGGTGTACGATGTTGCGAGATTATCCCTCGTATTACAGGACAAGATGCATTTAATGCATCGCTTAGGTGTCCCCTTGCTTTATTGGGGACGGGGGCGAGGCCCGTCCCGTCCGTCGCCGCTCTTCCTCGCTTCGACGTGCGCCTTGGCCAGCGATGCATGCGGCGCCATGTAGGCAGGCAGGCAGCTGAGGTGGCGCAGTGGTGGAGCCTTCACAAAGATCTGCATGCCGCCACGCAGGTGCTTGATGAGTTGGCCTGGGAGCTGCATGTTGCCATGCAGGTGCACGCCCAGCTGGTTGGGCTGGCAGCCGCATGTGAACGACGGTGGAAGCTTGGTCGTCGGCGGGCCTGGCGGTGGCCCTGCTCGCGTCCTTGGTGAGGGCCTTGCTGGGTGGCCCGACAAGGGTCTCGCCGTGTGGCCCGGCAAGGGTCTTGCTGTGGCGCGCTGTCGTCCCCGGCAAGGATCTTGCCGGGGTCTGGCGGCTTTCCTCGGCAAGGATCTTGCCGAGAATCTTCGTCTTCTAATACTCATCTGATCTTGAACATGTCTTCACAAAGATCTGCATGCCACCACAGAGGTGCCTCCCGAGCCTTGGCCCCACGTGGATGATGGTGTTGGGGATCGTGGGCTCAAGGGTGGCTCGCTCTGTTGGTGTGGGGCGAGCTGTCCCGGCAAGGGTCTTGCCGGGGGAACCTGCTTCGTCCCTCTGCTCTTTGTGGTATTGGCCTTGGCGTTGCCTTGATTGCCTTGGGCTTCGACCTTACCTTGGCTCATCTCCCCTGTTCTGCTTGGTGTGGTCATGGGCGCGGCTGTGACTGCCCGTGCACAGGTAAAATGGTACAAAAGCGTGCCCCTCTTTTTGTACACCGACACAAATATGAGCAACCGGACTAGTATCAGATACCCAGGCGCTGCTACGAGCATTAGTAAGGTACACATCAATGTATATCAAATATACCTTTGTTCACTTTGCCATCCTTCTTATCCGCCAAATATTTGGTGCAGTTCCGCTTCCATTGACCATTCCCTTTGCAGTAATAGCACTCAGTATCAGGCTTGGGTCGAGCTTTGGGCTTGTTGCCGGGAGTGGCAACTTGCTTGCCATTCTTCTTGAAGTTCCCTTTCTTTCCCTTGCCCTTTTTCTTGAAACTAACGGTCTTGTTAACCATCAACACTTGATGCTCCTTCTTGATTTCTACCTTCGCGGCTTTAAGCATTGCGAAGAGCTTAGGAATCGTTTTGTTCATTCTTTTCATATTATAGTTCATTACGAAGCCATTGTAGCTTGGTGGTAGTGATTGAAGAACTCTGTCATTAACACTATCAACTGGAAGATCAACTCCCAGCAGAGTCAACTGATTATGATACCCAGACATTTTGAGTATGTGTTCACTAACAAAACTGTTCTCCTCCATCTTGCAGCTATAGAACTAGTTGGAGACTTCATATCTCTCAACCCAGGAATTTTCTTGAAATATTGACTTCAACTCTTGGAACAACTCATATGCTCGATGACATTCAAAACGTCTTTCAAATCCCAGTTCTAAGCCGTAAAGCATGGCACACTGAACTATTGAATAGTCATCATATCGAGCTTGCCAGACGTTCATAACATCTGCATCAGCTCCTTCAGCAGGTCTGTCACCTAGCGGTGCATCAAGGACATAACTATTCTATGCAGCAATGAGGATAATCCTCAAGTTACGGACCCAGTCCCTGTAGTTGCTACCATCATCTTTCAACTTAGCTTTCTCTAGGAACGCTTTAAAATTCAGGGGAGCGGTAGCTCGGGCCATTGATCCACAACATAGATATGCAAAACTATAAGACTAAGTTCATGATAAATTAAGTTCAATTAGTTAAATTACTAATGAACTCAAACTTAAATAAACATCGCTCAAGTTATCTATGTGATACATGATCCAAATCAACTAACCCATGTCCGATCATCACGTGAGACGGGGTAGTCATCAATGGTGAACATCTCTATATTGATCATATCTACTATATGACTCACATTCGACCTTTCAGCCTCTAGTGTTCCGAGACCATGTCTGTACATGCTAGGCTCATCAAGTTTAACCCAAGTATTCTGCATGTGCAAAACTGTCTTACACCCATTGTATGTGAATGTAGAGTCTATCACACCCGATCATCACAAGGTGCTTCGAAACGACGAACTTTGGCAACGGTGCATACTCGGGGAGAACACTTTTATCTTGAAATTTAGTGAAGGGATCATCTTATAATGCTACCGCAGTTCTAAGCAAAATAAGATGCATAAAAGATAAAAAATCACTTGCAATCAAAATATGTGACATGATATGGCCATCATCATCTTGTGCTTTTGATTTCCATCTCCAAAGCATCATCATGATCTCCATCGTCACTGGCTCGACACCTTGATTCCATCATTGCGTCGGGGTCGTCTCGCCAAGTATTGCTTCTACAACTATTGCTAACGCATAGCGATAAAGTAAAGCAGTTACGTGGTGCTTGCATTTCATACAATAAAGAGACAACCCTAAGGCTCCTGCCGGTTGTCGATATTACAAAACATGATCATCTCATACATCAACTTATATCACATCACATCTTGACCATATCATATCACAACATGCCCCGCAAAAACAAGTTAGACGTCCTCTACTTTGTTGTTGCAAGTTTTACGTGGCCGCTACGGGCTTCTAGCAAGAACCGTTATTACCTGTGCAAAAACCACAATGGTCATTCATCAATTTTGTTTTTTTAACCTTCTTCAAGGACCGTCCGTAGTCAAATTCGATTCAACTTAAGTAGGAGAAACAGACACCCGCCAGCCACCTTTATACAAAACTAGTTGCATGTCTATCGGTGGAACCGGTCTCATGTACGTGGACATGTAAGGTTGGTCCGGGCCCCTTCATCCCACAATACCGCAGAATCAAAATAAGACGTTGGTGGTAAGAAGTATGACTATCACCGCTCACAACTCTTTGTGTTCTACTCGTGCATATCATCTATGCATAGACCTGGCTCGGATGCCACTGTTGGGAAACGTTGCATGGAAAATAAAATAAATTCTGCGCACACGCAAGATCTATCCATGGAGATGCATAGCAACGAGAGGGAGAGTGTGTCTATGTACCTTTGTAGACTGTAAGCGAAAGCGTTTAGTAATGCGGTTGATGTAGTCGAACTTCTTTGCGATCCAACCAATCGAGTACCGAACATACGTGACCTCCGCGTTCAGCACACGTTCAGCTCGGTGACGTCCATGCTTTCCTGATCCAGCAAGATGGCGAGGTAGTGGATGAGTTCTGGCAGCACGACGGCATGGTGACGGTGATGGTGATGCTATCTCCGCAGGGCTTCGCCTAAGCACTACGAAAGTATGACCGAGGGTGTAAACGGTGGAGGGGGACGCCGCACACGGCTAAACAATTCTCGTGGTTATGTGTGGCGCCCCCTTCCCACATATATATTGGTGGGCTGAGAGAGGAGAGGCCAAGGGGCGCCCCAAGTAGGGCCGAATCCTACTTGGGGTCTTCCCCAAGCCGCGCCCCCTTCCTTATTTTCGTGCGGGAGGAAGGCAGCAGGAGGAGGCGCCCCTCCTTTTCTTTCTCTCACGAGGAGGGAAAGGCAGGAGGGCCATCCCTCCTCTTTCCTTCCCCTAGGGCCGGCCTGCCAAGGAGAGGGGCGCGCCAGCCCCCTAGTGGGCTGGTTTGTCCCCTCCTTTGTCCCATTAGGCCCATACACTTACCGGGGATGTCCGGAACCCCTTCCGGCGACCCGATGACTACCTGGTGCACTCCGAAACTCTTCCGGTGTCCGAATATCATCGTCCTATATATCAATCTTTACCTCTCAACCATTTCGAGACTCCTCGTCTGTCCGTGATCTCATCTGGGACTCCGAACAACATTCGGTCACCAAATCATATAACTCATATAACACTATATCATCAACGAACATTAAGCATGCGGACCCTACGTGTTCGAGAACTATATAGACATGACCGAGACACTTCTCCGGTCAATAACCAATAGCGGAACCTGGATTTCCATATTGGCTCCTACATATTCTACGAAGATCTTTATCGGTCGAACCTTAAGACAACATACGTAATTCCATTTGTCTGTCGGTATGTTACTTGCCAGAGATCCGATCGTTCATACCTAGTTTAATCTCGTTACTGGCAAGTCTCTTTACTTGTTCTGTAATACATCATCTTGCAACTAACTCCTTAGGCACTTTGCTTGCAAGGTTTATTATGATGTGTATTACAAAGTGGGCCCACAGATACCTCTCCAATACTCGGAGTGACAAATCCTAATCTCGATCTATGCCAACTCAACAAATAGCTTGGGCGATACCTGTAGAGCATCTTTATGATCACCCAATTACATTGTGACGTTTGATAGCACACAAGGTATTCCTCCTGTATCCGGGAGTTGCATAATCTCATAATCGAAGGAATATGTATTTGTCATCAAGAAAGCAATAGCAATAAACTAAACGATCAATATGCTAAGCTAACAGATGGGTCTTGTCCATCACATCATTCTCCTAATGATGTGATCCCGTTATCAAATGACAACACATGTTTATGGTTAGGAAACCTTAACCATCTTTGATCAACGAGCTAGTCTAGTAGAGGCATATTAGGGACACGGTATTTGTTTATGTATTCACACATGTATTTAAGTTTCCGATCAATACAATTCTAGCATGAATAATAAACATTTATCATGAATAATGAAATATAAAATAACAACTTTATTATTGCCTCTAGGGTATATTTCCTTCAGCTTGGCCTCGCTTCATCATGTACCCATCAAACTTATGTATCTGCTAGATATCAATAAAGCAGTTGTTTTTCTTTACCAAGTTGTTTGTATTGCCAGAAGACTTGATATCTGGGCTGGCAATGTAAGGTAAACTGGTTGCTCTGAGCCAGGGTGCCACAACGCTTGGTATTAGAGCCGCACTGACTGTAGGACACCCTAGACAGCCGACATGCTAGAAAACGGTAGATAGGAGTCCTTGGGTGTTTTGAGTGTGCATTTGCACTTGGTTACTACATTGCATGCATATATTTTATTTTCTTTACTGATCGACTAATGTTGTGAGTGTAGATGGCTCCCGTTCCCTATCCTTATCAGCCCGAGCCAGCACCAGCCACTTTTCCTCACCTTCTGCGTAGGGTTTGGCGCCGACTCTACCCCGACGGTGATGAACCGGTGTACCGGGAGCAGCTCGCAGATGCGGTGCATGAGTACCACACAGGGGTCGTCATGCACAATAGTACCCTGACCGGCACCTATACCCGCTCGACCAAGGGAGGATTTGCTTATTCACCTGACCAGGCGGTCCAGCTTGCTGTATTTGAGGCTCTCATTGATCTGTGCTACAACGAGATGCAGATGTAGACACACCTAGGATTCTTTTACTACCCATCTATGTTCGATACTGGATGCATCCTTTTTCCTATCATTGATCCGGAGTGTGACCGTTCAGCCAACCACCTTTCTCGGTACATAACGGCTAGGTATCTGCTGATCTCTAGCCTAGCTCAGGAGCTGATCTGCTCTCGAGAGGCTCTTGATGTTGCTCGATGCACCTTCGGTCCACCTTCACTTGTTTACACTCCTCTAGTTACCCTAGTTACTATTCCTCCACCCACTCCAGTTACCCCTCAGAGTAACTCAGAGGCCTCGACCGTGACTCCTCATGAGTCTCCTGCCGAATGGACTTTACTTCTCGCTACTCCTGCCGCTCCTATGCTACAGCCTCATCTAGCATCTGCTTCTGAGGGAGAGCCATCGCGTCAGCGTCTCCGTGTTTCCTTTGCTCCAGAGGTTTCTATTAACGTTATCAGTTCTGACTCAGAGTCCGAGGCCGAGGAGACCCCTGCAGGATCATTAGAGTGCCAGTGTGGTCATTGCCTTCACGAGTAGATGAGTATGTCGATATGTATTGTTGTATGATGTCGTCATACTTTCCATGATGCTTTTACTTCCTTGTATGATGTGGAGGTTATGTATAATTATGCTATGACTTTTATTTGCCTTGGTTTTTCTTTGCTTTTTCTTGGGGTTGTCGCTTGGTTTCATTCTTTTCCCTTTTATGGATGTTGCTCATCTCGATGCTTCATATTGGGAAACAAATATAGGATGACAAGGTGTGGCAGCAGCAGTCACGGTGGCGACGACATTCCCGTTCGTCGATCTGCCAGACAGGCCGGACAGTCTCTAGAACCATATCAGCCTCCACCACCTCCTCCACCGCAACCACCACAACCCCGCAGATTATATGCATGTTTAAAGAGAAGAGAAACCAAGACTTGCTTGAATTTATGAGAAGTATGCAGGCTGTGGTTGGACAAAATAATAACAATAATGGCAATCATTCCAAGGTGTTAGATTTTCTCCGAACCAAGCCTCCTAGTTTCAGTCAAGCTGCAGATCCTATGCGAGCGGATGATTGGCCGAGGACAATAGAGAAGAAGCTAGAAATTTCTCACACCGAAGATATCGACAAGGTTCTGTTTGCTACTCATTATCTAGAAGGACCAACTGCTATCTGGTGGGATGATACTAAGGCTATGTGGCCAGAAGTTCAAGGACAAATATCGCAAGTATCATATTCCCGCCGGTATCATGAAGGTCAAGCAACGAGAGTTCCTTGCCCTTACACAAGGGAACCTATCCGTAAGTGAGTATTTAAACAAGTTCAATTATTTGGCTCGGTATTCCCTTCATGATGTAGCTACTGAAGAAAGGAAGATAGACCGATTCGTCGGGGGACTCAATCATACCCTCTGATGCACGCTCAATATGCTGGATTTTCCAGACTTTCAAAACTTGGTGAATAAGGCTCTCATCGCAGCAAGGGAGCATAAGCTTGCCAATGATCACAAGTCAATCTATGAAGGCCGCAAGCACAAGTTCGAGCCCAAGAAGGATGGACAAATTATTGAAAAATCCCGTACTTGGCAGCAACCCCAGTTGGAGTTCAAGCCGACTTGGCAAGAGAGTAACAACAAAACTAATAACCGTATTAAGAACTTTGATACCAACCCAGTGAGGGAGGATTGTCAGCATAATAACGCATGCTTCACTTGCGGCCAGACAGGACATTATTCAAGGCAATGTCCTAAGAGCAGCAAGCCACCCACAACTTTCAAGCCACAAGTCAACAACATGGGGTCCGTTCCAGCTCAAAAGCTTATTCGAGGGCAAGTTCATCATGTCTCCGCCGAAGAAGCCCAAGAGACGCCTGAAGTCGTCATTGGTATGTTTCCTGTTAATAACATACCTGCAACAATTTTATTTGATTCTAGGGCTTCCCATTCTTTTATTTTGTGAAGTTTTGTTGCACAGAACAAGCTTTCTTGCACTCCTTTGAAAAAATTCATGGTGGTACAATCCCCGAGATCTATGCTCAAAACAAGTGATGTATGCCGAGGACTGGAGATAGACATCCATGGAGTTATTTCCCTGCCACCTTGGTGTCTATTGAATCTGCAAAGCTGGATGTCATTTTGGGAATGGACTGGCTGACAAGGCATCAAGTCTGTACAAATTGTGCAACTCGGGAAGTCACATTAATAATCCTTCAGGGCAGTCAGCTTAGTTCTTTGCTCGCAGAACCATGCCAAAGAAGGAAATGATCTATACTGCCATTGCGTCAGACATGGAGTTGATTCTAGTAGTCAGCGAGTTTCCAGATGTATTTCCTAAAGAGTTGCCAGGAATGCCACCACACCATGAGCTTGAGTTTTCCATCGACCTTGTGCCCTTGAGAACACCCATTTACAAGAAATACTATACTATGCCTTCATCCGAGTTAGTGGAACTAAAGAAACAATTGGATGAGCTGCTCCAAAAAGGATACATTCGCCCCGGCTCTTTGCCATGGGGGTCACCTGCAACATTTGTGGGCAAGAAGGATGGTAGTCTTCGGATGTGTGTGGACTACCGCAATCTTAATGACATCACCATCAAAAACAAGTATCCACTCCAAAGGATTGATGATTTGTTTGACCAATTGAGTGGAGGCCAGATATTCTCCAAAATTGATTTACGGGCCGGGTATCATCAACTAAAATTCAAGAAGGAAGACATTCCCAAGACAACATTCACCACTCGCTATGGGCTATATGAGTACACGGTCATGTCATTTGGTCTGACTAATGCCCCCGCATTCTTCATGCATATGATGAATAAGGTGTTCATGGACTTCTTGGACCAATTTGTGGTGGTATTTATCGATGATATTCTCATATATTCCAAAGGGGAGGAAGACCGTAAGAAGCATCTCTGAGACATATTGCAACGACTCCGAGACCACCAGTTGTATGCCAAACTCAGCAAGTGCGAGTTATGGATCAAGAAATTGGGATTTATTGGGCACATTCTATCAGTTCAAGGAGTGGCCATATATCCGAGCAAGGTTACGGAAGTTTTAAACTGGAAGGCACCTAGAACTGTGTCAGAAATCCAAAGTTTCTTGAGTCTCGTGCGCTACTACCGCCGATTTATTGAAGGCTTTTCAAAGATCGCCAAGCCAATGATAGAGTTGCTCAAGAAGAATAAATTTTTTGAATGGACAGAGGACTGCGAGAAAAGTTTCAGTGAATTAAAGACTTGTTTGACCACAATAAAGGTATTGACACTTCCTGAAATTTATCGAAGCTTTGATATTTATTGCGACGCATCCAGAAGGGGCATAGGACGCTTCCAGAAGGGGCATATGCATCCAGACAACTATGGCTGCATGAAGAAAATTATCCCACACATGACTTGGAATTGGCGGAAGTGGTACACGCTTTGAAAATTTGGAGACATTGTCTCATTGGGAAATGATGCCAAGTCTTCAGCGACCATAAGAGTCTCAAGTACATTTTCACTCAGTGATATTTGAATCTCCGGCAAAGGAGATGGCTTGAATTGGCCAAGGACTATGATATTGGAATAAAGTACCATCCGGGAAAGGCTAACATGGTTGCCGACGCACTCATTTGCAAACCAGCCACCGTAAACGCATTAATGGACTCTTTACCTCCCGAACTGCAAGAAGAGATAGCTTAGCTCAACTTGGTAATTTGTGATGCCACATGCACAGCTACCTTAGTGGTCACTTCTACTCTGGAAGAAGCGATTCGCAATGCTCAAGCTGAGGACCCCTTTTTGTTAAAGATGATTGCTCGAATGCAATAAGGAAAGACTCAAGATTTCCACAAAGATGATCAATGTACCCTTCGATTCCGTGGTCGAATTTGCATATCAAATCACGAAGATCTAAATCAATAGATATTAAAGGAAGAACATGATTCCTCATATGCGATTCATCTTGGAGGTACCAAGATGTATGAACATCTAAGCTAGATATTCTGGTGGAATGGTATGAAGAAAGACATTACCTACTTTGTCGCTTGCTGTGACATTTCCAACAAAGTAAAGGCGGAACACGAAAAACCCACTAGACTGTTGCAACCTTTACCTATTCCACAATGGAAGTGGGATGATATTTGCATGGATATCATCGTGGGACTGCCCAAGACACCTCGAAGAAATAATGCTATATGGGTCACGGTCTACATGCTTACAAATGTGGCTCATTTCATTCTAGTAAGGACCACATATCGGGCAGATCAACTCGCTCAACTATATGTATCTAGAATTGTTAGTTTGCATGGAGTCCGAAGAACCATCACTTCAGACCGGGGATCTCTGTTTACCTCGGCATTCTGGGCACGTCTTCAGTAAGCTTTGGGAACTGCTTTAAAGTATAGTACCGCTTATCATCCTCAGACAGAGGATAGATAGAGCGAGTAAATCAAATTCTTGAAGACATGCTTCGAGCATGTGTGCTTGCCCAAGGCTCAAACTGGGAAGACAATTTGCCTTACATAGAGTTTTCTTACAACAACGGGTATCAAACTAGCCTCAAGATGTCACCTTACGAGGCTCTATATGGGTGTACGTGTTGTACCCCTCTAAACTGGTCTCAAACCCGAGAAAACCATATCCTTGGGACTGATTTGATGATGGATGCAGAGAGACAAGTAAAGGAAATCTGGGACAGACTTCAAGTAGCTAAATCTCGTCAAAAGAGCTATTATGATTCGAAACATCGACAAATTAGCTTTGAACCAGGGGAGTATGCATACCTCCGAGTCACTCCCATAAAGGAAGTAGGAGGTTCCAAACTCAAGGAAAGCTCGCCCCCAGATACATTGGCCCATTCCCAGTTATGACAAGAGTTGGTGCAGTGGCATATCAGTTAGAGCTACCATCCGAGGTATCCGAAGTTCATGATGTCTTCCACGTGTCTCAGCCACGGAAGTGCATCTCACGGTCTGAGAAACAAACAGGTCTAACGGAACTAGAGCTTGATAAGGATTTGACATATGAAGAGAAATCTTTCCGGATATTGGATGAGATGGAAAGAGTCACCTATAGTAAGTCAATTAAGTTTTACATAGTGCAGTGGGAACATCATACAGAGGATGAATCCACCTGGGAAAGAGAGGATTTCTTAAGGACCGCATGCCCTCGTTTGTTTCCTGAGCAACCGTATCTCGAGGATGAGATTCATCCTAAGGGGGGGGGGGGGTTGTGACACCTTGGATTTTGATTATTCTCTTTTTCTAGGATTTATTGGATATTTGAATTGCATTTAAATTTTTTTACTGGAAGAATTTTTTTGACTGGATGCATTTAAATTTTCAGTCAACTCTTTTGGGCTTGCCACTTGGAAATTCTTTTGATTTTCTTCCAAGTGAGTTCTATCATCTCTAAACCACCTCTTGACATCATCTCCCTCAAATATATGCCATTGAGTAATTTTATTTAATTGCATAATATTCATTTTCATTCTAAAAATGAATGTTTTCTCAATCGGTTATGAAGCAACCCTCATTTTCCTTGCTCCTAAAATTCACAATAAATTCCCAAATATTCTTTGGACCATGCCTCGCCTTCCCATGCAAAAATATGCCATAGTCATTTGGAGAATTTTAGCTCAAGAAATTATTTTTTCTTCTAGACAGTAAGGGCACTTTGTGAAGCAAGTGCATTTTTACTTGATCTATTTGGGCCGAAATTTTTACCACATGATTACCTTCCTACCAGAAGTTTAACCATCAAAAATTACTCTTTAACTCTCAGTAAATCTCTCTCTAGTTCCATCACAAGTTTTTGTCCAAAAACTTTTCTACAAGCCCAAGTCTTATCTAATGGTCGAGGTGGCAAGCCAAGGGCACCCCGCAGCACCGCGTTGAAGGGACAACACCCTAGACACGGCCTGGCAGCCCCTGGCATACCGTGTGCGCCAGTGCATGTGGTGGCCTCGCATGAACGTGGTGTTCGATAGGTGGTCGGCACGCTCTGAGCGCCGGGACCCCTCTGCCGCCACCCGTTCGCCCTCCTCGCACCACTTAAGCTTGTCCATGCCACTCAGCAACCTCTCCCGCTTCCACCTAGCCCCTCTGTGCAGCTCGGCAGCCTGCACGGCGGACACGGACACGGCGAGCACATATGGCACAGTGCACCCGCGTGAACGAAATGTTCCACCCCGTTCCCTGTTGCTTGGTCGCATCCCTCCATTGTGCTTGGCAGCGTCCTCCTGCTCCTATGCATTGAGCCCGAGCTCCTCTCTCCCTCTCTCTCTTCTCCATAAGCCTCTCCGGCGGACCCGAGCTCGGCCACCTCACCGCCCATAAACACAGCTCGTCCCAAGCCCTTCTAGCGATCCACTCCTCTCTCTCTGGTCACAAATCAAATTTCTAGCTAGTGCGGTAAGGTCGGGAGGGCCTCCTGCCGCCGGTCATTGCTGGAGTTGGCCGTGGACCCCCCTCGGTCGTCCACCTGCTCTGGTGCTTTCCGACCCGGTTCTTCTACGTCATCGAGGTCGTGTGGTTCTCTTGAGCACAACGGTGCTCTTGGTTCGTCGGAATCCCGCCGGAATCGCCAAGTCTGACGAGCTCCACGCCCGCCTTCTCTGGAGATGACCATTTTGACATCGTTCATCCTCCTCAGCCGTCATGTAGGGTATGCTCGTGCTTGCCTTGATGCGCCCGATCCACCCCCTCCTCTCCGGCGGTCGTCGTGGTTTCCTCGCCGGAGAACCACCAACGGCAGAGCCATCCACCTCTATTTCTCTCTCTCTCCCTCTCTTAAACCTGACAACCGACCCCACCTGTCAGTCAGCCTGTCAGTCAGTCAGTCTCTCTCTCTCTCTCTCTCTCTCTCTCTCTCTCTCTCTCTCTCTCTCAAGGGGTAAGTGGAGGAGTATTCTGAAAATACGCCTTCAACGTGGCCTCTTCTGGAATTTCCAAATTTTGGTTCAATTCATATATTTTGACTCAACTTTGACCAACAATATCTCCTAATCTATAAGTCCAAATGATTTGATTCTTTTTGCACTAGTTTTGCATGAGCTAAACTTTCTGCATGCAAAAATTCAAAATTTTCTTGCTGTAGTTATTTTCTGGTGCAATAAAAGGCTTTATGTGACATTTTCTTTTTGCATTTTGAAATATTTTCCGAAGGTTCTGATTGCCTGGGAGAAGACCAGGAGTATTGTGACACTCCTCTGAACTAAGGCAAGCCACAACAACTATTTTCAAGGATGGCACTGCAATAGCAATGATTTTTACTTGAATTAAAATTCATTTTAAGTGCATTTAATTGATATAACTTGCTATATGAGCCCTTATGCACGTTATTTCATCCATGTTATATCTTGGCAGTAGCATACATGTCATCTTGATAATATGTGCAGTAGAGAGCATGCTATATGTTTATGCTTATGATAATGCATTTACTTTTCATATTCATGACCCATGCATTTCATTTCATACTATGACCGAGTTCATTTTAAATTCAAGTTAAACATGATGCTAATTCAACTTGTACAAGCTGTTGATCAAGTCATGCTGGCACCGAATCGAGCTCACCAGTGCAACCACACTTGCCTGTATGGGGAGGCCCTAATTTGGTTTATTGTCATGCCTCTCGCCGGTGCCTCCAACTAGGGAAGGTTGTGTGCTCGTGATACGTCTCCAACGTATCTATAACTTTTGATTATTCCATGCTATTATATTATCTGTTTTGGATGTTTTATATGCATTAATATGCTATTTTATATTATTCTTGGGACTAACCTATTACCTAGAGCCCAGTGCCAGTTTCTGCTTTTTCCTTGTTTTTGAGCTTCGTAGAAAAGGAATACTATACGGAGTCCAAACGGAATAAAACTTCACGATGATTTTTCTTGGAACAGAAGACACCCAGGAGACTTGGATTTCAAGTCAGAAGAGCCAAGAGGCAGCGACAAGGGTGGAGGGCGCGCCCAGGGGGAGGGCGCCCCCTACCTTATGGGCCCCTCGTGACCCCCCCGACCTAGATCTTCCGCCTATATATTTGCAAATATTCCCAAACCACCAGAAGCATCCACGAAAACACTTTTCCACCGCCGCAACCTTCTGTTCTCATGAGATCCCATCTTGGGGCCTTTTCCGGCACCCTGTCGGAGGGGCATTCAATCACGGAGGGCATCTACATCAACTCTATTGCCCTTCCGATGAAGCGTGAGTAGTCCACCACAGACCTACGGGTCCATAGCTAATAGCTAGATGGCTTATTCTCTCTCTTTGATTCTCAATACCATGTTCTCCTCGATGTTCTTGGAGATCTATCCGATGTAATCTTCTTTTGTGTTGTGTTTGTCGAGATCCGATGAATTGTGGATTTATGATCAGCTTATCTATGAATATTATTTGAATCTCCTCTGAATTCTTATATGCATGATTTGGTATCTTTGTATTTCTCTTCGAATTATCGGTTTGGTTTGGCCAACTAGATTGGTTTTTCTTGCAATGGGAGAGGTGCTTAGCTTTGGGTTCAATCTTGCGTGATTTCACCCAGTGACAAAGTAGGGGTAGCGAGAGACGTATTGCATTGTTTCCATGGAGGATAAAAAGGTGGGGTTTACATCATATTTCTTGAGTTTATTCATCTACATGATGTCATCTTACTGAATGAGTTACTCTATTCTTTATGAACTTAATACTCTAGATGCAGGCAGGAGTCCACTACTGCAGGATACTGCTAACGTGACACTACGATCAGATAGCCTTTGCCGAAACTGTGTGCGATGCATTAATCACAAACGGCGGTGTAAACAAACAGTCAAAAATGTGCAAAACGTTTGCGATGGCCGAGCCATCAAACATGGTTCAGATTTTAGTTGCGTGTGTGATGCAGGGCACTCGGTTAATCCATTCAAACTGTTTGCGATGACGCAGAACAAGATAAACGGGCAGCCATATCAACGTGTGTACGATGCAGGGCACACGGTTAATCCATTCAAACTGTTTGCGATGAGGTAGAACAACAGAAACGGGCAGCCATATCAATGTGTGTGCGATATACGGCATACGGTTCACTCGGACAAACTGTTTTTGATTAGGCAACACAACAAAAACGGTTCAACTTAACAAGATGTGTGTGATATGCGGCATACAGTTCACATGGATGAACTGCTTGCGATGAGCCAAAAGAACACAAACGAGTCGTGTAAACAAGATGTGTGTGATACATGGCAAACATGATGAACTGTTTGCGATGAGTAGTTACAACACAAACGGTTAATGCAGTTAGTTCATGTACAGCTAGCATATGGTCCATGAACTGTGGCTAGGAGTATACAGCTAGCATATGGTAAATGAACTGTTTTGACAACCATATGGTCCATATCTACATACTTAACATAGTAACAACACTACTAGGAAAAGGCTAATTAGTGGCGCACCTGTTTTGGCCATTAATGGCGCATTATAGGTGCGCCACTATCATCACGCCACTAGTAACAAGTACTAATGGCGCACCCCTGGTGCGCCATTAGTATACCAGATAATAGTGGCGCACCTGGTAGTGCGCCATTACTATGTCTTACAGTGCGCCATTACTATCTGACTTAGTAATGGCGCACCACATATCTGGTGCGCCATTTCAGAAAATATTTTTTTCAATTTTTTTTCAGAATTTTTTTCTTAATCTCAGGTCACTATGGCTTAATCTCGGGTCAATATGCTTAATCTCAAGTCAAATCGCACTCCGTGATCAAACTTCCCGGAAGATCACCCATCCTCACACTACTCCAGCCCGAGCACGCTTAACTTCGTTGTTCTATCCAACCCCAACACCACCTCACTTAACATGCACTTGTTGATATATCTATCATGTCAATCCTATTAAACCTTGTTGATGTCTATGACTTTGTTCATGTTTATGAATGTGATGAAATTTTGAAAAGATATTTCAAACTTCCCGGTCATATTATGTATCATATTTTGAACATTTTTTCCAAAAAAAAATTCAAAACCAATTTTTTTCTGTTACTAGTGGCGCACCTAGCAAATGGTGCGCCACTAGTAGGTTTGATTTTTTTTTTCCGTTTTTCCTCTCTAGATCTTAAAAGCCACGTATCTTTCGTTCTGTTAGGTTTTTGGGGATTCTGAAAATGTTCAACGGGGGATTCTGTTAGGTTTTTGGGGATTGTGAAAATGTTCAACGGGGTTCCCCCGTTGAATTCGGATGTAACTTTTCGAGTAGATGATTTTTCATATAAAAAACTTTTTAATCCGAGTTCGTATGCAAAAGTTATGCCCATTTTACTAAATTTTAGAGATATTTTGCAAATAAAGTCGAAATTCATATTTGTAAATTTTCCCAACAACTAGACCACATATCACGTGGGAAACTTATTTTATTTTATTTTTTTGGCATTTCCATCATTTTTTTTTAAAACTGAAAAGGCGGTCCACAGAGGGGGTGCATTTGGTCATTGGTACCAATGGCGCACCACCTACCAATGCGCCATTAGTAACCCTGGTTACTAATGGCACACCTGTTACGTGGTGCGCCATTACTAGTTTTGCAAAAAAAATAAAAAAATTGTTAGTACTGGCGCACCGTGGTTGTGGTGCGCCATTACTAGTTTGAACTAGTAATGGCGCACTATACCCTGGTGCGCCATTACTAGTTTTGAAAAAAAAAGTAAAAAAAATTGTTAGTAGTGGCGCACAGAGTGTGTGGTGCGCCATTACTAGTTAAAACTAGTAATGGCGCACTATGCCCTGGTGCGCCATTACTAGTTTTGGAAAAATAATAAAAAAATTGTTAGTAGTGGCGCACCGTGGGTGTGGTGCGCCATTAGTGATATGGACACTAATGGCGTACCTACACATGGTGCGCCATTAATGTCCATATTAGCTATAGCCCTTTTCGTAGTAATGCAACTATCACATTTTAAGAGGCTAAGGGCCAACAACCATATGGTCCATATCTACATACTTAACATATATAGTAATTAACAGCTAGCACATTTTAAGAGGCTGAGGGCCAACAACCACAACTATCCGCTGGAAGCAGCTTGATCACGGCGACTCGGCATCTCGTCAATGAAAAGGAAGAGCCCTCATGTGCCTTGGTAGAGCATGAGTAGAACAATGTCTCCAATTTTCCAATATGGATGCATTGCCACGAGAAGCGAGAACTTGTTAATTTGAATGGTTCCATTTCTGCGGGAAATGCAGTACCTTGCAATCACTTTGGCGTTATTAGCAGGCACAAGTGTAATTCGACCACGCCGGGAAGTCGATTCAGGAACTGCTACAGGGGGCAAATTCTGTTGACATGTAGAATGAAAACCAATTGTAACATATCGTTGAAGATATATATAGTTTATGAGAATCAACATTAAAATAAGACTTTTTACCAGCATTTTGTGCACACAATTGGTCTTGTTCAGTGTGTGCACCATAGGTCTAATTAATCCTATCCAAAATCCAACGTTCATACGCTGTGCTATCTCTGTCAGATTATCAACAAAGTTTATGACATGCTTCAAGTCCTTCCAGTGAAATTTGGTACGCTTAGTAACATACAGATCGTTCACTATGCATCCAACATATGCTGCTTAAAAGGTGGAAAGGTATTATTTATTCAGAACATGGCAGAAGAATATATAGTGCGCATAAATTGGTATAGAATTTGTTACTGCCTAGGAACGGAGCCAGAATATGAAATCACAATTGGTTGCTTAAATAGTGATCAATTAGTTAGAACAACTACCCCGATTTTGCTAAGTAATATGACAGCATGGAGAAATTTGAAAGGAGACTAACCTCGACCAAACTTTGATCGGCTGATGACATTGGGGAAGTAAACATCCATGTTAATTAGACCAGGCTGTGGTGCACGCTCTAGAATTTTATTGCCAACTTTCAATTCATAACACTTAGGCATTTTTCTCCAAAGGTCCGCATTAAAATAGGAGTGACCATCTTTATCAAGTTTTATGCTAACCGTCATTGTAAATCCATGATGCATTGTCAATATGACATCCTGGGAGTCATCACCAAAGTAAAGCCCAAGATTTCCTTCTACTTATGTTCTTGCAAAGCAAGGGATGTACTGCTTGAAATGAAAATTAAGATTGTAAATTAGATATATTGAAATAACAGAGCAAGATGCAAATATGGGAGTAACTGATAGAACAGAAAAATATATAGATGAAAGCAAAGTACAAAAATATAGAATTAAAAATAGATAGTGTAACAAAGATTTGATGCAAATATATAGATAATGTAGCAACAGACGGTATGTGTTCACAAATTTAGGCCATGCCGACCGTGGTAGGTTGAGATTGAACATACCGAGCGCTCCCTGAAGTCATCCGGAATGGTGAGATAGAACTTCGTTTTCGACTGGCCACCTCCACAGTTCCCCAATTTGTGCTCGCACTTTGGACACATGAATGAACACCCACGAATAGCTAGAACAAAAATGATTCCACGGTGATTTCCGCCGGTTGATTAACACTGACGGACGGACTGTGATAAGAGATGAGTGAATATTTCACTAAGTTGATTACCTTCTCCATGAGAAAAATCCCCAGCCCAATCCCGCAAAAAACCCGAGTCAACTAGAGTGTAGAATGTCAGTGCAGATAGGCGGCGGAAAGCGGTAGGGTGAAATCTCGTGCCGTTTGGAGCGCGACCTACGCCCGCCACCAACAGCCGTCGAGCTTAGGGTGCAGAGTTGCGGAGGAGTCCGCGGCGAGTGAGTGGGGACGAAGTGGGCGAGGGTTTTCTTTTTTCCTTTTGCATGTGTGAGTGAACACACACGGTTCGCAGAGGCAACGAAGATGAATCGTGTGCGATAGTAAATCACCGAGATTGATTGGGAATCCAAATTTCCTTTGTCCTTCATCCATGAGTTTTTCCTACGATGAACATAAACCCTGCTAATCACCGTGTTCAAATTTGACACTTTTTGGGTTCATTTACAATTTTTAGGGGATTATGTGCATTTTGTAGGCATTAATGCACATAATTCAAATTCAAATAATTGGTGCTTGAAAAGGTGCACAAGAACGGTTTGGAAAAACCATACTCATGGTATTTAGTAATTTCTTAAGTGTTTTACAAGGAATGGGCAGAGATTTCAATGGAATGTGTGGCAATAGTCAACCACAAACGCGTCATTTACTGGTTTATCAACTATAGAACAATGAAATACGTGCTTGAAAAACATGACGCCTGGCAGGGTGCCATGGTATGGCCTCACCGTGCCCTAGTTAAAAGCTGAGAAGGTTTGATTTATGTCGTCATGCACGCCCTTTATAAATCGAACCACCACTGAGGAAGTTCAATGCTTTCGAGAGGGAAATCACCAAGATTGAAGGGGAATCCAAATTTCCGTCCTAGTTTATCATTTAGTTTTTTTCCAACGATCAACATACCGCCTCAAATGCAACGTGTTCAAATTTGACATTTTTTCAAACCCATTTACCATATTTAGGGGATTATGTGCATTTTCTAGGCATTAATTATGCACATAATTCAAATTCGAACAATCGATGCATGAAAAGGTGTACAAGAATGGTATGGAAAACCATGCTCGTGCTATTTAGTACATTCTCATGCCTTTTACAAGGAATGGGCAGATATTTCAAGGAAATGTGTGGCAACAGCAACCATAAATGCGTCGTTTACTGGGTTAACAACTATAGAAAAATGAAATACATGCTTGTAAAACATGACGCCTGGTGTGGTGCCATGGTATGGCCTCACCGTGCCCTCGTAAAAATGCCATCATGCACGCCTTTCATAAATCGAACCATCACCGAGGAAGTTTCATGGTTTCAAGGGGGAAATCACCAAGATTGAAGGGGGATCCAAATTTCCTTTGTCCTTTTTCCACGAGTTTTTTTCTATGATGAACATACAAACTGCAAATCACCATGCTCAAATTTGGCACTTTTTCGGGTTCATTTGCCATATTTAGGGGATTATGTGCATTTCCTAGGCATTAATGCACATAATTCAAGTTCAAACAATCGGTGCATGAAAGAGTGCACAAGAACGGCCTGGAAAACCATGCTCGTTCCATTTAGTAAATTCTTGTGCCTTTTACAAGGAATGGACAGATATTTGGATGAAATGTGTGGCAATAGTCAACCACCAATGTTTGTTTGTTGGGTTTTCAACTATAGAGAAAATGAAATAAATGCTTGAAAAACATGAAGACTGGCATGGTGCCATGGTATGACCTCACTATGCCCTGGTAAAAATTTGAGAAGGTTTGGCTTATGTCGTCATGCACGCCCTTCATAAATCGAACCATCACCGAGGAAGTTCCATGCTTTCGAGAGGAAAATCAGCAAGAGTGAAGGGGAATCCAACTCTCCGTCCTAGTTTGTCATTCAGTTTTTTTCCAACGATTAACATACCGCCTCAAATGCAACGTGTTCAAATTTGACATTTTTCTGGGCTCATTTACCATATTTATGAGATTATGTGCATTTCCTAGGCATTAATGCACATAATTCAAATTTGAACAATCGGTGCACGAAAAGATGCACAAGAACGGTCTGGAAAACCATGCTCGTGTTATTTAGTACATTTTCATGCCTTTTACAAGGAATGGGCAGATATTTCAAGGAAATGTGTGGGAATAGTCAACCGTAAACGCGTCATTTACTGGGTTAACAACTATACAAAAAATGAAACACATGGTTGGAAAACATGACGCCTGGCGTGGTGCCATGGTATGGCCTCACCATGCCCTGGTAAAAATTGGAGAATATTTTCCTTATGTCGTGATGCACGCCTTTCATAAATCGAACAATCACCAAGGACGTTTCATGGTTTCGAGGGGGAAATCACCAAGATTGAATGGGGATCCAAATTTCCTTTGTCCTTTGTCCATGAGTTTTTTTCTACGATGAAGATACACCCTGCAAATCACCGGGTTCAAATTTGGCACTTTTCCGGGATCATTTACCATATTTAGGGGATTATGTGCATTTCCTAGGCATTAATGCACATAATTCAAGTTCAAACAATCGGTGCATGAAAGGGTGCACAAGAACTTCCTGGAAAACCATGCTCATGCCATTTAGTAAATTCTCATGCCTTTTACAAGGAATGGACATATATTTCGATGAAATGTGTGGCAATAGTCGACCACAAACGTTTGTTTATTGGGTTTTAAACTATAGAAAAATGAAATAAATGCTTGAAAAACATGATGCCTGGCATGGTGTGCCATGGTATGACCTCACCATGCCCTGATAAAAATTCGAGAAGGTTTGGCTTATGTCGTCATGCATGCCCTTCATAAATCCAACCATCACCAAAGAAGTTCCATGCTTTCGAGAGGGAAATCACCAAGATTGAAGGGGAATACAAATTTTCTTCGTTCTTTGCCCTGGAGTTTTTTTCTACGACAAACATACACCCTGCAAATCACCGTGTTCAAATTTGGCATTTTTCCGTGCTCATTTACCATATTTAGGGGATTATGTGCATTTTCTAGGCATTTAGCACATATAAATCCAATCCAGCTACAGCTGCACGGGTGTGATGTGAGGGACGTGGACTGCCGTTCGATTGTGGCGCATCCTACGGTGCACACGCACAATCCGTGTGGCTGGGGTTCCGGCCAATCATAACGCAACACACACTGTTTCCAGAAGCGACGGAGATGAACCGTGTGCGATAATGAACGAGCAAAATTGTAAGGGAAGCCAAATTTCTGTTGTCGTTTGTTGTTGAGCTCTTGAATACCACCGCACTGTATGGCTGTCCGACCCCTCCATCCCAGAGCTCTCTCCAGGTGTCGTCCATGGCACCGTGACGCACAGTAACTGGTAAGGAAGCGATGGCATCCTGCCGCACCGCGTTCCTCGCCGCCTGCGACCGCACACATGGTAAGGAAGCGTTGGCATCTCGCCGCACCGAGTTCATCGCCGCCGGCAGCCAGACAGTTACATGGCCGAAAGGGTGGTGGATCTAGAGGTGGCCAAAGCAGCACAGAAGGAGCGGAAAAGGCAGAAAGCAGTCAAGAAAAGAGAGTCCCACCGCTGCAAGAAAAAAGAGGCGCACGCCATGGTGAGGAGAGCTTGGCGGAGATCGAAGCACGGTGGGTTGCTGCCTACAAGGCCGGGAAGGAGAAAGCCGGCGTCTGGCCAGCTTGCCCCGATGGTAGCATGTGAGAAGTAGTTTAAGTTTGTTGTATTAGAGCAAATTACTAGTAGTACTTTAAGTTTGTAGTATTAACGTACAATGTCGGTAAGAGCATCCTTTGAGGGCTTTGAGCGTTGATTAGCACGTGTGCCCGTGTGCGTTTTTGCGTTAATCAATATAAGATCACAAAACACACGGTTTTTATGTCGTACCCGTCTACGTTTTTTTGCTTTAATGATCCATATGTCAGTTACCTGTGCGATGTTTCCTAATAAACCAGGCGTACCATTGACCGAAAAAAAATCAACTACATGTGTACATTTTTTTGGAGACGGGATCTGCCAACTTTCTTTTTTCCCGCACACGAGTATTTTACGCGCTTCGTCTGCGTTGTGTGTTTCCCCCGCCCAAGTTTCAAGTTCCGCGGCAAAATTTTCATTAGGTGCGCGATTTCAGAATTTATTCCTCCAACCACATTCCCACCCTCAGTATCCCCCCACGCCTCCCCCTACCGGCATCTCAAACCGCCGCCGATGCAACCACAACTTCAACCACATCTACGTTCTGCTCAGATCCAGTCAGGTAACCCACCGATCTCTATCACGGCCCCGACCTGATTGCTTAAATGGCGCCTGCGAAACATCCTCATGCCTCCAAATCCCCACCGCCAGGAGCTGATGGCGGTCCATGGCGCGATGCGTGTTGACCCGGAGGAACACCCCGCCTCCACCGCCGACGATGACATGGTGCAGGCTCTGGCCTAGATGAAGTGCCCCAGCGACTACCCCCAGGACATAACAGGTAGATTTGACCAGCTAAATCTTACCAATACCACTTGCAACGAGTATGATTTGTACGGTTGATGTATTAAGCATGTTCGTGACTTGTTTATTTCTGTACTGCACACTGTGTGATGTTCAAATATTACCATGTCCAGCTCAATTTCACCAATACCAGCAACAAACTTACAATACATGACTCAGGATATCGCTAGAGATGCTGCCCATTTGCTATTTTTGGTGGATGCTAACCCTGTTGTACTTCACATGCCTGACCATGTACTTACGCAGGGTCATAATGGCCAATGCTGTTGTTTGCCATTGAGGTTAGCTGCATCTCATGTCTTACAGTATTACACATCATTTGTGCAATTGCATTTTAACTTCTACCATTTACTGGTTGCCTGTAGGTACATATGTCAGTGGCACTGATCCACGCTTCGACCCAGAGGAACAACTCGCCTCCGCCACCGCCAACTTTGGGCGGGCTCTAGCCAAGATGAAGTGCCCCAGCAACTACCTCTCATGACTTACCAAGTATGTACTCACCAGTTCAATCTTACCAATACCAGTTTCAATTAATGGCTATGTTTTGTACGATCGATGTATTAAGCATGTTGTAGTAAACATGCCTAACACGTTTTAGCTATTTTCCCTACCTTTTTGTAGACACCTGGGCCATTCTCTGCTCCGGCAACACCTGCCTTGTGATGTTTAACTCTGCCAATTGCATTTTTTCTGTACCAGTTTCAATGGCCATTAAGCCTGTTGCAATTAACAGTTGTATCCATTTTTAAAGAGTTGTATTTCAATGACTACAAACTTACAAAACATGAATTAGGATGTTGTTAAGCCTGTTGCAATTAACAGTTGTATCCATTTTTAATCCGTCCCTTTGCTACCGTGCTACTATTTAGCAATGAAGAGATCACTACAGATACTGCCGTTTTATTATATTTGCTTTTTTGGTGGATGTTAACCCTGTTGTAGTTAACATTGGCTTTCGATGTACTTACATAATGGGCGATGCTGTTATTTGTCGTCGAGGTTAGCTGCATCCCATGTCTTATACACCATCTATTCCTAAATATAAGTATTTTTAGATATTCCAATATAGACTACATAAGGAGCAAAATGAGTGAATCTAGATTCTATTCTAAACTATATCTATAATTCTATATACATCCGTATGTAGTTCATATTGAAATCTCAAAAAAATACTTGTACTTAGGAACATAGGTAGTTGTATTTTACATCATTTGTGCAATCTCTGTTTAGCTTCTAACATTTATTGGTTGCTTGTAGGTACATATATGAGCGGTACTGATCCACGCTTTGATCCCTTTTGCGTATGGGGCAATGAGATATTCATGAACAAACGTCAAGTGAGGAAACTAAGAAAGATTGTTAGGCGAAAGAAACAGGTGATTGGAATTAAGCTCTTTATTTACACTTTGTCCAAGACAACAGTGAACTTTAGGATGATAAGTGATGTGTTTCTTTTACCCCCTGCCCACAACAAGTTACTCTATTAGACCTCAATATCTGGTATTTTTCTCTTTTCAGTGGTTTCCGAAGCTATTTACTGATGATTACCTTGCAAACTACATGACCGGAGTGGAGGCAACTAAGGTTAAAGTATATAATTCATGCTACCATGATAATGCTCTAGAAGTCTTCCTGAAGGCGATGAAGGATGGGCGGGTGATCGTCACAAGGGGTTGGAAAAAAGTGGTTCGTGCCTATGGCATGCAGGAAGGCACATTATGGGCATTCCGCTTCTTCAACACCATCGGTAGCCAAAATTATATACACTTGTCTCTTCACCTTTACCGCCTTTAAATATTGTGGTTCATCATAGTTAATTGCTGCCTAATCCTGCAATTACTGAACATATTGTACTGCCATTTTTATTTATGGGTTCGTTGTTGAACCATTGTGCTGAGAATTTGAATTGCACGTTTCATATTTCGAAATTTCCAATTTGAATAATAAATTACAGGCAAAAATAAAAATATACAGGAGCTAATAAAATAATGTGCACACGGTTAGAAAGAAAACAGCGTGTGCTATGTAAAAAGAGAACAGATGGTCATGGAACTTTGCAAACGGTTCTGGCAGTAAAAGTGCTTGTGATGGATAGCCCAATGCCACACAGTTTTCTACATCAAATCATGTGTGATGTAGTTTATAAAAGCAAATAGTTAACCAAGGCAGAGCGTGTGTGATAGTTACACCTTTCACACACGACTGTATACATAAAACTGTGTGGGATGTACATACGAATGCAAACGTTTTCCCTGGATTGACTATGTGGGATGTACATAAGAACAGAAACATATTCCTTGGATTGACTGTGTGTGATATACATACCAACGAAAATGTTTTTCTGGGATTCACCGTGTGGGATGTACATACGAATGGAAATGATTGAGTTTCAATGCTTTTCCCCATCGCACACGAGCTCATTTTGCCCCAGCCTATATCCCAGGAGGGCCTATCGCCGACGATTTCTGGGTCTTGTCGGAAGGACCCCCCTATCGCCCACACTCACTTGGCGACGATTCCAAATGCCGTCACGGAAAGGGCGTAAAACCGTTTGTATAGCACCGATGCGTATCAGTGGTTGGTTGATGTGTGGAGTAGTAGTAGATGCAGATGATACGTCTCCGTCGTATCTGTAATTTTTGATTGTTCCATGCCAATATTCTACAACTTTCATATACTTTTGGCAACTTTTATACTATTTTGGGACTAACATATTGATCCGGCTCCGATGCAGTTCTGTTTGTTGCATGTTTTATGTTTCGCAGAAACCCAATATCAAACAGAGTCCAAACGGGATAGAAATGGATGGAGAATTATTTTGGAATATTTATGATTTTTGGGAAGTAAAATCAACGCGAGACGGTGTCCGAGGGGGCCACGAGGCAGGGGGCGCGCCCCAGGGGGGCAGGCGCACCCTGGACCCTCGTGGGCACCCCGTAAGGCGGTTGACGCTCTTATTTTGCCGCAAGAAAGCTAATTTTATGAGAAATATCTGGGCAAAAGATTCAACCCAAGCGGATTCTGGTCTCCGGATATAAAAGAAAGCGGTGAAAGGGTGAGCAGAATAATGCGTAAAGCAGAGAGAGACAGAGAGACAGATCCAATCTCGGAGGGGCTCTCGCCCCTCCCACGCCATGGAGGCTAAGAACCAGAGGGGAAACCCTTCTCCCATCTAGGGAGGAGGTCAAGGAAGAAGAAGATGAAGGGCCCCCCTCTCCCCTTCTCTTCCGGTGGCGCCGGAATGCTGCCGTGGCCACCATCATCATCACCGCAATCTTCACCAACAACTTCACCGCCATCATCACCAACTCTTTCCCCCTCTATGCAGCGGTGTAACCTCTCTCTTACCCGCTGTAATCTCTACTTAAACATGGTGCTCAACGCTATATATTATTTCCCAATGATGTATGGCTATCCTATGATGTTTGAGTAGATTCGTTTTGTCCTATGGGCTATTTGATGATCAAGATTATTTTGAGTTGCATGTTTTATTATTGGTGCTATCCTATGGTGAGGGATTCCCGTTGTAGGGTTTGCAATATGTTCATGATTTGCTTATGGTGGGTGGCGTGAGTGACAGAAGCACAGACCCGAGTAAGTAGGTTGTTTGCGTATGGGATAAAGAGGACTTGATGCTTTAATGCTATGGTTGGGTTTTACCTTAATGATCTTTAGTAGTTGCGGATGCTTGCTAGAGTTCCAATCATAAGTGCATATGATCCAAGTAGAGAAAGTATGTTAGCTTATGCCTCTCCCTCAAATAAAATTGCAATAATGATTACCGGTCTAGTTATCGATTGCCTAGGGACAAATAACTTTCTCGTGACAAATAGCTCTCTACTAAAACTAATTTAGTTGTGTCTTTATCTAAACAGCCCCTACTTTTTATTTATGTGCTCTTTTATTATCTTGCAAACCTATCCTAAAACACCTACAAAGTACTTCTAGTTTTATACTTGTTCTAGGTAAAGCGAACGTCAAGCGTGCATAGAGTTGTATCGGTGGTCGATAGAACTTGAGGGATTATTTGTTCTACCTTTGGCTCCTCGTTGGGTTCGACACTCTTACTTATCGATAGAGGCTACAATTGATCCCCTATACTTGTGGGTTATCAGCCGGCAAGAGTCAGTTTACTTGATACAGACGTGATGCCTATATTGCATAATCATTTCCTTGGATATTGTCATAACTTTGCACTTTTCTATCAATTGCTCGACAGTAATTTGTTCACCCACCGTATTTTTGCCTTCAAGAGAGAAGCCTCTAGTGAAACCTACACTACAGGAATCAGGCACTTTGCCGTCAGCCATGGCGGACGGCCAAGGCATACCTGGCGGACGGAAAAGGCCTTTGCCGTCCGTCAGTAGACGGCAACAGGTCCGGCTGAATAGGCTACAGCGAAGGCTTCTTTGCCGTCCGCAAAGATGAAATGGTCTTTGCCGTCCGTCGGCGGACGACAAATGTGAGCATGGGACACATAGTCGTGTTGAACACCTTCACGGTGAGCACGGCGTCGCCGTCGTACCTGACGAGAAGGAAGTACCCGTGCCGCAGGTTGTAGGCACGGTAGAACTGCTCCCAGCCACGACACAGGTACATGTGGCCATACCTGATCACCAACTCCACGTCCCAATGCCTGCGAAGCCCGCTGCCGGCCTATCGCAACTTCACATTCTTTGGCTGATGGTCGTCCAACATCTTCATAAAAGTGTCAGGCAACCTCTGCAGTTTGGGACAAGGAGTGATGTAGCAAACAACAGAGTTATCATAATGAGATGGGTGAAGGGGAGATCTCTCCTTTTATATACCTGTCTCCTGGAGGAAGTCCCAAGTATGATATTTAAGAACTCGAAAGCATCCAACTCGTACTCCGGTGTGGCAGAGCGGAGCCTGCGGTGGCGGCTTCCCCCCATCTCTGATAAGCAGCAAAAGAGACAAATTACTACCCTTACAACATTATCATACAACATTATAGCAGCAGAAGTTTTGAGCAGAAGATAATCAACTACACGAAGTTATCATTTCACATTCAAAAAGCAATGCACTTGTGGACATATGATGGCTCTAGGTTGACATACTAGAGCTGAGCACAAGATTTATTAGTAGCACAAGTCGTCAACCCGTGCCTTCGCACGGGCTAGACACAAAAATGTTGACTTTAGTTGAATTTCATATAATAACTATTAACTTCTTTCGGTCAGCAACCTAGGCAACTAGCAGTATAAAAACATTCAACTAAAGAAAAGAAAGAAACTAGGAGTGTTGGTTGAGAGATCCCAGTACAAAAATGAGTTACCAAAATGAAAGGAAAGCAAAAACAGGGTGCCCACTCTAATCTAGTATCTTACAGAACTGCTAACAAACAATCACCTGAAAGTTTCAGTTTCGGTCAGTCATCTCAACAAAGATGATTTTCTTTGAGATCATGAGAACAACCATGATATGAGGATCTAAGAGTGGTGGAGATTGACTGTAATAATAAAGCATGGTTTCTCGAGGTCCATGAAAATAAGAACAAGATATACACGACTATGCCCGGTGTACTGTATTCATCCTGAACGAGACCATAACTCTTACTAGCTAAAAAAACTTGACATGGAAATATACTCTGAAATTTTGAAACAAGTCTGAAACTACTCTGAAATTGTTAATTTCTGAACCTATATGACAACCACCAGATCTACTGTGTTTCTCGCACTTATTACTACCGATGCGGATCTTCAACTACAATCAAGAGGGAGCATTCAATCTGAACCAAAAACAAAAACTAACTAGAACTTGTGCAGTGAACCCTTGCTTTGAAAACTATAAACTTGACTGGCATTTTAGCAATGTTCAACAATAGGATTGAATTGTTGTAGCGCACTGATAGTTAAAGCTTGATGCATTCTTCTATTATATGTTCTTCTCGAGCTCATGGTTCGCAGAAATGGTGTTTGCAGCTTCTGCTTGATCTAAAATTAGGACCAGCAGGTTGTTAGCACTGTACCTTATGTCAAAATGAGTGGTGTATAATTGCACACCACCCTTGATCTGCCAACATGTTTAGGTATTGCGTTGTAGAGATAACCGGTCCTTAGAACAACTGGATGCAAAATATGTCCCTGTTGCTGAACTCTAGTTCATCAACTTAGCGCTGAAGCTCCAGTGCCGCGCATTAAGATAACCTAGGGTAGGACTTTTGATTGTGCTATCATTTTCGCATCATGGGCAGACAGTACCAGGCAAATCAAAACTAACTACAACTGTACATATGAACATAACACAAAGATCATAACAAATTTTGAACCCTACACTACAAAAAAAAGACACATCCATGACATTTTGGGCCGAACAGAATTTTTTTCGGTCATACTTATGACACTTCTATGACGGCAATTGTGACAAAAACCGGTATCATCATAGATGTGGTGGGCTCCTACTTCTATGACAAAAAATCATGACAAAAAATGGGCTTTTCGTCCTGGGCGGGCCGGAGACGCAGCTTCATGACATTCTTTGCGCCGTCCATGATAGGAAAAACCATGGTAGAAGCAAGGGCTAGGAAAATATCAGGGTGTTCCCGGTTACGGTGGGTGGTCGGGGCCGAGCGATGCACGGAGGTTTGCGCGTTTCTCTCGTACACGCACACGTGTGGGTGCGAGGCATTGGGCTCTAACTGAACCCGAGCGAGGCGTTCCACTATTGAACCCAAGCGAGGCGTTCCCCTCGAACCGGCGATCAGACTGCGAGCTACGCGTTCTTGAACCCGAAGCGATCGATCGGCGATCGTTAAGCGAACCCGATCGGCGATTCGCCATCGCTGCTAGCGAAGTCGATCGATCTTGTCTGGATGAGCAAAGTGGCGTTGTTGGGGGGTTGGATGAACAGGACCCCGTGGTGTTGCCTTTGGATGAACAGGACCCCAAACGATCGAGCCGGTTGGGGCTGGATGAACAGGACGACCCCATGGAGGGCTGGATGAATAGTAGATGGTGGAGGGCTGGATGAACAGTAGCCCGTGGAGGGGTGGTTGAACAGGAGGCTGTGGAGAGGGCTGGTTGAGCGATGGCGGTGGAGTAAGCGCGGTGGAGGCTGGATGAGCAGGAGCCCGTGGATGAGCGATCGCGGTGGAGGCTGGAGGAGGCCGACGGTGGATGAGCGATGGCCGTGGAGGCTGGAGGGTTCGACGGTGGAGATGAACGGTATCCCGTGGAGTCCCATTTTGCGGTACGCCACACCCCTCCCGATGAACAGGACCCCTGTTTCAACCGTAGCGCTCCAACACAAGTCTGTTTCCTCTGTTTTGCGGTACGCCACACCCCTCCCGATCAACAGGAACCCGTTTCGACCATAGGAGCTCCAACACAAGTCTGTTTCCTTCATTTTGTGGTACGCCAGACCCCTCCCGATGAACAGGATCCCGTTTCGAACATGGTCGGTCGAACACAAGGCCGTTTCCTCCGTTCTGCGATACGCCAGGCCTTGTTTCCATCGGCTGTTCCGTCCAGGCCCTCCTAGTGAAACGACGACACATTCCGTTCCGACCCAGCTGGTTGGCTCCCCATGAACACGACGCCGATGATGTTTCTCCGTTCCGACCCAGCCATGTACACGAGCCCTGGTCGTACGTATGCGCGAGTAGGCGTTCGAGACCCCGCCCGTTTGCACGTACGTGGCCGTATGTTCTTTCTTGCACCCTGGCCGCTGTTCGTACGTGTACATGCTACGTGCGCGCCTCTACTACGACACGTGCGTGTCTACATCGACCAGTATGTACGTACACGTTCGTGACCAGAATGACAACGCTACGTACGCTTCGACCAGGTGGGTCCCTACTGTCAGACACTTCCTTGCGTGCGAAGATGTAGCTGGTGGGTCCCAGCAGTCAGGGGGGCGAATCGGTTTTTTATTGCCCGGACGCACTTCCTTGCGTGCGAAGATGTAGCTGGTGGGTCCCAGCAGTCAGGGGGAAACGTTTTTTTTCTGCGAAATACGGTGGCCCGTCCGGTGGGTCCATGCTGTCAGGTGGAGGAATAATAATTTTGCGCATAATAAGGAGGCACTTCCTTGCCGCCGCCGTGGACCCAGCTGCCATCCTCTCCATGTACAGTACTCTTCCGATGGAAGTCGTTCCTTGACCACGTTGACCACGCCGCGCCGAGAGCACCAGGGCGGTGGACGACGGCGAGGCCTAGGAAGGGGACGACGCGGAGCCGGGGAAGACGCGGCAGTGGAAGCCCGCGCGGAGAGGATTACGAGGGTTCACTTGTTCGGCTGCGGTGTGAGGCTGCCGTCGCCGCAGAATAACAAGGGGTGTGGGTGAGCGGAGGGATGGCCTAGCCAGCGGTGGGAGTAGTAGGGGGTGGTGAGGCCTTCGTGGCAGCACAGCTGGCCACGGGAGGCAGGAGCAGGCGGCATGATCGGCGCTACTTTGGGCGACTGGAGCAAGAAGACCAAGAGGTTGAAGAAGCACTATGGCCGTTGGATGGACATTGTACGGTCACTGCAGCTAGAATCATTTATATTGACTACGTTGACAAAGCCCTTGGTACGCGTCCACTTACTAGGCCCACAGGTCAGCCTCCAAAACGGTGCGCCCCAGATGTCGGTGGGAGGAATCATTTTTGGGGTGGCCGAAACTAGAATATTCGAGATTGAAGAAGAAGCACGACATCCGTTGGATAGACATCCAACGACACTGCTGCTAGAACCGTGTGTTGACTATAATAAGTTGACAAAGCCTTTCATACACGTCGACTTCTTTTTTTAGGGGACGCGTCAACTTAGTAGGCCCACATGTGTGTGGAAGAGAACTTATAGCCCATTTGCCATTTGTAAGAATGTACAGCCCATTTTCAAATTCTAATGGAATTTACTACAGCCGATTTACAGTTTGTTAAAGTACAACCCATTTTCTAGCTAGGACAACGATTAATAATTTCAACCAACTGTTCAAGACAGAATTCAATAAAATTTCCCACATTTTGATGGGATCCGAAATATTTTTATCCCAAAATTTCTAGTCAGATTAAATATAAATTTGTATTACGTAAAAATCCAACGAAACATTGCACGCGCAACAATTAAAAATTAAGATTTTCAGAATCCATAAATAATATTTTATAAACTAATTTCGTGTTTGGTGCATTTTTTTATAGTTACTGCCCAGTTTTTATAATTACATCCCATTTATTATTTTTAAAGCCCATTTCCTATTAAGCCTAATGCATCCCTCCTAGGAAAGAATTGCAGCCCAGCGGGGCGGAGAATAACAAGTTGACCTTGCCTGGGTATTCTTCAAAAAAAGACGTATAGCTGGGCTAGCCATTTTCATCTTGAAAAAAATTAATATTTGGGCTGGATATCTGTCCTAGGCTAGACGGGCCACAGCCCGCCCAGTTAATACCCTGCTCTCCTCTGAACAACAACGAAAACATCGCCAAGAAAAACTCTGCAGTGCTCATGCCTCAAAAACACAAATACTGCTCGAACTGCTTGGTCCCAGCTATCAGCCGCACCTTGTGCAATTCTCTCGTTTATATTGACTACACAGGTTGATAATGGTGTGGGACCGTGATGTCAGGAAACCAGGAGGAAGCAAAAAATATATAGTTGTACATAATAAGGAGGCACTTGCGTACGTACGACTATGGCCCTAGTGGGTCCCTACTGTCATCCAATCAAAATAAAGTCATCTCCTGAATACTCATGTTCATTGACCATGTTAACAATGCTCGACGCCACGGCGAGCGCAAGAACTCGAAGGACGACGGAGAGGGCCTCGCGGGCCCTACGGATGGTCTGATACAGCGCCCGCTGCTCATTCAGGAAGCCAGGATCATCGGACACCTATGAGCACCTTCGAGAGACCGAGGCGACATGAAACGGTAAGGCCGTGCTTGGGAGCTCTGGTTTATTTCATACTTGTATTAAGATACAAGTGTAATTTACTCGTCATCGGAAACAATCTGTTAAATATAGGCGTAATGAAACCAAGGGCCCGAGGTCTGTAAGTAAAACCGGCGGGTTACGTGTGTAATTTGAGAGACCAGTGTATATTTTACTAGTCGAAATCGACCAACCAAGCGCTTCGCCCGAGACCATCTGCTTTTATTTACAAGCGTCAGTTTTACAAGCGGTTTTGGTTGGAAAACAAAGATCCAATCACGGCCTAAGATGATGAGTTGGTCGGAAGATCATATGGTTTCACGTCTAACCTACCTGACTTGTCGTATAGGCTATGAATGAAACATAAGACGATGAACGTCTTAAGCACGGAAACAACATAAGATGATGATCTTCTTAACAAGCAAATCACTGGCATTAGATCAACATGCAAAACAATACGAAGCATTATTCTCAGGAGGCACGGTGAACAGCTCGTGATGCCGCATGCCACAACATTCGAAGCTCAACTTTGCAATCAAACACAAGGCTTGGCATTACATAGACAATATTCAGAACAAAATCTTAAAATATCTTACATAAGTTAACATTCATGTGACTATGCATCTCAGTAGAGTAAATATTTACTTCTGAACTGAAGACAAGAATAGGAAAAAACGATCGACGTTGCTCACAGCAAAGGGCATCCCACTCAAAAATATCAAATGCATGTCTTCTGGCTAACATCAATGAGCAAAAGTTGACAAGGTTTTCCAATTCCAATATATTAAACTAATGTCAACTTTGACAAGCTTTTCCCATTCAAAATATGTAATGCCTATGATTGTGGAACGGGCAGGGTTTGTCATCTGATAGTACGGTGGCTCAAGGTGACGACGAATGATTAGAGAAACATTCGATGTATTGTGCATGATGAAGTATTATGGAGGACACGAACCATCTGAACATTTTGTGCAGTTCCACTAAAATCAAGCTGAGCATCCCTGTGGATTTTGTATTTATATGCTGCCAGGAAACAAACACACGTCAGCACACACATGAATATTGGCCCCAGTGTCAACCCACCAATCGGTGGACTAACAAACTGAAAGTACGGTAAACAGATTACCATACCCAGATGCCCCATCATTGTTGCTTAGAGTGACATTGACAGACTTGGAGTCCTGTCCTGGCTTCTTGGTACTTGTTTGGGCACTTGTTTGCCCAGTGTTCCTCCGAACCACAAGTAAAGCATCCATCTCTCTTTTTGTCTTTCTTGTTACCCTTCTTAATGGCCGACGCTGGCAGCACCATTCAAACATATAGTCTGGTGGCTCAAGGTGACAATGAATTATTAGAGAACCATTCGATGTATTGTGCATGATGAAGTATTATGGAGGACACAAACCATCTGGACATTTTGTACAGTTCCACTAAAATCAAGCTGAGCATCCCTATGGATATCGTATTTATATGCTGCAAGAAAACAAAGACACAGCAGCACACACATGAATATTGGCCCCAGTGTCAACCCACCAATCGGTGGACTAACAAACTGAAAGTACGGAAAACAGATTACCATACCCAGATGCCCCATCATTGTTGCTTAGAAAGACATTGACAGATTTGGAGTCCTGTCCTGGCTTCCTGTACTTGTTTGGGCACTTTTTGCCAAGTGCACTCCACGTGTTGTAGAGTTTCCTATGCTCTCTGCAGACTAGTCATGTCACTAGCTTCTACTAATACTCTGTAAAGCTTCTGGATCATTCCTTGTGTAATGTAGCGCAAACAGTGATTGCTTCTTTCTGCAAAGTGGTAAGACCAACTGGACCCACTAATGCAGCAGTTTGCCTTAGACACATTGGATCCTTTTGTGCAGTTCAACTAATATCAAAGTCGGAATAAAACCGAGCTTTAATTTTGATATCCCTGTAAGCAACAATAGGTATAAGGGAAACAATTACTGAGAAATAACGGTTGATGACTTTTACACCCAGAAGAAAAACATCTACTGATCTACCTTATCTTAATGGGAAACAAAGCAGGAGAGTAGCAATTCTCAATCAGTGTGATTCATTCATATTAACTGCGACATTATCTTAACAATGCCTTGTTTCAACATGTATAAAGAACGACAAAGCAGAAAAGTATCATTCCTAAAACAATGCGACTGGTTCATTTTAACAGAGACATTGTCTTAACAATACCTTGGTTAAACATGTAGAAAGAACTACAAAGCAGGATAGTACCATTTGTAAAACAACATGGCGATATATAATAACAGAGACATTATCTGAACAATACATTTCTTAAACATGTACTCCAGCCGATCCCTAACAGAAATGGTACTCCCGCCGATCCCTAACAAGTGTTGCATTTTTGAACTAAGATTTAGTAGTTAATTTTGAGGAAAGTAGGTACTGACCTTTCAAGACCAAGATTTGAAACAACTCCTGAGGAAGATCTAAAAGAGATCTCAACACATATATGGAAATCCGGTCTCATTAAGCGAAGCAAAATGTCGCAATAGCAACAAGTTGAATAGATATCCCTTTTTTAACAGAGGCAAAAAAGGAATCAATTACTGGCCAATAAAGGAGGATGAAACATGCGGCCACAAAAATAGTAGTCCCGCCAATCCCTAACAAGTGTTGCAGTTTTGAAATAAGATTTAGTAGTTAATTCTGAGAGTGGCATTGCTTAATTTTACCAGCGACATTAGATTAACAAAAACCATAAACAGTTCAAGGGGAGAGTGGGCGTAACAACAACATGTGCTTCCATCTACTTATAAAGGGGGTGATGCAGAGTTCGTTGTAACAAAGAAACAAGCATAATGTCTGGGTTGGTCCCATTTTTGTTCACTACTTAATGGGAAAAGACAGCAATACAATAGTTTCAATTCAACATTTATTTAAAACAATACCAATACAAGTAGCACAACATCTCAAAACACACTGCACGATCATGTGGATGAAGGCAAGTACCAACCTGTCATGATGCACACAAGATCACGTACGAATCTGCCAACACGAATAGGAAATCCAATCTCGTTTTGTGCAGTTGCACTGAAATCAAGTAAAGTCACCGTGTGACATTTAAGTTTGCTATAGCAACAAGTTGAATAGATATCCCTGATTTAACAGAGGCAAAAAGGAAACAATTACTGCCAATAAAGGAGGATGAAACATGCGGCCACAAGAAGAAGCATCTACCTTATCTTGATGGAAAACAAAGTATAGGACAGTAGCATTTCTAAAACGGTTGCATTGATTCATATTAATAGAGAAATTCTCTTAAAATAGTTCAGTAGTTAATTCTGAGAGTGGCATTTCTTAATTTTACCATCAGCATTAGATTAAGAAAAAGCATAAACAGTTCCAGGGGCGAGTGGGTGCAACAATACCATGTGCTTCCATCTACTTATAAAGGGGGTGATGCAGAGTTTGTTGTAACAAAGCAACAAGCATCATGTCTGGGTTGGTACCATTTTTGTTCACTACTTAATGGGAAAAGAGAGCAATACAATAGCTTCAATTCAACATTTATTTAAAACAATACCAATACAAGTAGCACAACATTTCAAAACACACTGCACGATCATGTGGATGAAGGCAAGTACCAACCTGTCATGACGCACACAAGATCACCTACGAATCTGCCAACACGAATAGGAAATCAAATCTCGTTTTGTGCAGTTGCACTAAAATCAAGCAAAGTCGCTGGTGTGACGTTTTAGTTGCTAGGAAACAAGTTGAATAGATACCCCAGTTTTAACAGAGGCAAAAAAGGAAAAAATTACTGGCCAATAAAGGAGGATGAAATAAACGGCGACAAAAAGATGCATGTAACTTATCTTGATGGAAAACAAAGTAGGACAGTAGCATTTCTAAAACGGTTGCATTGATTCATATTAAAAGAGACATTCTCTTAAAACAACATTTGATAAGAATGTAACTTACTTTTAACAGTGGCATTGCTTCAATTTTCCAGCATCATTCTTAGATTAACAACAGCAAAATAGTTGTATGGGACATGACATGGGACATGCAGCACCATGTGCGTCCACACGTATAAATGGGTGATTCAGAGTATGTAGCCATGCAGCATATCTGCGTTGGTCCCATATTTGTTCTCTTTGAAACTTTTTCCTATGCAAGGGCAGCAAATCTAGTCCTGCACAAACTACTCGACCCCCCAGTTTCTTTCACTTTTCAACAAAGAGTTCGATTCCTTACAGATGTGTGTACTGGGTTACCCCCTTTTTCCCTTTTTGACCAACAAAGCGGCTGGATAGCTAGTCTACTACTTTCCCTCCCTCCTTTCCTCATTGAACCACGTCCTAGATTCATGCTCCACCCCACCGCACCCTTCTTTCCTCTTTGAACCAAGACCTAGATTCGACTACAGAATTGAATAAGATCCGCATGCAGCTAGACCAATGACGGTTTCAAAGAAACTTATACCTTAGGGTCATCGGGATGTGGCAAGGCGTGCGGCGGGAGGTCGGATCTGCCCACACTACGTACGTCAGCGAGGAAGAAGGGGTCGGTGGCCCTCCCACACATGCGCTGGGTGAAAGAGAAAAGCGCAGCCGGCAGTGGATTGCCTCCCTCACCGAAGGCGATAGAGTGAACGCTGCACCTCCTCCCCTTCCTGGTGCGACGGGATCCGGACGCATCCTTCACCAGTTGTGAGGGGGGGGGGGTGAGAGAGCAGAGAGCCTAGCAGTCTTGTTTAGATATGGTGAAGAGGTGAGAGGCTGTGAATATAGCAAACCCTAGCAAAGGAACGTTGAGCCTCCAGCGTGTTATCATAATAGACCCACCCTATATATATATATATATATATATATATATATATATATATATATATATATATATATATATATATGCACACAAATCCTTATACGCTAACACCCGATCGAGTCAACCGAGCCGCAACACAAGCGTAAAAAGGGCACCCCACCCACCACGTCAAACCTCCTCCTGGTCATGCTTTCTCCTCCCATGACCGCCCACCCACCCACCCAGCAGCGCGCGCGCCTGCAACCACCTTCTACCACTTTTGAAGCCACACCGCGCCGGCCACCGCGCCCGTAACCGCCCGAACACCCTACCCGGCGCCACCTGCCCGAGCACCACCTTTCCCACCTCCCGATTCGTCCATCACAGGATCCGCCAGATCCAGCTCTAGCCGGCGTCACGCCGCCGCCCTCCCCCTCCCGACCTCTCCTCGAGGCGGATCGGTGGGATCCACCACCAATGCGGTCATCCAGCGGCGGCGTGGCGGACCAGCTTCCCGCCCCACCTCCACCCCATCCATGGAGGCCACCGTTGCGGGAGCCAGGCGATGTGGGCACGCCGGCCCAGGAGCCCCGTCGGCTCTTTGGCGTGGATCCGCGGCGCTACCCCAAGGCACCTCGCGGCGGCTGCTGGTGTGGATCGGGGACGCCGCCCCTAGATGCCCGTCTTTGCTGCTGGCGTGGATCCGCCCGCCACCCCACCGTGGCCTCGGCATCCCTCCCCACCAAACTTCTCGATTCAGCGGTGAATCGTTGAGATAACCCCGCCTTCCTATGGCGCTTGGAAGGACCTGTGGTGGTCGCGGGAGCGGAGGAGCTCCACCATCGGCGCGAGGTGAAGCTGCCTCAAGTTTGCGAGAGGTGCTTGGCAGCGTGAAATCTGACAAGCGCGATGGTTCACTCCGGATCCGCCGTGGCCACCACCCCCGTACCGCCTTCCAAAGATGTGGCGGCGGCAGCGAGGCAATGCAGTTCACCGGCGCTCAATAGATCCGGTGGAGCTCGTGAGAGTGGCGCCAACAGCGTGTGCAGTCCCCACCTTCACCGCTTCCACGGCGACAGATCCATTGGATCCCATGGCTGCGATTGCGGGCGCGCTGGGTCATCGGTGGCGCCGTGCATTCCACATCAACCGGCGGTGTGCGGGTGGCGATCTCCGTCGGCGGTGTGGTTCGCCGCGCGCGATGGTGCGTGCACCTCGCCGTGCGGTGTGGTTCGCAGGAGTTTCCTTTTCCTTTTCTTTTACGCATTTTTGGATGTGCGGTGCACAGACCCATGAGCGGTGCGCGCGCCCCTGGTGTGGTTCATCCACGACCACCGGGTGTCCGTGTGGTTTATTTTTTATACAAGTACTTGTGATGTGATCTAGTGCAGCTCGGTTGTCCCAAAAATGTAGTTTGGCTGTCTACGGTGCTGTTTTTATCCGCTAGTGCTGATTTTCTATTTTTGGTGGTCATCAACTCAAGGCAGGCGTGCAGTCTGGCTGGCATAATCGATGTTCAGCCACCTACAAAAGGTTGGTGGTGATTTTGGTGCAGTATGGTGCATGGGAGTAAAAACTTCGGGTGTGTTACAGTGCGGTTCCTAGTCTCCTATCGTAGTACTACTAATATCTTGAATAAAATTGTTAGAAGAAGACAAAAAAATAGTTTGCTCCAATTTGTGTAGTAGCTCATTACCCCTCTGTATGAAGTGCAATTTGTTTTACGTGTTTCAAAATTCAGTCGACTACATTGTTTTACGCGTTTCAAAATTCAGTCGACTATATCAACATTTACAGTGTGTTTTCTCCTTGGATGTGGTTCATTTTTGAGAGTGATGATGTTCACTTGCGCCCAACATGAAAAGTGTAAAATTTTTAGCAGAACAACATGATAGTAATGCGGTTCACTCCGATATATGTCGCGGTTCATTTTCCCTTGTCTATGCGGTCCACCTTCGTTCATAAAAAAATGTTGAAAAAAACTCACAAAAACTCTTGTGAGAAAGTTTACATTCTAAAGCGAAAAAAGAAATTATGCAGCTCGCTTGCCCGTCCAATGCAGTGCGGTTTTCATTTTGAAGCAGTGGATCGGCCGTATGATGTTGTTCATCTCATAAGTGCAAAAAAATTGTTACGAAAGCGAAAAAAGTAATGACGTTCACTTCTTGATAGTGTTGTGGTTCGCTTACACCTGATGTGAAGTGCACTCTACTTTCTCGTCCTTAAAAAAATTACGTTTAAATAAAAGAAACCATGCAGTTCTCTTACCCGTCTGATGCACTGCGGTTTTTCTTTCGATCTGATGAGGTTTTCAGTCGGATGAAGTACCCACGTCGATTTGGGTGTCGCGAAAAACAGAGTGTCCGCGTTTCGGTAAATTTAAAACTGCTCTTAAACCGTAAAGAATTAGAGAGAGTGTTCTACATGAAGAAGTTGTGCCTCATCGATACCTTTCCAACGGTGTATCGTTTGAATCATTCCGAGCAGCGTTTTGTAAAAATTTCGCGAAAAACGATCGCTGCCTCTCGTAGTCAGCCGCACGATTGAAACTAAAAACCGTAAGGAATCTCAAAAACATTGCAACATATGAAAGTTGCGCCTCGTTCGTAGCTTTCCAACGGCGTATCACACTCCTCGTTTTGACAAACGGTTCAAAAACCGGAGCGAAAACAGTACCGAAAATTTTAAAAAACTTGAAAAACAGAATTCCGCGATTTAGTAATTTTGAAACTGCTCTTAAACATTAACGAATTAGAGAAAGATTTATATATGAAAAAGATGCGCCTCGACGATATCTATCCAACGACGTATCATTTGCTTCATTCTGACAAGCGGTTTAGAAAAAAACACGAAAAAACGCTCGCTGTCACTCGTCATCCGCCGCACCATTTTCAAAACTTCTCTTAAACCGTGTGGAATCTCGAAAACTGTTCAACATGTCGAAGTTGCGCCTAATCCATAGCTTTTCAATGGTATATTATACGCCTCGTTCCGGTAAACAATCAAAAAATTAGAGCAAAAACAGTACCAGAAAAACACTGCGTGCAGTTTTTTCCGACGTGAAGTTCACTTATCTATATTGCAGTGCTTGTCGTCAAGAAGATGCAGTGCCCTTGCGTTCAGCGTGCAGTGCGGAAGTGGTGTGCAGAATAGTTATTCTGCTAATATTAGCAGAATAGACCGTCGTATATATATATATATATATATATATATATATATATATATATATATATATATATATATATATATATATATATAGTCTTGCGAGAGTGTGGAGAGTGCAAACCCTAGCGAACAAGCGCCGAGGCTCTAGCTTATATATATCTTTGTAGTACGTCTTGAGGTCCGGTGCCTTAATTGCTTTTGCTTTTGGCTGTATGACAGGTGGGCCAGCCACATTTTGGGTCCACTGTCATAAACCCAAAGCAGGTGCACTAAAATCAATGAAGCTGCGTCCATATAGTACTCGTGTATACGACTAATATATAGTCGAGTGGTTTTTTTATTCTCTCCATAACAATCGTTTTAAATTGTGTAAGTACGAAACGAAACTCTTTATTTAACGTACCAGTGAAGAAAACTACTACTCCCTCTGTCCCTAAATATTTGTCTTTCTAGGGATTTCAACAAATGACTACATACGGAGCAAAATGAGTGAATATACATTGTAAAAAATGTCTATATACATCCGTATGTGGTAGTCCATTTCAAACCACTTGAAAGACAAATATTTAGGAATGGAGGGAGTTCTTCCGATGAACTAACGATCCACGCGTCTTGGTCGCACTTCCTGTCCTTCACATGCGGTACACTACCCTCCCTTAAGTGAACAACCACACATGCGCCAAATTATCGGAAACGTGTGAGAGTCTGTACAAATAAAGAATTTTAATTTCAATTATCGGAAAGGTTTGAGAATATGCACAGTTTGCCCTCTCTAATAATTATGGTTTGTTGTGTTCGGCCTAAACTTGGTCAAACTTTATAAAGTTTGACTTCAGTGAAATCTAATACGCGGAGTAAAGAAAAATGGAAGGCTACTACGTCCATCCGGGTTTTTAGTCCACGTCATTTTTTAATCAAAGTTAATAGCTGGACAAATAAAATTACAGGGGAGCTGGAGACAAAGTTGTGAGAAGGCTTAGAAATCAATACAAAACTTATGCTCTTAGTACCAACGTCGATCCTACTTCGAGGAAACATTTGGTTCGTAGCCAATTGTGTGATAAAATTGCACCAACGTGAAAGACGACTACGTCTCCAACGCAACCAAGGTGAACTGACGAAGGATATCATCTTTGTGGGTAACAAGCAAAGAGTGCTGATGGAAGACAACTTGTTTTCATTGAAAATTGATCAGCTTCACCAGCCAACGCAACCATGAGGCGCAACCATGAGCATCGATAGGTCATCGTGGTGATGCATCATCCATTTGGCATCAAGTTTTGGTGAGGCCCCTATGAAGTTCGACAAATCCTCACTGTGGTCTGTTTCTTCTCAGTAATCAAGCTCGAGGAAGGAAGAACCGCGTGGCAGAGGACAGTGAGGCAAAACAACAATGGCCATCAAATTTTGTGCAGTTCCACTAAAATTGAGGAAGACATGCCTAGGTATGGAGATACGCATCGCTGTTTCCAAAAATATAAAAAAGGGATATAGTGTTGTTACTTTGTTTTACAAGATTAACAACGACATCTCAATTGTCAATAAGAATTCTGAAAAGTACACCAACAAACAGAAGCATCATGATTATCTTGATGGGAACTAAACCAGGATACCCAAGAAAAAAGCATTTCTTCATTTAACCAGTGATAGTATTAGATTAGCAGTAGCTATAGGAGCATATGGACAATGACCACACAACCACCATGTACTTTTTGTCGAATCAACATGTATACCTCCACCGAGGCATAAATCAGGACAACTTTTCGAGTGGCATTTCTTGTATAATAGTAGCAATTCCTCACCTCCCGCAGTGGACGAGATTCGGCCAGATCTGTGACCACCGGTGAGGAGAGAGATAGTGTGGACACTGTCATCTTGTTTTGATATGGAGAGGTTGAGAGAGCGAGACGCGAGAAACTCTATCAAACAAGAGGCTATAATGGAGTAAAAAAATCTCTCTATAGTAGTGGTTTTCAATAGAATACGCGCGTTCCTGGAAAAAAGAAACTAAAACTGGCGGACAATTTTTTAACGTAGTAAGAAAGAAAACTCGATAAAAAACACGCCCCGCTTCCAGGTCGCGAGACTTGTCGCGCACACACACATAGACATAGACTTGCATATCCGTGTTTACGTAAAATTCCATTTCCATCTTCATCTCCAATCATATTTGTCCAACTGGCACATTATTTACGTTGTTAATTATATACGCAGCAATATTAACGTATATCATCTCTTGTTTGCAGGCGTCCCGACCGCTGCCATGGCCGCTCCTGACCAACCCGAACCCCCTTCATCACCAGCGTGCTTCTACTTTGAAGCGGTCGATGCCGCATTCATGCCCGGCCAGAGCGGACGCGACATCTCACTGGCGCCGGCATTGAAGCGGCGCGCCGGCCGAGAGAGCGTCTTCCTGGTGCACGCGACTGCTCCGTGCTCAAAGGTTGCAATAGCCGACCACAACATGCATGTAAAAGGTTCTTGGGAGTCTGTGCTACAGCTAGCTATCCTCCCCCAACTCGTCAATCTCTTCCAGTAGTGCTAGTACTCCATGGCGCGATCCATCGACAAGCAGGCGGGAAAGTTATCGTATACTCGGTTTGCGGTGAGTGGCATGCCGAGCGACCATGTGGGGTCGAGCCGTGGAGGAGGGTGAGACACGAACGCGAAAGACGTGATTTAAACGTTGGTTTTACTTGATGGCGCGATCCAACAAAACAAACCGTTGGTTTCTCTCCGTTTCCATGTTTTCTCCGGAAAAACGGAAACTTTCCACTTCATTTTCATTCCTACTCCAAGGTTGCCCCGTTACAACCATTACAAAATTCCATCAAATACAAAGGAAAACTAACACGCATGCTGATGCATCTCAATGATTCACAGATCATAGCCAATATTTACTTCACAACTAAAGACAAAAGTTGTGAGAGCGTGTACGATAGAAAAACTACCGATGGGGTCACTACGACTTAAACCCTAAACCCTAAACAGGATTTAATTTCCTCGCCAGGTAGAACCTGTCGAAGGAAAGACGGCTGGCACCCTTGGATCATCTGATGCTTTTGTGCAGTTCCACTAAAATCGAGCTGAGCATCCACGATGGCAAAGATATTGAAGAAGTGTGATTAGAATAATAGTACTGGCACTAGTTCATGAGACATAAACTCATCACAAGTAGAAGACGGTAGAAGTAGAGAAAGATCGACATGGAGATGGAGCTACGTGGGGAGCTGCGGCAGTGGAGCAAGCCGGCTCCAAAAGGAAGATGGACTACCTGGGACGTCGGGCTGTAGCTAGAAGGGTGGTTGGGACGCGGCATCGGCCCATACCGCGGTGACCCCCGATTGGGACGCACCGACTGTGAATTTTCTCCCTCGCTGATGTCGACCGTGTCTACGCAGAACATTGTTCCCTTCCCCCAGCCGCGGGATCAGGCCGGATATGTGACCAGCGGTGTGGCCACCGTCGTTCTATGCTTGTGAAGAGAGCAACCCAAGCAAGCAGGCTTGTAGCTTAGGCTCCTGCTAGTGTATATATAGTGGTTTTCTTTTTCTCTCCATATCAACCAATTTATATTGCGTACGTGTCATTGAAGAGTGAAATGATGGTTTCTTCTTCCGACTAACTTACTTTGTGATTTGACTGCTCCTTTAGTGGCCCCTACACGTACTCCCCGTATGTGTATGCAACAGTCACACGTACACATGGATGCAAAAACGCGCGCGATGCCCTAATGCATGCATGTCCGAGCACACGACGGAACACACACGGTCACGCTCAAGTGCTCAACCCGCACGTGCATGCACACACATACTCAGCTAGGATGAGCTAGTGACCGTATAAACACCGGAAAATGTATATATTGAGCGCAATGAGCGTATTATGAAGTCCACTGACCGTATTTTTACAAATATACAGTGATAGACAGTGTGTTTATCTCGTTTGAAATTAAGCCATATTAACCAGAGGGGAGGCAGTATGGACTAGCATTACTTTCTTGTGTCCCGTCAACTTGCCGAACGAGCTGAAACTTGCAGGACGGGAGAAGCTTGCGCGCGGTGGCTCGCAGGACAAGGAGAAACTTTTGACTAATGCAAGCTCTCCCTCGCTCAGGCGGTGGACGTGCAACAGTTAATTTGGTGTCAGATTGCCAGAACCATACACTATACTAGTACTATTATTGTTTGACTTCCGAAGAGGCGAACAACCAAGCGCAAAGTTTACTAGTACTAGTACTACTACTATAGTCTATAGAGGTATGTACTATACTAGTACTAGGAACCGGATGGAGGAGCGTCTGCACTCTTATTATATTTTTAAAATGTGATAAAGCAATCTTCAACACATTTGGTTCTCTTCGAGGGTTCTCGCATGTGATAATGGAAGTTGATTGCATGGAACACTCGCCACAATTCTCGCTTAATTCTGGCTCATATCCTGTTACAAATAGGAGTGCTCGGTAATATTTCCTCTTTTTTGTTATTCAGCATGTAAACAGGTCGGCAAACCTTGTGGCGCATTTTTGTGCGAACCGTGCTTGCTGCACTTTGAATGTGGACGAGAGCTGGCATGATGAAACACCTGCTTCCTACTTCTTTTTTTGTGGGGTACCTCGCTTCCTAGTGACCAGTGTCTTGGCTGATCGTCCTAAGAATGCTTATATATGAATAAAGCTCTCTCATTTACCCGCAAAAAAGATTAAGCCATATTAACCGAAAAGGAGGGAGTATGGACTAGCACTACTTTTTGGTGTGTCCCGTCAACTCACAGGACGAGGAGAAGGTTGCAGGATAAGGTGAAGCTCGCTTACGCCTTTTGACTAATGCAACCTACCCTCGCCCAGGCGGTGGACATGCATCAGTTCATTCGGTGTCAGATTGCCAGAGCCATACACTGTAGAACCAAACATGCGGAGTACCATCATTGTTCTACTTCACAAAGAGGCGAAGAGCCAAGCGCAAGATTTAGTAGTACGAGTAGTAATACTACTAGAACCGCATGGTGGAGCGTCTGTACTCTTATTTCTTTAATCTCAGATAAAGTACAGCCCAACATGTAATGATGATATTGATCAACCATGCTCGAATATATCTTGGCCTCCGTGCGAGCCCGTCTGTGTGTTCCCGCTCCTCGTCTCTCTCAAGGAACGGCGGGTTGGCCATTTTGCCGTCCATTGAGATCGGTTTGCTCACACTCAGGTCCCACATGTCAGTGATATGCCAAGAGGAGGTGCGTTGACCGACTGGCCATACGGGTACTTGGTTTTGCACCTTCATACTACTCCTCCCTCCGGCACAGTTTACAGGGGGCGCTTCATTATGATGCATTTCTCTCAATGCATTTCCACCACCAGGGAGACTTTAGATGCGTATGGTTTAATGCTCAATTAATTAGGGCGTGGTAACCGCAATGAAGTCCACAATTTTCTCTCGATGTACTACGGAGTGGAGTAAGTGCATGCATGTGTGTACCCAGGGTGGAAGCACTGCATGCATGTGTGTACGCATTATTTCATCTAGTAATAGACGCCGTGCTATAACTACCAATGCTATTTTTCAGGCCGATCGCTAGTCGCCTTGGTCCCATAGATTTTTTCTTTTTCTGAAGCGCGCTCTATAAACTGTGACGGATGTAGCAGTATGAGCGGAATCGGAGAAGAGCGTATTGATGGTTGCTTTTTCCGAGCAACTTGCAGTGGGAAAGGTGGGGCTTATGATTTGGCTACTCATTACCCACTATTAATGCGGCACAACGACCGGGCTGAGTCTCCCATGCGGCTGCGCACTACCCCCTCGGTTCTTAAATATACTCTGGAATATTTGTCTTTCTAGATATTTCAACAAGTGACTACTCAAATATTTGTCTTTTTAGAGATTCAAATGGACTACTACATACAAATGTATGTAGACATATTTTAGAGTATAGATTCACTCATTTTGCTCTGTATGTAGTCACTTGTTGAAATCTCTAGAAACAAAAATATATAGGAACGGAGGGAGTACACATACGAAGCAAAATGAGTGAATCTACACTCTAAAATATGTCCATTTGAAATTTGTAAAAAAAACAAATATTTAGGAACGAAGGAGTATAATTTTGTGCATGGCACATGGACCCGGATGCTGAAGAGGCTTCTGGCAATGCTATCAAGCTTCCAACATTTGTTTACATAATTGACGTACTATACAAATAATTTTCTAGCGACATGAAATTGTAAAATGGTGTGAGCTTTCAGCTTTTGTTTCGTGTGTCTTGCCATCGATGCTCTTTCGGAAACAATAAAAAACTAACTTCCTTGCTAATGCATCTCAATTATTAGCATATCGAGCTAATATTTACATCTGGCGAAGACAAAGTTGTGAGAAGGTGTTAAATTAAAATTGATCCATGCTTTCGTTGGCAGCAACGTCCCCACTCTGTCTAAATCAACAAGGCATGTTGGGAAAAAAGTAGCTATCGGAGCATGCAACATTCCGATCATTTTGTGCAGTTCCACTAAAATAGAGCTGAGCGTCCCTGTTCCAAAGGTATTAAGTATGATTACGATAATAGAGGACTGCTGATGAAACAATAAACACATAAATAGAAGCCGATCACCTTTGCAGTCTCTCTTAAGACTAACTAGTTGGAGAAGATTAGGCTCGGAGATGGATGAGGAGGATAGAGCAAAACCAATCTACCTTTGTGCAGTCGCACTGAAATGTAGAGACGTTGCCCATGTGACATTTTAGTACAACTGCACAAAACACTTTAAAAAAAAGTGATTTGTGCAGTTCACCAAAAGGTCGCAATAGCAACGAGGTGAAATGGATAGCCCTGTTAGCAAAAAAGAGGTAGAAAGGAAACACTTACTGGCCAATAACAGTTGATGACACATGCGACGATAAAAAAGAAGCAAATTCCTTGTCCTAAGGGAAGATAATGACACGGTTGTGTTTGTCTAAAATGGTCTGAGGACGAGATTGCAATATGGAAAGTACACCGGATGAGCTACGTTTTGGGCAAAGAACTATGGAAGATCCACATGCAGTGACATGGGAAGACGGGCAGTGGAGCAAGGCCGGAGGGATACCTGGAGGTCGTCGGGATGTAACTAGGTGAGCGGCGGCGGGCGGAATCTGCCCATACTGCGGCAGCGAGCAAGTGACGTAAGCCCTACTGCGCTGGAGCTTGGTCAGAGAGAACGGCGTGTACCGCAGATCGGGACGTGTTGCCTCGGCATCGTCGAACGGAGAAACGATGCACATCCTCCCTTTCCGCCGGCGGATGGGATGCGGCCGGATCAGTGACCAACGGTGAGAGAGGGAGAGAGGCCATCGCTGCCTTGTGTGAGATACTCTGAAGAGAGACAAACCAGGCACGCAGGCTCCATTGTATATAGTGGAGCGGACTAGCTTTTTCTCCATAAAATTCATTTTATATTCTGTGTACGTGCCATTGAGTGATATAAATTTATTTAAAAATAACGTGCCAACGCATCAAGTCGAACTTTGTTTCGTGCACACGTGGTACACGACCTCCGTGATAAACAACGCTACTGCAGCGTTCAAATTAGCACGTGGGCTGCCATTTCATATAGAAATGAGCTCCACCATGTACCTCTTGCTGGTGTGGCTGGGCACAGCGTGAGTACGTGCACGGTGCACCTATTATCTTCTTGTATATGTACACCACCTACGTGGGGTTGTGTGAGAGAGATACAAACGTAGAGAGATATAGTGTGTGGGTTTGTGAGAGTTTTTTTGGGGGGGGGGGGTCAATAAAAAATGTAACATAGGCAATGTGTGCGAAATAGAGTCCTGGATATATCATATATATAGAGGGGGCGATCCACGATAAGAGAGTGGAGGTATCATCGGCTTGAGGTGTCCATAGAATCGAAGAGAGGGATGATGTGTGTGTGTATGCGCACGCGATCGATAAAGAGTGCCATCGAATTTGTGTGTGCCCACATCAAAGATATAGAGTGGCTGGCCTAGTGGAACGTGAGAGGGGACATGTGCAGTTTGTCTCTGTGGCATGGATACCTACCTACAGCGCTCGACTATCGATTTGTGGTGGGTGGTGAGGGAGGCCTAATTAACTATAGAGGTACAATGGCTGGTATATGTGTGGAGGAAGAGAGAGGCCTACCTCATGTATTAAGGGAGATCGATCTACCTCATGTATTAAGGGAGATCGATCGGCATCCATGCATATGTGTAGGAGAGGAATAAGGTTGGGAGCGAGACAGAGCTAGAGTTGTGGAGGGGGTGGTAGTGGAGTTGCTTCTAACAAATGGTGGGATAGGCTTGCTAGACAAACGGAGGGCACGCCTGCAATATCAATAAGAGAGGGGATGGCTACCTGTCTATGCACGTGCGTGTGAGAGACGGGTCAGGAGGCATGCACGAATGATGAGGGGGGACGATATGGCAATGGTAAGCAGACGTAACTACATAGGAAGATCAATCGTCCTTTGTCAGAGAAAGGAGAGACATAACTTGTGAGGTACGTCGATCGATGGGGGGGAATAGTTAAAGTGGACCTAGGAATATGTTGGGAGATCGATCGGTATACATGCATGTGTGTGTTAGAAGCAAATGAGGCATGGGGAGAAGGATAGAGAGAGAGGAATGCATCTAGGAGGTGGTGCGAGAGTCATACTATATCGAGGGGGAAGGAGTGTGCGAGTACGAGATCAATGAAAAGAGTGGTGGGAGTGAGGCATGGACGGTGATAAGGGAAGATGGGAAGCTTGTGTTTGTGCTAGGCACACCTGGCTAGAGAGGCATATCGATCGATGTGTGCCGTAAAGAAGGAGCTGGGGGGCCTACACACACCGTGGGTGAACGACCTAAAGTGAAAACATGAATTTTGTGATGGAGCTAGAGAATCTTTGAGGGAGGGTGAGAGGGATGCGGGCGTGTGCATGCACGAGAGAAAGTTAGCGCTAGCTACAAAGATAAGAGGATTGTGTGGGTGTAAAAGACGAATAGAGATCATACTTCATTATAAAAAGCAAATTTGGATATTTGAAGAATTTATCATAGTGTTTTAAACCGGCGCATGTGTGAATATATATAACGGTGATACACATGGTGTGGTTATGAACATGTTATACTACATATAATATATTTTATCTCTACTCTTATAAAAGAGTGGAGTTGTTGTTGATGGTGTGCCTGCCATCCTGCAATATAGGTCGTCCGATTTATATCTGACGGATAGGAAGGAAACTATGACAATTTTGAAAAAAGATACCCACACCCCTCTCCATATTTGCAAATTAGGCCTCCCCTTGATCATGTTGATGTTCTGTGGAACGCATGGGCATCTTGCTAGTACTACATATAATATATAGAACATTGATCATACTTTGGGCTAATGTGGCTTTTGCAGCTCAGGTCTAAATACTTGTCATAATGTAGGGGGCGGGGCACTATACTATGTGTGATAAACACGGTGTACGTATGGAACATGGTTTAGATTATGAGTATATAATTAGTACATCAAATGTACTATTATTTGGAATCAACATCAAGTGTATTCAAACAATAGAATTCGAGTTCATGTAATACACATAGTTCATATCTATCTCTATAGTAATCATGTGGTGTGTTATTAAGGTAATACACGAATGATGGTTGAAGTTGGCAACAATCATGATTGTAGATTCTTATTGAAATAGATAAACGAATTCAAATTCAGTTCGAATTGCAGCGGTAGTATAGACATTTGGAATGCACTAAAATGTTGGTATGAGTAGGTTACATGCATTATACAGCAAGCAAATTTTTTTAATTTGACAAAACATGGATTCATACTCCCTCCTTCCATCTATATAGGGCGTAATGCGGCTTTTAAGACCGCCTTTGACTATTGACTAGATTAATAGTACATGTCATCCACAATGTGAAAATTATATCAATGAAAGAACCTTTCACAGATGAATTTAACTGTGTGCTTTGTGTAAGTTGCATGTCATATATTATTGCTCTAATACTTGGTCAAAGTTAGCATTAGCATCGAAAAACGCATTAGGCCCTATATAGATGGAAGGAGGGAGTAGTTTTGAATAGCATTTTATAGTAAAACGGGGCAAGACTCTCTCTTTGTTTGGTGTGAATAGTTTTATTTTTTTCGTTTTTTTGGTTGAGGGAAGTGCGAATTGATTTGGTACGTACAAGTACAGTATTACACGTTAGCCTTGTCCCTAAAATTCAACCCGCGCCTTGTTATACCCCGAAAATTCAGATATCGTGCTCCCAAAACTGGCGCCTTCACAACCCGCGCCTTGCTATCCCGAAAATACAACGCGTGCAAAAACTCCCTCCAGCTGCCAAATCCCGACATGAAATCCCCTTCTAACCACGAGCTGAAAGGGCCGCTAGTTCAAATCGGTGGGGGGGGGGGGGTACTTTTGTAACACACTCTACATTTTGGACAAGCGCGTCCCTAAGTCATGGTTCACCCCCTCCCATCGCCTCCTTTTTTCCATTCGAAATCCCAGGCCGCCATAACCTCTCCACTCCAGCCGCGAAACCCCACCCTCCTCTGTCTGCCACCTCACCGCTGCCCAGCCGGAGCCTGTTCCCCGACGACGTCGTCCACCGCAACAGCTCGACGTCCCTCGTCCACCTCCTCGGATGAGGATCTGTCATCCAACCCGTCGTCCCGCTGGTTCAGCCGCCCCATCCTCCACCTCCAAGGAGCTGCTCTGACGATCGCCTCGTCTATCGTGGCTGCTCCATCCCCACAGCGCCGCCTTAACCTGCTCCACCCGAACCGCAACATCCTCACCAACTCCTGGACGAAGCAGAGGCCTAATCGGTGCCACCAAAGAGGATGTACACTCATCGCATCGCACCTTCTCCTTAACTCGACCTCCCGGCGCCGATGGTGCTCCATCCCGCACCCCCATGGAGCGGCTACCTTGAAGCCGGCGCTGCAGGCGATATCCCCACGGCAGCTCTCCCCCAGTGCGAGGCCCCTTCGGTGGCGGCGTCCATACTAGCCGGATCTGCTGCTGCTGCTCCGGCTCTCACTCGCTCGCACTGCTGCTGCTGCTCCGGCTCTCGCTCGATCACTCGCTCGCCTAGCTGCTGCTGCTCCGGCTCTCGCTCGCTCGTGCTGCTGCTGCTCCCCCCTTGCACGTGCTGCTGCTCTGCTCCGATTTAGCTACACTTCAGTTGACTGAATCGACTTTTGGGTCAGTCGATTTTCAGGGGGTGGGGGGCTCACCAGAGTTAAGCAAGAACCACCCCAGCAGGGACGGGGGCTCGCCGGAGAGGTACCCCACTATCTATCTTAGGGTTCAGGGTGGGGGCGAGGGGCCTAGAGGGCTGGTCGGGGAGGCGGCAAACCGGCGGTGGGGAGTTGTTTCGGGGCGGCGAGGCGGCGCTGGGGCCGGAGGTTCGGCCGGTGGTGGATGGCGGCTCCGTGGGTGCATGTTGAAGATGAACTACAGGCCCTCCCTAAACTACATGTCAAGTGCCTCTCTGATACCATTTCGTTCAGTTTCGACAGTAACATTCAGATTCCACAGTAAATCTCATTTTGACAGTTAAGTTTAGAGTCAACAATTTTTACCTCATCTATTGTAGTCAGGTGGTTTTTGGTGATGTAAATTTTACATCTATTTATATCATCTATTGGAGATGTTATTAGAATCCCACTTGAGATTGACGATGTCTGTCTTGTGCTGCTTCAGCCTTGACGTCTTACGGCTCACCGGAGCTGCTCCAACGACAAAACGATCCATCACAACAGAGCAGTGCCATGGACACCGTCTACAGATTCCTCAGATCTTCCTCCACACCTCCGAAAGCCACCTCTACCTCAACTGCTTCAGCGACCAACCCAATGATGCTGAGGTCGACACAGCTACAGCAAAGAGGTTGTATGTTGCATCACTTATTATTATACATTCATGTCGATCCATTAGGGCTTTTTTGGTTCAACGGAAAAACATAGCAATAGGGAATTTTCCAATGGCACTCTACCTTTCAATTATTCATGCATTTTGTTGAAAGGAATGAAGCAAAACATCCACCTGGACCTACTTTTCAAAATTCTATGCATGAAAACAAGACCAAGTGCATTAGTGGCAGAATAACATTCTAACTGTACACGCTTTCATATGGTTTCACTTTATTTTGGCCATGTTTCTTTGCATTCCTCTGCTCTTCCAATTCCTGTAAACCTAACACCCAAGTTGATGAAATCATGTGTTTACAAATGCTCACATTTACCATGTGCATTCCTATCCTATTCGGTGTTTTTCCTATCCGTGCGTTTTTAGAATCATGCAAGCCAAATGAGCCCTTACAGAATTACTTGATTCACGGTAGGTGTCGAAGGGAACTTTGTGTGGTTTGTCCTGCTCCTGTCGCGACGTCGTCCACCTCACCTGAGCTGCTCCATCGACAGAAACATCCACCAAACCAGACATCACGACTCCTGACCGTCTTTTGCCGCCTCAGATCTCCTTCCCTCCCGCCGGCACCCACCGCAACAACATCACCATCATCGACTCAGGAGATGAACCTGAGGAGTACACGGGTCCACAAGAGAGGTCGCACTCTTTTGATTCTGCTTATGTTATGCATTACTTAACATTACCTGCTACTTTATCGCCCTGTTCACCTCTTGGACTCCAAGTCAGGTCCAAATTAATGTTCAAACTTGAGTTCTAAATTAGTTATGGGGCACATATCGAGGAAGCAATGAATAGTATCTCTGTCTAATATCTGGTTCTCCTAGGGTATGCCTATGTTGTTCATCTTGGGTGGGAAACAAATAGTAATGCAATCATCATCTGTCTTTCTATTAAATTAAAGCAATCATCAGCCTGCTATCATTATTTTTGGATCCATCCACTGGTTGTTACCATCACTCTAAATTTCTGCATGCTCTCCTTACATAATCTCACCATATTTTTTTGTATGCATGTCGATATTGTACTGATCATGCTGAACATGTAGAAAATGAGAATAGTTTTTTGCTGGCAATACAATGTCATGCGACATCGCTCCATGGTGGGTTCAATGGCAAACCCTCCCCACCCCTCTCCAGTTGTAATCCAGAGGAAGATATCATTACGAGGCGGATTCAGGGCCGTGACCACTCATATTTACCCCCCAAGGTGTTTGCTCTACCTTGGCATGATGATGTTAGTCATATGATGCTTATGTTGCCTTGTAGTGCCTACTTTTGACATCATATATGTCATCTGCTTAGTTTAGACATGTTCTGTAATGCCACCTATTTAGTTTCTATATCATATTTTGGAATTATGCAGTCTCATGTCTTTTAGCAAGCCATAATATATGTGAAATGTGTAATGCCATCCTGTTTAACCAGGCATGATATATTTGAATGATATCTTGCTCATCCTTTTCTTCATTACATTTCCATTTGTACATTAAACTACACTTGCTATGAATCAGCCATTTGGGTGGGAGATGGAAAAATCTGGAGTGAAAACAAGGCCTTCAGAGCAGACAGTGCTACCTGTAGAAGCAGATCTCTTGTTGGGTCCCGATAGCTCCTCAGAGATGGATTTAGAGACAGATGACCAGTCCTATTCCCGCACCGAGGTGTATGCTCTAACTTGGCACGGTTATACTGCTCATATCATGCATATGGTGTCTTGCATTGCATAGTTTAGACATCATATACACAATATTCAACACCATGTTCTTAGTTCAGACATCATATCGAATGCCCTCTGTTTAGCATATAAATCACATATGTGAATTAAATGACGCGATCCTGATTACTTAGATAACATGTAGGTGAATAATGTCATGCGATCCTGTTTAGTTATTCATCATATCTTTGAATTATGCTAAGCTATGCTATCCAGTTTAGATAGACATCATATATATGAAATTATGTCATGCTATCCGTTTTAGTTAAACAATATACATGTCAACTATTTCATGCCCTCTTTTTTGCATGCTATCTATTGCATCTTTCTCTCATACAATGTCTGTACATTCAACTATGTTTCCTGTTTATCAGCCATTTGAATTTGAGCGGGTGATGCCAGTATCTAGCGGATTAAAAACACGGTCTTCAAATAAAACAGTGCTACCTCTTGGTGGAGATAGCACCCCGGTTATACATGCACGAGAACCAGCCCTACCACACAAAACCCAAACTCTCGCAGATTGTACCCCTACTACGATGGACAGAGAACCAGCTTCACCCAATCTAACCCCAAGCCCAGCAGATAGTAACCCAGTTCCTGTTGACACATCACCATCTCCACCACGGAGCTCCCAAACAAGAGCAGTTAGTAAGGTAGCTCCAGTGCCCAAAGGGCCAGTACTACCACGGTGAACCCCAACTCCACCAGTTAGTACGCTTATTCCTGTGGAGGAAGCACAACCAGCTAGTCGTACTTTAGCATCTATCGCATTTGATGTTGTTAAATCGTATGTGCGTATCTTCCCATCTTGGAAATATTATACCGAAGATAAAGGAAAATGCCAGTTGCAAGTGTTTGTCCAGGAGTTATGTGTAAGTAATGTTATTCATGGCAATTACTTTGCTTTGTCCCATACATCCTACCTCCATGATGGTTATAATACATCAAATTTTCCCATTTTTTCTCTAGAAGGACCGATTTGGAAACTCAGGATGAGGTAACCTGTGCTAATACCTCTGCTATCTTCAAGTATGCTTGGTGGCGATGATCGAATTACTCAAGAAAACGTACTTCACCGCAAAGAAACTCATCAAATTCCCTTACGTTCTCCACGAGACACATTTATTGGGCGATATTTCGGGAACGCTTTGTTCATCTTGGTCCCGAACCAAGAATGTGGTAAGGTCTATGAGCTCATTTTCTATTTTTAATTACTATATTCTTGCGTCTTACCGTACTCTATTCATGTAGAACAAGTGCCTAAACCTGAAGAACAACTGTTCTCATTTAAGATTCCATTGCTATCACAGTTCAAAAAAGCACTAAGCGTTAATTGTGCGTTTTGCCACCGCCTTGCGCTTTACTGGCCAAAGCGCATGCTTATGCGCAGTTATGCACAGATTAAGCGTAGTTATGCGCAATGCCTTTTGCCAATGCCTAGAGCCTAGGCGCGCTTAAGCGCTCGCTTAGGCGCGCCTTTTTTAACTATGATTGCTATCGTGCATAGTGCTTTGCTCTTGTATCACTGTATTTACTCATACAGACTTATTTTTAAATTGAAGGATCCAATCGAAACTCCAATGGCACAGTAGGTATGGTCACACATGTTTCTTTAACAGGTTTGCTCTTATCAATAGCTCTGTTGATTTCAATTTCAATTGTGTATACAGTTGACTTCTCATATCATGCACACTACTAGCATCACAATAGAGCCAATAGTGTTGTTGTACATGTAGACCCATGGTACCCATATGAAATCTTGTTGTGTTGTGTAGTTTCCCACGCTTTGTATTCTTTCACTGCTGCTTTGTCTTGAACTGGTATGATTTGAACCGTGTCTCTATTTTGATTTGGCAAGACAATGCAGTGACCATAGGACATAGATATATGTTTGTTTGATGCTTTCATTATGTACTAGTACTTGGCAATAGAAGAATTGGTAGTTTAATCATGTCCACCTTACTAATGAACTGGTTCACCGAAATGAGTTTCATATACTAGTACATGCTAAACCTGTTATGTGTCCGCTTGTTTCTTCTTTTAGAATCTTGATGAGAATATTGGGGAAGAGTGCCTTATTAAGCAATGGTAAAGGAAGTAATGCAGATAAGGTTCAGGATAGTGACACATCCTTGTTGGTCTCCAACAAAGCTGATAAAACAGCTAAGGAAGACTATCTCGAAGACAGTGAGACAACCCCAAAGTCCTGTCTTGGTTTAGTGTTCGAGTTACTGGCCACTACCGCTTGCACAAGCTATTCAAAATCACTGTATGAATCAGTTCAATTTCTTGAGTCTCAACTACAAGTTGAAAGACATCGATCAACTGTGCTGCTACAAGAAGCGGAAGGACTGCGGAAGTCCCTGGAGCATTTAGATGCATGTTGAGTTCTGTGTTGTGAAGTTTTAAAGTTTTGGGTAAGGCTTTGATGGACTATGGAGTAAGGAGTCGCAAGAGCCTAAGCTTGGGGATACCCAAGGCACCCCAAGGTAATATTCAAGGACAACTAAGAGCCTAAGTTTGGGGATGCCCCGGAAGGCATCCCCTCTTTCGTCTTCGTCTATCGATAACTTTACTTGAGGCTATATTTTTATTCACCACATGATATGTGTTTTGCTTGGAGCGTCTTGTATGATTTGAGTCTTTGATTTTTAGTTTGCCACAATCATCCTTTCTTTACACACCTTTTGAGAGGGACACGCATGAATCGTAATTTATTAGAATACTCTATGTGCTTCACTTATATCTTTTGAGCTAGGCAATTTTTCTCTAGTGCTTCACTTATATCTTTTTAGAGCACGGCGGTGGCTTTATTTTATAAAATTTGTTGAACTTTCATGCTTCACTTATATTATTTTGAGAGTCTTTCTAAACAGCATGGTAATTTGCTTAGGTTACAAAATTAGTCCTAATATGATGGGCATCCAAGAGGGATATAATAAAAACTTTCATACAAAGTGCATTGAATACTATGAGAAGTTTGATTACTTATGATTGTTTTGATATATGAGGATGGTGATATTAAAGTCATGCTAGTGAGTAATTGTGTATTGTAGAAATACTTGTGTTGAGGTTTGTGATTCCCGTAGCATGCACTTATGGTGAACCGTTATGTAACGAAGTTTGATAATGATTTATTTATTGATCGTCTTCTCTATGAGTGCCGGTCGGGGACGAGCGATGGTCTTTTCCTACCAATCTATCCCCTAGGAGCATGCATGTAGTACTTTGTTTTGATGACTAATAGATTTTTGCAATAAGTATGTGATTTCCTTATGACTAATGTTGAGTCCATGGATTATACGCACTCTCACCCTTCCACCGTTGCTAGCCTCTCTAGTACCGCGCAACTTTCGTCGGCACCATACACCCACCATATACCTTCCTCAAAACAGCCACCATATCTACCTATTATGACATTTCCATAGCCATTCTGAGATATATTCCGATGCAACTTTCCACCGTTCCGTTTATCATGACACGCTTCATCATTGTCATATTGCTTTGCATGATCATATTGTTGACATAGTATTTGTGGCAAAGCCATCGTTCATAATTTTCATACATGTCACTATTGAGTCATTGCACATCCCGGTACACCGCCGAAGGCATTCATATAGAGTCATATTTTGTTCCAAGTATCGAATTGTAATTCTTGAGTTATAAGTAAATGAAAGTGTGATGATCATCATTATTAGAACATTGTCCCATGTGAGGAAAAAAAGAGAGGCCAACGAAGCCTAAATAAAAAAAGAGGCCAAAAAAGCCATTGAAAAAATGAGAAAAAAAAAGAGAAGAGGCAATGTTACTATCCTTTTTCCACACTTGTGCTTCAAAGTAGCCCCATGATCTTCATGATAGAGAGTTTCCTATTTTTTCACTTTCATATACTAGTGAGAATTTTTCATTATAGAACATGGCTTGTATATTCCAACGATGGGCTTCCTCAAATGCCCTAGATATTCATGAGCAAGCAAGTTGGATGCACACCCGCTCAGTTTCTTTTTGAGCTTTCATAAACTTATATCTCTAGTGCATTCGTTGCATAGCAATCCCTACTCACTCACATTGATATCTATTGATGGGCATCTCCATAGCCCGTTGATACGCCTAGTTGATGTGAGACTATGTCCTTCTTTTTTGTCTTCTCCACAACCACCATATTCTATTCCACCTATAGTGTTATGTCCATGGCTCACGCTCATGTATTGCGTGAAAGTTGAAAAGGTTTGAGAACATCAAAAGTATGTAGCGACCCGACCCGAATGGATCAAGTCTTTGTGCTTAAGTGTCATCCCTGGATCGGTATGCTGACACACACAGTACTCGAGGATTTATAACAGAGGTAAATCACATGTATAAAGTAACGTAAATACTATTACCTCAATCCAAACAGCGGAAGTAACAAGGTTGTGGATTCCCATCAACACCAACAGCAAAGTTGAGTGTAGAAATCGTAACCCTAACCTATCACTTACTCGTCGTAAGATCCTGCAACATGAAACGTTGCAGCCCGAAAACGGGTCAGCACATGGAATATGCTGGCAATGTAACACATAGAGAGTAATGAAAGAATAAGCTATACTACATGCATATATGGCTGGTGGAAAGCTCTATGGTTACAGATTTTTTGCGAAAAGCCAATTTTCCCTCTCGCAAAGGAATAAATTTATTTAACTATCATGGTGGTTGTGAAACATTGAGAATGGTTGACATCATTCTCAATCCCAATTAAAAGTACTCATTAAAACCCAACAATATTAATTAGAAGTAACATGATGAGATTCACATGATATCCAAGTACTAGATACTCAAAACGTCCATAGTCGGGGACACGGCTAACCATGATTAGTTTATACACTCTGCAGAGGTTTGCGCACTTTTTCCCACAAGACTCGATCGCCTCCGTTTGATTTCTCGCACTACATGGTGTTTGAGAGACGGATGACCGAGACATAGTCTTTCAGAAGTGCTAGCACCTTACATGTGGGTAGACCGTACCAACCTACAACCCCTACATCAGCTAGTCTACCCGTAAGAGTTCGCACAACTTAATCAACTATGCCAGAGCCCATAATGGCTTGTGGCTGCACACAGAAGTTTCTAGCATGAATAATCTCATGATCCCTTTGAGCCTGGGTGGCGGTCCGAAGAAATACTGGCAAGTCCTGATGGAAACCAGGTGCCTCAATCCACCCAGATGTGTGTTTAAGTTGCCACCTTAAATAAACCATTAATTAACAATCTCACATCTGTCATTGGATACACTCACCCAATCCACGTCTACTAGCATAGCATGGCATAATAAGCAAACGTAGAAGTAACTCCCAAAGGTTTGAATAAAAATCAGGTAATAGGTACTACCTCAAACTACTTCCCAAAACCCACAATTTAATTAGATCCTAATCATGCAATGTTGGAGGATAGATCTAATGCATAAAAACTGGGTATGAAAAGTATATGATCAAAGTGTTACTTGCCTGCAATGTTGACGAAGATGATCCGCACTCAAAACTCTTGATAGTTCTACTCGTCACACTCCGGTCAATCTATCATAAGCAATCAATAGTAACCACACATAAGCAATCACTCAAAAGATCGGAAAGAACGAAGAAAACGATTCAGAAAACATCAAAACCAAGCAAATAACTCTTGCAACATAAAACAATTTCTAACAGTACCAAAATTATGTGAATTTGGCCTTATCAGAAAGTTTATGTCAATCGCTTTATTTTGCAAAAAGAATCAACTCAAACGGAGTTATAAAACTCAAGTTATGATCAAACGAAGTTCAAATTCAAATCTGATCTAATTCAAATTTTAAATTTTCAAAAACATGTTTGAGTTGGATTATTGGATAGAGGAGATCATAACAAAGAAGTGGGCGTTGGTTTCGTTGGATTTGGACAAACGAGTGAAAAGTAATGACCGACTGAAGTACAGGGACTAATCTGTGAAGAAAAATATTCACAAACGGGTCCCTGGCGGAAAAACTAAAAAGAAAAAGAAAAATCCTATCGAACGAACGTTTGCTACCGAACGCTAACGAACAAAAACCGTTCGCTCCAGATCTAATCTGACGAGCGTTCACTAATTAAAACTAACAACAACAAAAACTGCGTTTAAAAAGAAAAACCGGCGAAAACCGGATCGGGCGGCGGTTATACCGGTTCGCGGAGGTTCGGCGGTTTTCGTGAGAAAACCGGCGGCGGCGAGGTCGAACTCCGGCAACGGCGAGACGGCGGCGGCGGCTCGGGTCCGGTCGGGGTGGCGGCTCCGGTCGTCGAGGAGAACGGCGAAGGGCACTGAGGCGGCGCGTGAGGCGAGGAGGTTGGCGGCGCGGCGGTGGCTCCGGCGATGGAACGGAGCGGGCGGCGGCGGCTGGATCTCGCCGGCGGCGGCGATCTGGCGCAAGGGTGGCGCGAAGAGAGAAGAGAGAGGCGGCGGCTTTATAGGAGGAGGAGGGCGGCGGGAAGAAGCGGCGCGGCGGCGTGGCTCGCACGGACTCCGGCGAGTCCGGGTTGAGCACGGGAGGAGGAAGGCGGCGCGACTTGGGCCGGCTGGCCGCGCTTCGGCCCAGTTGGCCCGAGGAACTTAAAAAAACAGAGAAAAAAAATAATAAAACAAAATAAAATGAAAATATTATATAGGCATATAATATATCAAATTTTTTGGAAAAAGATTTCCTACAAGCTGAACATTATTCTAGCATTAAATAAAATACACACAAATTCAAATAAAACAAAGAGTGCTTCGCTCTAGAAAATCCAAGAAAATCATTTTTAAATACCAAAATTAATTCAAATTTATTTCTCTCCAATTTTCTCGATGTAGGGAATCATGTTACCCTATTTTCCATATATTTTATTTTTGGAGAAAAATAATTTGATTAAAACTCAAATAACTCCAAATTGAAAATAAATTCAAAAGAACTTTGAATTTAATTCATTGAAACTCCCAACTCATATTTCATATAATTTGAAGAAGTCATTTTATCTTCGCTCGTGAAAACCTTGAGTTGCATAAAGTTTCAGAATTGGAAATATTCTCAAATGAAATTCAAATATTTTCAACACCCCTTGTCATTTAAATAAATGGAAGAAGTCATGTCATCTTCTCTCCAGGGTTTTGTGATGAATAGAATTTGAATTCCCGAAGATCATAAAAGCAAAAATGAAAGTTTGGGAAAGTCCTTTTATTCCCTCTCATTTAACTTTCAAAAAGTTTCAAATTCACTCATATTCAGTCAATCACTCACACAACAATCAAACAAACAATCAAATCTATCTATTTATTATAACATTCCAAAATTTAGAATTTTGGGATGTTACAAAACTACCACCCTTAAAATGAATCTCGTCCTCGAGATTCGGAGAGGCTAGCAAGAAATAGGTTAGAGTTTGGGGGTCTTCTCAAAAATCCATCGGTCATCTCCGGGGTCTCGGGTGCTACCACCCTTAGAAGCTTGGTTACGGTTCCATCAAAACTCATATACTCCATCCTTATCGTTGACAGTGTCGGTCTTCTCAGGTCTTAAGGATAATTCTTTCTCTGGGCTCTTCCGGTAGTGGCATAACCTTTTCCTCAATACTTTTGTCCTATCCTCTTGGTAAGGTTATCCCAAAACTGGGTCCTCTTAGCTGACGGGTCTGGCGCCAATTCTAAAAAACTATCGATATCTCATGGCGGTCAACCATTTATGGTTTGTCCTGCAGGAAATGGGTCTGGGTTGATCCTCACCGTATATCCTACGGTTGGCAAAAGCTGCCTTGTACAAGGGAAAAATACTTATACCATTCTAAGGTTCAAACAAGGTTTAATATCGTCGTCACTCTACTATAGGTGTGTCACTAAGATTTACCATCCCATATAGCAAAGTGAATAATAAGAGTAAGTCGGTATGGTGATCAATCCATCCCGCACCCAAATCATTACCTTGTACATGGTTTAGCGAATCTCGCATTGTAACACTCGGTCATCCTCACAAGCATTGCAGAATTTCTCTTGTCAACGAACCAAGTTCGGATAAATCCATTGATTCTGCAAGCCAAACAAACATCTATCGTTCCTTAACAACTCTCAGGTTTTGCGTAAACTCCTATAGAATCGTCGGTTGATAAAGGCATATCCTCTTCCAGGGTTTTTCCTTCAGCAAGAATGTGCTTGCTTCTTGGCAGGTCCTGGGGCCTGTGGGTTATGGGCCATCTCATCACTTGCAATCCTTGAACACATCCTCGGGGCAACTGATCATTATTCCAACATTCAACTTCCAGCTTCCTAGCATACTTAAAATCCATCCAATTGTAATGTCTTCCTTCCTTATATTTGCACCAAACTAGGACATGATTACTCAGACTCATCATGGAATTTCCATTGATCCATATTTCCAACATCACACCTCCTTTATATCCAATAGTACTTCATCTCTTCATCCTCATGGGATGTCCCACATACCGAGATAAAAACTTATACTTATGAAGTCCATACTCCACTTCGTGGAACATCATTATCCTTTCCAAGGTCAAGCGTCCTTACAGGGGAATATTGGCCATCTCTGCATGGCACTTCTTCAACTGGGAAACGTGAAACACATCATGAACTCCTGACAGTCCTTCGGGTGACTCCAATTTGTTGGCCACTTCTCCCATACTCTCCAAAACTCGGTATGGTCCTACAAATCTCGGGGCTAACTTTCCCTTAACTCCAAATCGTTTAACTCCTCGTAGAGGGGACACTCGAAGACATGCTCTATCTCCAATTTCATAGACTTCCTCCTTGCATTTTTGAGTCTGCATAACTCTTCTGCCTGGACTGAGCTACCTTCAGTCTATCTCGAATCCACTTAACATTCTCTTCTGACTCCTTGGTCACATTTGGTCCAAACAACTGACGGTCTCCAACGTCATCCCACACAAGTTTGCCTTAAGAAGGCTAGCACAAACTGGGATACGGATCGAAAGAGGCGCAGGCCTCCTGCCTGGGATCCTCCTAACTACTCTTGGTCGTCGTCAGCAGGCTGCACGTAGTAGTAGGCACCTCCGGTGTAGTAGTCGTCATCGACGGTGGCGTCTGGCTCCTGGGCTCCATCGTGCAGTCGCAGCAATCGGGTAAAGAAAGGGGAAAGGGGAACAAGGCAACCGTGAGTACTCATCCAAAGTACTGCTTAAGCAAGGAGCTACACTACATATGCATGGATATATGTGTAAAGGGCCATATCGGTGGACTGAAGCTGCAGAATGCCGAGAATAAGAGGGGATAGCTAATCTCGTCAAGACTACGCTTCTGGCAGCCTCTGCCTTGCAGCATGTAGTAGAGAGTAGTCTGAAGTCCTCCAAGTAGCATCGCATAGCAATAATCCTACCCGGCGATCCCCTCCTCATTACCCTGTTAGAGAGCGATCACCGGGTTATATTTGGCACTTGGAAGGGTGTGTTTTATTAAGTATCTGGTTCTAGTTGTCATAAGGTCAAGGTACAACTCCAAGTCGCATGTTATCAAGATCACGGCTATTGAATAGATTAACTTCCTGCAGGGTGCACCACATAACCCAACACGCTTGATCCCATTTGGCCGGACACACTTTTCTGGGTCATGCCCGGCCGCGGAAGATCAACACGTCGCAGCCCCACCTAGGAACAACAGAGAGGTCAGCACGCCGGTCTAAACCTAAGCGCATAGGGGTCTGGGCCCATCGCCCATAGCACACCTACACGTTGCGAGGGCGGCCGGAAGCAGAACTAGCCCCCTTAATACTAGAGCAGGCTTACGTTCCAATCCGGCGCGCGCCGCTCAGTCGCTGACGTCACGAAGTGCTTCGGCTGATACCACGACGCCGAGTGCCCATATCTTTCCCACATAGTTGGTTAGTGTGTTAGACCAAATGGCCAGACTCAGATCAAATATCAAGATCTCGTTAAGCGTGTTAAGTATCCGCGAACGCCGAACAGGGCTAGGGCCACCTCTCTCCTAGGCGGTCTCAACATGCCCTGTCGCTCCGCCAGAAAGATCCACACAGAGAGCCGTTGGGACAAAGGTCCTTTCAGCCCCCAATCCGTGAATCACTCGCGGGTGCTCCACAAGCCGACCCGACTTTAGTCACCACATGTATCATGTATAAGTATAAGTATATACCCATGATCACCTCCCGAGTGATCACGGCCCGATAGTATAGCACAGCAGACAGACAAGAATGTAGGGCCACAGATGGAATACTAGCATCCTATACTAAGCATGTAGGATTGCGGGTAAAGGTAACAACAGTAGTAGCAAGGACAGGCTATGCATCAGGATAGGTATAGCAGAAAGCAGTAACATGCTACACTACTCTAATACAAGTAGTATAGAGTAGAATAGGCGATATCTGGTGATCAAGGGGGGGGGGCTTGCCTGGTTGCTCTGGCAAGGAGGGGTCGTCAACTCCGTAGTCGAACTGGGCAGCAGCAGCGTCGGTCTCGGTGTCTAGCAGAAGAAGAGGGGGGAAGAAACAATGAGTACAATGCAAACAGATGCGTGACGATGCATGACAAAGCAAAGCGTGATGCTAGGCGTGCCCTAACGCGGTATGTGATGATACCGGTGAAGGGGGGAAACATCCGGGAAAGTATCCCCGGGGTTCCGCGTTTTCGGGCAGAGGAGCCGGAGGGGGAAAGTTGCGAGTTTGATATGTTAGGGGTGTGTGGCGGATGAACGGGTTGTGTATCCGGGTTCGTCTCGTCGTTCTGAGCAACTATCATGTTGAAAATATTTTAATCCGAGTTACGGATTAAAAGATATGATTTTCTAAAGATTTTATTAATTTCTGGAATTTAATTAATTATTTAAATCCAACATTATCCAGAATAGTATATGATGACGTCAGCATGACATCAGAGTGATGTCAGCAGTCAACTTTGACCATTGACCTGGTCAACCTAACGTGTGGGTCCAGTGGGACCCACCTGTCATACTCTGTTTAGGTTGATTAGTGTTTAGGTTAAACTAATTAATGTTTAATTAACCTAACAAGTTAATTAGATTAGTTAAACAGGATTAGTTAACTTAATTAATTTACTAATTAATTAATTCATTTTTATTTATTTATTATTATTATTATTATTTTCTTTTAAAATCGTTCTCTGGGCGGGGCCCATGTGTCATAGGCCCAGGGGGTCCATGTGGGTTAAGGTAGCAGCGTGCTTGGTGCGGATGATGGGGCACTAGAGGTGCCCGACCCGGACGAGGAGGCAGGGAGCCGGAGGCGCCGGGCGCCGGAGATGGCACTGGCGAGGCCACGGCGGGCAGCACCGGGCTGGGCGGCTGAGGTGTGCTGGCCTAAGCAAGGCACGGCCGAGCTTAAACCGACGAGGCAGGCGCGGAGCGGGAGAGTGAGCGGGGCCAAAGCCCGAGAGGCATGCGGGCGCGGCGAGGCACGCGCGAGCTCGGGCGCAGGACGGGGACGTTCAACATAGAGGGGAGAAGAGGAGAGGGAGGCCGTGGCCTCACAGTGTTATGTAGGGCACCGGGCAACGGTGGTCGAGGTGGGTGATGGGGACGAGGCGACGATGTAGAGGATGGCGGGGAGGCAAGCCGGCGTGGAGGAGGAAGAAGGCCGGCGAGGAAGCTCCGGCGACTGGCGGCGCGTCGACATGCAGGAGGTGGCGAGGCACCGGCGTCGTGGTTCGTGAAGAGGTCGGGGATGGGGACGATGTGCGGCGAGGCTCCGACGAGGTGGTCCGGCGAGGCGGCAAGGGCGGCGGGGTGACGACGGCGGGGGCCCCTTCCGGTCCAGGAAAGGGGAGGAGGGTGAGGACGAGGGCGAGCGACGGGTGGGGCGGCGCCGGTGATGCGTCGAGGAGGCGGGGTCCCGTGCTCGATGGAGGGGGGCGAAGGAGAGAGGCGATGGCCTCCGGGGCCCGTTGCCCCGACCTAGATCCGATCGGGGAGAGGACCGAGTGGGGGAGTGGTGTGCGTGGGGTTAGGGTTTGGGATGGGGATATAGGGAGGCCGGTTGGGCCAAGGGGGAGCTGGGCCGGCCTGGCAGGTCGTGGCCTGATTGGGGTGGTGGCTCTTGGGCGAAGCCCCGGGGGGTTTCTTTTCCTTTGTTTTCTTATCTTTTTTATCTTTTGTTTATTTTTCCGTTAATAGTTTTGCTATTTTATTTACTACTCATTTTAGTTTTGTTCATTATAAAACAACACCTAATGTAGTATTACCAATTATAGCACTGGCAATACTAGTTAGGCATTTAATTAAAAATAGTTTGTAACCTTATAACTTGAAAAGGTATTTAATTAACTGTTCTAGTTGCTGTTTTAGTTAATTTAGAGCATTTAAATATTTTATAAAAATGTGGTTTCTCCACCGTAATTACCTGTGCATTATTTTGTTCACTCCGAACATTTTAGTTTTAATATTTGAAAACATTTATTGTTTACTTGATTTCGAATTTGAATTTGAATCGGTTTTTGAACTAACGAGAGATTAGCAAGAGTAACCGAGGTGACGTGCATCATTAGCGTAGGTTTACTGTAGCATAATTATCCGGGCGTCACAATTCTCCTCCACTACAAGAAATCTCGTCCCGAGATTTAAGAAGGGAGTAAGGGGAAGAATAGGTTACGGAATTCTAACGATTCTTCTCGGTCTTGGCTGCTCTTCTCGAAGAGGTCGGTCCACTACGTCGAGGTCTTCATTTCTCTGCTTCAGGCCATCATGGTGAAGTCGTCATCCTTTCTTCGGGGGTCTTCGTGCTTACGAATAGGTAAGGGTAGCTCGCCACTCTGACAGAATGTAAGGGTAATCGTCTGGGTTTTCCGTGAATGAATAGATGAGTATCTCTCGAGTTGAACAAATCGAGAGTAAGGTAAGAAGGTACAATAAGGAGTTCCAAGCGGATAGACAATCGTTCGATGCCTGAAAAAGAGTGTGAAAGGGGTTCAAAGCAACGGGGATAAGTATTGTATTTGATAACAGGATTGATGATCCCTCGGAAGGTGGCTCGTGAAATACGAGGCTACGCGCGAGGACGTATCGACCTCCAGTATGCCTGCAAGGAGATAAGTCACACATGGATGTGGGCATCATGAAATTATTGGTGGACAAGGGATGGTGATGATGACATTGACGAATCTCTCTCTCTCTGGAGCCACAAATGGACTCCAGATTAGGGCTCCTGATGAAGAACATGAGGTGGTGGCGGCTCCGTATCATAAAACGAGATGAAACTTTCTCTCTGATTGCTTTTCTCGAAAGATGTGAATTTATAGCACTGGAATTATGTCGAGGTGGTGGTCAGGGCCCCACAAGCCCAGGTGACACGACTAGGGGGGCTGATCTGGAGTCCATTCGGGGCTCCGGAGAGGGGAATCCGTCGCCGTCGTCATCATCAACCATCCTCCATCACCAATTTCATGATGCTCACCGCCGTGTGTGAGTAATTCCATCGTAGGCTTGCTGGACGGTGATGGGTTGGATGAGATCTATCATGTAACCAAGTTAGTTTTGTTAGGGTTTGATCCCTAGTATCCACTATGTTCTGAGATTGATGTTGCTATGACTTTTCTATGCTTAATGCTTGTCACAAGGGCCCGAGTGTCATGATTTCAGATCTGAACCTATTATGTTTTCATGAATATATGTGAGTTCCTGATCCTATCTTGCAAGTCTATAGTCACCTACCATGTGTTATGATCCGGCAACCCCGAAGTGACAATAATAGGGACCACTCCCGGTGATGATCATAGTTTGAGGAGTTCATGTAATCACTATGTGCTAATGCTTTGTTCCGATACTCTATTAAAAGGAGGCCTTAATATCCCTTAGTTTCCATTAGGACCCCGCTGCCACGGGAGGGTAGGACAAAAGATGTCATGCAAGTTCTTTTCCATAAGCACGTATGACTATATTCGGAATACATGCCTACATTGCATTGATGAATTGGAGCTAGTTCTGTGTCACCGTATGTTATGACTATTACATGATGAACCGCATCCGGCATAATTCTCCATCGCCGATCCAATGCCTACGAGCTTTTCATATATTGTTCTTCGCTTATTTACTTTTCTGTTGCTACTGTTACAATCACTACAAAACCCAAAAATATTACTTTTGCTACCGTTACCACTAACTTTGCTACTAAATACCTTGTTGTAGATACTAAGTTATCCGGGTGTGGTTGAATTTACAACTCAACTGCTAATACTTGAGAATATTCTTTGGCTCCCCTTGTGTCGGATCAATAAATTTGGGTTGAATACTCTACCCTCGAAAACTGTTGCGATCCCCTATACTTGTGGGTTACCAAGACTATTTTCTGGCGCCGTTGCCGGGGAGCATAGCTCTATTCTTTGAGTCACTTGGGATTTATGTCTGCTAGTCACTATGAAGAACCTTAAAGACGCTAAGACAAAAATGTATCCCTCAACTACAAGGGGAGGTAAGGAACTGCCATCTAGCTCTGCACTTGATTCACCTTCTGTTTTGAGTAAGCTTGCGACACCTAAACCTGTTTCTGCTATTCGTTCTGATATGTCGCATGTTATTGATGATGCCACTTCTGGTATGCATGATACTCATGATGAAACTACTTCTATGCTTGATACTACTGTGCCACTTAGTGAATTTCTTGATGAACAAATTGCTAGGGCTAGAGAGAAAGAAATTATTGAAACTGATTGCATTGATGAAAGTGATGATGAAGACTCTCTTGTTATTCCTGAGGGTTATGTTTTTGAAAAAGAAGCTACTTTAGCTATTTTAGCTTGCAAAGATAGATATGAGCTCAAGAGGTTATTAGCTAAATGGAAGCAGCAATCTCTTAATGCTAGAATGAAACCTGACCCTGCTTTTGCTACTTCACCTATACGTATTCTTGATAAGGATTATGAATTCTCTATTGATCCTGATATAATTACTTTGGTTGAATCCGATCCTTTTCATGGCTATGAATCTGAAACTGTTGTGGCACATCTTACTAAATTAAATGATATAGCCACCCTGTTCACTAATGATGAGAAATCTCGCTACCTTTATATCCTTAAAATATTTTCGTTCTCATTAAAGGGTGATGCTAAGATATGGTTTAATTCTCTTGATCCTGGTTGTGTGCGTAGTCCCCAGGATATGATTTATTACTTCTCTGCTAAATATTTCCCTGCTCATAAGAAACAAGCTGCTTTAAGGGAATATATAATTTTGTGCAAATTAAAAAAGAGAGTCTCCCACAAGCTTGGGGGAGGCTTATCCGATTACTTAATGCTTTGCCTGATCATCTTCTTAAGAAAAATGAAATACTTGATATCTTTTATAATGGACTAACCGATGCTTCTAGAGATTACCTGGATAGTTGTTCTTGTTCTGTTTTCAGGGAAAGAACACCGGATGAAGCTGAAATTCTATTGAATAATATGTTGACAAATGAAAATAATTGGACACTTCTGGAGCCAGCTCCTGAGCCTATTCCTAAACCAACTCCGAAGAAAAGAGGTGTTCTATTTCTCAGTCCTGAAGATATGCAACAGGCAAAGAAATCTATGAAAGAAAAGGGTATTAAAACTGAAGATGTTAAGAATTTACCTCCTATTGAAGAAATACATGGTCTTAATTTACCGCCTGTTGAAGAAACATATGATCTTAATCCTCCACCTATTGAAGAAACTCATGGTCTTGATACCCCGACACAGGTAGTAAAGGTAAATTCTCTCTATAGATTTGATGAAGGTGATATTCCTCACTATAAGTCTGCTAGACAATGCTTAGAAGAGCTTGATAATTTTATTGTCAAACAAGAAAACTTCAATGCTTATTTCGGTATACAATTGAAATATAATTCCAATACGCTTGAATACTTGGGTGATTATATGTCTAGAGTTAAAGGTGAACTTAAACTCATTACTAAACATGTTTCTATGGTTACCACTCAAGTAGAACAATTACTTAAAGCTCAAAATGATTTGCTCAATGAATTAAATAGTAAGAATAATGATTATGTTGTTAGAGTGGCTACTAGAACTGGTAGAATGACTCAGGAACCTTCGTATCCAGAAGGCCACCCTAAGAGAATTAAGCAGGATTCTTAGAGAAATAATATTGATGCACCTAGTCCTTCTAAAAGGAAGAAAAAGAAAAATGATAGACTTTGCATGCTTCTAGTGAACCTATTGCTGAACCACCTGAGAATCCAAATGATATATCTATTTCTGATGCTGAAACACAATCTGGTAATGAACATGAACCTAACGAAAATGCTAATGATGATGTTTATGATGATGCTCAACCTAGTAATGACAATGATGTAGAAATTGAACCTGCTGTTGATCTTGATAACCCACAATCAAAGAATCAATGTTATGATAAGAGAGACTTTGTTGCTAGGAAACATGGTAAAGAAAGGGAGCCATGGGTTCAGAAACCCATGCCTTTTCCTCCCAAACGATCCAAGAAAAAGGATGATGAGGATTTTGAGCGCTTTGCTGAAATGATTAGACCTATCTTTTTGCGTATGCTATTAACTGATATGCTCAAAATGAATCCTTATGCTAAGTACATGAAAGAAATTGTTACTAATAAAAGAAAGATACCGGAAGCTGAAATTTCCACCATGCTTGCTAATTACACTTTTAAGGGTGGAATACCTAAGAAACTAGGAGATCCAGGAGTACCAACTATACCATGCCCCATTAAAAGAAACTATGTTAAAACTGCTATATGTGATCTTGGAGCCGGTGTTAGTGTTATGCCTCTCTCTTTATATCGTAGACTTGACTTGAATAAGTTGACACCTACTGAAATATCTTTGCAAATGGCTGATAAATCAACTGCTATGTGACACTCCAAATTTTTTGTTGTTTTTGTTTTCAGCAAAAGACTTGCTTGGTTTGAAGAAGGTCATTTAAACCCTTCTTAAAAACCTATCTTCTGAGTTTTCTTCTCAAAAGCATTTCTTGGATTCATTTTCTTCTAAAAAGAAACCTTTTTGGTTTTGGGCTATTCTTTGGTTTTGATCCATCCTTGGTTTTACCATGCCTCTTGTGGTAAATTTCTCCCAAAACCCCTCCTTCCACTTTAGTGCAATCTAAACTTTCTGTCCCAACAAGTTAAATACATTTTAGGATTTTTATCCTTTTGTTTTTCTCTCCAAAACAATTCTGCCATTATTTCTAAGCCTAGATGCTCTACAAAGGAAGTGCCTAATTTCCTTTGAGTTTTGATCTTAAACAAACTCCTCTGGATAGTCCTTAGTACCCACAACCTAGAACCATCAAGATCCACTCTTCCTCTTTTCAAAATTTTCAAAATTCAACCTCTGCAAGTTTGGACCAGATTCACCATTTTTGGTGAAATTCATATCTCCTCTTCCCCAAAAATTCTACCAAAATTCAGGCAATCCTCAGATGCAATGAGAGACCACCACACCAAAGATCAGCTCAAGAAAAATTTCCCACATGCCAAAATCATTTCGTGAACACTTGGCAGCCTTTGTTCTGTGCACTTTCAGAAAGTTCAGAGTTGCAGTGTCGTTTTCGTCAGATTGTTGGCACTTATCGCCCGTGCACCCTGGCGCTTTGCGCACGACCTCTTCCCCCTGGCCAGAGCACTGCACGCACGCTTGGATGGACGCAGGCGTCGGTGGCGGTGAGCTTCTTCAACGTCGGCAGCCTCTGCGGTTGCAGGGCCACCCGTGGCGGCCGAATGGAGCCTGCTCCGGCTCGCAATGCCGTTCTGCGCCGCCCATTGCGCCCTAGCCCTCCGCGTGGCTGCATGCATGCCAGCACACCCCCGCAGCACCGTCGACATGGCCCGGCAAGCACAGGGCGCACCCTCTGCCGCCGACGGGCCCGCGCCGCCCCGTTCCGTCGAATCCACCCAGAGCTCCTAATCCAAGCTTGTTTAGCGTCAAAAGCGGAACGGTGGAACTCCACGCCGACGCCCCCTCCCTAAACCTCCCGACCAAGCTCTGCGCCGCCGTAACCATCGCCGGAGAAGTCCGTTCACGGCCACCGCCTCGGATCGCCTATAAAAAGGAGCCCCGAGCTCGCTCTCGTGCACACACCACCTCTCCACTTCACCAAGACCTGCCTAGCCTTTGGAAGAGCCCCGAGGAGTCTCCTTCCTCGACTCGGCCGCCGCGACCGCCACGGGATCCAGCTCGATTCGCTCCCGTGCGTGCGCCTCGCCTCCCATCTCTTGCCGGTAGCTCTCTAGTACATCCTCCTTCGACCCGCGCTTCAATTCAAGTTTGCAAGACACCACCGAGTTCCCCACCATCGCCCGAGCCGCCGTCCACGGAGAAAGTGTCGCCGTCGGCGTGGTGCTCCCGATGCCCAAGTCCACCACCCACCGACGCGGAAGGACACGCTGATACTCTTGGTACCTCCGGTCTCACGACTCGCCGTGGTTCGACGCCGACGACCACCGCAGCCTTTCGCGCGCCGGCAAGGTCTTTCAAACCTGACATGTGGACCCCCCATGTCAGCCTCTCTTTCTTTTCCCGTGAACCGTTTTCCGTTGGCGCCTTCGGGCAGAGTACGTTTTCCCTGTGGGCTTGCGCGTTTCTATTCGAACCGTTTTCTGTTTTCTCAGTTAAACCCCTGGAACTTTTCTGTTTCATTACAGATGAGTCCCTGGACAGAAACCCTTATAACTTTTTAATAAAAAGTGATTTTTGAGTGATTCTTTTTCTGACAGTCTTATAATTTTGTCTAGTTTTTTATGGGATTTATTTGGAAAATTTTTGGAAACAAATTTTATGCACGCGTTGGTTTTCACGTTAGTATGCCTTTTCGCTATACCGTAGGTTCCGGAAGAGGTGACGGAGCTGCGAACTTCGCCGAGCTAGACTCCGACTTCTCCGAACCAGGCAAGCATGTTTGAACTTTTGATATGATGAGTGTTCTGGCAGGTTTGCATTAAGTAGTTTTCTTGGCATGTTTGTGAGCATACCGATGAATGTTATTTTCATGCAAAGTTGAGGCAAGTGAGTTCGATAATCCATACGTGTTGGATGTGAATGTGCACGGCCATGTGTTGGCATGAGGATGGGTAAGATGGCAGTGTTGTAGCATGCCAGTCTTATGCCATACTATTTGACTTCAGTGTCAACCCGTATCAGTTCGGTTCCCATCCATTTCCCTTCCCGTACTACCACATGTTTTCCGCAAGGGATATGGCTTAGTAAGTTGCAAACCGCTTTCTGGTACACACCAAATGGAGAGGCCGTGATGATGGTTCCATGGCCCTGGATTAAAGCCAGTCATCCGGTCAGGGGCATGGGTGTTTCGGTTGGGACGAGAGGGGGCACCCTTAGAGCGTGAATATAAATTTGATCCCATGCTATTCGAGATTTTGATCTCCCCATCTCAAAAGTTTTTCTTGGACGATGTCTAGGGTGATTCCTGGCATTCGTGAGGTAGGATGGGTGTGTACTGGTTAGCTGTGTTTCTTCCGAAATACCATAAACGGAACTAGCCCTTCAGGACTACGGAAATCCGTTGGCTGTGAGTAATTTTAGTACAAACTCTGCAGAGTCATAAATCCTCGAATCATCTTATCCATGTCCAAGTTCTGTATTATCTTATCCTGACAAGTGTCAGTTTTGGTGACAGATAATCCGGTGAATCACATGAGTACTAAGTCCGGTTAAATAATTATTCCTGTGGATGGACTAACCCGTTTATATTCATGTGTTGAATATTTATTATGAGTGCTATATCTTTGTGATGAAAGCCCTTTCTGCGATGTCGCTCAGACGTCCGACTGCGGCATTGTTGTGATTTATTTTCATTATAAGCCCTTTCTGCGATGTCGCTCAGACGTCCGACTGCGGCATTGTTGTGATTTATTTTCATTATAAGCCCTTTCTGCGATGTCGCTCAGACGTCCGACTGTGGCATTGCTATTACTTTCATTATAAGCCCTTTATGAGATGTCGCTCAGACGTCCGACTGCGGCATTGCTATTACTTCCATTATAAGCCCTTTCTGTGTTGTCGCTCAGACGTCCGACTGCGGCACGCATGTATTTTTATTTCAATATAAGCCCTTTATGAGGTGTCGCTCAGACGCCCGACTGTGGCATGTTTTGCTTATTTATTCACCCTTCGAGGCGTCGCTTCAGACACCCGATCGGTTTTGAGTTTATCTTCTTTGTGTTTTTGAGCGGACTACCGCCGATTCCCTTCTTAATTATTGGCGTGTTGTAATAATTGGTTGGGCATCTTCAGTCCGACCCCTGTAATATTGTAATGCTACTGGCTTATTGTAGCAAAGTTTTGTCAACCAGTATGAAGGATTTTCCTCATATTGGACTTCATAGGTCGGTTGTTCAATAAATATTTTTATTGAAAAACCGGTCGTGACAAGCTTGGTACCAGAGCCAGGCTGACTGTAGGAAGCCACTAGGCACGACCGCTAATCGGTTATTAGCATAGTAGAGCTATTTATTATTTTTACAAATGTAGTCAATTTCTGACAGTCAACATAAATTTATGATTTGACTCCTCAAGATTTTTGCCTACTTTTGTAGATGGCCAGCAACGACTGCGAGTCGCAAATGTTCGCCAACATGCCCGATGGGTTTGTCAAGCTTCTCTCCTTCATCGTCCAAGTCGCGATGGGGCGGATGTGCGCCCGATCTTCTCTCTCTCAGCACAAGGTCAATGACCGTCTAACCATGCACCAAGCGCGGTGGAATTCAAGAGAGGACGAGTTGGCGTTACGGTTCGGTGGGAGAGCCATGCCCACAGAGAAGCGCGCCACAGATGGCAGCCCGTGAGGCGATAGCCCGTCTCAGGGATATCCTGCCTTCGATGAAGACTCGTCGCTACCGCTACCTGCCATGTCACGTGCCATACACCTGCCACTACGCGTTCTCTTGCCCCAGAGGAGATGAAGCTTTTGAGATGCTCATCGAGTATCTTCGGGCTTTGGAGGCAGCCTTCGACAACCTGGTGGACGACTTTGTAGCTGCCCGCATGGACTCAGTCCATGGCTGTACCGCCAAACAGGAGGGAGCTCCTGCGTGCTGCACCACCACTGACTTTCGTCTCATCATCAGCATCGTTCGCTCCTACTGCTCGCACCGCTACTCGTTGCCTGCCTACCATGGAGGAATTCAACCACGTCATTGCGCCTACTCCGGTTCGTTCTGCACCACCCCTCGTGCCCGCTCAGATTCGAGTTGTCCCAAGACAGGCACCTGCTCCACCAACTCCGCGCAACACCTCTCGTCTGGAGCCTATCTACGAGGAGGAGGTTGAGTCCCCAGCCTCTCTCGCCTCACCCTTGGCAGGCCAAGGAAATCCTTACCATCTCCGACTAAGTGCGCTTAGCGCCATGCGATGTACCGACTTGTGCTATATGTTTATATGTAAATAGGCTGTGAGAAGTAGTTTGTTTGCGCACCATGTAGGACATGGAGGAGTGCACTAGACTAAATAACATGTCAGGATTTATGTACGCATATCCTGAGTGATGTATTGTATAGTTACTGCTTGCGTGTAAGTTATGTAATGAACGGTCCTTCTCCGTGCACAAACGTATTTTCTCTTGAAAAATCTTGGGGCATTTGCAACTTTTTGCATCTTCTTGAATTTATTGATTTTTGCGGCTCAATTCCTTTTCTTATGAGTGTTTCAAAATATATCCCAGAGTGAACTATGTCTCGTCCTTGGACGCGCTCCATGCCAACTCCGACAGAGAAAAATTATGGCACACCCCCAGGCAACAATTTCACACAGGGACAGACAAGTCAGCAGGACAGTGAAATGGCACTTTCCCAAATGTGCCGTCTTTATGAACAAAGTCAGCAGCAACATCAGGAAATACTGAACCAAGTCATCAATATGGGAAATCACTACGGACCATATCAGTAGCAATCCAAGTTATCTGAGCTACAGAAGACGCGTCCCCAAACATTTTCTCACACTAACAAACCTCTGGAAGCCAAGGACTGGCTTCGAGACATGGAGAGAAAATTAATTATCACCCAGTGTTCAGACCTTGAGAAAGTGCTTTATGCTCCGCACTATCTCACTGGAGCAGCCGCGTCGTGGTGGGAAAATTTCCTGCACATGCACCCCAACGAAAATAATATATCATGGGAGGAATTTAGAGAAGGTTTTCGTGGGGCACATATTCCTAAGAGTCTTATGAAGATCAAAAGAGAGAATTTGATGACCTCAAGCAAAGGACAATGATAAAGTGTCGAATACAACAGTCAGTTTACCTGCTGTCTTGCTACGCCAACGAGGAGCGATGTCGAAAACAAAAGATGGAGAAATTCTTAGGCGGTCCGACACCGCGCTTAAATGTCAATTGGTCGTACACATTTCCAGATTTTAAGACGCTGGTGGATAAGGCCATTACCTTGGAAAATGAGAGGCGAGCTTAGAAGATTTCCAAGCGGAAGAGGACAGACTAAACACACCGCAACCACCGCAGCAAGACAGACGTTCGTAAGAACTGGACACCCAAACCCACGACAAGCGTCTCACGCCCAATCAAGAATTTCCACGCAAGGGACAAGGAGTTCACATACCGCCCAAAGCGTTACTGTTACGCTTAGGAGAAGAAGGGCACTATGCCAAGCGGTGCCTCAAGCCAAGGAACTCGACCCCAAAGCCGAACAACGGAAGCAATAATTCGGCACCAAAGCGCAACAATTTCAACCCAAATAACAACCACATGAAGGGTCATCTGAACCACGTGACCAAAGAGGAAGCACAAAATGCCCCACATATCGTACTCGGTACGTTTCCTGTCAACACAATACCTGCCATGGTTTTGTTTGATTCTGGAGCTTCTCACTCGTTCGTTTTTCGAAAAGTTTTGCTTTGCAAAATAATTTTTCGATGCTTCCCTTGGGAAAATCTATGATCGTCAAGTCCCCTGGAATTAAGCAAGTTACCCAGAATTATTGCCAGGGTGTGGTTATCAAGTTTGAAGGGTTGAAGTTTTACGCAAATCTTATCGTATTGGAAAATAAAGGACTGGATGCCATCTTAGGGATGGATTGGTTAACCACCAACAAAGGTTTTATTGACTGCTTCAACAGGACCGTAATTCTCACCCATCACCACGGGAGACCATAAAGGTTTCAGCCAAGGAAAGAAAAATATCCAGCAACCGAGATTGAACAAGGTGGATATTTCTGAATTGAGCAAAGTTCGAGAGTGTGTGAATTTCGGATGTATTCCCGAAGAACTACGGGCATGCCACCAGATCGAGAGATAGAATTCAGCATTGAGCTAGCACCCGGAACCGCTCCCATATACAAGAAACCATACCGAATGGCACCTTCCGAATTGGTGGAACTGAAGAAGCAAATAAAGGAACTATTGGAAAAAGGATACATACGAGCCAGTTGCTCACCTTGGGGTTCACCAATTTTGTTTGCCAAAAAGAAGGATGGAACACTGAGATTGTGCATAGACTATCGAGCGCTAAACATGGTCACAATCAAGAACAAATATCCGATGCCGCGAATAAATGATTTATTCGATCAACTCGCTAAGGCCAAGGTGTTCTCAAAGATTGACTTGAGATCGGGATATCATCAACTGAAAGTACGAACCGAGGATATTCCCAAGACCGCCTTCACCTCCAGATACGGATTGTACGAGTTCACCGTGATGCCATTCGGACTAACAAACGCCCCCGCATATTTTGTTCACCTCATGAACAAAGTATTCATGAAGTTTATGGATAAGTTTGTTGTGGTATTTATCGATGATATTCTGGTATACTCCAAAACACCAGAAGAACACGCTGAACATCTCCGGATTGTACTAGGAGAACTCAGGAAACATCAGTTGTACGCCAAATTCAGCAAGTGTGAATTTTGGCTAAAGCAAGTAGGTTTTCTGGGCCACGTACTAACTCAAGAAGGTATCGCCGAGACCGGAAAAAGTCAAGGCCGTGCTTGGCTGGAAGCCACCAGCCATGTGACGGATGTACGAAGTTTCTTGGGAATGGCAGGATAGTACCGAAGATTTATTGAAGGATTCTCCACCATAGCAAAGCCAATGACGCAACTACTCAAGAAAGACAGGAAGTTTGAATGGACGGAAGCCTGCGAGAAAAGTTTCCAAGAACTAAAGAGGAAGCCGACGGCACCAATACTAATTGTGCGGATATACACAAGAATTTTGAAGCATTTTGTGGCGCATCTCGAAAGGGCCTCGGTGCGTATTAATGCAAGAAGGCAAGGTTATCGCATATGTTTCAGACAACCGCAAGCATGAGGAAAATTACCCTACCCATGACCTGGAATTAGCAGCAGTGATACATGCACTCAAGGAATGGAGACACTTTCTATTTAGTAATCGTTGTAGAAATATACACGGACCACAAAAGCCTCAAGTATATTTTCACACAACCAGAACTAAATTTACGGCAGCGACGCTGGTTGGAATTAGTAAAGGATTATGATGTTGGGATCCACTACCACCCGGCAAAGCAAATGTTGTAGCAGACGCTCGAGTGGAACCCAGTCCGGACAACGACAAAGATGCGGACTTAAGACCGAATTCCAGCAGGAGTTCGCAAGGCTCAACCGATGGTGGTCACCGAAGGCGGTGTGTCAAACTTAGAAGTACAGCCTACCCGATAGAGAAGGTTAAAGAGGCTCAACGTGGACACCCCACATTGAAGGCATAAAGCGTAAGATGAAATTGGGCAAGGCCTCAGAATTCAGTATTGATGAGCAAGGAATATTGTGGTACGGGAATAGGCTCTGCGTACCAAATATCCATGACCTTAAACAGCAAATCCTGGCTGAAAGCCACACTGCTCCATATTCAATCCATCCCGGAGGAACAAAATGTACAAAGATCTTTGAAACATTTTGGTGGCATGGTATAAAAGGAACATAGCCACGTTTATTGCATGTTGTGACTCTTGTCAACGCATCAAGGCCGAGCACCAGAAACCGGCCGGACTATTGCAACCAAATAAGATACCCGAGTGGAAATGGGACGAAGTTGGAATGGATTTTATTGTTGGACTACCTCGGTCACGACACGGACATGATACCATATGGGTAATCACCGATAGACTGACTAAAGTAGCTCACTTCATCCCCGTGAAGACAACACACACCACTCAGAAGCTTGCTAGGCTCTACCTCTCCCGTATAGTTTGCCTACATGGAGTCCCAAAGAAAATAATCTCGGACAGAGGCACTCAATTCGTCTCCGGTTTTGGGATCACTTACAACAAGCTCGGGAACTCTGCGGCATTCAAGACCGCATACCATCCCAGCATGATGGGCGGTGAGCAAGTAAATCAAATTCTAGAAGATATTTGAGAGCATGTGTCCTCACCTATGGGACCAGTTGGGAGGAGAGCTTACCATACGCAGAATTCGCATATAACAACAGCTATCAGTCCAGCCTGCAAATGGCACCATTTGAAGCTCTGTACGGATGAAGATGTCGTACCCCGCTAAATTGGTCGGAAACCGGAGACAGTCATATCTTCGGCCCAGACCTGCTCAAGGAGGCTAAGGATAAAGTCAAGGTAATTAAGGACCGGCTCAAGACAGCCCAAAGTCGACAAAAGAGTTATTACGATCAGAAGCATCGTGGAGTCCATTTTGAACCCGTGAGTTTGTGTAACTACGAGTATCACCCATGAGAGGCCTGCACCGATTCAAGATTAAAGGAAAACTAGCATCGAGATTCATCGGACCTTTCTGCATAGTAGCACGAAGAGGCACGGTGGCCTACCAGCTAGACTTACCCGAAGAATTATCCGACATCCACGACGTATTCCACGTCTCCCAATTGAGGAAGTGCGTAAGCAACCCAGAGAAACAAGTACCCCATAAAAACATTGACGTGCAACCAGATCTTACATATCGGGAGCATCCGATAAAAATCTTGGAAGAGTCAGAAAGGAGAACCCGACAGAAAACCACCAAGTTCTTCAAAGTTCGGTGGAGCAACCACACGAAAGTGAAGCCACTTGGGAAAGAGAGGATTTCCTTGAGCAGAGCACCCACAATTATTTGAAAATCAACTGGAATCTCGGGGACGAGATTTTTCCTAAGGGGGTAGGTGCTGTGACACTCCAAATTTTTTGTTGTTTTTGTTTTCAGCAAAAGACTTGCTTGGTTTGAAGAAGGTCATTTAAACCCTTCTTAAAAATCTCTCTTCTGAGTTTTCTTCTCAAAAGCATTTCTTGGATTCATTTTCTTCTAAAAAGAAACCTTTTTGGTTTTGGGCTATTCTTTGGTTTTGATCCATCCTTGGTTTTACCATGCCTCTTGTGGTAAATTTCTCCCAAAACCCCTCCTTCCACTTTAGGGCAATCCAAACTTTCTGTCCCAACAAGTTAAATACATTTTAGGATTTTTATCCTTTTGTTTTTCTCTCCAAAACAATTCTGCCATTATTTCTAAGCCTAGATGCTCTACAAAGGAAGTGCCTAATTTCCTTTGAGTTTTGATCTTAAATCAACTCCTCTGGATAGTCCTTAGTACCCACAACCTAGAACCATCAAGATCCACTCTTCCTCTTTTCAAAATTTTCAAAATTCAACCTCTGCAAGTTTGGACCAGATTCATCATTTTTGGTGAAATTTATATCTCCTCTTCCCCAAAAATTCTACCAAAATTCAGGCAATCCTCAGATGCAATGAGAGACCACCACACCAAAGATCAGCTCAAGAAAAATTTCCCACATGCCAAAATCATTTCGTCGAACACTTGGCCGGCACTGTTCCTATGCACTTTCGTAAAGTTCAGAGTTGCGTGTCGTTTTTGCCGAGTGTTGGCACCGATCGCCCGTGCACCGGGCGCTTTGCGCACGACCTCTTCCCCTGGCCAGAGCACCGCACGCACGCTTGGACGGACGCAGGCATCGGTGGCGGTGAGCTTCTTCAACGCTGGCAGCCTCTGCGGTTGCAGGGCCACCCGTGGCGGCCGAACGGAGCCTGCTCCGGCTCGCAACGCCGTTCCGTGCCGCCCATTGCGCCCTAGCCCTCCGCATGGCCGCATGCATGCCAGCGCAAGACCAGCAGCACTCGCCGTGGGTCGGCAAGCACAGGCGCACCCTTCGCCACCGACGGGCCCGCCGCCCGTTCCGTCGAATCCACCTGGGCTCCTAATCCAAGCTTATTTAGCGCCAAACGGAACCAGTGGAACTCCACGCGACGCCCCACTCCGAAACCTCCCGACCAAGCTCTGCGCCGCAGAACCATCGCCGGAGAAGTCCGTTCACGCCACCGCCTCGGATCGCCTATAAAAAGGAGCCCCGAGCTCGCTCTCGTGCACACACCACCTCTGCACTTCACCAAGACCCTGCCTAGCCATTGGAAGAGCCTCGAGGAAGTCTCCTTCCTCGACTCCGGCCGCCGCGACCCGCCACGGGATCCAGCTCGATTCGCTCCTGTGCGTGCGCCTCTGCCTCCCATCTCTTGCCAGTAGCTCTCTAGTACATCCCTCCTTCTGACCCGCGCTTCAATTCGAAGTTTGCAGCACACCACCAGAGTTCCCCACCATCGCCCGAGCCGCCGTCCGCCGGAGAAAGTGTCGCCGTCGACGTGGTGCTCCCCGACGCCCAAGTCCACCACCCACCGACGCGGAAGGACACGCTGATACTCTTGGTACACTCCGATCTCCCTGACTCGCCGTGGTTCGACGCCGACGACCACCGCAGCCTTCGGGCGCCGGCGAGGTCTTTCAAACCTGACATGTGGACCCCCCATGTCAGCCTCTCTTTCTTTTCCCGCGAACCGTTTTCCTGGCGCCTTCGGGCAGAGTACATTTTCCCTGTGGGCTTGCGCATTTCTATTCGAACCGTTCTCTGTTTTCTCAGTTAAACCCCTGGAACTTTTCTGTTTCATTACAGATGAGTCCCTGGACAGAAACCCTTATAACTTTTTAATAAAAAGTGATTCTTGAGTGATTCTTTTTCTGACAGTCTTATTATTTTGTCTAGTTGTTTATGGGATTTATTAGGAAAATTTTTGGAAACAAATTTTATGCACGCGTTGGTTTTCACGTTAGTATGCCTTTTCGCTATACTGTAGGTTCCGGAAGAGGTGACGGAGCTGCGAACTTCGCCGAGCTAGACTCCGACTTCTCCGAACCAGGCAAGCATGTTTGAACTTTTGATATGATGAGTGTTCTGGCAGGTTTGCATTAAGTAGTTTTCTTGGCATGTTTGTGAGCATACCGATGAATGTTATTTTCATGCAAAGTAGAGGCAAGTGAGTTCGATAATCCATACGTGTTGGATGTGAATGTGCACGGCCATGTGTTGGCATGAGGATGGGTAAGATGGCAGTGTTGTAGCATGCCGGTCTTATGCCATACTATTTGACTTCAGTGTCAACCCGATCGTTCGGTTCCCATCCATTTCCTTCCGTACTACCACATGTTTTCCATAAGGGATATGGCTTAGTAAGTTGCAAACCGCTTTCTGGTACACACCAAATGGAGAGGCCGTGATGATGGTTCCATGGCCTGGATTAAAGCCACCATCCCGTCTGGGGCATGGGTGTTTCCGGTTGGGACCGAGAGGGGGCACCCTTAGAGCGCGCGAATATAAATTTGATCCCATGCTATTCGAGATTGTGATCTCCCGTCTCAAAAGTTTTTCTTGGATGATGTCTAGGGTGATTCCGGCATTCGTGAGGTAGGATGGGTGTGTCTTGGTTAGCTGTGTTTCTTCCGAAATACCATAAACGGAACTAGTCCTTCAGACTACGAAATCCGCTGGCTGTGAGTAATTTTAGTACAAACTCTGCAGAGTCATAAATCCTCGAATCATCTTATCCATGTCCAAGTTACAGATTATCTTATCGACAAGTGTCAGTTTTGGTGACAGATAATCCGTGAATCACATGAGTACTAAGTCCGTTAAATGATTATTCATGTGGATGGACTAACCCGCTTATATTCATGTGTTGAATATTTATTATGAGTGCTATATATTTGTGATGAAAGCCCTTTCGCGATGTCGCTCAGACGTCCGATCATGCATTGTTGTGATTTATTTTCATTATAAGACCTTTTCGCGATGTCGCTCGACGTCCGATTGCTGCATTGTTGTGATTTATTTTCATTATAAGCCCTTTCTGCGATGTCGCTCGACGGCGTCGATGCGGCATTGCTATTACTTTCATTATAAGCCCTTTATGAGATGTCGCCGACGTCCGATTGCTGCATTGCTATTACTTTCATTATAAGCCCTTTACGTGATGTCGCCAGACGTCCGATGCATGCACGCATGTATTTTTATTTCAATATAAGCCCTTTATGAGGTGTCGCTCGGACGCCTCGATCGTGGCATGTTTTGCTTATTTATTCACCCTTCGAGGCGTCGCTTCAGACACCCGATCGGTTTTGAGTTTATCTTCTTTGGGTTTTTGAGCGGACTACTGCCGATTCGCTTCTTAATTATTGGCGTGTTGTAATAATTGGTTGGGCATCTTCAGTCCGACCCCTGTAATATTGTAATGCTACTGGCTTATTGTATCAAAGTTTTGTCAACCAGTATGAAGGTTTTCCTCATATTGGACTTCATAGGTCGGTTGTTCAATAAATATTGTTATTGAAAAACCGGTCGTGACATGCTATACCTGTCGGTATTTGTGAGGATGTGCCTGTTGTAGTTGCAAACATTACTATTTTAACAGACTTTGTTATTCTTGATATTCCCCAGTATGATAGTATGTCTATTATTCTTGGAAAACCTTTTTTGAATACTGCAGGGGCTGTTATTGATTGCAACCAAGGCAATGTCACTTTTCATGTTAATGGCAATGAGCATACGGTACACTTTCCGAGGAAACAAATTCAAGTCCATAGTATCAATTCTATTGGAAAAATTCCATCGATTATTTTTGGAGGTTTAGAATTTCCTCTTCCTACTGTCAAGAAGAAATATGATATTCTTATTATAGGGGATGTGCATATCCCCGTTGAGGTAACATAGTGTTTTTTGAAATTTCTCCGGTTCCATGTTATTCGGAATGAGTTTGTTAACAAGACTTGATCAACCTTGTTAGTGGATTCCTTTTGAAGAGCATGAGATGGATGAAACTAGAAGCACAATCTTCTGTACCCTCTCTCTACTTTCTGTCATTTAGTTGAAATAAAGTAAAAATAGTATTTTCCTGTCTGTTTTGTGATTTATCCGTGCAATATAAAAATACCCCAAAAATACAAGTTCTCCAATTGCCCTGAAAATGGAATATGATTTTTTTCTAGAATTTTTGAGAATATCTGGCACTGAGAACACAACAGGAGGGGCAAGCACCTGGCCACGAGGGTGGACGGCGCGCCCTACCCCCTGGGCGCGCCCCCCTGCCTCATGGGCCCATGGTGGCTCCCCTCCACTTATTCCTGCACCCACACACTTCTTCTTCCTCCCACAAACACCAATATCTAGCTCAAGCACGAGTTCTAGCTCATTTTGCTGCGATTTTCGATCTCCTTGCTCAAAGCACCTCTCACAAAACTGCTTGGGAAGATTGTTCCTTGGTATGTGACTCCTCCGTTGGTCCAATTAGTTTTTGCTCTAGTGCTTTATTCATAACAAATTTGTGCTGCCCAGGTGACCATGTTCTTGAGCTTGCATGTCAAATTTATATGGTTCCAAGTAGTTGTAATGCTTGATATAGGCTCTAGGCACTTGTAGGAGTAGTTGCTATCAACTTATTGAGCTTGGTTCACTTTTGTTTGAAGTTACTAAAAATTTCAGAAATTTTTCTGAGGAAGAAATATGCTTAGGAAAATGTTCCAAGGTGGTTCTTCAAGGAAGCAAGGACCCAGGCTTGCAATGCGTGATGCTGACGATGAGCCACCAAGGGACGCTCCAGTGCAGCCTTGTGAATGGCCTTCAGAAAACTTCATGGATCGAGTGGGAATCAAGGAAGAATTTAATGCATATTTGCGTAACGCTGATCTTGTGAGCTTCGAGGCAGAGATGTGCCGCAAATACCACTATCTCACTAGTTCATTTGTGAGGAGGTTTGTATTTTCATCTTCACGTAATTCTCCAACTGTCCTGTTTGATCTCTATGAAAAATCCTATACTATGGACTTAGAGGATTTTACCGCTGCTTGCAAACTTGCACAATAGGGTAGTGTTAGTGAACCTCGCAAATCTGAATTTAGAAATTTTCTTGCTAGTATAACTGTGGGGGAATCTAGAGATATAGCACAAGCTACCATAGGGAGCATTCATTTTCCTGCTATACATTATTTTGCTCTCTTCATAGGTAGGTGCACAAATGGTAAAGATGAAGCATGTCACATGTGTGTCCCTGATCTCAGTATTCTTAGGAGTGCCGTGTTGGGAGACAAAACTTATAACTTGGGAGCCATTGTTGCACGTAGGTTGCACCATAATAGATTTAATGGAGATTTCTTTGGAGGAATTTATGCAACCCGCTTAGCTGATTTTCTTGGTGTGGACATTCGTGAGGATGATATTGAGTTGCCTCCTACTTATTTAGACTATAATGCTATGGTCCACCACCAGTTTATCGAGAGGAATGAATCACCTCTCCGGTATCGCTTAAGTTTGACAAACATTGTGTTGTCCGTATTACTCTCCCTGCTCCTGCCTTCTTTGATTATCAGGCAACAGGAAGATATGTTATTACCAGAGAGGAGGCAGATGAGTACGAGAGGAGGGCGGAGGCAGCTCGCCGCCACGCTGCAGCTCAGGAGGCAATAACTGCCGCAGCTGAGTACGACCCTGGCTACAACTATGGATATCCGCCAGGCCATCCGTGGCAATAAACCAACTTAGGCCAAAATCCTAAGCTTGGGGGAGTATGTATCTCTCACCGACATTACATTTATGTTCACACACTCATTGCTAGATGTCGGTGCTCATACTCTTTCACTGTACTATCCATGCTAGTTTATTTTCTTTTTCTTGCTTTCTTCTTGTGTGTTTGATAAACCTTAATAAAAACAAAAAAATTTAGTGTAACTTTTAGTTAGTTTACTTTTCTTGCTGCAGTAGTAATAACTAAAAAGAAAACCCAAAAAGATTTCCCGTTCTTCTTTTGCTTGTTGGGAGCTTTCCCGTGTAAATAGTTTTATTTCTTTTCTTTGGGGGTCGATAGGAGAAGATTATGATTAAATTGTTGAAGTGGCTCTTATATGCATTATTGTTGATTTAACCAAGAGCCCATATTGCCTTGTCTTATCCTGTTTATTGAATGCTCGCAGATTCCAGCATAGTCCAATGCACGTGCACTCTTATTATTTTTATATCATTCGGTCATGCAAGTGAAAGGCAATTATGACGATATATGATGGACTGATTGAGATGAGAGAAGCTGGTATGAACTCGACCTCTCTTCTTTTTGTAAAGTATGATTAGTTCATCGTTCCTGATTTAGCCCATTATGAATAAACAAGTTTGCAATGACAATTAGAGATCATAGTTGCTCGTGCCATGCTTGATTAGCTATGAGTTATAATGGTTTACCTTGCGTGCCAACATGCTATTAAAATGGTTGTGATGTGGTATAATGGGGTGGTATCCTCCTTTGAATGATTTAAGTGACTCGACTTGGCACATGTTCACACATGTAATTGAAACAAATCAACATAGCCTTCACGATATTTATGTTCATGGTGGATTATATCCTACTCATTCTTGCACTCAATGTTTATTAATTTTAATGCATGTTCATAAATGTTGTCGCTCTCTAGTTGGTCGCTTCCCAGTCTTTTGCTAGCCTTCACTTGTACTAAGCGGGAATATTGCTTGTGCATCCAATCCCTTAAACCCCAAAGTTATTCCATATGAGTCCACTATACCTTCCTATATACGGTATCTACATGCCGTTCCAAGTAAATTTGTATGTGCCAAACTCTAAACCTTCAAATAAACATTCTGTTTTGTTTGCTCGAATAGCTCATGTATCAACTAGGGTTGTCCGTATCTTCCATGCTAGGCGGGTTATTCTCAAGAGGAGTGGACTCCGCTCCTCACTCACGAGAAAATGGCTGGTCACCGGGATGCCCAGTCCCATGCTTTATGCAAACTAAATCAAAATAATTGCAAACAAAACTCCCCATGGGACTGTTGCTTGTTGGAGGCACTCGTTGTTTCAAGCAAGCCATGGATTGATGCTTGTTGGTGGAGGGGGAGTATAAACTTTACCATTCTGTTTGGGAACTGCCTATAATGTGTGTAGCATAGAAGATATCGCCATCTCTTAGTTGTTATGTTGACAATGAAAGTATGCCGCTCAAAATATTATTTATCTCTATTTCAAAACTGAGCTCTGGCACCTCTATTTACTTTTATGTTGAGTCATCACCCTCTTGTTAAAAAGCACTAGCTGGAGAGCGCAGCTGTCATTTGCATCCATTATTATTAATTTATATTGGGTATGACTATGACTGGATCTCTTTTACCATGAATTACAATGTCTAGTCGGTCCTTGATCTTTAAAGGTGCTCTGCATTTATGTTTTGCGGTCTCAGAAAGGGCTAGCGAGATACCATCCTGTTATATCATATTACGATTGTTTTGAGAAAGTGTTGTCATCCAAGATTTATTATTATCGCTCGCTAGTTGATTATGCCATTGATATGAGTAAACATGAGACCTGAGAGTTATTGCAAATGTGGTTAGTCATAATCTTTGCTGAAAACTTGAATGCTGGCTTTACATATTTACAATACCAAGAGAAAACAGAGTTTGTAAAAGTTTTTCTTTATCACTTTCAGTTTATCAACTGAATTGCTTGAGGACAAGCAAAGGTTTAAGATTGGGGGAGTTGATACGTCTCCGTCGTATCTACTTTTCCAAACACTTTTGCCCTTGTTTTGGACTCTAACTTGCATGATTTGAATGGAACTTACCCGACTGACGCTGTTTTCAGCAGACTTTCCATGGTGTTATTTATGTGCAGAAACAAAAGTTCTCGGAATGACCTGAAACTCCACGGAGCGTCTATTTGGAAAATAAGAATAATACCGGAAGAAAAATCCACGTCAGGGGGCCCACACCCTGTCCACGAGGGTGGAGGGCGCGCCCCCTACCTTGTGGGCCCCCTGACGCTCCACCGACCTCAACACCAACTCCATATATTCACTTTCAGGGAGAAAAAATAAAGAAGAAGGATTCATCACGTTTTACGATACGGAGCCACCGCCAAGCCCTAAAACCTCTCGGGAGGGCTGATCTGGAGTCCGTTCGGGGCTCCGAAGAGGGGAATCCGTCACCGTCGTCATCATCAACCATCCTCCATCACCAATTTCATGATGCTCACCGCCGTGTGTGAGTAATTCCATCGTAGGCTTGCTGGACGGTGATGGGTTGGATGAGATCTATCATGTAATCGAGTTACTTTTGTTAGGTTTTGATCCCTAGTATCCACTATGTTCTGAGATTGATGTTTCTATGACTTTGCTATGCTTAATGCTTGTCACTAGGGCCCGAGTGCCATGAGTTCAGATCTGAACCTATTATGTTTTCATGAATATATGTGAGTTCTTGATCCTATCTTGCAAGTCTATAGTCACCTACTATGTGTTATGATCCGGCAACCCCGAAGCGACAATAATCAGGACCACTCCCGGTGATGACCATAGTTTGAGGAGTTCATTTATTCACTATGTGCTAATGCTTTGTTCCGGTACTCTATTAAAAGGAGGCCTTAATATCCCTTAGTTTCCATTAGGATCCCGCTGCCACGGGAGGGTAGGACAAAAGATGTCATGCAAGTTCTTTTCCATAAGCATGTATGACTATATTCGGAATACATGCCTACATTACATTGATGAATTGGAGCTAGTTCTGTGTCACCCTATGTTATGACTGTTACATGATGAACCGCATCCGGCATAATTCTCCATCATCGATCCAATGCCTACGAGCTTTTCACCTATTGTTCTTCGCTTATTTACTTTTCCGTTGCTACAGATACAATCACTACAAAACCCAAAAATATTAATTTTGCTACCGTTACCACTACTATCATATTACTTTTATACTAAATACCTTGCTGCAGATACTAAGTTATCCAGGTTTGGTTGAATTGACAACTCAACTGCTAATACTTGAGAATATTCTTTGGCTCCCCTTGTGTCGAATCAATAAATTTGGGTTGAATACTCTACCCTCGAAAACTATTGCGATCCCCTATACTTGTGGGTTATCAGGATCCAAGTAAGGTGAAAGACGTGCTTGATTGGAACGCACCCACGACAGTATCAGAGATCCGGAGTTTCCTTGGATTAGCCGGATACTACCGCCGCTTTATCGAGGGATTCTCTAAGATCGCCAAGCCAATGACAGAGCTCCTCAAGAAGGATAAGAACTTTGAAAGAACTAAGGACTGCGAAAGGAGCTTCAACGAGCTAAAAACCAGACTGACCACAGCACCAGTATTGACTCTTCTAGACATCTACTGCAGCTTTGATGTATACTGCGATGCATCCAGGCAAGGCCTTGGATGTGTACTCATGCAAGATGGCAAGGTTGTGGCCTACGCATATCGACAGTTACGGCCTAACGAAGGGAACTATCCAACGCATGATTTGGAGTTTGCCGCTGTTGTGCATGCTTTGAAAATTTGGAGACACTACCTCATTGCAAAAAGGTGCCAAATTTTCACTGACCACAAGAGTCTCAAATATATATTCACTCAACCGGACTTAAACCTTCGACAGCAATGATGGCTCGAGTTGGTCAAGGATTATGACCTCGTGATAAATTATCATCCAGGGAAAGCCAACGTGGTTGCCGATGCCCTCAGCCGCAAGCCTGCCAGTCTGAATGTTATCATGGATTCCTTGCCTCATGAACTTCAAGACGAGATCGCTCAGCTCAATTTGGGATAGTTCATGCCAGTCTTGCCAATATATTGGAAGTTGCTCCTACGCTTGAGGATGAGGTTCGCAGGGCCCAAGCAGATGACGTATTGCTACAATCCCATGCCAAACGTATGCAAGAAGGAAAGACTCAACATTTCTCTAAGGATCAGCAAGGTACGCTAAGTTTCGACGAAGGATTTGCATACCCGAGCAAACGGACATGAGAAAGAAGATCTTGGCAGAAGCATACGAATCTTCGTATTCAATTCATCCAGGAGGTACCAAAATGTACGAAGACCTTCGCCAGATATTTTGGTGGGATGGAATGAAGAAAGATATTGCATATTTGTTGCTTGCTGCGATATAGGCAACAAAATGAAGGCGGAACACCAAAAGCCTGCTGGACACCTTCAACCACTACTCGTCTCGCAATGGAAATGGGACGATGTCTGCATGGATTTCATCACCGGCCTACCAAGGACTCACCGAGGCAATGATGCAGTATGGGTCATAGTGGACACACTAACAAAGGTAGCCCACTTCATTCCCATCCGGACCACCTACCGAGCCGATCATTTTGCAAAGTTATATGTGTCCAGAATCGTCAGTTTGCATGGAGTGCCAAAAACAATTACTTCAGACCGAGGCTCTCTCGTTACCTCAGCATTTTGGTCACGTCTTCATCAAGCCTTGGGGACTGCCCTAAAATACAACACAGCCTATCATCCTCAGACAGACAGGCAGACTGAGCGTGTAAATCAAATACTCGAAGATATGCTCCGAGCTTGTGCTCTGGCCCAAGGACCCAAGTGGGAAGATTGCCTGCTGTATGCTGAGTTCTCCTACAACAATAGTTTCTAGACCAGCTTGAAGATGTCACCTTATGAGGCTCTGTATGGCCGCAAGTGTCGCACTCCGCTAAACTGGTCTCAAATCGGAGATAGCCGCATTTTCGGAACTGATTTGATGACGGAGGCTGAAAAGCAAGTCAAGGAGATCCGAGATAGACTGCAGTTGGACAAGTCCCGACAGAAGACTTATTATGATGCAGAGCACCGTCAGATCAGTTTTGAACCCGGAGAACACGTGTATCTCCAAGTCACGCCCATGAAAGGAGTCAAGAGATTTCAGACCCGAGGAAAACTGGCACCCAGATACATTGGTCCATTCCTAGTTGTTGGTGTCAAAACCGGCAGATATCGGGTAGACGGTCCCGAACTGTGCGTCTGAGGATCGAAGGTAACAAGAGACAGGGAACACGATGTTTACCCAGGTTCGGGCCCTCTTAATGGAGATAATACCCTACTTCTTGCTTGATTGACTTTGATGAGTATAGGGGTTACAAGAGTTGATCTACCTCGAGATCGTAATGGCTAAACCCTAGATATCTGGCCTGTATGATTATGATTGCCCCTATGAACTAAACCCTCCAGTTTATATAGACACCGGAGGGGCCTAGGGTTATACAGAGTCGGTTTACAGAGAAAGGAATCTTCATGTCCGAATGCCAAGCTTGCCATCCACGCAAAGGAGAGTCCCATCCGGACACGGGGAAAAGCCCTCTATCTTTTATCTTCACGGCCCACCAGTCCGGCCCATGTCACATAGCCCGGACGCCCGGGGACCCCCTAATCCAGGACTCCCTCACCAGTCATGTACAGAGTTGGAACAGATGCTTAACAGTTGGGATTGCCACCAGAATTGTCAGAAGTGCACAATGTGTTCCATGTCTCACAGTTAAGAAGGTGTATCTCGCCACCGGAGAAAAAGACTGATATGCAGAGGTAGAAATTGCCAAGGATTTAACCTATGAGGAGAGACCGATGAGAATATTGGATGAGACAGAAAGAGTCACTCGCAGCAAAGTTGGAGCATCACACCGAGGAAGAAGCAACCTGGGAAAGAGAGGAAATTTTAAGGACGGCCTACCCATAATTGTTTTCCCGAGCAACCGAATCTTGAGGACGAGATTCATCCTAAGTGGGGGAGGTTTGTGAAAGCCTGGTTTTTGCCTTCTCTCTTTTTCCGGACTTCATTTGCTCTTGTTTTGAATTTGGGTTTTTGGAATCAATTCAAATGGACTTAAGCACTTGGGCATGTCCTTGATTTTCACCCAAGTGACCCATTCATCTCTCATTCAACATTTCTTTCTCTGAAAAATCCCAAAATAACCCAAGGAATATTTTTCATAAAATAAAAAATATTCAATTTCCTCTCTGAAATTCAATTCAGAGACTTGTCCTCCACAGCAAACCTCATTTTTATTGCTTCCAAAAATCTGAGAAAATTCTCAAATATTCTTTGAACCTTGGCCCACCTCCCTATGCAAAAATATTTCATACTTATTTGAAATATTTTTGCTACAGCAAATCATTTCTGTTCTGGCCTCAAAATCCAATTTCTACAGCAAGTGTATTTTTCCTTGCTCTAATGGAGCTGAATTTTCTTGAGCTTGTTTAACCTCCTAACTAAACCTTAAACCCAGAGAATCAGCCCTAATCACCTTCTAGAAGCCCTCCAAACTTGGCGACCAAGTTTCTGACCAGAAAATTGCCAACAAGCTCAAGTCTCATCCGGTCGGCCTGGCAGTGTGCCATCACCCTTCCTAGACCTAACACAGCACGAACAACACCCCAGACATGGTTTGGCAACGAGTGTGCGTCGTCTTGACCATGCCAGCACGGTGACCGCGTGTGGACATGGCTCTGGCAACGCGCCCCGCGCGCTCTGCGTTGCGCCCTCGTCTCTGTATCGCGTGTGATCGATCCAAAGCTCGCCAACGGCTGCCGCACCATGCCACCACCTCCGTCTCTTCACCCTTGACCTCTCCCTGGCGCTCGCCGATGCTGGAGACGCCGCAGTGGGCACGGGCACGTCGCGGTGAAAGACGCAGTGCGCCCCGTGCCTCTGTCTTCTTCCTCCACCGCCTCCTGTGCTTGTCCACACGCTGCACAGCTTCCGCGTGAATGCCGAGCCCCTCCACCCCTCACTGACACCGCTCATCGTCGCTCGCCGGAGCCACGTACCCCTTCCCCCCTCCGGCTATAAATTCGAGCCCCTCCCACCATTCCGAGCACTCCAAACCCACCAACCAACCTGGCAGGCCTCTGGCCGCCATCCCTGACCGGTGCTCGCCGGTGATCCCCACCACCCCTCCTCCTCACTCCGGTGCTGCTCGAGCTCGATCCACTCCTCAGGCAACTCCTTGGAGGTCCACTCGTGTCGTCTGGACACGTTGGAGCCCCTGGAATCGCCCCTCTCTGTCGTCTTCTTCCTCTCCGGCGAGACCCGACCGCAGATGCCGCTTGTGAGCTTGGTTGCAAGCTGCTCCGGCCATCTCTCGTCGAGCCACGGGTATAGGCAGGTGCGCCTCGACCCCCTCTTTCTTTCTATCCCTCTGGATTCGGCCAAGGACCCCTTCTCGCCGGCGTGAGCTCCGGTGAAGTGCCGCCTCCGCTCTGTCTCTCTCCCTCTCCCTCCACACCTGACTAGCAGGGCCCGCTGTCAGCCTCTCCACTCGCACCCGAAGCGGTACGAGTGGAGGCGTATTCTAAAAGTACGCCATCGACGTCACCCCCTGGTTTTCTGTTTAATTCAAATATTAATTCAAATATTTGACCAAGAACTTTGACCAGCCATAACTCTTAAACTATAAATCCAAACGAGTTGATTCTTTTTTGCATTGTGTTTGTTTTGAAAAGTTCTAGCAGCACAGCAAAATTGAGATTTTTCCTTGCTGTCTAGAATTTCTGGTGATTTTCAGAGTGGTTATTGATTTTTTGTTTTGTTGTTTTTAAATATTTTCAGAGGGGAAGCTTGTCTTGAAGATAACCAGGAGGAGTGTGAACCTCCTCTGCACTAAGGCAAGCCACACCAACATTTGGATGGAGTCATTTCAATATCTATGATTTTTTCAACTTGAATATGAGTTATTTTCATGCATTTAATTATTTAAATAAATATTGCTTAGTGCTAGTTATTTTGTCATGCTTGAATTACTTTGTTATGGTACTGGTTGAATGCATGAGCTAATTTAAGTGATTATGTTTTTATGAATAATGGTATTTTTTGTGTTAAATTTATTTTAATATATTATGATAATATTAAAATGATGAATGTTTAGAACCAGTAAAGTGTAATTGATGAGTAGGGCAAGTAGGAAATTTTGATGATGTTGATTTGTTCACTTTGAGTGGTATGTTTTGCATGTCGAATAGTTGCATGATCATGGCATATGATGACTCGAGTTATTTTATTTACAAGTTAAACCTGATGTTAATCTAACTTGAATATAACGTTGATCGACTCATGGTGGCACTGAATCGAGTTTTTCCCAGTGCAACCACATTTGCCTTTATGGGAAGGTCTTGATTCGGTCTGTTGTCATGCCTCTGGTTGGTACCTCCAACGAGGGAAGGTTATGGGCGTGCGGTACCCTGGCCCGGTAAGCAAACATAACCTTGTGTGCCTGTTTATTGTTATGGTACCTTGTCCTCGTTTGAGACCGTTTTTGCCACGACGGTGGCCATTGATGCCTTTGGTAGGCACGGGGCCACCCATGACTTAGCCAAGTGGGGAGTTGGTCGGAGTGGCTGGGAGAGTGTCATGACAATGGGAGGGTTTCGTCGGGATGCCGTTGGTCCACCCGGATGGGATGACGAGGCCATGGATTTCGTGGTGTGGGTAAAGTTTGCTACCTCTGCAGAGTGTATTTGATCTATCGATAGCCGCGTCCTCGGTTACAGACATAGCTCGTGAGTAAGTCACACCATGGATCAACATTAATAAGTAATCTTGCACACTAAAAGTTTATTGTTGGCACTGGTTATTGTATGATTTGTGGGATCATGAGATGATCGTGGTTGGAACCAAAGTGTTGGTTTCATTTGTGATCCAGGTATGTTGACCGTTCGGTTACGAGGTAACCCGTCTGGTAAGAGAGTCCGAGTGACTCGGTGCACAAGTTGATTTCACCACATCAGTAGCATGTTTTGCATTGCATTAACCTGATTAACTATCATGATATTGTTTGCCATTATGCTTATGTTTGTTGTGAGCTTGCAAGTACATTCAATGTACTGACCTAGCGTGTCATGCCAAATTTCAGGCAAGTCGTATCGGAACGGAGAGCTTCCCGCGTCTAGATCGTGTCCACATCAGTGTCCCTGTGCTATGGAGTTCCACCTCATCGTCGTTCCGCTGCCATGCAGTTATCGTGAACGAGGCCCCTTCATGTCCATTAAATAATGTACATAATGTTCAGCCGCACCGTGTGTGCCGCTTGGCCTCGCTACTTGATGTAGTATCAGACCTATGTTTCCGCTAGCATCAATAAAGCGGTTGTTTTCTGTACCAAGTTGGTGTGTGTTGCTAGAAGACTTGATCTCTGGGCTGGCAATGCAAGGTAAACCGGTTGCTCTGAGCCGGGGTGCCACAATCTAGTCACGCTCACATCCAACATTAATTAGACTAAATGCATGTTATACTAAGAATGACAATAGCACTCTCTATATTGGTGCTTGCATGAGAATGCGACGATTCAAGAAAAATAAAAAAACTGTAAAGTAAAAGAAATTCCCTACACATAGGGAAGCAGAGATTTGCAATGTGCTAGAGCTCATAAGCTGAAACAAAGATAATTTATTTGACAGATTTACTTCTCCTGTCAATGTTTTATGACAGATAATCTTGTCATCTTCTATGATAAACATGTGTGAGAGTGGTCCCCATCCTTGACACTCCCCCTCCACCTTTGTCTTTTCACAAATCATGGCTAGACGAATTCACGGGTGCCTGCCAACATACCACAGGTAGGAGTGCCTTTTATTTGTTTAATTATTTTAGGACTGGGCATCCCATTTACCAACTCTTTTGCAATATTAAGACAAGTAGATGCCATACTTGTTGAGAGTAACGCAACATTTATCATGGAAGATGACGCTCCCCCTCACCGCTCCACGAGCCGTATGGGCACAAAAACAGAAATTCATGTGAAGGTTTAGAGGCGGCACATGCAAATTTACTTGGAACGGTAGAGTAATACCACATATAAGTAGATATAATGGACAATTTATGCCATAACTTTGGTTCAAGAATTTAGACACATAAGTAATTCCTCTTAGTATAGGCGATGGCTAGCAATAGACGGGGAAGCGACCAACTAGAGAGCGACAATGGTCATAATCATGCATTTTGAATAACCAACATTGAAAATTAGCATGAGGAGGATATAAACACCCTGAACATAGACATCATAGAGGCAAGATTGGTTTTGAATCAATTACATACGTGAACATGTGTCAAGTCAAGCCACTTAAATTCTTCAGAGGAGGATGTCATCCTAACATACCGCATTATAACGAATTTAATGCATGTTGACACTCAAGATAGCATATTATCCACTCCTAGCTAATTAAGCATGGCATAAGAAATTATGAACTCTATCATCATCATACACATGTTTATCCACAATATGTCGAAACAAGATCACGACGATAAACATATTTAGAGTTCGTACTAGCTTTTCTTCACCATGATCGCTTAATCAAATCATTGTCACTATTGTCTTTCATTTGCACGAACGAATGATGTGGAAAATAAATAATGTAGTGCAAGTGTCGTGAAATTTAAAAACACTATGTACAAATAAGATAGCATGACATTTATTGGTGTTTCATTAGTTCAAAGATAAAGCACATAAGAACTAGTTGGAAATTATTTTTATTGTCAACTCCTTTTGAAGCAAGACTCAATAAGATTCAAGGAATGATTAAAAGAAACATCAAAGACAAATAACAAAAATAAGCAAACAAGAATAAATGGAAGAGAAACTAGAGAAATCTTTTTTTTATTTCATGAGTAATTTTAAACAACGCAAGAAGAGTTAAGAGAAACACATAGAATATTTTTGAAGTTTTTGTTTTTCCTAATGAAAGCAAATAAACAAAAGAAAAGCGAGAAAGTATTTACATCGAAGAACTTCAAAAAAAGAGAAATCTTTTTGGATTTTATTTTATAAAACAAACGAGAAAATAAAAGAGAGAAAATAAAAAAGAAGGAACGAAAACCCAAAAGGAAACAAAGGGAGGAGTGCAGAATATTTTTGTGTTTTTGAGTTTAACAAACACACAAATGGAACAAGCTAACAAAAGGGAAATACGGATATACAAACATAATGAAGTGCGCTGACAAGTGTAGTGAATGTGTATGATAACATGAACAAAATTTCGGTGAGAATACATACTCTCCCGAGCTTAGGCTTTTGGCCTAGCTTGGCTCACTGGCATGGATCAAATCTTGTCGGTCCAGGAAAATACTATTTATGCTACTCTGGTTGTGGAATCTATGCCTCCCAAGGGTGAATCTCCTCATCATGTGCCACTGCCAATGCGTTGTTGCAGTTAGTGAAGTTAGCTGGCATAATAAAATATTTTCCCCTGGCCTATACATCAAACAGTACAGGAGCAGGCAAGGTAACAATTCCATGGGTAGCCCGGCTGAACACCAGGTTATACTGGTAAACGTTAGGTGCAGCATCCTCCTTTGTAAACGAATAACACTTCATGGTGGCAAAATCTAGATAATCCTTAGGCAGCTCATAATCCTTATGTCTAATGCGTACATTAAGATGTGCAGCAAGATAGGTACTATATACACCACCGTAAATAATGCCCTTTGTTATATTCTTACTTAGACAACACACAATAATTGCTATCAAATCATAATTCCAGTCACGAAAAAGTGCACTAGGCAAAATAGTGAGATCAGGGGTACTAAGCGTAACACCTTCTTGTCTAGCAGTTAAACATCTTCCTGTGAACAAAGCAAAGTAATGCAGAGAGGGAAAATGCAGACTAGTAACTCTAGCTTTAGAAACTCCTATAAATTCCCCTACACATAAATTTTGCAAAAATTCCTCGAACTCTTTAGGTCGCGGATTAACCATACCTCCTATAAAGGGGATCATGCAAACATTACAAAATTCACACAAAATGATATCAAAAACTTGATCATACAAGTGAAATGAAACTCTAGGCTCATGCGCTCCAGTTGAGAATCTAAAATTTTGCATGAAGGTATTAGTAAGTAGATGATATTGAGAGCACTTATCTGAAAGGAAGGCAATCAAGCCTGCTCTCTCCACAAATTGTTCAAACTCTTTCCTAATGACGGTGCTGCCCATGAACATCTCACAAGGCAATTCACATGGTTGTACCTCGGCAGAACGGGGTTCACACCCAGAACGTTATCTGCAAATAGTCTATTCGTCGGCTGCTAACGGAATGATAATAAGTGTGGTTTTGTCTAAATAACTAAGAAAAGGTAGAAATGTAAATAAAACAGTGAATAAAATAAGGGGGCAACACTTGAGTAAAAGGTGTTCTTGAGGCTTTCAGAACCATTACTACCCGCACGCCCTACAAATACTTAAGCCACTTTTCATGTAGATATTTGTGGGCGGAGCCTAGTACAGTATACAGAGCTGACATGTAGTCAACTGTATCATGCACGCCACCACCGTTCCTCCCCTAGCGGGTAATGGTAACGATGATTAACGGTTTCCCCATCGACGCGGGCAAAGGGTGGTTTCCGTTATTCCCCTATCGAATTGGTAGAGACGGGATAGGTAGAGCATACTACTATCACCTTTTCTCCTCGATTTCCCTAGAGATTGCACTGTCACTTGATTTCTCTGCCATCTACTTCATCCAATAGTAATATCCTTGTGTCCAAATTTGGAAAATATTGGATGGTGCACTTCACCCAACACCACGGAGAACATTAACAATACATGAAAAGGTTATTTCATTTCGCGCAAAATTACTTGGTGCTAGTACAAACTATAGTTCATCTTATTCCTCAAGAACTAGTAATTCGCTCCGACATGTAGATGGAGTACATAGAGGATTGAGAAAAGTTACAAGCCAACATGATGTTGGAGATGAAGAGGAGCATGGTGGCGTCGGCGATGGAGAGGGCACCGGCCCTCTGGCCAGCACCGGGTGTAGGGGGCGCCTCCTCTCCTCCTTATTCTTGTCTTGGCCCTCTCTCTATGGTGTATTTGCTGCCATGGAGGTGTGGCGCCGGCTGATTGAACTTGTGGAGGATGAAGGTGAGATATGCCGGTAGCTAGGGGTTGGAGGTCTTCATATAGGAGGTCTCCTCCATTGATCAAGTCCTCCCTTTCATCCAATGGCTCAAGGGGAGCCAAATACACATCCAATAGAAGCCTTGGTCGTCAAGGATCTCGGAGGAAAAATGGGGACAAAATCGGAGCAAAATTTGGAAGGTTCTAGCCAATTTTCTTGGCTGTTTGGAGCTCAAACGACCGCTCAAATGGGCGGCTCCGGTCTTATCAAAGGACGTATTTCACTGTAGACTTCGGGAGCTGTTTCATATTTTGGTCACCATTTCTTCACACGAATTCAGATTTTGAACGTTCTTGGGCTCGTTGGACTGGTAGCAAAAAGCCCGATGCATTTGCAGCCTTATATCTTCATTTTGGACACTTTGATAAATGTCCAATCATCAAACTCTCCAAAGGGCCTTGATCTGGTGCCTCGAACTTCTACAGTTGACTCCTAGGTTGATTCTTTTGATGTCCCAAGTCCATCAACATGTAAACACACCTACAAAGACCACAAAACAAAGGAAACCAACAAAAACTAAATAAAAGTAAAAAGTGTGTAATGAACTTGGTAAAACAAGTAAATACAAACTATGCATTGGAGACATGAATAAGTGCTAGATGGATATGATATGAGGAATTTTGGCACTAGAATATACTTTAAAAAGTATGCATAATATCTGCTCATCAACATCCCCAAGCTTAAACCTTCTCGTCCTCGAGCAAATAGGTTGATAAACCAAAGTTATCCATTTAGCTCATAAATAACATTGTTGTCCATAGGCGTATCCTTGTCTTCTCTGCAAGCTATAAGAAAGATGGAACAAATTTTACAAGGTAGCACATGCTCAGCTAGATAATATTTATTTTGATCACCAAACCACTAGGGCTTCAGTAAAAAAATTCTATGCTCCTTGTCAAAGTTTGATCTAGCATGAAAACAAATACTTGGATCCTCTTACTTATTAGCTTATTCATTTTTTATTGTTTTTCTTTTTAAACAAATTTGAGCACACAAAGTTGTCAAAAAGTTAAGATATGGAGTTTTTTAGTCATGCCCACTAACATTCTCGACTCAAGGCTCTCAGGCACTTATTTCAATCACTATTTACTGAAACTTTTATTGTGAGGTGACGGGATCATGCCAAAGAAATGATCATGCTTAGGTTTTGCAATGGCTTAAGTTTGAGTACTATGGACCAATATCTTGTCTCTTTCGATCTCTTGCGATCAGTACTCATTTATTACCACATACACACCCACTAAATAGAAAGCTGAATAATATTCGCTGCAGTGTTGCCACTGTGAACGTTAACAAACTCATAGCCGAAATCTGAGTTGAAAATCTGGTGGTTTGTTCATTGGCCAGCTGAGTTCTTAGCATAACATCAAGAGAGGTGACGAAGTGATATTTACACACGTACATGTGCATAGAGTAGCATGGCCATAGCACCAGCGAGAAGCTGGAGCACCATGTAAAAATGCAATACAGATTTTGGCATAGTCTCATTCACCTTTGAACTAAGTTCCTTTGGACAACTTTATTCACAAGGGCTACTAAGTCTATTATAGAAAACACCATGGGGTTAAGCTACTCCATAACTCTTTCTTTTAAAACAATTCTAACAAGTGCTTTTTATTCAACCAGCATCATCATTTTTTTTAAAAGCAGAGATTGTGGTAATGTCTTTTAGAAGATCACAAGATTGTTCCCAAGCTAAGCAAAAATTGAACAAAGTGCATAAAAACATTAACTTTAAAATATGGAGCCTAACTTGAGCAAGTGACTCTCTTATACAAATACAGAGCAATCATACTTAAGCAAGCATATCAAACAATGGGACTCATGATTGCATAGTATTCATCAGATGAAGATCATTGCACAAAACTCTACACATGCGAAGATAACTTCCCCAAGGTTAGAACTTTGCAAGAACTAGTCTCAAGAAAATTCTGAAAAGAGAAAGTGCAGTTTATTAAAGGGGAGTATGGAAAGTGGTTACCTCCCCAAGCTTAAATGTAAGCAAGGGTAATAAGACTTTTTACCAATGAGGTGCAAATAACCTCTACTTTAATGGATATGGATCTACGCTTCGTCAAACATTTTTGATATGGTCCGGTAGAACTGGGCACTTGTAGTTGAAGACTTTGTTGAATCAAAGTGACTGAGTGGCTTGTGTGGATTTGCATATGGTTGGCTCCATACCGTACATGTCACCACAGTAAGTCCAAACCTTTGTGAAAATAATGCACAAGACAAAAAGAACACGGTTCTGTATACGAATGTAGTCTGTATACCCAACCGGGCGAAGGAAATAAAACATATCATCAAGAACTAACAAGTTTATTGGTTCAGCGGCTTAAAAGGTAATTAATAAGTATTAGTATGCAACTGGTTGGTTAAAATATAATGCACTAACCTTAGTTCGAAGAAATAAACATAATTAATATTTTCTGACCTTCAAACAAGCGCACGTACGACCGCCTGCGGTCGTACGGTCTGCCTTCTTTTGCTCTATCATGGTACACAATATTGGCACCCAGCTGCATGAGCGCGCGTACGAGCGCTCGAGCTCGTACGATACCCCGTCTTGCACTCTGGATCTCTTGTTGCTTCTTCATCGAGGAGCCATACAACCGTGCATACGAGCGCTCTGTTGCCTCTGGTTGTTTGTGTTAGCGCTTCCCTCGCTCGATACGACCGCACATACGACCATGGGTGGTCTTATAAAATGTCGTCTTTTACTCCCTTTCGTATGGAGTTTCTTTTTCTTCGAAAATTCCTGCAGGTTTAGCTCCAACTCTTGTACTAGGCAAATATTAAGAAAATCCAGCACTGCAATGGTACCACATATAAAAAAAATTGAGCAAACGATTTTTTTTCACCTAGTGAAGACTTAAACCAAACCAACTTTAATAACAACTCATGCATAGTGCCAAAGAAAAATACAAATGCAAACTAAACTATAAACACCCAAAACAAATAAAGACTCCTACTTACTTCCGGGCTGCCTCCCGATAGCGCTTTCTTTAGAGCCATATAGCTTGGCTTAGATGCTCCATAAATACACCCGGATCCCAAGGGATATTGACCCGGTGTGTAGTTGGACTAGCCTCCAACCACTTTTTCGAGCACCTCATAGCAAATTTTGGTCGAAGTCGTACCCTCTTGCGGTGCAACATAATCATGTATGTGAAGAGGTCCTTGCTCTCATGTGGGAACCGATGCACCAAGCTAGGTATACATGTCTCCTTGTTCTTATGCAAGGTCATGGTTAGAGACTGGTGATTAAATTTAAATGTAATACCTTGGCTATCATTCCAAGGGAACACTTTGTGAAATTCTTCTTGTGGACGGATAGTTCAACACTCCCTATAGGTTTCCACTTCATAAGAAAATTGCCCAAAGAAGCATAGTTGGACATTAGCATCGATAAATCAGGAGTATATTCTTACTTTACTTCGGCATTAGAGGCTTGGAGCTAACATGATAATTATCATCCTCAGCTTGGGGGTGACATTTTTGCAAGGGAAGTTTGTTAGCATCAAATTCATTCAAAGTAGAGTCATCACTATACTATTGTTCCTGTATATTGGAGGGTTCTTTTATTGTGAATTCCTCCTACTCGGCTCTAGTTCTTCTTATTCTTCTTCTTCTTCTTCTTCTTCTTCAAAATGATGCTCTTGACAATACTCGTATAAGGAGCACATTTTATCGTACATCCATTTGATTATGGCATCACTATTGTGCGCTCAAGCAACGTCTTGGATCTCAGCAAATAATATACCTAGACTTTTGCTTACTACATATCATAGGAGTTCCTCGGAGACATTTGTCATATTATTGTTATAATTTGCTATCACTTGATCATAAGCATTCATGCGCTGAAAGTCAACGTGCCCGCGAGAACCACAATATAAGCAACGACTTTGATACAAAGAACACATCATACCTGCATATTCGTCTATGAATAAATTTAGCTCTTTAATATCCATGGACGTTATATCTTTTCCAAGAGTTGCTTCATCAAAGAACATATAAGGAGTGTGAAAAAGGTTACTCTCATGGGTGGAAGATGAGGGTGGTTGATCAATCCGTTCCCCCTCTTAATTTTCCATGATGTTCCCTTCCTCTAGGCACACTTCATCCAAGATAGATGGTTCTTTAGCATCCCCATTTGTTTGTTGAAAGTTAGATTGGATAATATTTAATTCATGTTCCCTTACCCATTGTTGCAGCCCTTCATCAACATAGGGGGTTGTTTTCTCATCATGAAGTACATCCTTTTCTTTATCATTTTGTGAGTCCTGCAAAAGGTTGCTTTCTCCCAAGGCAGCCGCGATCCGCTCTGGTCCATTCTTCACCATTACATTATCGCAAAAATTATCCAGGCAAAAGCAATGAATAGGCTGCACCTTCTCATAAATGGTTTCTAGCAAAATGCACTTTACCCTTGTATTACTTATTCTACGAAGAATTCCACCGGCACCAACAAGAAGCACTAGCTGTATGAATTCCATACTAGCATGACATTTATCACTACTATTATAAGATGCTAGTATTGGATCGATACTATATTCACATTTATAATTTAGGTGCTCTTCAGATTGGCATTCTTCACATGGTAGAGGGTATGCAGCACATATCATTGATGAATAGTTATTCACCAATTTCAACAATTCTTTTAGCTTAATTAGCTTCATTTTCTTCAGCTTCTTTTTTTATGATAGTAAATATCTTGTTATTTTCATAGACTCTATTCAACTCTTGCAAAATATCTTGAATGGACATCTCAGAAGACATGATTAGTGTTTTTTATTTTTGATAAGAGGGAAAACCGAAAGATAAATAACAACTAACAAAATAAACTATGTGTGAGCGGGAAGGTAATAACCGAGCGCTTTTGCTCCCCAGCAACGACGCCAGAAAAGGTTGATGACTGCAAGGGCATAGAGCTATTGCAATTCGTGGTAAGTAGAATATGTCGACCCCAGATGGAGCGGTGGTTGCACTGGTAACTACCAACCCCACATCTATGTTGTCACACATGTGGCTAGTTTCACACCCAGAATGTTATCTGGAAATAGTCTATTCATCGGTTGTTAAAGAAACGATAATAAGGGTGGTTTTGTCTAAATAACTAAGCAAAAGTAGAAACGTAAATAAAAAACGAATAAAATAAAGGGGTGATGCTTGAGTAAAAGGCGTTCTCGAGGCATTCAGAATCATTACTGCCTGCATGTCCTATGGATACTTAATCCACTTCTCATGTACATATTTGTGGGCGGAGCCTGGTACAGTATACGGAGCTAACGCGTAGTCAATTGTATCATGCACGCCACCACCGTTCCTCCCCCAGCGGGTTATGGCGACAATGATTAAGGGTTTCCCCATGGACGCGGCTAAAGGGCCGTCTCCATTATTCCCCTATCGAATTGGTTAAGAAGGGATAGGTAGAGGATACTAATGTAACTTTTTCTCCTCCACTTCCCTAGAGATTACGCGTCACTTGCTTTCTCTGCTCTCTACTTCATCCAATAGTAATATCCGTGTGTCCAAAGTTGGCAAATGTTGGATGGTGTACCTCACCCAACATCACGAAGAACATTAACAATACATGAAAAGGTTATTTCATATCGCGTAAAAACTAGAGTTCATCCTATTCCCCTAGACCTAGTAATTCACTCAAACATGTAGATGGAGTAGATAGAGGACCGAGACAAGTAAAAGCCAACGTGATGTTAGATATGAAGAGGAGCATGGTGGTGGTGGCGACAATGGAGAGGGCACCAGCCCTCCGGCCGGCGCTGGAAGTAGGGGGCGCCTCCTCTCCTCCTTTCTTCTTGGCTTGGCCCTCTCTATCTGGTAGAGTTGCTACCATGGAGGTGTGGCGGTCGCTGATGGAACTTGTGGAGGATGGAGATGAGATATGTCGGCGGCTAGGGTTGGAGGTCTTCATATAGGAGTCCTCCTCTCGTCTCCTCTGTTGATCTAGCCTTCTTCCTTTCATCCAAGGGCTCATGGGGAGCCATATCCACGTCCAATAGAAGCCTTGGTCGTCAAGGATCTCATAGAGAAAAACAGGGATGAAATCTAAGAAAAATTTGGAAGGTTCTAGCCAATTTTCATGGTTGTCTAGAGCTCAAACGGGCGGCTCTGGTCGTATCAAAGGCCATCTTTCACTCTGGACTTCAGGAGTTGCTTCATATTTTGGTCTCCATTTCTTCGTATGAACTCTGTTTTTGATGTTCTTGGGCTTATTGGACTGCTAGCAAAGAGCTTGATGCATTTGTGGCCTTATATGTTCATTTTGGACACTTCGATAAATGTCAAATCATCAAATTCTCCAAAGGGCCTTGACCTAGTGCCTGGAACTTCTATTGTTTGACCCCTAGCATGATTCTTTTGATGTACCGAATCCATGAACATGTCAAACACCTACAAAGACCAGAAAACTAAGGAAAACTAACAAAAACCAAGTAAAAATAGAAAGTGTGCAATGAACTTGGTAAAACAAGTAAATACCAAAAACTATGCATTGGAGACATGAATAAGTGCTAGATAGATATGATATGAGGGATTATGGCACTAGAATATACTTTAAAAAGTATGCATAAAATCCACTCATAGTCAATATAGCAACAAAATGATCAAAGTATAGACCACTAGAGAAAAGTAATAATTTGATCAATGGAGGAACCACATACCAAGGAGCAATCCCTCCAAAAAGTTTTGAAAACAATGCTCTGAGCAAAGAGATCGGAAATTGTTTATAGAACAACAAGAACATGAGTTGGGGATCAAGAAAGTAATTTTCTGGAGGAAGAAGGTAGGGGCCACGGGCACTAAGCGAGTGGGTGCACATGGGCCCCACAAGAACACATGGCGTGGCCTGACGGGGTGGCTGCACCACCAGCCCTTTTGGCTGCCTGGTGCACCCCCCCCCCCACCCCGAGGTGTTTTCAGTGTGCCAAAAATTCTTAAATGTTAGAAAAAAATTGTGTTGAGTTTTCATGGCATTCTAAGAACTTTTATTTTTGCACTTTTATATTGTGTATAAAACTCAGAAAATGGGCAAAACAAGCTATTCTAAAACATTTAAACTTGATTAAACTAATATGAACACAGAGTAAAGTTAAGTTATAGAAAGTTGTACTTACGGAATTTAGCTATCATATGGTTTTCAAGTCTTATTAATGGATTTTTTAGCAACACAAAACCAAGTTTTTGTAAAGCACTATGTTACCTCAGCTTAAATAGGCATGTTTCCAATAATAATAGTTATATATTTATTTTTTGGAACCGGAAGAGGACATTCAAAGTCTCCAATGAAGACCGTCATATATTGTTCAATAGAATTGAGATTGATTCCTTTATTTGGTTTTCTCGGAAAATAAACCGTATGCTCATTGCCATTAACATGAAGAGTGAGCTTGATTTTATTACAATCAATAATATCCCCTACATTGTTAAGAAAAGGTCTACCAAGAATTATAAAGTCTGTCAAGGTCATAACATTAGCAACCAGAGAGGAACATCCTCACAAGCACCAATACGAATAGCAGTGGTCTTATCAGCCATTTGCAAAGATAAATTTAGTGGGTATCAACTTATTAAAGTATTTTATAAAGAGAGAGATGCATAACACTGGCACCTCCTCCTAAATCACGCAAAGCAGTTTTAACATAGTTGTTTTTAATAGAGCATGGTATGGTAGCTATCCCTGGATCTCCTAGCTTTTCAAGAATTTTCCTTTGAAAGAACAATTAGCAAGTATTCTAGAAATTCCAGCCTCAGGAATTTTTATTTTATTAGTAAAAATATCTTTTATGTACTTAGCATATGAAGGCATTTTCATAGCGCTAGTCAAAGGAACTTGCAGAAATAAAGGTCTAAGCAATTCGACAAAATGATTAGAAGTTTTTTCATCTGTAGATTTTAAATGAAGGAAATATACCCTAGAGGCAATAATAAAGTTTTTATTTACATTTCCTTATATCATGATAAATGTTTATTATTCATGCTAGAATTGTATTAACCGGAAACTTAATACATGTGTGAATACATAGAAAAATAGAGTGTCCCTAGTATGCCTCTACTTGACTAGCTTGTTAATCAAACATGGTTAAGTTTCCTAGCCATGGACATGTGTTGTCATTTGATGAACGGGATCACATCATTAGAGAATGATGTGATGGACAAGACCCATCCGTTAGCTTAGCATAATGATCGTCTAATTTTATTCCTATTGCTTTCTTCATGACTTATACATGTTCCTTTGACTATGAGATTATGCAACTCCCGAATACCGGAGGAACACCTTGTGTGCTATCAAATGTCACAACTGGGTGATTCTAAAGATGCTCTACAGGTGTCTCCGAAGGTGTTTGTTGGGTTGGCATAGATCAAGATTAGGATTTGTCACTCCGTATATCGGAGAGGTATCTCTGGGCCCTCTCGGTAATGCATATCACTATAAGCCTTGCAAGCAATGTGACTAATGAGTTAGTTACGGGATGATCCATTACAGAACGACTAAAGAGACTTGCCGGTAACGAGATTGAACTAGGTATGATGATACCGACGATCGAATCTCGGACAAGTAACATACCGATGACAAAGGGAACAACGTATGTTGTTATGCGGTTTGACCGATAAAGATCTTCGTAGAATATGTAGGAGCCAATATGAGCATCCAGGTTCCGCTATTGGTTATTGACCAGAGATGTGTCTCGGTCAAGTATACATAGTTCTCGAACCCGTAGGGTCCGCAAGCTCGTTCGATGAAGATTTGTATTATGAGTTATGTGATTTGATGACCGAAGTTTGTTCGGAGTCCCGGATTAGATCACGGACATGACAAGGAGTCTCAAAATGGTCGAGAGTTAAAGATTCATATATTGGAAGGTTACATTCGGACACCGGAATGGTTTCGGGAAGTTTTGGATAAGTTTCAGAGTACCGGGAGGATACCGGAACCCCACGGGAAGGTAATGGGCCAACATGGACCTTAGTGGAGAACAGAGGGCCGACCATAGGAGGTGGAGCCCCCCCTACCAATCCGAATTGGACAAGGGGTGGGGGCGGCGCCCCCTGGGGGAGTCCTTGACTAGGGGGTGTCCGGATAGCCGAACTATCATCTTTGGCCGGACTCCTAGACTATGAAGATACAAGATTGAAGACTTCGTCCCGTGTCCGGATGGGACTTTCCTTGGCGTGGAAGGCAAGCTTGGCGATACGGATATGTAGATTTCCTACCATTGTAACCGACTCTGTGTAACCCTAACCCTATTCGCTGTCTATATAAACCGAAGGGTTTTAGTCCGTAGGACGAACAACAATCATATCATAGGCTAGCTTCTAGGGTTTAGCCTCTCTGATCTCGTGGTAGATATACTCTTGTACTACCCATATCATCAATATTAATCAAGCAGGAGTAGGGTATTACCTCCATCGAGAGGGCCCGAACCTGGGTAAAAACATCGTGTCCCTTGTCTCCTGTTACCATCCGCCTAGACGCACAGTTCGGGACCCCCTACCCGAGATCCGCCGGTTTTGACACCGACATTGGTGCTTTCATTGAGAGTTCCTCGTGTCGTCACCTATAGGCGCGATGGCTCCTTCAATCATCAACAACGACAGCGGTCCAGGTGAGACTTTTCTCCTGGATAGATCTTCGATTCGGCGGCTTTTGCTGCGGGCCAATTCGCTAGGCCATCCGGAGCAGATCGAAGCTTCGCCCGGCCATCAGGTCAGATTTGGAAGCTTGAACTATATGGCGATGTCGCGGAGACTTGATCTTCGACGGATTCGAGCCACGCCGAAGCGTGCCACACTGTCTCGATGGGTGCGATCTAGCTCTGCCGCCGAACGAGTGCCACGAGGCCGACGAGTATCCGCTCCGACCCTTAATCCGGGCGGTTTCGCCGATTGAGGGCGAGTGGTTGGACACCGCCTCGGGGCTACGATCTCTCTGGCGATTGAGCGAACTCCATCCTGTCGCTGCGAAGACCGTGACTCCAGGGTGCCGGACTCCTCTCCGGACTCCGAACCCTCCGCGCCCCTGCCAATCGAATCCGATTGGGCGCCGGTTATGGAGTTCACCGCCGCGGACATCTTTTGGCACTCGCCCTTTGGTGACATCCTGAATTCACTAAAGTCTCTCTCTTTATCACGAGAGCCCTGGCCGGACTACGGTCAGGAAGGTTGGGATGCGGACGACGAATAAACTCAACGCCCACCCACCACCCACTTTGTAGCCACTGTCGATGATTTAACCGACATGCTCGACTTCGACTCCGAAGACATCGACGGTATGGACGACGATGCTGGAGACGACCAAGAACCAGCGCCTACAGGGCACTGGAAGGCCACCTCGTCATACGACATATACATGGTGGACATCCCAAAAGATGGGAATGGCGATGGAACAACGGAGGATGACCCCTCCAAGAAACAACCCAAGCGCCGACGTCAGCGGCGCCGCTCTAAATCCCGCCACAGCAAAAACGGTGATTCCGCACGGAGATAATAACACCCGGATAGTGCGAAGACAACCCCCTCCAGCAGGATTCAGCACAGGAGGAGGGAGAAGCAAGTTCGCACGACAGTGCGGCAGAAAGAGAGGTAGAGGACGATAATTATGCGCCCCCCTCCGAAGATGAGCCAAGCCTCGGCGACACGAATTTTTCGTGCACGAGGATCCCGCCGAACAGGAGCGTTTCAAACGCAGGCTTATGGCCACGGCAAGCAGCCTCAAGAAAAAGCAGCAGCAGCTTAGAGCTGACCAAGACTTGCTAGCTGACAGATGGACTGAAGTCCTAGCAGCCAAAGAGTATGAATTCGAACGCCCCTCCAAAAGCTACCCAAAACGCAGGCTGCTACCCCAATTAGAGGAAGCAGCACCCAAACCTACATCACCAGCGCATGATGCGGCCGACCGCCACCCGTGGGTCATGACGGAGAGGCCTCTAGACCCTCCATTCAAGCCGCACCCTGGCGCCGCTCGACCAAGGCACGGGGAAACGCGCCAGACCTGCGAGACATATTGGAGGACAAGGCAAGGCAAACAAGATCGATCTACGGATCGCGTGGGCGCCCCACGACACTTAATGATAACCGTCACGCCGGATACAGCAACTCCGGCCGGGCCGAACACAGTAGACAAAGCTCATATGAGCTATGTCGTGATAGAGCCCAATACAGAGGCGCCGCACACCCACTATGCTTCACAGATGAAGTAATGGATCATCAAATCCCTGAGGGCTTCAAACCCGTAAACATCGAATCATACGATGGTACCACAGATCCCGTGGTCTGGATCGAGGACTATCTCCTCCTTATCCACATGGCCCGCGGTGATGATCTACATGCCATCAAATACCTCCCACTCAAGCTTAAAGGACCAGCTCGGCATTGGCTCAACAGCTTGCCAGCAGAGTCAATCGGTTGTTGGGAGGACCTGGAAGCCGCATTCCTTGATAACTTCCAGGGCACATATGTGCGACCACCAGACGCCAATGACCTTAGCCATATAATTTAGCAGCCAGAAGAATCGGCCAGACAATTCTGGAAGCGGTTCCTAACAAAGAAAAATCAGATCGTCGACTGTCCGGATGCAGAGGCGCTAGCAGCCTTCAAACACAACATCCGCGACGAGTGGCTAGCCCGGCACCTAGGACAGGAAAAGCCGAAATCCATGGCAGCCCTCACCACACTCATGACCCGCTTTTGCGCAGGAGAGGACAGCTGGCTAGCTCGAAGCAACAACTTGGCCAAACACCCTGGTAGTTCGGATACCAAGAACAGCAATGGCAGGTCGCGTTGCAACAAGAACAAGCGCCAAATTAACGGCGATAATGCTGAAGATAAGGCAGTCAATGCCGGATTCAGAGGCTCTAAACCCGGTCAGCGGAAAAAGCCATTCAAAAGAAATACCCAGGGCCCGTCCAACTTGGACCGAATACTCGATCGCTTGTGCCAGATACATGGCACCCCCGAAAAACCAGCCAACCACACCAACAGGGATTGTTGGGTGTTCAAGCAAGCAGAGCAAGCTAAGCACGAAAACAACGACAAGGGTTGCATAGCGATGACGAGGAAGAGCCCCAGATCGAACAATAGAGGATGAAGGGCTTCCCCCACAAGTGCGGACGGTGAACATGATATCGCAACCCACATACCCAAAAGGGAGCGGAAGCATGCACTAAGCGGCGTATATGCGATGGAGCCATCGCCCAAGTTCAACCCATGGTCTTCCTGCCCGATCACCTTTGATCGAAGGACCACCCACTAGCATCCGTCACGGCGGATTCGCGCGTGGTTCTTGACCCAATCATCGATTTAATTTCACCTCACTAGAGTCCTGATGGACGGCGGTAGCAACCTGAACCTGCTTTATCAGGATACAGTGCGCAAAATGGGAATAGACCCCTCAAGGATTAAACCCACAAAGACGACCTTTAAAGGCGTCATACCAGGTGTAGAGGCCAATTGTACAGGCTCAGTTACACTCGAAGTGGTCTTCGGATCCCCGGATAACTTCCGAAGCGAAGAGTTAATCTTCGACATAGTCCCGTTCTGCAGCGGCTATCACGCACTGCTCGGACGAACCGCATTTGCAAAGTTCAATGCGGTGCCGCACTACGCATACCTCAAGCTCAAGATGCCAGGCCCTTGAGGAGTAATCACGGTCAATGGAAACACCGAACGCTCTCTCTGAACGGAGAAGCACACGGCGGCCCTCGTGGCGGAGGTGCAAGGCAGCCTCTCACAACAATTCTCGAGTCCGGCCACTAAACGTCCGGACACTGTCAAGCGCGCCCGGAGTAACCTATAACAAGACCGCCTGGCACGATCCAAGCATCGCAGCGTAGCAATCCGGCTAACCCCAGCCCTCGCGAAATTGCGAAGCCGATTACTCTGGCGTACATAACTACGCTCTGGAGATACCATGGGCATAAGGGAGGGCACGACCACGCACGCCTGCCAGTGCGGCTCATCCGCACTGGGGCTCCGATTGTGTCATTCTTTTCTTTTTATTTTTCTTACTTTCGGGACTCTGTTCTCCAGAAGCCCTGTCCGGCATTCGCGTCGAACTCACGATGCAACAGCCAGGGAAACAGAAAGCTACGTCGAGTGTCCAGGTGGTCTCTACTACGAGCATTATACCTGTTTTACATACCATCCCGCAGCTTACCCCTGGAGGGGGACATGTTAAATATTCACATCCCTTGCTTATCGCACAATTTGTATCGTTCTGCTTTTATTTGCAGTTTCTTTTTAATAACCAATATATAGCTCTTTCCTACTATTGCATTCTTTCCCATTATATATGTTCATTTATGACATTGCGCAACCGTACAATTTGGTACGGCCAATACACCAGGGGCTTAAGTACCCCAAAAAAGTATGGTGTGATAAGTCCGAACACTTCAACAAGTGCGGCACCTCGAACTTATAACATTATATGCATCGGCTCCGAATCATGTCTTGGGTCAATAGTTGGGTTTGCCCGGCTCCCATGTTTTGGTACCTTACGTTCCGTTATATCGGCTAAGGTAGCGCTGGGAGAACCACTGCGATTGTGCCCGGTTGAGCTGGGCTGAGCACCTCGATGGAAAGCTAAAACTGATTGTCATGATAGGGCGAGAGCGATCGCTGTTCGAGAGGTTTTTGGGTCCCTAAAGACTTATGCCACCGAGAGCGAGGAACGGCATTGTCCGGCCAAGGCGTGGATAGCGCCCGAACTCGGTCTTCGAATACTAGGGGCTTCACGAAATTTAAAATTATAGAATTCTATGGCTAAGTGAGAGTGTTCAAGCACTATAAGTCCGGTTTCCTTGTTCGTTGTGTTGGCGCCTCCCTCGGACCCAAGAATGGGAACAAGAGCGCTCAAGTTTATCCCGAACACCCCGGCACTCGTGGCATGGGGGTTGAAGCCAACGACTTGCCATCTCTCAAATTTGATAAACGGCCGCCTGAAGGTAATATTTTAAATTAACAAGCGTTGCTTAGCGCATATGAACAAGTTTTCAGCGTACAGGATAACAAATGCGAGTCTATTCAAAAATTACATCTTTGGAGCACTCATCCGCTATACGGCGGGCACCCTTCAGGACGCCCTCATAGTACATTTCGGGCTTGCAATGATCCTTCCCCTTCGGTGGCCCGTCCGTCACAAGCTTCTCCGCATCCAGCTTGCCCCAGTGCACTTTAGCATGGGCAAGGGCCCGACGGGCACCTTCAATGCAGATGGAGCGCTTGATGACTTCAATCCGTGGACAGGCGTCCACCAGCCGCTACACTAGCCGAAGTAGCTCCGTGCATGGCCTCCAATGGCCACAGCCGAACTATGAGGCCCTTCATGGCCTGTTCGGCGACCTTGTGGAGCTCGACCAGCTGCTTCAGCTGGTCGCTCAGAGGCACGGATGTCCGCCTCAAAGCATCTTGAGACCGAACACCTTTTCCGTCGAGCTCCCCTCCTTGGCGCGGTAGAAGCGCGCAGCATCGCATACACTACTGGGGCAGATCTGTGAATGCTCTGGAGAGCTCCGAATCCGGGTAAGTTATAGGTAATTCACTTTCACATGCTTGCTTTGCATAAAGAATGCCTTACCCGCCGCTATCTTCTTTAATGATTCAATTTCTTGGAGGGCTTTTTGGGCCTCGGCCTTAGCAGCTTTGGCACTCTCAAGAGCCGAGGCAACCTCGGACTCTCGGGTCTTCGAGTCACGCTCCAAACCCTCGTGTTTTTTCACGAGAGCCTGGAGCTCTTGCCGTACCTCCGCCAGCTGCGCCTCCCCCTTCTCTCGCTCGGTGCGCTCCGCGGCCGCGGACACCGCTTCCTTCAGGGTCACCACCTCGTTCGTGGCCCCTACAATACCCACGTTATTCCTGTCATTTTTTGCAACCAAATCCTTTCTATAAGGTATTAATTTAATAAGGTATCACTTACCTTCCTTGTCCTCGAGCTGCTTCTTGGCTTGGCCTAGCTCGTTCTCGGACCACTCGAGGCTCTGCTTCAATGCATTGACCTCCATGATCGGTCTGGCAGAGGTTAGCAGCGCCTGCATTCCCATATTGACATACTTATGTTAGACTCCTGCGTATATCTTTTTAGATCCTTAGTCCGGCTTTTCTTTCCGAACACCGAACTAAGCATCAGGGGCTACTGTCTATGCGGTAATATTTTTACATATTCTAAACTTACCTCAAAGCCTGTTATAAGGCTGGTATGGCTTTCAGCCCACTCTTGGCAGATGAACTTTCAGATCACCACACTTATAACAAAGGCGGTGCTCCTCGTCGATGGAGGCGCCGTTAAGCGCCTCGAGTAAGCTATCCGGTGCCTCCGGTTGGACGGAGGACACCGGCGTCTTAACCTTCCTACGAAGGGGCCGCTTGCCGGACTTCGGAGCCGCTGAAGGTTCCGGTATGGAGTCTGGACGAGGGTCGGGCTTACAGCCCCTAGGGGTCTCGCTCCCCTCGCGCCTGGAGTCCGGGAGGTTGCCTTGCGGCGCCTCCTGCGCCACCTCCTCTTGACCAGGCCCCCCTTGGGGCCCCACCTCAGCGTCGTCCGCAGCGTGAGGTGAGGAGGCGGCCGGAATTGAAGTACTCTCCACTTCCGACGAACTCAGGGACCCGCTCGACGAAGCGGCGAACTCATCCTTGGGCGGGCTGCATGATTGTTCGGCATTAGAGAACACTATGCAATGATAAAAAAGCCATGGGTATCCGGACACTTAAGATCTCGCCAGGGGCTTGGCCTTGTTGGCCCTCCTCCTCGTCTTTCGGCGTTGGTGGAGAAGTCCGGAGGAAGGTCCTTCCTTCTTGGACCCTCCGACCTCCCCAGTTGGGGCGGCCTTCCTTTTCTTCCCTCCTCCCGCTGGGGGAGAGGCTTCTTTTTCCTCCTCCTCTTCCTCAGAGGAGGATTCCGCCTCAGGGTTGTCGGGCGATGAGTCCGACAGCCCCTGGCGCTGGGAGCTCTTTCGAGTTCCTGTGGCCTCCTTCTTGGCCTTCTTCTCCGGCACCACGTGAGGTGCCGGAGCTAGCAGCCCCGTCAATCGGGCGTCCGCTGGGTCTTCTGGCAAAGGGGCCGGACAGCTAATCTGTCTGGACGTCTTCAGCCAGTCCTGTCAAAGGTTAGGGAGTTTTAGATCCCACATAGAATCAATCTATGAAAAACAAGAGTCCCGTAAAGGGTAAAATAACTTACCTCGCTGGCTTGACGCTGCGAGCTGAATCCGCGATCTTCGGTAGCGGATGTGGGAGCCTCGGCGCCCTTGAACAGCACCTTCCAGGCGTCTTCGTACGTAGTGTCGAAGAGCCTTTTCAGAGTTGGGTGTTGTGCCGGATCGAACTCCCACAATTTGAAGGCCCGTTGTTAGCATGAGAGAATCCGGCGGATGAGCATCACCTGGATTACGTTGACAAGCCTGAGATTCTTGTCCACCAGGTTTCGGACGCAGGTTTGAAGTCCGGACAGCTCGTCCGAATCCCCCCACGTCAGGCCCGTCTCTTTCCATGATGTGAGCCGGGTGGGGAAGCCAGATCGGAATTCTGGGGCCGCCGCCCATTGAGAGTCGCGCGGCTCAGTGATATAGAACCACCCCGATTGCCACCCCTTTATGGTCTCCACAAAGGAACCCTCGAGCCATAGGACTTTGGCCATCTTGCCAACCATGGCGCCTCCGCACTCCGCTTGGCGGACGCCCACTACCTTCGGCCTGATATTGAAGATCTTCAGCCATAAGCCGAAATGGGGCTGGATGCAGAGGAAGGCCTCGCACACGACGATGAACACCGAGATGTTGAGGATGAAATTCGGGGCCAGATCGTGGAAGTCCAGGCCGTAGTAGAACATGAGCCCCCGGACAAATGGGTGAAGTGGAAAACCTAGTCCGCGGAGGAAGTGGGGGAGAAACACCACCCTCCCATGGGGCCTGGGGGTGGGAATGAGCTGCCCCTCGTCGGGTAGCCGGTACGCGATGTCGCTGGACTAGTATCCGGCCTTCCACAGCTTTTTGATGTGCCCCTCCGTGATGGAGGAAGCCATCCACCTGCCTCCCGCTCCGGACATAGTTGGAGAAGGTTGAGGAGGGGTGTGCGGACTTGGGCGCTGGAGCTCGAGTGCGCGGAAATGGATGAGCAAAGGAGGAAGAAGGCGTAGGTGAAAAGGTGGATCCTTATCCCCTTATATGGACGGACGAAGCTATGCGTCCCCCGCCAGCCTGGTAAAACTCGCTTATCTCCCAAGCGCCGTAATCAATGGCACGGATGGGTTACCCACATCCGTATTGATGGGAATCCCGGAAAAGGGGGCATGATCTCCGCTTTGATAAGACGTGCCAAGGAAACCGCCTCGCTAAATGCGCTAAGGTGGAACAGTAAAAAACGATTCGTATAAAGGCCTGGCCGTGGTGTGATGTCACGCCGCGGAATATGTTAGCAGGTCTGTGCAAAAATTATTCTCTCTACGGTAGTATGTGGAACTTGTTTTGCAGAGCCGGACACTATCCTTGTGTTCAAAACCTTCTATGAAGTATTCGGAGGAGGAACCCGCCTTGCAATGTCGAAGACAATATGCACGCCGGACTCGTCGTCATTGAAGCCTGGTTCAGGGCTCTTGAGGAGTCTGGACTACGGGTGTTCGGATAGCGAACTATCATCTTTGGCGGACTCCTAGACTATGAAGATACAAGATTGAAGATTTCGTCCCGTGTCCGGATGGGACTTTCCTTGGCGTGGAAGGCAAGCTTGGCGTCTGAATATGTAGATTTCCTACCACTGTAACCGACTCTGTGTAACCCTAACCCTATTCGGTGTCTATATAAACCGAAGGGTTTTAGTCCGTAGGACGAACAACAATCATACCATAGGCTAGCTTCTAGGGTTTAGCCTCTCTGATCTCGTGGTAGATCTACTCTTGTAGTACCCATATCATCAATATTAATCAAGAAGGAGTAGGGTATTACCTCCATCGAGAGGGCCCGAACCTGGGTAAAAACATCATGTCCCTTGTCTCCTGTTACCATCCGCCTAGACGCACAGTTCGGGACCCCCTACCCGAGATCTGCAGGTTTTGACACCGACACCCCCCCTTTCCCTCTCCTACTCCTTCTCTCTTTACCCCTTTACTACTCCGTAAAAGGAAAAAGGAAGGGGAATCCTGCTAGGACTTGGGAGTCCTAGTAGGATTCCCCACACTTGGCGCGCCCCTAGGGGGTCAGCCTCCTCCTCCTCCCCTCCTTTATATACGGGGGAGGGGGCACCCCAAAGGTACAACAAGTCTTCTCTTAGCCGTGTGCGGTGCGCCCCTCCACAGTTTAACACCTCGGTCATATCGTCGTAGTGCTTAGGCGAAGCCCTGCGCCGGTAACTTCATCATCACCGTTGCCACGCCGTCGTGCTGACAGAACTCTCCCTCATCCCCAAGTGGATCAAGAGCTTGAGGGACGTCATCGTGTTGAACGTGTGCTGAACACGGAGGTGCCGTATGTTTGGTACTTGGATCGGTTGAATCATGGAGACGTTCGACTACATCAACCGCGTTACTAAACGCTTCCGCTTTCGGTCTACGAGGGTACGTGGACACACTCTCCCCGCTCTTTGCTATGCTTCTCCTAGATAGATCTTGTGATAGTGGCATCCGAGCCAGGTCTATGCGTAGATGTTATATGCACGAGTAGAACACAAAGTATTGTGGGCGATAATAGTCATACTGCTTACCACCAACGTCCTACTTTGATTCGGCGGTATTGTTGGATGAAGCGGCCTGGACCGACATTACATGACCGCGTTCATGAGACTAGTTCTACCGACGTGCTTCGCACACAGATGGCTAGCGGGTGTCTGTTTCTCCAACTTTAGTTGAATCAAGTTTGACTACGGCCGGTCCTTGTTGAAGGTTAAAACAGCACACTTGACGAAAATCGTTGTGGTTTTGATGCGTAGGTAAGAACAGTTCTTGCTAGAAGCCCGTAGCAGCCACGTAAAACTTGTAACAACAAAGTAGAGGACGTCTAACTTGTTTTTGCAGGGCATGTTGTGATGTGATATGGTCAAGACGTGATGAGATATAAATTTTTGTATGAGATGATCATGTTTTGTAACCGTTATCGGCAACTGGTAGGAGCCTTATGGTTGTCGCTTTATTGTATGAAATGCAATCACCATGTAATTGCTTTACTTTATCACTAAGCGGTAGCGATAGTCGTAGAAGCAATAGTTGGCGAGACGACAACGATGCTACGATGGAGATCAAGGTGTCAAGCCGGTGAAGATGGAGATCATGACGATGCTTTGGAGATGGAGATCAAAGGCACAAGATGATGATGGCCATATCATGTCACATATTTTGATTGCATGTGATGTTTATCTTTCATGCATCTTATTTTGCTTAGTACGACGGTAGCATTATAAGATGATCTATCACTAAATTTCAAGGTATAAGTGTTCTCCCTGAGTATGCACCGTTGCTACAGTTTGTCGTGCCGAGACACCATGTGATGATCGGGTGTGATAAGCTCTACGTTCACATACAATGGGTGCAAGCCAGTTTTGCACGTCCAGAATACTCGGGTAAAACTTGACGAGCCTAGCATATGCAGATATGGCCTCGGAACACTGAGACCGAAAGGTCGAGCGTGAATCATATAGTAGATATGATCAACATAGTGATGTTCACCATTGAAAACTACTCCATCTCACGTGATGATCGGACATGGTTTAGTTGATATGGATCACGTGACCATTTAGATGACTAGAGGGATGTCTATCTAAGTGGGAGTTCTTAAGTAATATGATTAATTGAACTTTAATTTATCATGAACTTAGTACATGATAGTTTTTGCATGTCTATGTTGTTGTATACCAATGGCCCGTGCTACCGTTCCTTTGAATTTTAATGCGTTCCTAGAGAAAGCTAAGTTGAAAGATGATGGTAGCAATTACACACACACTGGGTCCGTAACTTGAGGATTATCATCATTTCTGCACAGAAGAATTACAACCTGGAAGCACCGCTAGGTGTACCACCTGCGCCAGCAACTGCATACATTGTGAATGCCTGGCAGTCACGTGTTGATGACTACTCGATAGTTTAGTGTGCCATGCTTTACGGCATAGAATCGGGACTTCAAAGACGTTTTGAACGTCATTGAGCATATGAGATGTTCCAGGAGTTGAAGTTAATATTTCAAGCAAATGCCCGAGTTGAGAGATATGAAGTCTCCAACAAATTCTATAGCTGCAAAATGGAGGAGAATAGTTCTGTAAGTGAACACATACTCAGAATGTCTGGGTACCATAACCACTTGACTTAGCTGGGAGTTAATCTTCCTGATGATAGTGTCATTGACAGAGTTCTTCAATCACTGCCACCAAGCTATAAAAGCTTCGTGATGAACTATAATATGCAAGGGATGGATCAGACAATTCCCGAGCTCTTCGCAATGCTAAAGGCTGCGGAGGTAGAAATCAAGAAGGAGCATCAAGTGTTGATGGTTAACAAAACCACTAGTTTCAAGAAAAAGGGCAAAGGGAAGAAGGGAAACTTCAAGAAGAACGGCAAGCAAGTTGTTGCTCAAGTGAAGAAGCCCAAATCTGGACCTAAGCCTGAGACTGAGTGCTTTTACTGCAAAGGGACTGGTCACTGGTGTAGGGTAACGCAGCAGAAAATAAATAAATTCGACCTACTCACCAGCCTAGGACCACTATGGAGATTGCATACAAGGTTTGATCTTTTCGTTACCGACTCGTAGCGCAGCGGAAGTAGAGTCGATGACGACCGGCGGTGCAGATCCCCGCAGCTAGGATTTACAACCTCTCAACCGAGAGGATGTACTCCCTCATCTGCCCAATGGACAGTCCTCTGGGAGGTGGTCGGATAATCCCTCGCACGTTGTCACGGACGGCCCTTCGGGAGGCACTCTCAAAACTCGGAAGGTCACTCGGACAGCCCTCCGGGAGGACTCACAGAACTCGGACCGTCACTTGGAGAGACCTTCGGGAGGCACTCTCAAAATAACCCCTCGGGCGTAAAGATCGAAACTATGACCTCTCTACGGGGTTACACACATATGGTGTCATCTATCCGGCAGGGCTTCGCGCCGTCGTAACTAGTTCTGCCGGAACCCGCACAACCTTCGGCTCTCTGAAACTATTTATTTGGGGGGAGAGAGAGAGCCACATCATGCATGGCATTTTATTAGAGCAAGAGTGTCCCTTTAGGCAGCCCCCTCCACCCCTATTTATAGGCCAAGCCCAAGGGTGGCTTCTCCAAGAAGCCAAGGGGATAATACCAAAAGGCCCTCAAGGTGGCTTCTCCAAGAAGCCAAGCAAAAAGCACTTTCACTATTCATGACGACATTTTTCAGTGTCCGTTCGAACTGAAAATATTTATGTGGGCTCAGAACATTTCCAGTACCCACTAAAATAATTTTCAACGCATTCCGAAACAATTTCGGTTTAGTGATTTTCATCTGCGCAAAGCAAACAAGAATGCATTTTCACTATTCATGAAGACAATTTTCGCGTCCATTAAATCCGAAAATATTTCTATGGGTCTTAGAATAATTCTAGTACCCACTAAAATGATTTTGGATTCGTTCCGAAACAATTTCAGGTTAGTGAATTTCATCTGCAAAAAGCAACCAAACCGGTACCGGCAGCTCCGGAACATTTCCATTGTCTCCGAAACTTTTTCGGCATATTTCTCTCAGACTCCCTGTCTAGTATTCAGCAGATAGATGAACCTTAAGCGTGTGACCCTATAGGTTCGGTGAAGCATAGACATGACCGGAACACTTTCCGATCAATGATCAACATCGGATCCGTGGACACCCATATTGACCCCTATACCCACACGAATGAATATTCGAGTGAACCTCCTGTTGTCGTGTGCTATTGTTGTTTCTTCGTGATATGTTACAAAGATCCAGGGTGAGATTTACTTGCATCCCCGTGGATCAACAACTTTTCCACTATGCTAGTTACCTCGTTACTGGTTTTGTTCTCTTTTCTCGTTTCCGTGTTCCCGCATCCATGTGATCACATCACATTGTGTCTGGCCAGACGATGATGGATACCGTAACACCGAGAGGGCCTGAGAATATCTCACCATCGTCGGAGGAGCAAATACCAATCTTGAGCTATCAAGTTACTTGACATACTTTCCCATGAACCCGTAAGCCGCCGTAATAGCCATCCAGTTATGAATGACGTTTAACAAACCCTAAAGTTCATGAATCAAGCATAAAGAAACTCGATACTCTCATGGTCTAAGGAATTATGCAAACATTAACTATCTCTTTGTTATGTACCATTAAACTGTGACGAATGAATCTCATAGCATAACATCAATCCGGGTCGATTCAACACAAATGTTCTCTTAACATTGTGCCCTCAAGGTTGCTGGCATAGACATGCCCATGATCAGGAAAACAGAACCATCATGCAACACTTGAGCCAGTCTTAGAGGCCAGACTAGGAATACATTTTACCGTTTATTATTCCACATGTGCATATGAGTCTTCCTCCGAGCCTTGTGTTATTGCAGACTCGAGAACCATAGCAGTTATAGCATGGAACATAAACTTAATTATGAACATGGAGATAAATAATAGTATTTTTATTGCCTCTAGGGCATATCTCCTACAGACTCTCACTTGCACTAGAGTCAATAATCTAGTTAATGATAATGCACTTTACACCTTTGGCATACTGGTGTAAAAAATGCTTCGCATGTGGTATAGCCTGATGTCCAAGGGGTCTGACAACTTCTGCTCCGTGTGTATCTCTAAATATCCTTGCGTTTTCACGCTTTCCAAAATTCATATTTGCGCAGACTTGGATTTGTATATATGTGAATATGTGGTCGAAACCTGATTCCTCGGACTGAGTTATGGAGCAACTATCTGCAATAGTGTCCCATTGACCAAAGCCTTCTTGGAACCATACTAAGTTCATTAATGAACTATATGATCCAACATCTTGTTTGTCGCTTCTAAAGCGTCAACATACTTAGCCTTTGTTATAGAATTCGCCACATTATCTTGTTTGGAACAATTTCAAACTAACTGTGCTACCATATTGTGTGTTACACAAAACCCTCAATTTAAATCAAAAAACATGGAGAAATGATGAAGACTGTATCGATGTAACATTTTACAACAAACTCTTCATGATCTTCGCTTGCGAGAAAACATGTCATCAGTGCTACTCTAGCACTCAATGACCCTTTTTCACTGTTGTCCCATGATCAGTACTGTTGATCACTTTGGTATCTATACTCACAACAGCTTGGGAGTATTGGACATATCTGGTTGTTTTACATATCATGGAATACATGATTAATCCAAACACAGGAGTGTGTGGAATCTCCATCATGTATTTTGCTCATCAGTGTTTTGGGACACCGAGTCTTGCAAAAACTCTTTCCATGTGACTTTGGAAAAATCACTCCTTGTCGTTCTTAGTGCTAAATGGTTTTAGCATCTTGTCAATATGTATTTTTTTTCTCAGCCCCATTAGGTAAATCTATCTCCATAGATCATTATGCCTAATATCAAGGCTATTTAGCCCAAGCACTTCATCGGAAAACTATTTTCAAATGAAGTCCTAATTCGTGTCAAGAAATTTATTTCCAATTAACAATGTGTCAAGCACACAAGGTTTTCAGGAATATTATTATGCTCCCACTTACTTTCTTGAAACCACATGCATCTTCGTTACCCATTGATGAAGTCAAACCCCTTTGACCATTCCATCAAAAACGAAGATTCCAACTCCATTTTGCTCTCTTCTGTCCATTGCTGGAACTCTGAAGCTAGCATACTAACTAGCATCCTCTGGACCGGAAAAATACTTTGGATTGTATCACATACAAGTCCTAGGTTGTATTTCCATTTCATGGAAATTCTTTTGTCATCCATGTTTCATATCTCATGTTTGAAATATGCATTAATTGCTAGTTTAACCCGAACTGACTTTAAGCATTGCTACAGTGAGACAATCTCATTTTGCAACAAGTCGAGCTTAATGGATAAAACATTTTATCCGTATCAGTTTATAGTCCCATTACAATCCGTTAGACTCCAAGTCTTTCAGAGGGTTTATCAAGATTTAAATCTTGAATTATTTATGAAAACTATCTCGAATTATATTGGCATTTAGCCAATTCTAGAGTCAGGGCCCATCAACGCTTCCTTGTGTATCATTGGTATACTATTGTCTAACAACAATATCTCGCTTGCGCACCTGAGAGGTTTGCACGAGGTTTGCCTACGTTGTTCAGCTGCAAGTTCGACCAAAGTCCATACATCTCATGTAGAGGCTTCCGTATCAGTCATAGTAGGAAACTCTGGAATCACTTCCAAGGTTCCTTTCCTTTGACCTGATGACGAAGATACTTGTTATCTCGTCGAGTTGCATTGTCCTCCCACTCACTCTTTTGCAAGAACTATTTTCTTTAAAAGCATACCGTTTTCTGGCAAAATCCTTTGACTCGATATAGTGGTGGGGGAATACCCAATGACTTGGGATAACTTACAAAGTAGCACTTGTCTGATTTGGAATAGGTTTGTAACCTTTTACACAAGCCCCATATTCCAAATGTTAAGAACTGATATAACATGGTTGGGTGTACCATACCATCCCGTCATTACAACAGACCTGATGAAGCTCTTTTCAGTGTAAAAGCCGCAATCTCTAAATCATTACTCTTTAAAAGTGATAATAGCAAATTTATTTATGTCATGTTTCATCTTACCATGTCATGAATGGTTTGATTACATCTTCACAGACATTCCACTCATAGTGGTGGTCCGGGAGGTCTAAGTTATGAAACTTTTTTCACAACTCATTAGACATTCGCTAAAGTTGTAACTCAAATATTCATTTCTGCAATCAAATTGCAGAAACATAATTTTCTTGTTACAATAACTTCTACTTCATTTTTGAAAACCTTTTGAATGATTTCAAAAGATCCAGACTTACGTCTCACCAAGCAAATATACATATATTTACTTGAGTCATTTCTGAAGATAGATAAATCCACTACTTGCAACAAAATTTATTGAACTACACATATCAAAATGTATGATCACCAATAAGTTTGTTGCTTGTTACTTATGGCCTGTGACCAGTACTTCAGTCACTTCACTTTTCAGAGGAAAGTTGCAAGTGTCAGATGATTCAAAAATCAAACGACTTCAAAATCCATCATAATGGAATTTTTCCATGCGGGTTTCTCCAATGTGACCAAATACAGTGCCACACATGTGTGGTATTGATGTCTACTACACAACCTTCTTCTTGTAGACGTTGTTGGGCCTCCAAGTGCAGAGGTTTGTAGGACAGTAGCAAATTTCCCTCAAGTGGATGACCTAAGGTTTATCAATCCGTGGGAGGCGTAGGATGAAGATGGTCTCTCTCAAGCAACCCTGCAACCCAATAACAAAGAGTCTCTTGTGTCCCCAACACACCCAATATAATGGTAAATTGTATAGGTGCACTGGTTCGGCGAAGAGATGGTGATACAAGTGTAATATGGATGGTAGATATAGGTTTTGTAATCTGAAAATATAAAAACAGCAAGGTAAAAAGTAATAAAAGTGAGCGTAAACGGTATTGCAATACGTTGAAACAAGGCCTAGGGTTCATACTTTCACTAGTGCAAGTTCTCCCAACAATAATAACATAATTGGATCATATAACTATCCCTCAACATGCAACAAAGAGTCACTCCAAAGTCACTACTACACTACAAAAAAAATACACTTCCGTGATGATACGTGTTTGTCATAGTAGGTCGCGTTTTTTGTCATGCATGTACATCCATGACAAATTTATGACAGAATCAAGATAGTCATACTTGTGTTGTCGTAGAAGTGTTCGATGACATTACCAAAATTATCATCACGGAAGTGTCCACTTCCATGACGATAAATCGCGCGTCACAGAAGTGCTTTCGTCAAGGGTGACCGACACGTGGCATCCACCGTAACGGAATGCCGTTAAGCTATCGGGTCGGGTTTTGGATCCGATAACCTGTTAACAGCGCCGACCAATGGGGATTTTCCACGTGTAAAATCGTCATTGGCTGGAGGAAACACGTGTCGGCTCATCGTTGGGACAGATGTCATCCACTCATTGGACAGAAGGCGCCTATGATACGTCGACACGTGGCACGGCCAATCAAGTTTAAATGGGCCGACCCAACTAAAGGCCCACAAGATTTGGCGGCCCATAATGGGCCGGCCCAGTTAAAGGCCCACGAGATTTTGTGGACTATAATGGGCTGGCCCAGCTAAAGGCCCACAAGATTTCGCGGGCCATAATAGGCGGTCGGTAAAGGCCCACAAGATTTTTGTGTGCCATAATGGGCCGGCCCAGGTAAAGGCCCACAAAATTCTTGCGGATCATAATGGGCCGGCCCAGCTAAAGGCCCAAGAGATTTCGCCGACATTAATGGGCCGGCCCAGCTGTAGGCCCACAAGATTTTGAGGACCCTAGTAGGCCGGCCCATTAACTGGCTGCTATGTTTTGGGCCAAATGCCGGCCCATAATTGATCCGGTCCATAATGGCCGGCCACGTTCCGGGCCTAGTAATGGCCCATATAAGATCCGGCCCGTTAAATGCCTCCCACTTTCTGGGCCAAATCACGGCCCAGATCAGGTCCGGCCCTTTAAGAGGCTTCGGGCTCAATTATGGCCCATATCAGATTCAGCCCATTGACTGGACACTATGCTTTTGGGCCCACTTGCTAAAGGCCCATTTAGTAATTCGGCCTGATATTAGTTTCAGCCTGTTAAGGGCCCATTTAACATTTCGGCCCTATATTAATTTCGGCCTGTTAAAAGCCCGTCATATAGTTGGGCCTAACTACGGCCCGGTTTGCATCCGCCTGCTTTCGCAGACCGATATCGATTGGGCCAAACAAGGACCGAAACAACTTTGGCCTGTTAAAATCCCGTGAATTGATTCGCACAATCATGGGTCGGGGTCCATTTCGGGCTGCCGTCGGCCCGTGAGCTATTCGTCACGTTTCAGGCCCAGCCTACTTCTCAGCCTCCTAAAAGCCCATTGAGTTTTCTTGCGAAAAGATGGTCGGGGGTTACTCGGCCTATTAAAGGCCCGAATCTACTAGTGGGCCAGTTTGACGGGGCCCATGATGCGGACCATACATCGTGATTGCATGACGGCCCGATTATGTACCGTAATTTTACGGTTTGGCCGATTTACTGCGAAGACATGATATATATACAGTAAAATAACTGCAGCATCGTGAATAAGAAAAAACCTAGACTATACAATAAAGAAATTACGGCATATTACATCCACTGGGCATCAAAGTTCGCCACTATGATAATAAAGCACAAGTAGACAGCAGATTACATACACTGGGCATCAAAGATCACCACGAGTGCAAATAAACACGCCAACAAAATAATATAAAAACCGTGACACTTCAATAGAGTTCAAGAAAGGTTAGCCTCTTTGGGAGCTGCAGCGCAAGCGGTGAGCAAGATGATGTGGCTAGCGCTTGTTCAACACTTATATCTTCCTCACTCGAAAGATAAACAAGCGAGACAAATGACAGGTTTTGCACATAGAAGTATCAGTGCTGACAATTCATCACATTTCTTACTGACGAATAAAGTGACACAGTTTAAAATTGCATTAACACAATATGGTATTGTTCAGGTCAAGACGTGGCAGGAATTGACATTGTGAAGGAGCTAGCAGCTTCACGACACCACTGGATTACAAATCAAGAACTCATAAGTATCAATGGTTAGTGTGTTGTCAATTTATCCCATTTCAGATTGGCAAATAAAGAGGCGGTTTAAATAATAGTAGATTGATATGACATTGTTCATAGTTAAGACATTGCAGAATATGACATTGTCTTTGTAGTGGGTAGGTTCACCACACCTTTGGATTAAGGATGAAGAATGAAGCATCCATGCGGTGCAAAAGAAGATCACTTGCTCAGATAGTTTAATTTACATGGTATGAAGAAGGAAATTGGTTGTACAACTGAAAACTTAAATTGAGAAGGACAAACTTTTGTTTATGAACTACATGATAAACTTTAAACATGCAATTTGATGCAAACACCAAAAATAAACAGCTATTGCAGTCATGCCTAACCAAATATACACAACAAAGTTTGAAGGCTTGAGAAGGACAAACTTACATTATGGTGAAGACAGGCTCTATAAAGCCCTTGTCCATCTTGATGGGGGCAATTCAAGAAGTTTTGCACGAATGTTCTTCATAAGCATTGCTTTTATTCTACATTTTGTTAAGAGTAAATATAGATGTGATAATATACGAAAAAATGGAGAATATTTAAGATAAGATGAAGAGTGATGCTACATAACCAAGTAGCTATAAATGTATGTGCAGCGATACAGGCAAAAGGCACAGCCAAGAGCAATGCACAACTAAACTTCTTCAGTACCAACCTTATGGTAAGAGTAAATATAGATCTGATGTGTAGAAAATGGAGGGCAAAGGAAAATAAGCTGCAGAGTGATGGTACATGAACAACTACCTGTCAATATAAGTACACTGATAAAGGACAGCATGTACTTACAAGAACAATGCAGAGCTAAAAAAATTCATTGGCATTGGATATATTCTACACTAATGTAACCATTCATACAGATCAGATAATTTGGAGCGAACAATTGATAAGCAAGCTATCATGCATACTGCTGTCACATAATGAACCAGGTATGTATGAAAGTACAGTGATACAGACAACAGTACTAACAAGAGCAAAGCAGCGGGCAGCATATTTGCGATATCCCGTCGTTCTTTTCAAACCGAATTCTTCTTGAGCTGATTTCCGGTAAAAGATCCGTAAGGCACATGCGGAAAAGTAGAAGTTCAAATTGTCATGTGATTTCATAGACAGTACCTCATCACAGGAACGAGACGATTGCATAACAAGGTTTTTCCATTCAATGTCTTCTAAATTTAGCACAGGAGACTTCACCGAAATTCATTTATAGACTTGCCATCAAAGTGTGATTTCCTCGGGTAACACCGATCATCGCTGCAATGCTTCCTTGAAAAGCACAAGCAAGCTTTGCTCGTCATGACTATCCAGATTGACCCTCACCTAGTTACAACAATGTAATGTAAATCATTGATGTGTTCGATCAGCAGAAAACAGGAAAATAATAACCATGAATAATAGCACTTACATGTAAGTTGGACAGGAAGATGTGAAAATTGTCTTTGTCTTCACTATAATCTTCCCATGATGGGAATATATGCAAGTAGTCCCTAACAACATTGAAAGCATTGTCTTTTAAACTGGGAATAAATGGAATGGGGTTCCAATCTGCAGGAATTGGTCGTCTCTGCAGTTGGGATAGGTCTTCGGCCGGTGGACTTGCTGTACTTTTTGCTGGAGTTGGATTTTTCTGTGGTACGGCTGGTGCTATGGCAAATGAAATCGGTATACCTTTTGCTGGAGTGCAGGTCCTGCGTGGTGGGGCTAGTGGTGAGGCTAGTGAAGTATGGGTACAGTCTGCTGGAGTCGGTCCTATGTTTTGTGTCACTGGTTGTACAGCCAGTATAAGTGGGGCGCTGTCTGATTTCTCCGGCACCACCACATTTTTCAAGGACTTTGCTGGTGCTCCTTCAGGTTCGGCAATCACCCTCTTCCTTTTTGATGTCTGATGCACAAGAACAACATTTGAGTGGAAAAACATGGTATGACGACAGATGGAATATGTATTGATAATGGATGGGCATAGCATCTCGAGTTATATGATGAGTAAACTAAGCAGATGGTGGTGCAACAAAGTAGAAGAAATGCAAGACAACATATGCAAGATACGCGCAATCAATAAAACCTTGCCAAATTAGAATAGGCACCTTGATGGGTGAACAAGACATGCCATCTGCCTTTGACTCCTCGAGGTTAGAATAGTCATTAGAATGATATTCTGAACAAGAATCAACAGGTGGGGAGCGTACGAGTTTCATTGCTTCCAAAATGGCACTCAATGCCTTGGTGCCAGTTTTGTAAGTCATTGCAGTGTTCCACAATATTCTTCGATGCGCGGATTCGATATTCTTTGTAATTGCGTATAATATCGAGAACCATGAAAACATAAATAGTTGTGAGATTATCTTTGTAATGCAGATGATATTCTAATATAGGGGCGCCATGTAAACACTTATGTGCTATCTTTGGATTACGATGAGAGAGCTCATGTGTGCTGTAATATCGTGTGTGCATTAATATAATCCGCACAAGTACACAAAAAATAGGCTCGTAAGTAAGGATAGCTGGCGGATGATAGGTTCATAATATCTTTGTATAGATAGTTTATTGCCAAACCATGATAACAAGAGCACACAGCAACTAGGCAGATCATAGTGTACATAACAGGGGTACACCATAACCACGATATATAAATCGGGAAAGTGGAACTGGATTGAAAATACGGTGTTGTATTGCCACTAGTAATTGAAAGCCTATCGATCGCGTACAGGCCAGCACTATCGAACATGGTAAAGAAGAGCAAGCAGATTTTTCTCTACTCCTATAAAAATGGGAGTTGGTGTTGATGGCGTGCCTGCCATCGTGCCATCCCAGCCGTCCGACACAGAATAGAAGGCTGCGATAGAAGCTTCACGCCGGACCGAGTAGTCTCCTTCTCTCGCAAAAGAAATCGAGTCTTCGAGATACCCTCCTGACTTCCTCACCACCGGAATCTCATGCCGGTCAAACCATATCGCACGCGCGCGCCCCAGCCACCCCGCCCACTCTCAGATCGGGAGGATTAGGGTTCAGCGCCAGCTGTTGTTGCCTACCGCCGCCCATGCGTGCCCATCCCGGCCGCCCCGCCCGCTCTCAGATCGGGAGGATTTGGGTTCGGCGCCGGCTGCTGCTGCATACCGGAGGTCTTCGCGGCGGCGGAGGAGAAGTAACAGAGAGATGGATGGGCTCCTGTAGAAGCTCAAGGGGCTCGACGCCTACCCCAAGATCAACCTGGACTTCTACAAGCGCACGCTCTCTGGCGGTGTCGCCAGGCTCGTGGATAATAAAATGTTGGTTGTGCAATGCCCACACATGATGAACCAGAGCGCATTAAGAATGCAACTCCCAGCTGTCTCTCGACCATTTCAGGCGGTTGGATGAAGATCCTACGTCTCCTAACCCTTCTTCTTCCTCGTCTGTGATTCTTCCCATACAGAACACCGCACGGGCCGCCGGCCGGACCATCGGCCCCCATCGCCTGTGTTCCTCCGCCACCCCCACCCCCCACCTGCGTTGAGTTTTCTTCGTTCGGTGAGGCCCCACAACCACCCGAGCCCCTTGGATCGCACCGGCGAACTCCGGCGAGCTCTGAAAAATCGACTGACCCAATTTTGAAATTTAGTGAACTGTGATTTAACTAGTGTGGAATATTAAAGGGGAAAACCATAAGAATTGGGAGTATAGTGTTGAGCGTGCCATGGCGGATCTGAAGGTGCAAACCGGACAAAGGCAACTTCGCAACCAAGACAAGAACTCAGAGTAAAGCAGTGGCGATCTATTTTCTTGCTGCGATAAATAAGTTGAGCAGATACGAAAGAGTACCGCCTCTGATGCAGCGCCGTTTACGCATCTGGTGAAAATTTGACGGTGCTGCGGTAGCGATGGCTGTCGGCGGCGTGGAAGCATATCTAGGAGGGTAGACGGTGGCGGCGGGGCGCGGTGTACGAGTCGGTCGTAGGAGCGGCGCCGGCAAGGTGGACGACGGCGGGGATGAAGCGAGAGGACGGGATGCAAGGATCCCGGTCCGAAGGCGTGGATGAGAGAGGTCGATCTCTTGTAATGGACGGCGGCGTGGGGTATCAGCTCCGGCATGGTGGAGGAGGACGGTGGATGGGTGGGGTGGCGGACGGCGGACGGAGGAGGTGGGGTGGAGAGGGTGTTTTGGCGCCCACGAGTACGAATGGGGAAAAGGGAGGTAGAGAGGAAGGGGGAACCATGTAGTCGAGGCGCTTGTCTCAAATGCGAGGAAATTTACAAACTTAGCCCCCGTTTCAAATTTCTACTACATAACAGCAACATTAGTCGGTTGGAGATAGGACGGTAATCTCGCATACACCGAATATTTGCCGATGAGAGTTTGTTTTTGGCGCCCACCGTGTATGAATATGAATCGGGGAGGGAGTCGATTTCGGCCTAGGGCACACCGTGTTTTGGCGCCCACCGTGTATGAATCTGGGTGAGAGGCGGTTACGTCATGTTTGGGTGAAATTACAAACCTACCCCTATCGAAACCTATAGAAATCCAGCAGATAGGCTTTGCGCGGCAGGGATAGGCAGTAGTGATTTCCATCTCGCAGATTTTGGTATCGGGCGGTTACTGCGACTTTCTCCGCTTTGTTCAAATTTTGCACAGTACACGTTTACCGTGCCAACTCAATTTGAATCCCGTTTGTATTCTACTATTTGTTTCGGGCGGGATCCATTTTTAATTGGAATTACATTCTATATACATCATTTTTTTACATATATACTTTCAAAAGCACAACACCATTTATACATAAATATGGTTTACAAATGACATGATCTCAGATTCATAAGGTTGTATCCATCAATTTGGATTTTCAAATATTTGAAACCACTTTATGTTGAAATCCAATGTATGCATTCCTCGCTAACTGTCTCCAATTAATGTGTGTTTCATGCGGGTTTTTTAACTTCTCAAACATGTATAATGTGTTTCACACACGCAACATATAGTGTAATCCCGTTTAGACACTAATTGCATATAAACCATGCATTGTTTGTAATTGAAGAATCTATGGATCACCAATATTGATAAACTATATAACATTACACGTGTGCCCAAATTCAAATGAATATGCATGTTTGATACACCAATTTGCGTTATGATATTATCGATGTCGTGATCTCCAGTTTAAATATTTGAATCCCCTTTAATCCAGATATTAGTCTCATATAGCTATCACTCATGCTTATATAGGACTATCTCTCGGACCTATCTGCGTTCATCGTCTCTCAGGCATCTCTCGTGCTACATGTATGTCGACAATGATCTTTTATCTTCGTAACACACTGACGGTACTCTCTCCATCGACCTTCATCACTCTATCTCTCTCTAAGTATATCTCGCTCCCTGCTATGTGTCTCTAGCTATGATTCTCCATGTGGAATCTCTTTCTCTCACACAAACACAAAACTTTGTCTCCCGGGGTCTCATTTCTCTCAACTATTCCCATGTGTGACACTCGCACACCCCTCATACAGAGATGTCTTTCGCTCCTTAGATATGAGAACCTACGACTCTTCCTCTTCAATATCTCTTTCTCACACACAAACACAAACTCTGTCTCCCAGGGGCTCATATTTCTCCATTGTTCTCTTGTATGTCGCTCAAACACACCATCTCTCCCTAGAGATATCTTGCGTTCCCTCATATGTCTCTCTAGCTATCATTCTCGTTGTGAAATATCTTTCTCTCTCGCAGACACAAAACTCCGTCTCTCTGGATCTCATTTCTCTCTGATATTTGTTTGTATGTGACTCACATGCACCCTCTCTCTATCTCTCTCACACCCACACACATAACCCAGCCTTCTGATCCACTCGACTCCTATCTCTAGCGCATACTAGCTAGCATCTTTATCTTTCTATTTATCTGTTTCTCCATCAACCTTCTTTCTCGCCCTCACTCTTGATTCCTATCACGCACACTACATATGTTTCTCTCTACATGCATGCAGTCAAGTGCCCTCTCACACACTTATATAACTTCACCCTTTGAACCACCCGATAGTCATCTCCGACACCCAAACTAACGGATGTCTCTCTAGCTAGCATCTCCATCTCTGTATCTATCTGTAGTTTCTCCGTCAACATTTCTTTCTCGCACGGAGTCTTGCTTCCTATCACCCACACTATATATATATCTATCCATACATATGCATTTATAGGTTGATCTCTTTTGCACAATCGTTGCCCCTCACCCCCTCTGCTCGACATAGATGCATGCTCTAGCCCACGCCACTATCTCTTAAAGACAAAAACACATGCTCAATTGTTGGGCCTTCTTCCCTGCATTCTCACATGCATGCATATTGTCATACCGATCCGTCTCTCCCATGTCGTTGATCTTAGGACTTATGTCTTCTTTCTTTTATCTCGATCATGCTGGCACACACACACATCCACGTATACATGTATACCTCTCACACATGCATGTTCAAGGTCTCTATGTCTCCATCGTAGTTAATTACCCTCAATCCTAACGCCACACGAATCGTTCTCCTCTTTTGTGCACATAACTTCCACTGGATGGGCAAACACACACTCACACTTAACAATCTCCTTCTAGCTACCCCCCCGCCCTGCGCCTCTCACTCTTCCCTATATCCCCGAAACCAATAAGACCATCCCTTTTTTAATTCCCGCCTACATGCACCATCAATATATAGTAGTCTTCCGTGGTGTCTCTCAAACAAACACGTTCTCTCGATGTTGACTCCTCTCACACGCACGCACCTTCTCTTCCCTCCTATGGGCATTTTCTCTCTCGCACCCCATCGTTGGTGGCCTCTGCCATACACATCACCTCTCTATGATGAAGCCATGCACACTTAAATTACATCTGCCACAGAGGACCCCGGGACACACACACACACACACACACACACGCACGCATGCACCCCCCCCCCACACACACACACACTAAGACTCCATCTCTCTCTCACACACACACACGCACGCACGCACCCCCCCCACACACACACACACACTAAGACTCCATCTCTCTCTCTCACACACACACAAACACACACACACACCCCCACACACACACTTAGACTCCATCTCCCTCTCTCTCGCACACACACACACACACACAAACTAAGACTCCATCTCTCTCTCTCTCTCTCTCTCTCTCTCTCTCTCTCTCTCTCTCACACACACACCACACACACTAAGACTCCATCTCACACACACATGCTCTAGGCGGAGCATTTGTTCCTACCACCCTTCATCCAACCTTACCCGTATGATAAACAATCACCTTTATTTACTTGCATAACATGGACAGGTTCCACTTTACTTTAGTAGTCAGCAAACTTATCATCTGTATATACCCTTATATAAAAACGAGTTGGCGATGATGGTGTGCCTGCCATCTTATAATCTGAGACCGTATGATCTATATCGGCGGATAGGAAGCAAACTATGATAATTTTACAAAAGATACCGCACCTCTCTCCACATCATTATCTCCGCAACCTCATTGCTCAACAATTAAAAAGGAATAAGTCTCTGGAACAATCTAGCATGCATGGTGGTGCTGCTGCCGCTTGGCGCCAAATCCATCCCATGCCTCCGCCCATTCCGACCACCGGTCACCACCACTCCCTCCTCCTCGCCTTATCTCTCATCTTTCATTTTTTGATGACATTCTCGAGATACCAGTTTTCCGATATAATTCTCGAGATATCATTAGTTTTTACACATGGGATTATTCCTGCATGGGTCAATCACAACAGTGTTTTGTAAAAAATGCATATTGATGTTCCGTGCAATGCGAGAATCTTGCTTGTAATTATATAACGCAAATCACTGGCAGGAAGTGACATTTTTTACACAACCACATTAACATGGCCACGTAAATCACGAGCAGGAAGGAGAAGGAAGCGGGCTGTGGAGTAACGTTTTTACCACAATTTCTTAGGAAGCGGGTGCAATAATTGAGTAGTTTTGCAAACTACCATTACTACTACACAAACGGTTCAAAACCTATACTCCCTTGCCGGAGCGCGCTTCCGCGTGAAACGGTCAGCGTCGCTGGGCGTCGATGCCGCATTAATGCCCGGCCAGAGCGGAGGCGACCTCTCACTGGCGCCGGCTTTGAAGTGGCGCGACGGCCGAGAGAGCGCCGCTTCCCGGTGCACGCGACTGCTCCGCATCGAGACTGGACATAGGCCATGTTTGGATCCATGGGTTAGAGTTAGTTTGAGCTAGTTGGGGAGTATCCAAGCATGAGGGCTTAAATTGGAGCAAGTTGCACCGAACCCACCAAAAAAAACTATCCCACCTAAGAGGTGCTAACTGGAGATAGTTCTCATTGGGACCACTGAAAAATCACTTTTCTCTCTCCATGAAGTGCATTTATTGTCAATCTAACCCTGTCACCCAAACACCTCTTTGGCTACGGTTAGTTCAGGGGTAGTCATGAGTTAGTCTAACCTCTAGCTAAGTTAGAGTATCAAGCACAGAGCAGTATAGGACATGCAAATTGCTCAAAGCATACGAGCAAATTCGTACATGAAAGGATTTTTCTTTTTGAAAGCGGAACGTGAAAGGAATTTTTTAGAATGCTCTTGGCATGTCGCTAACATGTGATAGTTAACCGACCTCAATAGGCAATGAAACGCCAGCCCGCCGCACTTTGATAGAGGCGAGGAGGAGAAGCGTCTGAGCTGCTGGATTACTAGAGATAGGTGTCGCACGGAAGCCAAGAAATATGGTGATAGCGTGGGTTAGCCATGTACTAGTATGATGTAACTACTTTGGGCTGCCGTGTTTCATACTCTTCCGATCCTTGTGGAGATGATTGGTTAATTTTATATCGCTGAATAATATTAAATATTATGAGTGCAGACGCTCCACCACGAGGTTCCTTGCTCCACCATGAAATATCTAATGAATTTCGTCCAGTTTGTAGGAAATGTTTTTGAAATGTAATGAATTTCATCCATTTAATTTGAAATTTGCTTTGTTTACACGAATTTCGTCCGGTTAGTTCATATAGTTGTCGAAAGGTATGCGGGCAGCATCGGATGGCATCCATCAGTGTCCTTGGATAGATGCCGGTGTAAATTTGTGGGCCAGCGCTGGAGATGCCCTAACTATCATGCTATAATCGCTAACAATCCTCCATTATTTGGCAGGGAACAGTTATCCCTCGATCAAAATCAGATCTGCGGTGTTTCAGACTCCTCCCCGTCGAGTGTAAACTCTTGCTTACATAAAATGGAGCAAGTGTGCGGCATCAGTAGCACGTCATATCACTCGAACTAGCCCGCCTAACAAGCGGAAAGCACCGCCCTCGTCATCTTGTTCGGATTTCTATCGATCGATCGCGAAAATGTTACGCCGCAAGTTCTTAAGGAAAAGCGGCACACTTACGACTCGTCTGCGTCGCAACCCCGACAGTCCGGCGCACGCCGCTCACCAAAGGGACACGCGTTGTCTTGCAATTTCATTGACATGTGGGACCGTAATTGAATAAACCGTCGATAGCGAAATCTAATCGCTCGCGGCGTCGGTGAGAAGAGAGAAGCGGGAAGGAGAAGAGATCGCCCGCCGCCGTGCATGGACTCCAAGAAATATATGGTGATAATGTGAGGTGGGCCATGCTGGAGTCCGGACCGCTTCGGAGCCCGCTCTCACCATACAGCCCCTCAAGGCGCCAGTTGCCCACTGCATGCATAGCAAGTAGTCCCGCTTATGTGGAGGAGAGAGGCATTGACAAAGTCAAGGAGTAACAGTGGAGACAATAGCTTTCATCAAAATAAACAATGAATACTCGTTGCTCGTCCTCTATATCGGAAGAATACTTTCATTCGCCGACATGTGGGACGTCAACCATCCCGGTCCACCTGCCATGCACAAACTTATCTGGTCTACCCGGTCGTATCGCAGGCCCAACCTTTCCCACCGTAAGTTGTTGGACGAAGGAACCATCATGACTTCATTGAATTCCGCTTCTTCAAGAAAACTTCTGTACCCATAATCTGCTACCACACGCCAAGACCGGACGGCACTGTACCACGTCATATCACTTTGAAACCCACTAGGCCAAACTAGCCCGCCTAGGTCACCTATTTTGGAGCGGAGAATGCGTACGCCTGCTTTGCTATGATTTTTTGTTGCACGTTCTCTGTACTTCTATGAACCAAATGAGACCTGAATGTATGTCGACTATTGTCTGATCGATCGCTAAGCCTACAATTTTAGGAGCTAGGGCTATTGGTCGATCGACGAGGGATAAGTATAAGCGTACCACGAGCTCATCAACCCCAACGTTTCTCTTTGGTGAGTGTTTTGCAAGTACTATAGCTCGCACAGTAGCTAGCCTACTACCACCAAGAATCATCAAACAAGCCCTGCTGATATGATAAACAGTTCAAACTTACATCTAAGCATGCCATATATTACATCAAGAGCTAGTGAGGATACATCTGTTTCCATAACTAGGAGAGGGTTCGCATGATTCATCGCATGATTCACTATCAAACAAAAGTAGCAAGATCCGCCCACACAAGGCGATTGCACTAGCCCTAAGATGGTTTGATAACACGCATCGTTACGGTAATTAAACACGAGGCAATGCAAACTACCACGAAGGATTAGCGCGACCAACTATTTCTTGTCATCGATCTCTCGGGCAATGACCACAGACGGACAGCGGCATGGGAATCGATTTACGGGGCGATGTCCACAGGGACTGACCGCGACATCGGAATCGATCTGCGGGCGATGTCCACAGGATGGACAGCGATATCGAATCGATCTCGGGCGATGCCAACAGGATGGGCCACGACATCGGAATCATCAAGGACAACCACCGGCACCTGCACAACACTAACATATTAGCAAGCACATTGCAAATAATCAAAAAACAAGCACATTGCAAATAATTAAAAACCACAACTATGGTAATAAGCCATTATTTTTACCTTGTGCAGCTCACCGGGGGATCTCATCCCTCCGGGGCCATCTCCTCGTCCTCGATGGGGGCCATCACCTTGCTGGGGAATCTGCTTCAACGGCGACTATCTCCTCAAACTCGGTCTTGAGCCTCACATAGGTGGCAATCAGAGCTCTGGGTAGGCACGGTGGGGCCCTTGCTGTTCTTCAACTTTCTTTGAGGAGTTAGTCCGCCAGCGTCCTCAACTCTTTGGCGGTGCTTGTTTCTTGGAGTTCTTCGTCTCCATGGGTTGGCCCGCCAACATGGTCAACTCGTTGGTCGGTGCTCGCTTCCTGGCGATCGCTGTCTCCAGTGGGTTGTCCGCCGGCAACTCTTTGCCTAGTGCTCCAGGATCCATCAATGAACTGATAAACAAAAAGCAATCGAAAGGAAACCACAATCACAATGAAAGCGGGAAAAGAATAGGATGTGAGAATCGGTTGATTGCTTCGCAAAAAGAAGATTATTGGAATGAAAATATAGCAGCATAACTGATTAGCCCACCTTTCCTTCATCGGTAGAGAAGAAAAATGGTAGAAGTGAGTAGCACAGGTGAGGTTTTCTTCAAGAAAGGGAAGAAAGGGCTTGAGCGAGCATTCCAATGAAATGATGGTTGCTTCGTCCAGCCCAACTTGGAGGCCACCTTACCACCTTCTTTGGTAAAGGTGTGGGTTTTGTGATATGACGGGTCATGACAGCCACTTTGGGGTGTGGTGAGTCTCATTGTAGCACCTCGCTGTGATTTGGTGGATGGCACGCGGGCCGGATGCTTTGAAATGTCATTAACTTGATTTTAGTCTCTTTAGTATTTGGATTCAAGCATGGATGAGGCTAACAAGGTTTAGTCCCACTACTTTTAGTCATGAGACTAAAACGTATCAAAGCACTCTCTCAGGCTGGTCATAGTGGGGAGTAACTTAGACTAGTGTCATGCATATGACACTAGTGTAAGTTACTACCTCCATAGTGCAAAGTAACATAGTAGTAGTATCATAGATTGCTTCATTTATTATCTCATAGACTCATTTTGCCCCGGAAAGCGCTATATTACAGTAACATATTATGTTACCACAAGCACCTCTTTCCTCATTAAATACTTGCCACATAAGCAAAATTGTCTTGGGATGTGTTAAGTTACTACCTAAGTTACTCCCACTATGGCTAGCCTCAATATTGTGCACCACGACCAAGGCGGAGAGGAAAACGAGAGAACTACGTAATTAATGCATGAGTTTAATTAGGGTAGTTTTGTAAAGTACGAGATACATTCCTCCAATCACAAAATGCCTTGGTTCATGAGATTTGAGATTTGAGCCCTATAAACCGGGGGAGAGGGTACTGCACACGGTGTAGTCTAGTCACTTGTTTTTTAGCGAAGTCTAGTCACTTGTTGAAATCTCTAGAAAGGAAATACTCCTTTCGGTTTACAGGTCTATACTACTCCCTTCGTCTAGGTGTGTAAGTCATCTTACAAAAACCAAATAGTCCCAAAACACTTAGGCGCGGTGCATTAACTTCTACCTTGTTTCTTGTTTCTTGACATCCGTATCAACCAATAAGAGATGAGAGGTGTGCATGCTTTTAATGACTTGCAATGGCTAGTTCATTGCATGGAATGCTACTAATTAGCAAATAAACATTGGTGACCCCAGGAGGAAACGGTGCTAAGCGCGTGGACCTATGCAGAATGAGTATCAACCAATGGATAATGGATTTTAATTGTTAAACAATAGCAATTTTGTCTCATGCAAGAGCCTGGCTAGTACTCCAAGGAACCGCACCACAGGAGCGTTCGCAACTGCCATGTTCGGTTTGCACTTGGCTCTTCGCCTCCTCGAGAAGATGAACAATGATGTTACCCCTACTTCTACAGTATCGAATCCACTGCTGCATGTCCGTCCACCTCGTGCGGGGGGGATAGCGTGTAGCGAAAGCTTCTACTTACTGCTCCTGCCTTTGCGTCCATGACAGGTGGGCCCAACGGTGGTTGGCCCACCTGTCATGCAGCCAAAGGAGTGCGATTAAAACACCGAGCTCAGTCCATGAGGGGAGAGGCGTCGTAGTAATAAAATTTCTCGGGCTTATGCGAGTTGACGCGACACATCAAAGCACTGCATTCGATAAAACTCTTTTTACACATTTCAAATGGGCTACTTCGTATGTAGGAATAGACATATTCTGCTTCGTATGTACTCCCTCCGTTCCAAAATATAAGTCTTTTTAGAGATTTCACTATGAACTGGAGTACATACGAAACAAAATGAGTGAATCTACACTCTAAAATATGTCTATATACATCCGTATGTAGTTTGTAGTGGAATCCCTAAAAAGACTTACATTTAGGAACGGAGGGAGTAGTCACTTGTTGCAATCTCTAAAAAGACTTATATTTGGAAGCGGAGGAGTACAACGCATGCATGCATGCCGTGACTTTCCTTTTGATACTTGCATGTGTTGATTTGATGCACCTTGCCAAATTTTGACTATAAATTTAACTAACCAAATTTTCATGCATGTCACAAAAATCACGGGCTGTTTGGATTGTGACTATGTTTGTCTTATGTTGCCACATTATTTTTCCCACACTTGCCACACTTGCCTAACCTGAGTTGCTCAAATTGTTAGACACACTTTGGCTTGCCTAAGGGAATCTTGCCACAATTTTTGTGTCTATGACATGTGGGGTTCACTGCTAATAAAAAAATTCTTGTCTTAGGTGTGGCTAATAAAAAAAGACTTATATTTAGGAATGGGGGGTAGAAAATATAAATAATAATGCATGTTGGGGCAACCCACGTTTCCGCTAATTTTAGCTATGGGCTTGTTCACAATTTTTACGAGGGGGTGGTTGTTCATTTAATGGAGGGACTTGTAGTACTACGGACTTGAGCGATACAAAGTGCGACTGGCACACCGTAACACCACTTGGAACAAGCGGTAGCTATCTCAAAAACAATCAACAAATAAAAACCGCGACACGGCATGTAGTATAGTACACAATTTTAAGCGATTGTTTTGATGGAGTGAAAAGGAAAACTACCCCACTACTTATATATAGGCGGAGCCTCTGCGCTTGCTTGCTAGGGCTGCTCTATTCACACACTCTCATCCTCTCCAGATCTAAACAAGATAGGGGTAGTAACCTGTCTTTCTCCTTCAAAAACACGGCTTTCTATCATCACCGCTGGTTACAGATCCGGACGTATCCCCCTCCGCGGTGAAGGGAGGAGGGCAGCGTTTGGGCCGTCATCGGCAGTGAGGAGGAGACCCCTTGCCGGCCGCACCGTTATCTCGGTCGGCGGCGGCGGCTGGAGGTCCTCCGATCCTTCGTCGTTGCTGTGGGCGGATCCGCCTCCGCCGCCCACCTATCCACATCCCGCGACCTTGGTATATCTTTGTTGAAACCGCCTTAGCTCTACTTCCCCAGCTCGCTACGTCGCAACATGTGCATCATTTTCTACCTCTCAGCCCCTCTCGATCGGATGGTCCAACGTCACCTTTTTTTTTCTATTGTTAGAGGTAAAGCTACTTCATGGAGTCGAATCTTGTACTCCCTCCGTCCGAAAATACTTGTCATTGAAATAAAGTGGGGTGGGGAATTTAGTATGTAAATCGGACTTGGTACAAACAGGAAGGAAGGGGATGAAAGTAGTACTGATGGTCATCCAACGGTCTCTTGGTGAAAAGGGAAATATAGGGTAACGCTGTACACAAAGTGGTATGACCAGGACTAGATTTGCTATCCACACATAGGAGTAGGTGGCTAGAGTGAACAAAAATGGGACCAACCCAGATATGTTTCTTGGATGTTTGTTTCTCGGGGCAACAAACTATGAATCACCACTTTATGCCCATGTTTACGTACATGGTGTTGTACTGCTGGTGCACCCATTGTCCCATGCCCTTATACCAAATATTTAGGCTCCAGTCGAAATAAAGGGGCAGAAAACATAGGTCTTGATGAAAATAGAGGAATAGGAAAGGAATGTAGGTATAAAACTATGGAACGGCGAACTGGAGGAAACTCTCAAGAGAATGTGTTCGGATGGACTACGAAATGTACAGATTTGTTTTTTTAGAGTAGCATGCTTGGCAGTATGAGATGCTATTTGTTTATTCAGCTGCACAGTGACTAGTCTTGTCCTCACCTCACGTACCACACATAGGTTGATTTTTTTATTCCGGCAAACACAGCACAGCAACTTGTCTAACGCATGGCAGCGAGTGCCTGCGTCGGGCTTCCGCCAAAAAATGAGCAGCGTGGATGTTTCTAATCCGATGGAATCAAGTACTACGGACCAGCTTTCCTATGAAACACTATTCACCTTTCCCATGTTCCGAATGGTTGGAAGGGAAAGAATATGGTAGGAATTGTGTTCCTACGAAAATCCTGCACCAAACCTATGAACCGAACGCAGCCTTAGCTGTTCTTAATATAATGTCCTGGTAAAAATGAAGCCATGCCACTGTTTTTTACTGTAATTGTTTGAGACTCGACAAGTTTAGCCAAATGTTTTTGCCTGTAATTGTTTGAGACTCGACTGTTTCCTATGTGCCTTTTGTGCAAACAGGATATCAATTCACACGGTTGCTGTTGTGACCTTTTGGTGCCTTTGCACAAAACTCTTCTTAAAAGAAGTGACTTTTGTGTTGTTTAAGCTGGAATGTCGGATGGAGCAGTTGGTTCATTTTGGTGGAACTGCACAAAGGGAGATCTGTGTTCCAATCCTCATCATCCATATTGGCGCAATAACCTTCCTTTAGGTAAGAATGGTATTTAATGCATGTGTTCATCTCTATTTTCCATTGCCATGAGAAAATAATGTTGTTTTTACTAGTACACTTGTACTCCCTCATGACAAAACCAATTCTGAATTAGAAGGCCAATCATGTACTTGGTTTCACCAACTGGTGAGGAGAAAGAGAAACATAGCATGAAGAGGAAGAAGAAGAAGAATAAGCAGATTGCCAAGGAGATCTTCTTTGAAGCGAGAGGCCTCGGTCGAGGCTATTCAAGGGCTCCGACAGCGACTACCTTACATGTGAGGCGATCCTCCAGGAGCCCTTCCACTTCTGCTGTCTCACTTAATTAATTAGGAGCACTTAAGTACCACTAATTTATTCTTGCCTAATTTTCTGTTGGAGTTAAACAAATCTTTAGTAGGACCATATGCTGAATCATGTACGTGTGAATGTTTGTCTATGGAGGTGAATCATGTGGTGGAGCAGGGAGGGAATATTATTAGTGTCATGACATAATAGTGCTATTGTTTTGCATGTCAAATTATTTCCATTGGTTCAATGAGGCAATGTTTTGCGTATTGTCCATCATGAATTTGATGCTACTGTTTGAGTAATATGCTAATGTCTTCCTATACTTTCTCACTAAGCCAATGAAGGTTTCACCTTGTTCCTACTTGTGCAAACAGGGATCATGTTGTGCCAATCATACATTTTAGTGGAACTACGCAAGACAATACAATGAATTGTATCCCAGCAGTGCTTTAACTTTGCTGGAAGTTCTTGATAATCTTTCGATATAATCTCAGCACTGGTAAACAAGAGTGATTTCAACCATACATTTCAAGTGCACAAAAATATATACTATTGTGTGATTCCAGTGAGTGCTTTATCATCTCTTATGGGACTACATGAATAAGCTTTTTTTTTCTCAGGTTGGTACGGGCCTAAGGCCTTCATCCATATTAGTTTGTTGTCATATCTATTTGTATCGTGCTACTGTCATGAAAAACTCCTTTATCTTTGCACTTTTAAGTTTTGCAACCTATGATAAATGGCAATGCTTTGAGTGTTGAGTTGAGCTAATTGGCACTGATTAAATAAACTAATACCTCTCTTTAAGCAAGACTACTATGTTGCTAACTTTACCATTAAGATAATGAGGGTGCTTCTATTTGTTAGTGTATGTTTCATACACTAGTCCCACTATTACAGTAATATCACTCTCTCAATATATGTGCCAACAGGGATGCTCGATTTTGGTGGAACTGCACAAAAACTTTGGGTGCTTCATTGCCTCGACAGCTTCCGTCCTTTCCTGTCAGTCGCTAATATCCGCTTGCTTTCTTCCTTTCTTTGTCGATCGCTTGGCTTATCTCGGCTTCGGTCAAAGGAAATAGTAATTGATATGCTACCTCACACAGGTTGGTACTGGTCTTTATCCTGATTGTTGTGCCTATCATATGTATTGGTAATTTGGTATTGTGCTACTGTTTGCCGATTTCATAAAGGAGTAATTTGGAGCATCAACTCGCAGGAAAATCATTACATCGGGTGATTTCAGTAGAACTGCACAAAATGATCAGATGGACATGTACTTATGTTGCTGCTATGTACTCCAAAGTTCACTCGAGACAAGCATCAATGTTGACAAGAAGTGCCTATATTCATTCGGTATCAACGGCGTCAACCAATTGTCAAACTCAAGTATTAGGAGAGTGAGCATAAAAATATTGCTTGGTGCATAGCCCGAAAAAGCAGATCCAGTCTTTGGTCTCAACTTGTGCCTTTTGGTTATCGGCACATATGGTAGCGAACTATATGGCATGGAGTCTAAAGATTCGAGACAAGTTGGTTGACGCGTATATTCATCGGGACTTAATCGATCGCACGCCAAGGATGCTCCATTTCAGTTGAACTGCACAAAAAATTGGGTGGTTCATTTTCTCAACCGCCTCCTTTCTAAATGCGCAATGTAGAATTTTGGCGAGATACAGGACCAAGATGAGCCAGTAAACTAGTTGGATGAAAGTAGTGGCCAAGTTGCTCAAACCTCCGTCGGCACGAGGCCGCTATTTGAGGATAAACCTACAAGCAAAGTTCTGATTGTCTATGCTGCCTCTTATGTACTCGAAAGTTTACTCGTACAAGAACTAATTTTAGCAAGAAGTACCTCTGATTGAACACCATTTACCAGTCTGTACCCTAGGTAATTAAAGTTTATCCATGGATCATATTGGTTGTGATCTCAATCATTTGGATGCATAAACATACTGAACATGTGTATATCTGAATCTTTTTGTGAATTATGTATGAATATTGTCGTGTGATCTATCAATCATTTGGATGCATAGATGTGCTGAGCTTGTGTATATATGAATCTTTTGAGTTGTTGATAGTGAATGTTGGCTATGAATATTAACCTGTCCTGTGAACCTGAGTTTGATATGAATTGCAACAAAACCAGTTATAACCATTCTCATCCTCTCAATATGCGACTCCACTGCCGTGTTTTCCCATCTCCGAGTCGTTCCCGTCCGGGGCCTCGCCATCGTCCACCGCCTCGCTGTGTTCGGTGCGGCGTGGTCAACAAACGAGAGTCATCGGAAGAGGACTATACGTGGAGAGCCTGACGGCTGGGACCCACGAGGTCCATGGTCGCATGCAAGGAAAGTTCCTCCTTATTAAGCTAAAAAAAATGTTTCCTCCACGACATTTGGGACCCACCGGCTGTATCTTGAACGGAAGGAAGTGCCTCCTTGTTTTGCGAAAAAATTATTCATCCGTTGATGGTGGGACCCGTCGATTTGGTGGTGACTTGTGGGCTGCTAAGCGGGCGATGTACGCACGGCTTTGTCAACAATCAACAAATGATTCTAGCAGCTGGACCGTTGGATGTTAATCCAACAGCCGTGCTCCTTCTTCAACCTCTGTTCTTGCTCCTGTCTCCGTGGGCGGCGCGCCGCTATGCTGCCAGCCAAGACCAACGATGAAGTTTCCACTCCTCTCCATCTCGACTCCTTTGCCCGTCTTCCCCATCTCCGGTCGTTCCAATCTGGGTGCTCTCGCGCGGTGTGGTCAACAACCGAGAGTCATCGGAAGATGATTTGACGTGAAGGCTGATAGTGGGGACGCACCACGCCCATGGGCGCATGCATGCAGCGGAACGCGGCGAGGTCAGCGTGGTCAAGGCGACTTCCATCGGAGTATCTTTGTCGTGGAGAGTCTCGGTGGGTCCACGGCAGCAAGTAAGTGCCTCCTTATTCGCGGAAAATAATGATTCCTCCAACTCACAGCAGGGACCCTTTGGACGGGCCACCGTATTTTGCAAAAAAACATTTGCCCCATTGCTGGGACCCACGATGGGCCACCGATTTCATAAAAAAATGTCCCCCCCCATTGTCGGCTCGGACACACCGGAAGTGCCTCCTTATTACGCACAAAAAATGAATACTCCCCACCGCTAGCTGGGACCCACCTTGGTGGGAGGCTGACTTGTGGGCCTACTAAGTTGACGGGGATGAAGGGCTTTGTCAACTTAGTCAATATGAACGATTCTAGCTCCAGTGACCGTACGATGTCCATCCAACGGCGGTAGTGCTTCTTCAACCTCTGGTCTTCTTGCTCCAGCCGCCCAAACCAGCACCGGTCGTGCCTCATGCTCCTGCCTCCCGTGGCTGGTTGTGCTGCCGTGGAGGACTCACCGCCCCCTACTATTCCCACCGCTGGCCAGGCCCTGCGGCGACGGCAACCTCACACCGCAGCCGAACCAGTGAACCCTCGTACTCCTTTCCGCGCGGGCTTCCATTGCCGCGTCTTCCCCGGCTCCGCGTTGTCCCCTTCCTAGGCCTCGCCGTCGTCCACTGCCGTGGTGCTCTCCAGCTGGCGTGGTCAGCGTGGTCAAGAGCGACTTCCATCGGAAGAGTCTTGTACATGGAGAGGTGACACTGGGTCCACGGCCACAGCCAGTTTTTGTGATTTGCCAAGTAAGTCGCTTTGTCGGGCTGTTGGGCTGCAAATCTTTCAAGACGAGGAGAGATTTCATCGGCTGGCCGAGAAAATGGCCCATCAGTAATGAGAAATGGGCTGTACATTTTTAAAACACATCAAAACGGATTATGCGACAATGCTTGTGGAGAGGGAATACGGATACACCCCGGCAATTCTTGGCGGCTTGGGACTTGGTATGTCGTCCTAAATCTTTGGGTGGTGCAGGAGTTACGGACTTGAGCTCTCAAAATGATGCTTTGCTCATCAAGCATCTTTTAAGTTCTTTAATAAGTTGGGCGTGCCATGGGTATCTCTTATTTGGGACACTTATTATGCCTCTGCGCCCCCCCAAGCCACTCAAACCTGCGGTTCTTTACGGTGGAGGGGCGTGCTCAAGTTATATGATCGTTTTGCAAGTTGGCAGTTCCTCTAGTTCGATCGGAATACGGTGATCTTACGGCTTGATCGTTGGCAACTTGGCAGCAATACGGTTAGCATGCAACATCAGTTTCAGCGGTTCAACTCTTTTGTGATCGATGACACTCTCACGATTAAGGATATTATGGAGCTATGCGATTTCACCGATAATCTCCATCGCCTCTCTCCGCTCGAGGCCTTTGAGGAGTTTAATCAACTTCAGGAGATGCTTCCTTTGCTTAATCTTCAAGATGGGAATAATGATGTCCGGAAATGGCCTTCCAAATCTGGTGATTACCAGTCCAGGATCTATTACTTGTCTGCTTTTGAGACAACGTGGTTGACCCCATATTCGGTGGATCTGGAATTGCTCTTGTACTCTCAAGTTTAAGGTTTTTGGGTGGCTCTTATTGATGGATCACCTAAATACTAGGGACATGATGCAGCGGCGGCATTGGATTATCCAAGATGACACATGTGTCCTATGCCACTTGGCATCACATGAGGACAGAGCGCATCTCTTCTTTGCTTGTAATTTTAGCCAACACATCTGGAACTACCTGGGTATTTCATGGAGTCCTCATCCTAACCAGACCACTTATGAGATGGATTCTGATGCTAGGAGGGATTTTGGCCTTCCTTTTTTCTCTGAGGTAGTCTTCACTGCCACTTGGAATATTTGGACACAAATAAATGGGAAGATCTTCAGGAATGAGACACCTTCTTTTACGGCATGGAGGAGGAATTTTTTGCATGACATCTCTCTTTTAGCTCATAGAATCAAATGTAAATATAGGAATAGACTAATATCTTGGATAGCTGCCTTACCCTAATCAGTTTCCTTGTAAGTATTACCCTCTCCCCCTCTGTCTTACCTTTGTAACTTTGTATTACTTTGGCTCTGTGGTTTAATAAAAGGCTGTGAGGCTGTTGCCTTGCAGTATATAGTCGGAAAAAAAGCAGCAATTAGTTTCAAATATCTTTTTTTTCATTTCGAGATTTTAAATTACATTAATTTTTATGCATGGAGAATTTGTTGGATTCTATATTGATATACATTTAGTTTGAAAATCAGTTTGAATGTGAGTCAAAATTTTGGGATTAAAAACAGTTCGGACCGCACCGAAATATGCAAAATTTCGTATAATTTTTTAACCGTGGCCACAATATGGGCTGCAATGCTAACAAAAAGAATATGGGATCAAAAAAAACCTTAAGAACTAGCAAATGGGTTGTAAATTATTAGAAATAATGGCAGATGGGTTGTATGCTGTTTTCCACAGATTTGAGGCTTTCCTAAAAAAGGTTGGCCCTAGCGGTGGTGTTGGATGGCCATCCAACGGCCGTCGTCTTCTTCAATCTCTGCTCTTCTGCTCCAACCGCTCAAACAAGCGCTGGCGGGACTGCTGCTCCCTCCTCCCATGACGTTTGTCTTTGCCGCGTGAAGGCCTCACCGCCCCACCGTACTCCCATCGCTGGCCTAGCCATCCCTCTACTCACCCACACGATATTATTCTCTCGACGACGGCGGACGAACCATAAACCCTCGTTCGGTCATACTCCCCTCCGAGTGGGAAACAAGCTGCTGAGTCTTCCCCGCCTCCGTGTCGTTCCTTCCTAGGCCTCGCCGTCGTCCCTCGCCACGGTGCTCTCGGCGCGGCCTGGTCAGCGTGGTCAACGACCGACATGCATCTGAAGTGGGTATGCGTGGAGAGGCCGACAGCTGGGTCCACGGCCGCACGCAAGGAAATGCCTCCTTATTACGCGCAAAATAATGATTCGTCCACGACATCGAGGGACCCACGAAAGGGCCTCGATATTCGCGAAAAAAGCGTTACCGCCGATGACAGCTCGGACCCACCAGCTATATCTTCGCACGCAAGGAAGTGCCTCCTTATTACGCACAAAAAATGAATACTCCCCATTAGCTGGGACCCAGTATAGTGGCAGGCTGACTTGTGGGCCTACTAAGTTGACGGGACGGAGGGCTTTGTCAACTTAGTCAATATGCACGATTCTAGATCCAGTGACCATACGATGTCCATCCAACGGCTGTAGTGCTTCTTCAACCTCTGGTCTTCTTGCTCCAGCCGCCCAAACAAGCGCCGGTCGTGCCTCGTGCTCCTGCCTCCCGTGGCCGGCTGTGATGCGGCGGAGGCCTCACCGCCCCCTACTACTCCCATCACTGGCCAGGCCATCCCTCTACTCACCCACACCCCCTGTTATTCTGCGGCGATGGCAACCTCACACCACAGCAAACCAGTGAACCCTTGTACTCCTCTACGTGTGGGCATCCACTGCCGCGTCTTCCCCGGCTCCGCGTCGTCCCCTTTCTAGGCCGCACCATCGTCCATCGCCCTGCTGCTCTCGGCGCGGCGTGGTCAACGTGGTCAAGGAACGGCTTCCATCGGACGTGGAATGTACGTGGAGAGGCTGACAGCTGGGTCCACGGCCGCAGCAAGGAAGTGCCTCCTTATTACGCGCAAAATAATTATTCCTCCACCTGACAGCGGGGACCCACCGGACGGGCCACCATATTTCGCGAAAAAAACGTTTCCCCCTGACTGCTGGGACCCACCAGCTACACCTTCGCACACAAGGAAGTGTGTCCGGGCAAAAAAAAACGATTCGCCCCCCTGACTGCTGGGAGCCACCAGCTACATCGTCGCACGCAAGGAAGTGCCTGACAGTCGGGACCCACCTGGTCGAAGCGTACGTAGCGTTGTCATTCTGGTCGCGAACGTGTACGTACATATATACTGGTGGATGTAGAGGCGCGCACGTACGTACATCGGCGAGGGTGCAAGAAAGAAAATACGGCCACGTACGTACATATGGGCAGGGTCTCTAACGCCTATCGCGCATACGTACATGGCTGGGTCGGATCAGAGAAACAGCGTCGTCATCGTGTTCATGGGGATCCAACCGGCTGGGTCGGAACGGAATGCATGGTCGTGTTCATCGGGAGGGCTTGGATGGAACAGGCGATGGAAACGAGGCCTGGCGTACCGCACAATGGAGGAAACAACCTTGTGTTCGATCGGCCACGTTCGAAACGGGGTCCTGTTGATATGGAGGGGCCTGGCGTACCACAAAACGAAGGAAACGGACCTCCTATGGTCGAAACGGGGGTTCTGTTGATCGGGAGGGTGTGGCGTGCCGCAAAAGCAGACGAAAACGGACTTGTGTTGGGCGCCACGGTCGAAGCGGGGAGGGTGTGGCGTGCCGCAAAAGCAGGACTCCACGGATCTGTTCATCTCCACCGTCGACCTCCTCCAGCCTCCACGGGCTCCTTCATCCAGCCTCCACCGAGCGCTACTCCACCGGCTACTATTCAACCACCCTCCACGGGCACCCCTCCACCGTCTACTGTTCATACAGCCCTCCACACCATGGGGTCCTGTTCAACCACCCCTCCACGGCCACCCCACCACCGTCTACTATTCATCCAGCCCTCCACACCACGGGTTCCTGTTCATCCAGAGGCAACGCCACCACTCCTTATTCATCAACCCCCCCCCCCCACAACGCCTTTGTTCATCCCGGAGGCAGCATCGATCGGCTTGATTAGCAGCAGCGATAGCGAAGAATCGCTCCATCGGGTTGATTAACAGCCATCGATCGATCGCTCGGGTTCGAGAACGCGTAACTGCGGTCTGTCGCTCGGGTTCGATTAGAGCCCGGCGCCTCGCTTCGAGTTCGATTACAGCCAACGTCTACGCACACATGCGGCGTCGTCACGAGAGAAAGCAGCGCATCGCTCCGCCCTCGACCTCCCACCGTAACGGCACCTCCCGAAATTTTCCTCCCCTCGCTTCTACCACGGTTTTTCCGTCATGGGCGGCCCAAAGAATGTCATGCAGCTGCGTCTTCGCCCGCCAGGAAGAAAAGCCCATTTTCATCATGATTTTTGTCATAGAAGTAGGAGCCCACCACATCTATGATACCGGGTTTTGTGACAATTATCGTCATAGAAGTGTCATATATATGACAGAAAAAAATTTCGTTCGGCCCAAAATGTCACGGATGTGTCTTTTTTTTGTAGTGCTAGTGGAGAACAAACGAAGAGATTCTGGTAGGGTACGAAACCACCTCAAAGTTATTCTTTCCAATCAATCCATTGGGCTATTCCTATAAGTGTCACAAACAGCCCTAGATATCATACTAGAATAACACCTTAAGACACAAATCAACCAAAACCCTAATGTCACCTAGATACTCCAATGTCACCTCAAGTATCCGTGGGTATGATTATACGATATGCATCACAAAATCTCAGATTCATCTATTAAACCAACACATAGAACCTCAAAGAGTGCCCCAAAGTTCCTATCGAAGAATCACGATGAAAACGTGTGCCAACCCCTATGCATAGGTTCATGGGCGGAACCCGCAAGTTGATCCCCAAAACATACATCAAGTGAATCACGTGATATCCCATTGTCACCACAGATACGCACGGCAAGACATACATCAAGTGTTCTCAAATCTTTAAAGACTCAATCCGATAAGATAACTTCAAAGGGAAACTCAATCCATTACAAGAGAGTAGAGGGGGAGAAGAAACATAAGATCCAACTACAATAGCAAAGCTCGCGATACATCAAGATCGTGCCAAATCAAGAACACGAGAGAGAGAGAGAGAGAGAGAGAGAGAGATCAAACACATATCTACTGGTACATACCCTCAGCCCCGAGGGTGAACTACTCCCTCCTTGTCATGGAGAGCGCCGGGATGATGAAGATGGCCACGGGTGAGGTTCCCCCCCCGTGAGTCTTTAACAGCAGGTCCCGATTGGTTTTGGTGGCTCTGAGGCTTGCGGCGGCGGAACTCCCGATCTATTCCCGTCTCTGGAAGTTTTAGGGTACGTGGGTATATATGGGTGAAAGAAGTACGTCGGTGGATCTCCGGGGGGCCCACGAGGCAGGGGGCGCGCCCCCCACCCTCATGGCCACCTCCCTTCTTTCCTGACGTGTGATACGTCTCCAACGTATCTATAATTTTTTATTGCTCCATGCTATATTATCTATTGTTTTGGACTATATTGGGCTTTATTTTCCACTTTTATATTACTTTTGGGACTAACCTATTAACAGGAGGCCCAGCCCAGAATTGCTGTTTTTTGCCCATTTGGTGTTTCAAGAAAGCAGAATATCAAACGAGTCCAAAGCGGAATGAAATCTTGAGGCGTGATTTTCTCATCGAGATAAGATCTAGGAGACTTGGACCCTCGGTCAAGAAAGGAGGAGGCGGCCACGAGGTGGAGGGCGCGCCCCCTGCCTCGTGGCCCCCCCGAAGCTCCACCAACATACTCCTTCCTCCTATATATACCTACATACCCCCAACAGATCAGATACGGAGCCAAAAACCTAATTCCACCGCCGCAACTTTCTATATCCATGATATCCCATCTTGGGGCCTGTTCCGGAGCTCCACCGGAAGGGGAATCCACCATGGAGGGCTTCTACATCATCATCATAGCCTCTCCGATGAAGTGTGAGTAGTTTACTTCAGACCTTCGGGTCCATAGTTACTAGCTAGATGGTTTCTTCTCCCTTTTTGGATCTCAATACAATGTTCTCCCCCTCTCTCGTGGAGATCTATTCGATGTAATCTTCTTTTTGCGGTGTGTTTGTTGAGACCGATGAATTGTGGGTTTATGATCAAGATTATCTATGAGCAATATTTGAATCTTCTCTGAATTCTTTTATGTATGATTGGTTATCTTTGCAAGTCTCTTCGAATTATCCGTTTGGTTTGGCCAACTAGATTGGTAGTTCTTGCAATGGGAGAAGTGCTTAGCTTTGGGTTCAATCTTGCGGTGTCCTTTCCGAGTGACAGTAAGGGAAGCAAGGCACGTATTGTATTGTTGCCATCGAGGATAACAAGATGGGTTTTTTCATCATATTGCATGAATTTATCCCTCTACATCATGTCATCTTGCTTAAGGTGTTACTCTGTTTTCTTGAACTTAATACTCTAGATGCATGCTGGATAGCGGTCGATGAGTGGAGTAATAGTAGTAGGTGCAGGCAGGAGTCGGTCTACTTGTCTCGGACGTGATGCCTATATACATGATCATACCTAGATACTCTCATAACAATGCTCAATTCTGTCAATTGCCCAACAGTAATTTGTTCACCCACCGTAGAATACTTATGCTCTTGAGAGAAGCCACTAGTGAAATCTATGGCCCCCGGGTCTATTATCATCATATTAATCTTCCTATGCTTTATTATTGCTTTGCTTTTTAATTTGCCTTTTATTTTACTTTGCATATTTATAGCAAAAATACCAAAAATATTATCTATCATCTCTATCAAATCTCACTCTCGTAAGTGACCGTGAAGGGATTGACAACCCCTATTCGCGTTGGTTGCGAGGAGTTATTTTCCTTGTGTAGGTACGAGGGACTTGCGCGTGGCCTCCTACTGGATTGATACCTTGGTTCTCAAAAACTGAGGGAAATACTTACGCTACTCTGCTGCATCATCCTCTCCTCTTCGGGGAAAACCAACACAAGCTCAAGACGTAGCAAGAAGGATTTCTGGCGCCGTTGCCGGGGAGTCTATGCAAAAGTCAACATACCAAGTACCCATCACAATCCCTTATCCCTCGCATTACATTATTTGCCATTTGCCTCTCGTTTTCCTCTCCCCCACTTCACCCTTGCCGTTTTATTCGCCCTCTCTTTTCCGTTTGCCTTTTTCTCGTTCGCTTGTTTGCTCGTGTGTTGGATTGCTTTCTTGTCACTATGGCTCTACCTAGATTTGGTGATCTTCACCTTAAAAGGTTGGAAGAGATCGAAAGCAACGTCAGGAGTTTTATGGTTTTACAATTTGAGCATAATAATTTCCTTAGAAACTAGCTTAAGGAACAAAAAGGTTTTATGAATTATTTGAATAAAGAGCTCGATGATATGTCTAAAGAATTTGAAGGTTTAAGATCCCAAATTTCTCGTCTTGAGAAATTGACTACCGAAATATCTGATAAGCAAGCTACCTTGGTCAATAAGATGGCTGCTAAACATGATTTCCATGAAAATCAAGATGAAGATCTAAAAGTTATTGATGTGTCCCCTATCAAATCCTTGTGTTTGCAATATGAATCTTGATAATTATGAGATTGAATATGAGACACCTTTACCTAGAAGGCGTTCTAAAAATTCGGAGTTTTTAGACTATGATGCTAAAATTGATAAAAGTGGGATTGAAGAAAGTAAAACCTTAGATGTTGCTAAGCCCACTATTTTGGATTTCAAGGAATTTAATTATGAAAGTTGCTCTTTAATTGATTGTATTGCCTTGTTACAATCCGTGCTAAATTCTCCACATGCTTATAGTCAAAATAAAGCGTTTACCAAACATATCGTTGATGCCTTGATGCAATCTTATGAGGAAAAACTTGAGTTGGAAGTCTCCATCCCTAGAAAACTTTATGATGAGTGGGAACCAACTATTAAAATTAAGATTAAGGATCATGAATTTTATGCTTTATGTGATTTGGGTGCTAGTGTTTCCACTATTCCCAAAACTTTGTGTGATTTGCTAGATTTCTGTGATTTTGATGATTGCTCTCTAAACTTGCACCTTGCGCATTCCAATATTAAGAAACCTATGGGAAGAATTAATTATGTTCTTATTGTTGCAAATAGTAATTATGTGCCCGTAGACTTTATCGTTCTTGATATAGATTGCAATCCTTCATGTCCTATTATTCTTGGTAGACCTTTCCTTAGAACGATTGGTGCAATTATTGATATGAAGGAAGGGAATATTAGATTCCAAATCCCATTAAAGAAAGGCATGGAACACTTACCTAGGAAGAAGATAAAATTACCATATGAATCTATTATGAGAGCCACTTATGGATTGCCTACCAAAGATGGCAATACGTCTATCCTTGCTTTTATGCCTAGCTAGGGGCGTTAAACGATAGCGCTTGTTGAGAGGCAACCCAATTTTATTTTAGTTTTTTTGTTTTTGTTTAGGAATAAATAATCCATCTACCTTATGTTTAGATGTGGTTTTATGTTTTAATTAGTGTTTGTGCCAAGTTAAACCTATAGGATCTTCTTGGATAATAGTTATTTGATCTTGCTGTAATTTCCAGAAACTTTTGGTTCACAAAAACAATTGTTAAAAATCACCAGAACGTGATAAAATATTGATTCCAATTGCTGCTGATCCATAAACAAATTTCCTAGGTCTTCCTATTTTCTCTGAATATTTGGAGTTCCACAAGTTTGCGTTAGTTACATATTATTACAGATTGTTCTGTTTTTGACAGATTCTGTTTTTCGTGTGTTGTTTGCTTATTTTGATGAATCTATGGCTAGTAAAATAGTTTATAATCCATAGAGAAGTTGTAATACAGTAGGTTTAACACCAAAACAAATAAATAATGAGTTCATTACAGTACCTTGAAGTGGTCCTTTTGTTTTCTTTCGCTAACGGAGCTTACGAGATTTCTGTTGAGATTTGTGTTGTGAAGTTTTCAAGTTTTGGGTGAAATCTTTTGATGGATTATGGAACAAGGAGTGGCAAGAGCCTAATATTGGGGATGCCCATGGCACCCCCAAGATAATCCAAGGACACCAAAAATTCAAAGCTTGGGGATGCCCCGGAAGGCATCCCCTCTTTCGTCCACTTCCATCGGTAACTTTACTTGGAGCTATATTTTTATTCACTACATGATATGTGTTTTGCTTGGACCGTCTTGTATTATTTGTGTCTTTTCTTGTTAGTTTGCCACAATCATCCTTGCTGTACACATCTTTTGAGAGAGCCATACATGAATTGAATTTATTGGAATACTCTATGTGCTTCACTTATATCTTTTGAGCTTTACAGTTTTGCTCTATGTGCTTCACTTATATCTTTTGAGCTTTATAGTTTTGCTCTAGTACTTCACTTATATCTTTAGAGCACGGTGGTGGATTTGTTTTAAAGAAACTATTGATCTCTCATGCTTCACTTAGATTATTTTGAGAGTCTTAAATAGCATGCTAATTTGCTTAAAATAATAATATGCTTGGTATTCAAGATTTGTAGAACTTTCTTTTGAGTGTGTTGAATACTAAGAAAAGTTTGATGCTTGATAATTGTTTTGAGATATGAAGGTAGTAATATTAGAGTCATGCTAGTTGAGTAGTTGTGAATTTGAGAAATACTTGTGTTAAAGTTTGTGATTCCCGTAGCATGCACGTATGGTGAACCGTTATGTGATGAAGTCGGAGCATGATTTATTTATTGATTGTCTTCCTTATGAGTGGCGGTCGGGGACGAGCGATGGTCTTTTCCTACCAATCTATCCCCCTAGGAGCATGCGCATAATACTTTACTTTGATAACTTGTAGATTTTTGCAATAAGTATATGAGTTCTTTATGACTAATGTTGAGTCCATGGATTATACGCACTTTTCTCACCCTTCCACCATTGCTAGCCTCTCTAATACCGCGCACTTTTCGCCGGTATCATACACCCACCATATACCTTCCTCAAAACAGCCACCATACCACCTATCATGGCATTTCCATAGCCATTCCGAGATATATTGCCATGCAACTTTCCACCGTTCCGTTTATTATGACACGCTCCATCATTGTCATATTGCTTAGCATGATCATTTAGTTGACATTGTAATTGTGGCAAAGCCACCGTTCATAATTCTTTCATACATGTCACTTATGAGTCATTGCATATCCCGGTACACCACCGGAGGCATTCACATAGAGTCATATTTTGTTCTAAGTATGGAGTTGTAATCATTGAGTTGTAAGAAAAATAAAAGTGTGATGATCATCATTTTTAGAGCATTGTCCCAAGTGAGGAAAGGATGATGGAGACTATGATTCCCCCATAAGTCGGGATGAGACTCCGGACGAAAAATAAAAAAAAAGAAAAGGAAAGAGGCCATAAAAAAGAGAAAAGGCCCAAATAAAAAAATGAGAGAAAAAGAGAGAAGGGACAATGTTACTGTCCTTTTACCACACTTGTGCTTCAAAGTAGCACCATGATCTTCATAATAGAGAGTCTCTCGTTTTGTCACTTTCATATACTAGTGGGAATTTTTCATTATAGAACTTGGCTTGTATATTCCAATGATTGGCTTCCTCACATTGCCCTGGGTCTTCGTGAGCAAGCGAGTTGGTTGGCAATCCCTACTTAGTTTCATTTGTTGAGCTTTCATATACTTATAGCTCTAAGTGCATCCGTTGCATGGCAATCCCTACTCACTCACATTGATATCTATTGATGGGCATCTCCATAGCCCGTTGATACGCCTAGTTGATGTGAGACTATCTTCCCTCTTTTTGTCTTCTCCACAACCAGCATTCTATTCCACATATAGTGCTATATCCATGGCTCACGCTCATGTATTGCGTGAAGATTGAAAAAGTTCTGAGAACTTCAAAAGTATGAAACAATTGCTTGGCTTGTCATCGGGGTTGTGCATGATTTAAATACTTTGTGTGGTGAAGATAGAGCATAGCCTGACTATATGATTTTGTAGGGATAACTTTCTTTGGCCATGTTATTTTGAGAAGACATAATTGCTTTGTTAGTATGCTTGAAGTATTATTATTTTTATGTCAACATTAAACCTTTGTCTTGAATCTTTCGAATCTGAATATTCATACCACAATTAAGAAGAATTACATTGAAATTATGCCAAGTAGCACTCTGCATCGAAAATTCTCTTTTTATCATTTACCTACTCGAGGACGAGTAGGAATTAAGCTTGGGGATGCCTGAAACGTCTCCAACGTATCTATAATTTTTTATTGCTACATGCTATATTATCTATTGTTTTGGACTATATTGGGATTTATTTCCACTTTTATATTACTTTTGGGACTAACCTATTAACCGGAGGCCCAGCCCAGAATTGCTGTTTTTTGCCTATTTCAGTGTTTCGAAGAAACGGAATATCAAACGGAGTCCAAACGAAATGAAATCTTGGGGAACGTGATTTTCTCATCAGATAAGATTCAGGAGACTTGGACCCTCGGTCAAGAAAGGAGGAGGCGGCCACGAGGTGGGCGCCCCTAGGCGCGCCCCGCCTCGTGGGCCCCAAGCTCCACCGACGTACTCCTTCCTCCTATATATACCTCGCACCCCCAACAGATCGAATCACGGAGCCAAAACCTAATTCCACCGCCGCAACTTTACGTATCCATGAGATCCCATCTTGGGCCTGTTCGGAGCTCCATGGGAGGGGAATCCACCATGGAGGGCTTCTACATCATCATCATAGCCTCTCCGATGAAGTGTGAGTAGTTTATTTCAGACCTTCGGGTCCATAGTTAGTAGCTAGATGGCTTGTTCTCTCTTTTTGAATCTCAATACAATGTTCTCCCCCTCTCTCGTGGAGATCTATTCGATGTAATCTTCTTTTTGCGGTGTGTTTGTTGAGATCGATGAATTGTGGGTTTATGATCAAGATTATCTATGAGCAATATCTGAATCTTCTCTGAATTCTTTTATGTATGATTGGTTATCTTTGCAAGTCTCTTCAAATTATCTGTTTGGTTCGGCCAACTAGATTGGTAGTTCTTGCAATGGGAGAAGTGCTTAGCTTTGGGTTCAATCTTGCGTTGTCCTTTCCCAGTGACAGTAAGGGCAGCAAGGCACGCATTGTATTGTTGCCATCGAGGATAACAAGATGGGGTTTTTTTTTATCATATTGCATGAATTTATACCTCTACATCATGCCATCTTGCTTAAGGCGTTACTCTGTTTTCTTGAACTCAATACTCTACATGCATGCTGGATAGCGGTCGATGAGTGGAGTAATAGTAGTAGATGCAGGCAGGAGTCGGTCTACTTGTCTCGGACGTGATGCCTATATACATGATCATACCTAGATACTCTCATAACTATGCTCAATTCTGTCAATTGCCCAATAGTAATTCGTTCACCCACCGTAGAATACTTATGCTCTTGAGAGAAGCCACTAGTGAAATCTATGGCCCCGGGGTCTATTATCATCATATTAATCTTCCTACGCTTTATTATTGCTTTGCTTTTTTACTTTGCCTTTTATTTTACTTTGCATCTTTATACCAAAAATACCAAAAATATTATCTATCATCTCTATCAGATCTCACTCTCGTAAGTGACCGTGAAGGGATTGACAACCCCTATTCGTGTTGGTTGCGAGGAGTTATTTGCTTTGTGTAGGTACGAGGGACTTGCGCGTGGCCTCCTACTAGATTGATACCTTGGTTCTCAAAAACTGAGGGAAATACTTACGCTACTCTGCTGCATCATCCTCTCCTCTTCGGGGAAAACCAACGCAAGCTCAAGACGTAGCAACGTGCACTCCAAGTTTTTCCGGTAGCTTTCCTTCCAAAAATAACTTCTCCAGTTGGTTTCATTCCATTTCGACTCCGTTTGATATTCCTTTTCTTCGAAGCACTGAAATAGGCAAAAAAACAGCAAATCTGGGTTGGGCCTCCGGTTAATAGGTTAGTCCCAAAAGTAATATAAAAGTGGAAAATAAAGCCCAATATTGCCCAAAACATTAGATAATATAGCTTGGAGGAATCAAAAATTATAGATACGTTGGAGACGTATCAGGTATTCATAGTCTTGCTACATTCAGCGTCAGTGTTATGGATGTATCATTTTACCATCAATATTCATAACATACATCCCATCTTGGATGGAAGCATGGCCCTTCATGTTATTCATAATACTGAACAATAATTGTTCTTTTATGAACAACCCTTTTGCAATAAACAGTGTGCAATCGGCTAGAGTGTAAGAAACTCTAAAATGAATTATGAAAGTAAACACAGAGGTAATATATTAATATCATTATTCGTAACATACATCTCATTCATAATGAAAGTATGGCCCTTATGTTTATTCATAATATTGAACATCAAAAGTTCTCTTATGAACAACCTTCTTGCAAGATACCTTATGCAAAGGGCTAGAGTGTGTAAAGCTCTAAAATGAATTATGAAAGAAAATACATAGGTAATACACCGATGGAAGGTATAGTAACTCTCTTACATCGATTCGCAACAGAATGCAATCGAGCGGGTATCTTTCTGATTAACTCACAATACCCAAAGATTAGTGATTCACATGTTTAACCATAATTCCCAAGAACTACATCTTTGACCAGCCTTCTATACATCAAAAACTTGTATGACATTCATACATGAGCTGGATATTCCAGTCTTCTTTCTTTCTGTCTTTATACTTCTAATAGTTTAACTTTTAGTATTTCTCCTGCTCTCAGAAGAAGCACCCAACTTAAGAGTGGCGTTTAGCCCTGGACATCCTAGGGGTGTAAGTCATACTAACTCCCTTTGGACACTTCCTTTCTCTTTAATTTGTTGTTTTATTCACCTTTCATCATATGACAGGCGTTCTTCTAGATCCCTCTCTTATCAGTCTAATGCATATTAAACACTTTACTAATAATTTGCAAACAAACATTGCTTTGGATATTTCATATCTTTCAGCCTTTGTTTGTATCTGAAAATTAATTTTCAGTTCCATGAATATCACATAACTATCCCAATCTTTCAAAGTTCGAGTTTCATGGAAGCAAACATATTGCACTTGACCGCAACGGAATTCTAGCTTTTGGATCGAAGGACGAGAGTCTCATCATCCATTGCATTTAGCGGGAGTATACGGAAAGCATGCGATAGGACAAAGTCCTTCTCGGCACTTTTGAGGACAATCCTCACATTACGTAACCAATCGTAAAGTTTTAACCAGATATTTAACAACTATTCAATTTTAACAGGGAAGGTGGAAACACGAGCCATTATTCTACAACTATTTTGCAAGTAACACTTAGAAGGTGTTCATAATTAATTGCACTGAGAATTAAACAAGTTAATTCTACAGTGCGCTCCCACTCAAATAAATATCCATCAAAATTGATTATGAGCGATACAAGAACCACATTTCGATTCAATGCCATTGATGTGGACATCAATGATGACGAGAATTTCAATTGGTAGGCAAACTTGCTGATCAAATCTCCATGTGACTATTGTTCATCTTTCGATGGGTGTGTTCCGAGCTCAGGACGATCCTGCCTGAATGTCAAAGACAACCAAGTGATCTTGCTGCGAGGTCTGACCTCACCGGCCTCATTCCTCTCGATTCGTTCGTACCCATGTGGACATGGCGGACCCCGAAAAGATACGAATTACAGACGGTGCTACACTTGGGTGAACACTAACTACTTTGATATTTTCAAGTGAGAGATCACCCTAATAAAAAGCGACTACCGTGCAATCAAGAAGGGTGCATCAAGAGGGATAAACATCTCAGGCAATTCATAATAGCATGATATGGTATAGCCCCTTCTGACGGAGAAGTCTTTTATTTCTTCGTCTTCGGCATTCGCGTCGGTGTTCACCTTCGCGAAGATTGCCACCACCTTGTCGATGCACCAGATAATATTGCTATCTCCATAGCATATAAAATTAATGCACTACTTAAGGTTGACACGCAGGTCATTAAAGTGCAATCATATGGCTCTAGCCATCATGCCGAATCATGACACACAGGTCATGTTAATTACATTATATAGTCATCTCATACATAATCAAATTGTTATGAGCACTGCTATACCACATCACATGCACATGCAAACCCTCCTACAAAACCAAGTTAGACGCCTCTAATCGGTTCATGCAAAAACTTGTTATTCGTGGCTTCTAAGGTTTCGAAACAAACCGAAGCTACCAACGTCCATCATCAAGCATGATAATTCAAGTCGCTAGATTAACTTTGCGGGGTGTATGAAACACGAGATAATAAAATCTTGAGCCCCATACTAAACTTCGTCATACGCATGACCCCCGTGCAGATCATATCTGCATTGCCCTTTCGTCTGTGAAACATCCATCTTTCTTTAACTATGGTGGAACCCAAAGAACTGTTAGCACTTCGTTGATCTGTCAATCAGCATACTCAGGAGCAGCATGAAAGGATCGCGGATTGCCAGAACTTTGTGAGATTCCACCATGCCGCCAAGATCAGGATTATGCAAATTCAAGGGAAGCAATAGGAACATCAGCTAACAGATTTTATCTGCTACCCGCACAAATAATTTTCAGTAATAGAACTCATCTACTACCTAATTATATTGTGCAACACCCATACATCTCTATGTATTCTAGATCGCAACCTGCATCTACGCATAGCACGGCTCATGATGCCACTGTAGGGTAACGCAGCAGAAAATAAAAAAATCGACCTACGCACCAGCCCAGGACCACTATGGAGACTGCATAGAAGGTTTGATCTTTTCGTTACCGACTCGTAGCGCAGCGGAAGTAGAATCGATGACGATTGGCGGTGCAAATCCCCGCAGCTAGGATTTACAACCTCCCAACCGCGAGGATGTACTCCCTCATCAGCCCAACGGACAGCCCTCCGGGAGGCGGTCGGACAGTCCCTCGGACGGTGTCGTGGCCAGCCCTTCGAGAGGCACTCTCAAAACTCGGAAGGTCACTCGGACAGCCCTTCGGGAGGACTCACAGAACTCGGACCGTCACTTGGACAGCCCTTCGGGAGGCACTCTCAAAATAGCCCCTCGGGCATAAAGATCGAAACTATGACCTCTCTTCGGGGTTACACACATACGGTGTCATCTATCCGGCAGGGCTTCGCCGTCCAGAACTAGTTCTGCGGAACCAGCACAGAGCTTCGGCTCTCTGAAACTATTTATTTGGGAGGGAGAGAGAGCCAGATCATGCATGGCATTTTTATGAGAGCAAGAGTGTCCCTTTAGGCAGCCCCCTCCACCCCTATTTATAGGCCAAGCCCAAGGGTGGCTTCTCCAAGAAGCCAAGGGGATAATACCAAAAGGCCCTCAAGGTGGCTTCTCCAAGAAGCCAAGCAAAAAAGCACTTTCACTATTCATGACGACATTTTTCAGCGTCCGTTCAAACTGAAAATATTTATGTGGGCTCAGAACATTTCCAGTACCCACTAAAATAATTTTCAACGCATTCCAAAACAATTTCGGTTTAGTGATTTTCATCTGCGCAAAGCAAACAAGAATGCGTTTTCACTATTCATGAAGACAATTTTTCGCGCTCATTAAATCCGAAATTATTTCTATGGGTCTTAGAATAATTCTAGTACCCACTAAAATTATTTTGGATTCGTTCCGAAACAATTTCAGATTAGTGAATTTCATCTGCAAAAAGCAACCAAACCGGTACCGGCAGCTCCGGAACATTTCCATTGTCTCCGAAACTTTTTCGGCAAATTTCTCTCAGACTCCCTATCTAGTATTCAGCAGATAGATGACCCTTAAGCGTGTGACCCTATAGGTTCAGTGAAGTATAGACATGACCGGAACACTTTCCGATCAATGATCAACATCGGAGCCCTGGACACCCATATTGACCCCTATACCCACACGAATGAATATTCGAGTGAACCTTCGGTTGTCGTGTGCTATTCCTGTTGCTTCGCGATATGTTACAAAGACCCGAGGTGAGATTTACTTGCATCCCCGTGGATCAACAACTTGTCCACTATGCTAGTTACCTCGTTAATGGTTTTGTTCTCTTTTCTCGTTTCCGTGTTCCCGCATCCCTGTGATCAAATCACACTGTGTCTGGCCAGATGATGATGGATACAGTAACACCGAGAGGGCCCAAGAATATCTCTCCATCGTCGGAGGAGCAAATCCCAATCTTGAGCTATCAAGTTACTAGACATACTTTCCCATGAACCCGTAAGCCGCCGTAATAGCCATCCAGTTACGAATGACGTTTAACAAACCCCAAAGTTCATGTATTAAGCATAAAGAAACTCGATACTCTCATGGTCTAAGGAATTATGCAAACATTAACTATCTCTGTGTTATGTACCATTAAATTGTGACGAATGAATCTCATAGCATAACATCAATCCGGGTCGATTCAACACAAATGTTCTCTTAACATTGTGCCCTCAAGGTTGCTGGCATAGACATGCCCATGGTCAGGAAAACAGAACCATCATGCAACACTTGAGCCAGTCTTAGAGGCCAGACTAGGAATACATTTTACCGTTAATTATTCCATACGTGCATGTGAGTCTTCCTCCGAGCCTCGTGTTATTGCAGACTCAAGAACCATAGCAGTTATATCATGGAACATAAACTTAATTATGAACATGGAGATAAATATTTATTATTGCCTCTATGGCATATCTCCTACAACTGGAAGCGGAACTGCCCCAAGTATTTGGTGAATAAGAAGGATGGCAAAGTGAAAGGTATATTTGATATACATGTTATTGATGTGTACCTTACTAATGCTCGTAGTAGCGCCTGGTTATTTCATACTGGTTCTGTTGCTCATATTTGCAACTCGAAACAGGGGCTACAGATTAAACAAAGACTGGCTAAGGATGAGGTGACGATGCGCATGGGAAATGGTTCCAAAGTCGATGTGATCGTCGTGGGCACACTACCTCTACATCTACCGTCGGGATTAGTTTTAGACCTAAATAATTGTTATTTGGTGTCAGCATTAGCATGGACATTATTTTTGGATCTTGTTTAATGCGAGACAGTTATTCACTTAAATCAGAGAATAATGGTTGTTCTATTTATATGAGTAATATCTTTTATGGTCATGCACCCTTGATGAGTGGTCTTTTTTTGCTAAATCTTGATTGTAGTGACACACACATTCATAATATTGAAGCCAAAAGATGCAAGGTTAATAATGATAGTACAACTTATTTGTGGCACTGTCATTTAGGTCATATTGGTGTAAAGCGCATGAAGAAACTCCATGGTGATGGGCTTTTGGTATCACTTGATTATGAATCACTTGATGCTTGCGAACCATGCCTCATGGGTAAGATGACTTAGACTCTGTTCTTTGGAACAATGGAGCGAGCAACAGACTTACTGGAAATAATACATACTGATGTATGTGGACCAATGAGTGTTGAGGCTCGCGGCGGGTATCGTTATTTTCTGACCTTCACAGATGATTTGAGTAGATATGGGTATATCTACTTGATGAAGCATAAGTCTGAAACATTTGAAAAGTTCAAAGAATTTTAGAGTGAAGTGGAAAATCATCGTAACAAGAAAATAAAGTTTCTACGATCTGATCGTGGAGGTGAATATTTGAGTTAAGAGTTTGGTCTTCATTTGAAACAATGTGGAATAGTTTCGCAACTCACGCCACCTGGAACACCACGGCGTAATGGGGTGTCCGAACATCGTAACCGTACTTTATTAGATATGGTGCGATCTATGATGTCTCTTACTGATTTACCGCTATCGTTTTGGGGTTATGCTTTAGAGATGGCTGCATTCACGTCAAATAGGGCACCATGTAAATCCGTTGAGATGACACCATATGAACTGTGGTTTGGCAAGAAACCTAAGTTGCCGTTTCTTAAAGTTTGTGGCTGCGATGCTTATGTGAAAAAGCTTCAACATGATAAGCTCGAACCCAAATCGGAGAAATGTGTCTTCATATGATACCCAAAGGAGACTGTTGGGTACACCTTCTATCACATATCCGAAGGCTAGATATTCGTTGCTAAGAATGGATCCTTTCTAGAGAAGGAGTTTCTCTCGAAAGAAGTTAGTGGGAGGAAAGTAGAACTTGATGAGGTAATTGTACCTTCTCCCGAATTGGAAAGTAGTTCATCACAGAAATCAGTTCTAGTGATTCCTACACCAATTAGTGAGGAAGCTAATGATGATGATCATGAAACTTCAAATCAAGTTACTACCGAACCTCGTAGGTCAACCAGAGCATGATCCGCACTAGAGTGGTGTAGTAAACCTGTTTTGGAAGTCATGTTACTAGACTGATGAACCTACGAACTATGAGGAAGCGATAGTGAGCCCAGATTCCGCGAAATGGCTTGAGGCCATGAAATCTGATATGGGATCCATGTATGAGAACAAAGTGTGGACTTTGGTTGACTTGCCCGATGATCGGCAAGCCATAGAGAATAAATGGATCTTCAACAAGAAGACTGACGCTGACGGTAATGTTACTGTCTACAAAGCTTGACTTGTTACGAAAGGTTTTCAACAAGTTCAACGAGTTGACTACGATGAGACCTTCTCACCCGTAGCGATGCTTAAGTCTGCCCGAATCATGTTAGCAATTGCCGCATTTTATGATTGTGAAATTTGGCAAATGGATGTCAAAACTGCATTCCTTAATGGATATCTTAAAGAAGAGTTATATATGATGCAACCAGAAGGTTTTGTCAACCCTAAAGGTGCTAACAAAGTGTGCAAGCTCCAGCGATCCATTTATTGACTGGTGCAAGCCTCTCGGAGTTGGAATATATGCTTTGATAGTGTGATCAAAGCATATGGTTTTATACAGACTTTTGGAGAAGTCTGTATTTACAAGAAAGAGAGTGGGAGCTCTGTAGCATTTCTAATATTATATGTGGATGACATATTGTTGATTGGAAATAATACAAAATTTCTGGATAGCGTACAAGGATACTTCAATAAGAATTTTTTAATGAAAGACCTCGGTGAAGCTGCTTATATATTGGGCATCAAGATCTATAGATATAGATCAAGACGCTTAATTGGACTTTCACAAAGAACATACCTTGATAAAGTTTTGAAGAAGTTCAAAATGGATCAGTCAAAGAAAGGGTTCTTTCCTGTATTACAAGGTGTGAAGTTGAGTCAGACTCAATGCCCGACCATTGCAGAAGATAGAGAGAAAATGAAAGTCATTCCCTATGCCTCAGCCATAGGATCTATCATGTATGCAATGTTGTGTAGCAGACCTGATGTGTGCCTTGCTATAAGTTTAGCAGGGAGGTACCAAAGTAATCCAGGAGTGGATCACTAGACAGCGGTCAAGAACATCCTAAAATACCTGAAAAGGACTAAGGATATGTTTCTCGTTTATGGAGCTGACAAAGAGCTCGTAGTAAATGGTTACGTCGATGCAAGCTTTGACACTTATCCGGATGACTCTAAGTCACAAACCGGATACGTATTTATATTGAATGGTGGAGCTATCAGTTTGTGCAGTTACAAGCAGAGCGTTGCGGCGGGATCTACGTGTGAAGCGGAGTACATAGCTGCTTCGGAAGCAGCAAATGAAGGAGTTCATATCCGATCTAGGTGTAATACCTAGTGCATCAGGTCCAATAAAAATCTTTTGTGACAATACTAGAGCAATAGCCTTGGCGAAGGAATCCAGATATCACAAGAGAACCAAGCACATCAAAAGACACTTCAATTCCATCCGCGATCTAGTCAAGGAGGGAGACATATAAGTTTGCAAAGTAAATACGGATCTGAAAGTTGCAGACCCGTTGACTAAGCCTCTTCCATGAGCAAAACATGATCAGCACCAAGACTCCACGGGAGTTAGAATAATTTCTACGTAATCTAGATTATTGACTCTAGTGCAAGTGGGAGACTGAAGGAAATATGCCCTAGAGGCAATAATAAAGTTGTTATTTATATTTCCTTATATCATGGTAAATGTTTATTATTCATGCTAGAATTGTATTAACCGGAAACTTAGTACATGTGTGAATACATAGACAAACAGAGTGTCCCTAGTATGGCTCTACTTGACTAGCTCGTTAATCAAACATGGTTAAGTTTCCTAGCCATGGACATGTGTTGTCATTTGATGAACGGGATCACATCATTAGAGAATGATGTGATGGACAAGACCCATCTGTTAGCTTAGCATAATGATCATTTAGTTTTATTGCTATTGCTTTCTTCATGACTTAGACATGTTCCTCTGACTATGAGATTATGCAACTCCCGAATACCAGAGGAACACCTTGTGTGCTATCAAATGTCACAACATAACTGGGTGATTATAAAGATGCTCTACAGGTGTCTCCGAGGGTGTTTGTTGGGTTGACATAGATCAAGATTAGGATTTGTCACTCCGTATATCGGAGAGGTATCTCTGGGCCCTCTCCGTAATGCACATCACTATAAGCCTTGCAAGCAATGTGACTAATGAGTTAGTTACGGGATGGTGCATTACGGAAGGAGTAAAGAGACTTTCCGGTAACGAGATTGAACTAGGTATGATGATACCGACAATCAAATCTCGGGCAAGTAACATACCGATGACAAAGGGAACAACGTATGTTGTTATGCGGTTTGACCGATAAAGATCTTCATAGAATATATAGGAGCCAATATGAGCATCCGGGTTCCGCTATTGGTTATTTACTGGATATGTGTCGCGGTCATGTATACATAGTTCTCGAAGCCATAGGGTCCGCAAGCTTAACGTTCGATGACGATTTGTATTATGACTTATGTGATTTGATGACCGAAGTTTGTTCGGATTCCCGGATGAGATCATGGACATGACGAGGAGTCTCGAAATGGTTGAGAGGTAAAGATCCATATATTGGAAGGTTACATTCGGACACCGGAATGGTTTCGGGAAGTTTCTGATAAGTTTCAGAGTACCGGGAGGTTACCGGAACCCCCCCCGGGAAGGTAATGGGCCAACATGGGCCTTAGTGGAGAAGAGAGGGCCGGACATAGGAGGTGGCGCCCCCCTGCCAATCCGAATTGGACAAGGGGTGGGGGCGGCGCCCCCCCCCTTTCCCTCTCCTACTCCTTCTCTCTTTACCCCTTTGCTACTCCGGAAAAGGAAAAAGGAAGGGGAATCCTACTAGGACTTGGGAGTCCTAGTAGGACTCCCCACACTTGGCGCGCCCCTAGGCGGCGGCCTCCTCCTCCTCCCCTCCTTTATATACGGGTGAGGGGGCACCCCAAAGGTACAACAAGTCTTCTCTTAGCCGTGTGCGGTGCCCCCCTCCATAGTTTAACACCTCGGTCATATCGTCGTAGTGCTTAGGTGAAGCCCTGTGCCGGTAACTTCGTCATCACCGTCGCCACGCCGTCGTGCTGACAGAACTCTCCCTCGTCCTCAACTGGATCAAGATCTCGAGGGACATCATCGTGCTGAACGTGTGCTGAACACGGAGGTGCCATACGTTCGGTACTTGGATCGGTTGAATCGTGAAGACGTTCGACTACATCAACCGCGTTACTAAACGCTTCCGCTTTCGGTCTACGAGGGTACGTGGACACACTCTCCCCGCTTGTTGCTATGCTTCTCCTAGATAGATCTTGCGTGATCGTAGGAATTTTTTTGAAATACTACGTCCCCCAACATTAAAGTCTTACTACGAAAAGGCATAGGCTTTTGTATCCATGGTTCTCTTTCTTTTCGATGCTTCCTACCAACATAATCTCTTCTATCATGTCTTATTTTTAGGAGGTGGGTCATCAAGCTCAACTTTAGGTTCTACTTCTACCTCTTTTTTAGATTTATTATTATCATTAGGTGGTACATCTTTATCAACATTCTTATTATCATATCACCAGACACATGCTCTTCACCATCTTGAGTTTCAGCATCAGAAATAGAAACATTATTAGGATTCTCAACAAGTTTATCTATAACAGATTCACTCGAAGCATGTACAATTTTAGTTTTACTCCTCTTTTTCTTCTTCTTTGGTGAATTAGGTGCGCTATCATTGACCACCTGAGAATCTTGTTTAGTTCTTTTAGGGTGACCTTCAAGATACAAAGGATCCTGAGTAAATTTACCACCTCTAGTTCCTACTCCATAAGCATGTTTATTATGTTGTTTATACATGTCTCTAAACAAGTCATGGTGTGATCTAGAAACTTATTCAAGATGAGTGTGAACCATCGAAAAGTGCTTACATACAACTTTAACATCATTAGACATTCTAACTAGCACATAGCTCAATCGTTCGATAATAATGATATTCTCCTTCAATTCATCACTTATCTGCATATTAATGTTTTGTTGTTTAACAACAAAATTATCAAATTCATCTAAACATTGACTTGGGGACTTATTATATGGTATATCACCTTCATTAAATTTATAAAGATAATGTACCTCTACTACCTTTTTTGGAGGAACAAGTCCATGGACATCTTCAGTAGGAGATAAATTCTTCACATCTTCAACTTTAATACCTTTTTCCTTTATAGATTTCTTAGCTTCTTGCATATCTTCAGAACTGAGAGATAGAATACCTCTCTTCTTTGGAGTTGGTTTAGGAAGTGTCCAATCATTGGCATTTTTCAAAAGTGATTCAATAGTTCTTGAGCTGGCTCAACTATCCTCTCCGTGAAACACAACGAGCACATCTATCTAGGTAGTCGTTAGATTCAATGGTTTGTCCATTATACAAGATATCAAGAATTTCATTATTTTTAACAGGATGATCTGGAAAATCTCTAAGTAATGTGAGAACCCTCCCCAAGCTTGAGGGAGACATTCCTCCTCAAGTTGTTTGAAATTGTAAATTTCCTGCAAGGCACCTTGTTTCATGTGAGCAGGAAAAATTTTCCCAGGAAAATAATAGATCATATCATGGGGATTACGCACACAACAAAGCGAAAATTATTAAACCATGCTTTAGCATCACCCTTTAATGAGAAAGGAAATATCTAAAGTATATAATAGTATCGAATATTTTCCTCTTGAGCAAACAGGATTGCAATATCATTCAATTTAGTTAGGTTTGCAATAAAATTTTCAAATTCATAACCATGAAAAGGATCAGACTCTACCAAAGTAATAAGTTTAGGATAAACAGAGAATTAATAATTCCTATCATCAATAATGCTGGGAGATGTAACAAATTTAGGATCAAGTTCCATTATTTTGTTCATTGCCTTTTTCTTTAATTATAGCCATGAAACCTTTTAAATCATTCTTACCATCAAGGCCATAAACTCTCTAGTAAACTCCTCATCAAATGTATATGATTTAGGCACATCAAATATTTTACTTATAATAGGAGTACTAGGTGTGGGAGGTGATTCAAAATTTTCAGTAGTTTCAATTTCTTTAGCTTTAGTGATATGAGCATCAAGTAATTTACCAAGTGAAACCGTATTATCAAGAAAAGTAGAAGCATCATCACAGGTATCATTTCGAGTATATGTTAGACACAATAGCACAATAATATGAAAACAATGATAGCAATAGTGATAAAGTAACAATAGCAGCAAAAATAGTAGAAAGTTTGTAGCAAGTATAGTAGTAGCAACTGTACCAAAGAATAATAGCAGTGAAGCATAGAGATGGAGTAGCGATGGGAAGTTCAGATGAAATTCAGTATGTAAATATCACAACATAGAGCAATACAGAATAGCCCCAATTCATCAATCATATATTTAAGCATGTATTTCATATATAGTCATATGTGCTTGCGGTAAGAACTTGCATGACATCTTTCGTCCTACCCACCCATGGTAGCGGAGTCCTAATGGAAACTAAGGGTAATTAAGACACTCATTTTAATAGGGAGACGGAACAAAACATTAAACACATAGTGAATACATGAACTCCTCAAATTATTGTCATCCCCATAGAGTATCCAAATTAGTGTCACCTTTGGGTCTAGGGTTCAAAACAATAATAGGTGCATACAACTTGGAGGCAAGATCAGGAACACAAATATATTCATGAAAACATAATAGGTTCAGATCTAAAATCATGGCACTCGATCCTAGTGACAAGCATTAAGCATAGCAGAGTCATAGCAACATTAATCTCATAACATAATGGATACTAGGGATCAAGCCCAACAAATCTAACATGATTACATACGAAATCTCATCCAAACCCCATCTACCTCTAGTATGCGTACAAGGAGATTAGTCACACATGGATGTGAGCATCATGAAATTGTTGATGGAGAAGGGTTGGTGATGACGATGGCGATGAATCCCTCTATCGGGAGCCACGAATGGACTCCAGATTAGGGCCCCTGACAAAGAACAGGAGGTGGTGGCAGATCCGTATCGTAAAACATTATGAAACTTTATCCCCCTCTTTTCTCCCAAGACGTGAATTTATAGCGCTTGAATTAGGTCGAGGCAGTGGCCAGGGGCCCCACAAGCCCAGGTGACGCGGCCAGGGGGTGGCCATGCCCCTGCTCTTGTGCCCCCTATGGCTCTTCTGCGGTATTTCTTCATTCCAGTATTTTTATATATTCTAAAATAATTCTCCAAAAATATCCATCCAGTTTCGAAAAACTTCTATTTTTGCACAAAAACAACACCATGGTAGTTCTGCTGAAACAACATCGGTCTGGGTTAGCTTCACTTAAATCATGGAAATAAGAGCTCAAAACAAGAGCAAAAGTGTTTGGAAAAGCAGATTGGTTGGAGACATGTCAGATACCCATTGCTCTATCGGGTGATCTATGTGGGTGTATAGAGGGGATGCGTCTCGCTACTTATCAAGCCACATCCCTAGGTGCGCTGCGGCCAAGACGGAGTCGGGGAACATTGTCGTGTATTGTGTGTCTATGTACCTAAGCCGGCCGCCGACGCATTGGGTCTCCATCATGGACATCACGTCAGTGCCTACCTCCATCCATCCCCATCCATCTCCTCATCGCTACACAAAAGTAATTTTTTGAATTCATAGGACATTATCATCATTGCAGAAGCAATGAGAATGAAATCAAATACGCTGAACTTTGTTGTTGTAGGGTTGGCACCTTTCCCTTCAGGTATATTGGTAACTCTCATCACTATACGAAAAAACAAGGTGACTGACATGGAGGGATAGAACAGAGGGTACATATGAGAGAAGGTTGAATAGTTGAAATGATGCGAATTTACCCTATTGTGTCGAATAACTTGTTGGCTTACATAATGTCCTTTCTAGAAACACTAAGTGTGTGAAAACACCTTGATTTTGTATGAATCTTTTTTAGTGGTCCAATGATGGAAAAAAAAGAGAATGGCTAGGAAAATGGGGAACTCTTGACACACTACAAGACCAAGGGGCTTAGACGTACATGCTTCATCTTAAAAATAATTTCTTCACAACCAAATGACTCTTCAAAATACTTACCAGGTTGCTGTTTGGTAAATATTAAAATGAGATAGACACTATTTGGGCCAGAACCTTTATTTTGGTAAAGATTAACCCCATACCCCCTTGTTAGAATAGTCTAATGAAGGTTAAGGATGCCTTCCTCCAACTAAGATTGTTGTTAAAAGTGAAACGATTATGTTTTGGCCAGATAATTGGTTTTTCAATGGCCCGCTTTGCCCGAGTTTCCCATGGCATTTTCATAGATTCTAAAATGAACATGCTACTCATGTCAAGTTTTTTTGAGAAATCACCACGGGTAGAGGGTCCCCACCTAAATGCATTAATCAAAGGGCCAAAGGGTTATGTTTACATAATATATCGACGGGAGTGGTAGTGGCTCCATGAGTAGTGGTGATGAAATCTTAATTAAGAGCATCTATAGCCAGACCTAGCTAATCTGCCCCCGCCAAACCATCCTACCAATGCAATGTATTAGCAACTACATAGATCAACACAAGGACATAGTCAAACTAGCAAATGAACATCGTTCATGTAACCAACATATATCTCAGTTCATCGCCGGACAGGACAATACATGACTACATTCATACTAAAAAGGAAAAAGATAAACGGAGACCGATAAGGGTAGATGAAATCACCATTCCTCACCGGCCCCTTCCCCTTGCCATGACCGGTGGAACTGTACCCTCCTATGCAGGCATCGGTAGCAGGAGGTGTGGAGTCATCGTTTTTGGAGCCGTCAGAGTCCTCAGAGTCGTCATCGGAGGAGATGATATTAGCCATCCGACGGACCGCGTGCGTCTGCTCCTTTGCTAGCCATGCAACATTGGTTTTGCTCGCTGCTTCCCCCGCCACCTCGCGCTTTGACTGCTCGACGGCGAGTCGGAGCGCCTTGGCTTTATTGCGGAGGAGACGCTGCACATTGGTCTCTACCATGGTGAGCGAGCGTCAGAGGACCGCATCGAGGAGATGGTTGTCCGGATCGACTGTTCCGTGCATGCGGACCGATGGGAGGACATCACTTCCACCGCAGCTACCCTCTCTCTCTCTCTCTCCCGTTACCTCTCGTGGAGTGCGGCGCGCACCTCAGATTCGGGAGTCCGCATGCATGGAGGTGTCAGCACGAGCACAAGGACCCATCGATGGGCGAGGACGCAAATAGGAGAGCATGGAGGAGGGCTCGTAGAGGTGCGCGGAGTGCTCGAAGCTGCGGGGATGCGACGGGCCAGCGTCGTCGTCCACACTGCATCGTTGGGTAGTAGGGGACGGCGCGGATCCAGAACTTCCGATTCCGCCTGTGTCCAGCCTCAACCGGCACAACGCGATGCACACGACAAGCTTCGTGTCATCGTCTACCTCAGCCTTGTGCTGCAACAACTCCCAATCGATGGGGTCGTCGCTGCCGGATCCGCCGCCGGGTGCAGCGCTGTCGGAGATCAACATCAGATCAAAATCGGATGGGGTGAGGAGAGTAAGAGACGAGAGTGAAGAGCAGAGTGGACAATGTGCTTCGACCGGGAGATATTTTTGGTGTCTGGGTGGGCCAGCGTGGGCCGGTTTGATGTGGCGGATGGGTCAGGGCCTCCCCATACATGCCCTGAATTTGGGCTGGGTATGAGTGGTGCCGCGTAGTCCATACATATAGGGCCAGTTTAGGGAGGCCGGTTGGGTCATGTTTTTCTGACCAGGCACTAATCGGGCCACATGTTCGTTCAATTTGGGATGTCCGATTGTAGATACTCTGACTTTCTCCTAAGGTAAATATTTTTATCCGGTATTTGTGCGTAGTCGTTATGCTCAGTAAGCATAGTTGGCTAAAATGGTCGCAATGTGATGCACATTGTAGTTTTCGTAATGAACATGAGATAATTTAGAAAAACACGCGCCATTACGGCCACTCGCTCCAGAATCAATGGAGAAATTAGCTACATACAACTAACAAAATTCTAAAGGGTCGATGAGCACATCAGAAAAGCAAATACTATTACGCGACAATATGCGCTTCCAGTCGTGAAATGACAAAGAAAAGGCCGCTGTCATATGCATGGGCACGGAATGCATTGAAAGCCAGCAGCATGCAACAGCCTGTTAAAGGGGAAGAGAGTACATGCATGACGATCACATGTATGCGAAACATATATGTTCTTTGCAGTTTACACACGCCGAAAATAATCCAGGGTGCCACACTCAAGCATGATTCGCATGGCTAGCTAGCTGGATCTCATATTCGTACAAAAGGAAAATAAACGATGATCAGTTCAGACATCCACAGTTGAAATGTACAACTAATTTGTAACGTCTTATATTATGAAACGCAGGGAGTAGGTTTTTTGCAAAATAATAATAATGCTAACTAGGCAAAGGGAAAGCGGCCCGTCGTTATGTCGTTATGGATGTACCGGAGGAAAGGAGAGACCAAAGAGCCAACGACAAAAATGCCATTTCACCTTGAGGCTTTGGCAGATGCTCATTGACAAGTATGGGCTTGCGTATCTGGACCCTTCTGACTGGCACCTTGAGGATTCCCTCCTCTCTTGGTGGGACAAGCGCACCAATTCAAGCATTCTGGATCGTCGAGCCATGGCCTCCCTTACCATGCTCGTATCCTGGACAATTTGGAACGAAAGGAACGCTAGAGTCTTCCGCCACAAAGAGACGCCACCGCCAATCCTTCTCAAGCTTATTATAGATGAGGCCAACCTATGGGTTACTGCAGGGGCTAAACAATTAGGGAAAATTGTATCGCGCGAGTAATTGTCATGCCGTACTCCGGCCTTGTGTAACTCTACAAAACTCTATTCTCCTCTACTTTAATAGATGAGGCAAATCTTTTGCCTCCGTTTCGAAAAAAAAATCCCGACATAGCGTACATACAGTGATTAAAAGTGAGAAGATGTGTGTCCCTGCAAATCATTGAGAATGATGCATTTTCAGTAAAAAAAAATTGGGAAATAGAAAGATGTATGTTTTTTTTTAACTTTCGATCTATTCATCTTCAATCATGACAGTACAAAGGTAAAAAAAAATCATGACAGTACAACGAACACCAGAAATAATAAAAGTTACATTCAGATTCGTAAACCACCTACCGTCGACAACAAGCATTGAAGCAAGCTGAAAACGCGCCGCCGTCATATGCTCCCCCCCCCCCCCCCCTCCCCGGTCAGAGCCGGACATAACTTGTTGTAGTAGACACTCGTGAAGTAAGACCCTATAGGACCAACGCATCAGAACAGCAACCGCCGCCGATGAAGAGAAGCTTAGATCAAAATGATCCAACCAGAAGATGCATGAAACCGCGTCGCCAAGCCCATTACCCCCCGACCGGCCCCAACCCCAACAACAGCCGCAATGGTCGGGGGGCGTTCGCGAAGAAGAAGAAAAAGCGAGGCAACCTCCCCCAGCCGGGTAGCCAGGCTTCCTCCGCTTCCAACCCTCCGGTGGTGGCGGCCCTTCCCTCCACCGTGGCCGCGGCCACATGCTTCAACAGTGGGGTGGCCGGGCATTGTCAGGGAGACTGCCCTAAGGCTCCAGCTTGCTACCTATGCAAGAGGACTGACCACCCCACTGCCCTCTGCCGGATGCACCAGCCCCCGGGACACTTGGGTTGTTCGGGTATGCGTTGGAGGATTTGGGCTTCTTCCAGATGGACCTTCCTCAGTCTCGGGCAACCCCGCCCATGACCGCTCTCATCTCGGTCCTGGATGGCCGAACTGCCTCCCCGGCCATCATCTCGGAGGAGCTTCGCCACCTGTTCAACCCCGACTGGGATTGGGAGGTGACCCCGATCTCGGACCGGGAGTTCACGACGGTCTTTCAGACCAGTCAAGATTCGCCACGGTACCCACAGGGCCAGACTCACGCTCGCCCTCAACCAGCTCTCTGTCCGCATCTCGATCCCGTCGGTGGACCCTTTGGCGGTGGCCACCCTGTCCACGGTGTGGGTGCAGATTCGAGGGCTTCCCTCGCCAGCTCGTGACGAGGGTGTCCTCCGCGGCTTGTCCCGCATGTTGGGCAAGTTCATGGCGGTCGACAGCGCCTCCCTGCCCAAGGGCCCTGCTGTGCGGATGCAGATCAAGTGCCCCGATCCTTCCAAGCTCAAGACGACGATCCGGATGTTCTTCAACGACGCTAGCTACGACCTGCTCGTCTCCGTTGAGGGTGGGACTCCCTCTGATCCCCTCAACCCGGAGGCTGGAGATGGCGCCGTGCCAGGTTCTGGTAGGGGCGCTGATGCTCAGGGGTCCCCCCGTGAGCCTCGCCGCGACTCTCCTCGTTCTGAGGCCTCTGACGACGACTCGACTAACTCTGGGGATGACATTCCTCCTGCTGGCTCCTCTCACCCCTCGACCACGCACGAGGTGGGTCAGGGCCCCCTCGACGCCGATCTTGGGGATGAGTCTGAGGACATTGCGACCATCGTGGCCATGCTCGACGAGGCCGCCACCCTCCCTCCTGGCACCACCCTCCCTCCCCCCTTCCTCCCTCCGTTGTCCGTATCTGAGGAGGAGGGGAGTGAGGTCAGCCGGAGCAGTATGGAGGTTCGCCCTCCTTCCTCCCCGCGGCTGGTGTATCCGGCGCTAGGCTGGGAGGACCTGTCGGTGCCGTCGCCTCCAGAGGCTTCCATGGTCCCGCCTCCACTGTCTCCCTCGAGGCCTCCCAAGTCTCGGGGCCGCCCTCGTTCGGCCTCTACCCCGGTGTCGTCTACCCGGAAGAGTGCCAGGCTTGGGGCGGCGACGGGACTATCCGGGGCCTCCCCGAACACGGTGGAGAAGGCCTCGCGACGTGCCGCCATCCGCAACCTTGACACAGGTCCGTCCATTTCCCAGGCCCCTGGTTCTGATTCCGATGATTTCTGTGATGCGTCCTTCTCCGCTCTTGCTAGGGTTCCCCTTGGCCACCTTGCCAAGGTTGCGGTTGATTCAGCTATTGTTTTCCGTGGCGAGAAGGGCCCGGTCCTTGAGCAGCTTGCGTCCCTCCAGGCCAAAGAGATCCTGGAGGGCCACCTCGCAACCACTAGGGCGCGCGAGGCGGCAGTAGTTGCGGAGGCCCCCACCCCCCACCTCGCCGTCCCCGTGCTCGGGTCCTCTCTGAGGCCGACCCAGGCGAGGTTTGTGGCCGGACTCGCTCTCGATCGCTTTCGATTGCGCCCGTGCTCTTAGCGCCGCTTCCACCGTTGGGTCCAGGGAGGACCCGCTAGGCGAGTGATCATGCACGCTCTTTTTTGGAACCTGCGGGGCTTCGGCCATGATGGCCGTCGCAGGCAGCTCATAGAATACATGCGTGACGAAGCCATAGATGTTGTGGCGATCCAAGAAACAATGCACACTGAGTTATCTCTTGTAGACCTTGAGCATCTCAGTAGACATCTCTTTTCCTGGCACTGGCTTCCATCTAGTGGGGTGACAGGTCACTCCGGTGGCATCCTTTTAGGTGTGAAGGATGCCACCTTTGAGGTGGGCTCCATGGATCGTGGAGCCCATTTTGTTAGTATGGAAGTCTGGGAACGCGATGTGAACTTCAAATGGGAGATCATCGTTGTCTATGGACCGGCCGATCACAGTTGATCCGCCGCGTTCTTGGCGGAACTTCATGCCAAGATCTCTTCCGCGACCCTCCCGGTCGTGATTGGAGGCGACTTCAATCTCCTTCGATCCGCTGAGGAGAAGAATAACTCTCGGGTGGATTTGGCCGAGATGCGTCGTTTCAATGACTGGGTCGCGGATCTGGGTCTCCGTGAGCTAGACAGGGTCGGGGCGCGTTTTACCTGGACTAATCGACAGGTCTCCCCGACCCTTAGCGTGCTTGATCGGGTATTTGTCTCCCCGGACTGGGAACTTTGTTTCCCTTTGGCATCTCTTCAGGCCATTACCCGTATTGGTTCTGACCACGTCCCCCTCCTCCTAGCTTCTATGGATGAACGGCCGCGCCCTCCCCCGCGGTTCCGCGTTTGAGAATTTCGCTTCGCAACCTGGCTTTATGGAAGCCGTCCAGACTCACTGGGTCTCGGCTCGCGCCGAGCCCCATAGACAGATGTCTATTCTCGATGAATGGCATCATATGTCCAAACGATCCCGACAGTTCATGAAGGGATGGGGGGCGAACATTGGGAGAGATCTTCGTATTCAGAAGGCTTCCCTCCTCCAGGAGATCCGGGACCTGGACCTCCACGCAGATATCTCAGGGATCTCCGCGGAGGAATGGATGCATAGATATAACTTGGAGGACTCCCTGATGGAGATTTACTCCAAGGAGGAAGAGTTTTGGCGCCAACGCGGCTCCATTAACTGGGTGCTATTTGGGGATGCCAACATCGCTTTTTCGTGCCATCGCTAATGGCCGTAGGCGACGTTGCTCCATCCCTCTCCTTTGGGAGGGTGGACAGTTGTTTCAAGACCCTGAGGCTATCCGCCTGCTAGTTGACGACTTTTACAAGTCTCTATTTCAGGGACGGCAGCGGAATGGTGTCGCCCTAGCCGATCATATCTGGTCACGCGACTAACAGATTTCCCCCGCGGAAAATGCAACCCTGCTAGCCCCCTTCGATGCTGCGGAGGTGGAGACCTTTGTTAAGGCTATGAACCCGATGTCGGCCCCTGGCCCTGATGGCTTGCCGGTTCGCTTCTTCCAGGCCTTCTGGCCGATGGTCAAGGATATCATCCTTGATCTGTTTAGCGAGTTCTCTAGGGGTACCCTAGACATATCTCGACTTAACTACGGGATTATCTCCTTGATTCCCAAGGTACCGGGAGCGGCGGACATTAGACAATTCCGTCCCATCACAATCCTCAATGTGATCTTTCGGATCCTCGCTAAAGGGTACGCCACTAGGGCGGCCCTTATTGCTCCCCGGATTCATCATCCGAACCAGTCGGCCTTCACAAAAGGGAGATATATCTTAGATGAGATTCTTGCCCTCCATGAGATTATCCATGAGGTTAAGAGAAAACACCTCCGTGCGGTCTTCTTCAAGATCGATTTCCATAAAGCCTATGATATTGTTCATGGTCCTTCCTTGGGAAGTGTTGTCAAACGTGGCTTTGACCCCCTTTGGGTAGCCCGGTAATGCAATTAGTTACGAGTGGCCGGACGGCTGTTAACATCAATGGGGAGGTTGGCCCCTACTTCATGACTGGCCAAGGGGTCCGGCAGGGATACCCGATCTCCCCATTCTTATTCAACCTTGTGGTTGATGCGCTCGCCTCGATTCTGGACTTGGCCAAGCGTGCGGGTCACATTAGAGGGGTTTGCCCTCATTTTGTGACACCTGGGGGTTTAACCCATCTCCAATATGCGGACGACACCATTATGATGGTGGAGGGATCTGATGAGGATATTCAGAACCTCAAATTCCTCCTCCTCTGCTTCCAGGAAATGTCGGGCCTCAAAATAAACTTTGCCAAGAGCGAGGTAATGGTCATGGGATATTCCCAAAGGGAGCCCCAGCGGATTGCCAATCGTCTGAACTACCACTTGGGTTCCTTCCCGATGACCTATCTTGGCATGCCCCTTAGTGATGCACGACTCCTGGAAAAGGATTTCTGTCCAATAGTCGCCAAGCTCCAACCTAGAATGGAGCCTTGGCAAGGGAGATGGCTTTCTAAAGCCGCTCGAGTGATTCTAATGAACTCCTCCCTTATTAGCCTACTGATGTATATAATGGGATTCTATAGCCTACATGAGTCCCTTCATCAGGAAGTTACCAAACTACTCTCCCGCTTCTTTTGGGCGGGAGAGAACAATAAGCAGAAGTACCATATGGTCAAATGGTCTGAGATCTGCAAACCGAAGGACCAGGGAGGCTTGGGGGTCATCTCCTCCAAGCGTATGAACATTGCCCTCCTGTCCAAATGGCTTTGGCGGATCCAGACAGAGGAGGGCGGCCTGTGGCTTCAGATTATTCGTGGGAAGTACCTTCGCGGGCAGCCATTAGCGTTTGCCTCTAGGTCTGGAGGCTCAAAATTCTGGCAATCGGTGATGTCTTTGTGGCTGGTTCTGCGGATTGGGACCTCCATCCAGATAGGCTCTGGGACTGCCACCCTTTTTTGGTTGGATAGATGGGCGGGTCCCCACCCCTTTGCAGAGCGTTTTTACGCTCTCTTCTCTATTTGTGTTCGCCCACAGATCTCTGTGGCCGTTGCACTAGAGAACCTAGGCGTGATTGCCTTCCGTCGCACCTTCGGCGCGATCGAACTTTCGCAATGGGATGAATTACTTGAATGCATTGCCCTTCATCCTCCTTCTCTGGAACCGGATTTGCTCTCCTGGCACCTCGAGCCAAGTGGTAGATTTTCGACTAGATCCCTGTACCAGGCGATTGTGCCTACTCCTGGTCTAGTGGAGCTCACGGTGCTCTGGGAGATCAAACTCCCCCTAAAGATCCGTATTTTTTTATGGCAATGGGTTAGAGGACGCCTCCCCTCGGGCACTGAGGTCCGTAAGCGTAATGGACCTGGGGATGGTCTATGCCCCATTTATCTCTTTCCGGAAGACTGCAACCACATCTTCTTCCGGTGCCCGGCGGCGCAGTTCTTATGGAGCTGCTTCCGGGAGGTAGTTGGGGGCACATGGTGCCATGACAACCTCCCGGATTTGTTCGGGAGGTCCTCGGCCTCGGGACTAGGCGCGCCCTATTTGGGTCGCGCTAGGTACCCTTGCCTGGTCCCTTTGGTGTACCCTTAATAAATTAGTCGTCGAACAGTGATTCTGTCCCGTGTGACTGATGTGATCTACAAAATGTGTGGCTTCTTGCAGCTCTGGAGACCGCTTAGTAAGCGGAGCGATCGAGGCGTCATCGACAACATCATGGCGGGTCTTCGCGCCTCGGCTGCGTCTTTTGCTCCTCCCCCCGCCTCCCCCGCCCCCTCCTGAGCCAGATTAGTGTCTCCTAGTAGTCTTATTTGGGGCTTGTCTTGCTGTGCCCCCAGCATGATTCTATGACTTTTTGTACTTGTAACTTTGTGTTGGATGCTTGGTGGTATGCTTTATAATATAAAGCGGGGGAACCCCTTTTTCGTAAAAAAGACGAATAAAGATCGGATCCGAGCAGATCCATCAAAGTCAACCACCAACTGAATCCCATGAGATCCATCGGAGACACACCTCCACATGCCCTCTGACGATGCTAGATGCACCACCAGGACAGGGGCTAGGCTGGGAGAACCTTATTCCATCTTCAGGGAGCCGCCGCCATCTCCTCTTTCTGAGCAGGACACAAACTGTCGACGTTCTGGGAACCAGGGTACCCAGACTTGCCTACCTGCGGCCCACGGCGTGGCTTCATCGGCGGCCCGGTATGGCCCATCTTCAGCACCTTCGAGACAAGACCCTCGCGAGGGGCCAAGCCTCACAAGGAGGACGATGCCAAGACCTCCGGAAGGGGCGACCTCTTCAGGACGGCCCTTGAGGAGCGGAGATTCCTATGCAAGCGCCCATCTCATGAGGTCCGGGTGACGCAAACCATGACGACCAAGGCCAGGCGGGCGCGCAACGGGCACAGAGCGGCAGGTTTCCTCTTCGGTGCTAAGGGAGCAAGCGCAGGCGCGGAGTCCCGAGAAATCAGCCAAAGGTTTCCATTCCCGTGCTACAAGACCAAGACCGCCAGTACGGCAGGATGGATGTCATCACCGAGCCCACCATGGCGTCACGAGCAGGAGCTTTGCAGGCGAAGACCACCTTTCATCAGGATAAGATGTACTTCCTATCCCCTTTTAAACTAGCCGTTGTGGAATCCCTTCCCGCCTACATTTTGGGGGAAGAGGACCGAGGCCTTTATATATATAGGTTAGCCACCACCATAGAGAGGGGGGGAACCTGACAACCACACACCCAAGCCTCAGGAGCTTGTTCATCCTCTGTACCAGTTCATCCTCAGCCCTTCGCGAGGCTAATCCACACCAAAGCAGGAGTAGGGTCTTACACCGCAAGGTGGCCCGAACCTGGGTAAACTGCCATGCCTCTTTCGTTTCCTATTCATCGAGCGAGGCTGTGAGAGCGGCAAGTTGTTGGTAGGCTGGGTAGGTTGAGTTCTTCGCACGTGCCACAGAGTTCGAACCTTCCTCGGGTATGCGGAGCCTTGAATCCGACACAAACCCTAACAAAACTTGAAGAAGCACCTAAAAATGAAGCTCTCCCGCCGGCAAGGACTAGGATCCACCGCGCACCCATGGCTATAAAGCCAAAGTAGACATAGCAGATCCCGTCAATGGGAGGCAGAAACTGTAGGTGTCTTTCCTTAGGAGGAGAGACGTACGGAGAAAGCTGTATGGTCAGCTCACGGAATGTCTGGCCGGCTTGGCCCATCTCCGATAAAGGTTCAGAATTGTTCTATGGTTGAATTTGTTGATACAATATCCTTTTTTCTGGGTTGATACAATATCTTTGATAGTTCCAACTTCCTAGTTTCGTTTCATCTTGAGTGAATTCTACTTCCTGCCATTGGAGTTATTTTAATTTTTCACATATAAGATACCAGTGGCATAAGGGCAATGACATGCGCCGCTGGTAAACAGGTACGTGTTACCCATGGCCAAATTTACCAGTTGCAGGTGTGTGACGGATGACTGCTACTAATACTTAGTAATACCCGTGGTGGAGATCTAATGACAACAACCACTGTGTCAGTCGTGGGGCAAGCCTAACTAGTGGCGGTCGCTTATAGCCGCCTGTCAGTCGTATAATATTTATGTATTTTTGTTTTTAGTGGTTTTTACTATTTCTTTAGTGTTTTATTTTCCTTCGGTATTGTATGATAAACAGTTTGAACTTTGTACATTTCATAATTTGCTATGTTTATGTATTTTAAATAAAATTCAAATTTAAAATGCAAGTATACATATAGAAATTGTAAAAATTCAGATAAAGATAATAACTGAGGTAGTTATCACATATTTAGGTCTTATAAAACAAATAGTTGGTACTTTCAAACATGCAAATGGGAAAACTTAACACAAACTTAATTTTTTGTAAATGGTTTTTTAAGTTGTAAAAAATTAAATGATGTCTGAAAACTATGAAACTTTGCATGGTGTCGTTATATGACATTTAGAGTATGTGGTTAAAAATTGAAAAGGATTCGAGAAAGCTTTGATGTAGGTTGTGTAGAAAGTGAAGACAGCTTTGGGCATGCATGTTGCACTTCAAACTAAAGAACTTGTTGTTTTTTGTGGCATATATGGCCTGAATACATACTCAAGAACTTGAAGGGATTGACTCTGATTGGATGATGAGCAAAGACCTTGAAGCTCGGGTCAATGGTGTTTTCCATAAGATAGCCCTTATGATTGACACTATCTTCAAGAACTCTGTGTCGATTGAATTCATCATGATGGTGATCAACAAGCGGCAGAGAATAATTGCAGGGATAGGTGTGCGCTGCAATTTCATCACCACTGCATGTGACTGGGGAGAGGACAAGGAACCCAAGGAGAATACCAGTGAGGAAGCACCCGTCGAGCCCAAACAAAACTTGGTACAAGGATCTCGTCAACTTGATTGTAAGCTTGGGAGAGATCGTGTAATGTCTTGTATCTTTACTTTTATGCTTTTTTTTTTGCAAGTCAAGATTAGATCACCCCTTTTTGCTTAATATATTGAAATCTTTGGTCCTTTTTAAATAAGGGAAGATTCTCTTCCGATGAGTATTGGATATCAGGATGTGTGTTAGTATTGCTTGAGTTGGAAAATATATGAGATGATGATAGAATATGAGTGCTAGGACATGATCACCTATGTGATGATTATAAGTCTTCCACACCCTTGGTGTTAACTAATTAGAGAAGGAAAACTAACTGCATGTACTAGCTCATTTAATTTCAATTGCTAGATAAAGTGCTTTCGTGAAAAAAGGTTGAGGCATGAAGTGCAATCAAGTTAAGTTTATAAAGAGCAAGTGGCAATATAAAGAAGGCCCACTTAAAATTAACAAATACTCCCTCTATAAGCAAATATAAGAGCGTTTAGATCACACTTTAGTAATCTAAAGGCTCTTATATTTCTTTACAAAGGGAGTATTTTTAAAAGGGGTCTTCATACGTCTTCAATGTATCTATAATATATGAAGTATTCATGTCATGTTTGCAATAATTTTATATGGTTTTGGTGCACTTTTATATCATTTTCATAGACTAACATATTAACCTAGTGCCAAGTGCCAGTTCATGTTTCTTGCATTTTTTGTTTCGTAAAGAAACAATATCAAACGAAGTCCAAACATGAATTTATGATGATTTTTATGAAATATATGTGATTTTTGGGAAAAATAATCAATGCAAGATGGTACCATGAGCTTTGTTAATACAATGGAATCATATGGTGTTCTTCTCTCTCTATCTTTGTTGTGATTGCAATCATATGGTGTATTTGATAGTAGGGTTATTGAGAGAGACCATCTTCATCCTATACCTCCTGAAGATTAATAAACCTTAGGTCATCCGCTTGAGGGAAATTTACTGTTGTCCTACAAAACTTTGCACTTGGAGGCCCAACCGAGTCTACAAGAATAAAGTTGTGTAGTAGACATCAAGCTATTCCTAGCGCCGTTGTCGGGAGGTAAGTGCTTGAAGGCATATCTTTAGATCTTGCAATTGAATCTTTTAGTTTCTTGTTTATTCGCTAGTTTGGTTTATCAAAGAAAACTACAAAAAATGGAAGCGAAGTTGCATCAAATTCTTTATCATTATGAACTCTTTCTTGAAAATATGGATTCAGATAATTGTTATGAAGTGTTAAAAGAAGAATTTAACACAATGTTTGGTGTGAATTCCTTGGATGATAAGAATGATTGCAATGTTTCTAGTATGAATTCTTTGAATATCCATGATGATAATAGTATGCAAATCCATAAGCTTGGGGATGCTATGTTTGATGAATACGATATTTTTAGCCCCCCTACTTTCAGCGAGCAAATTGAAGGAAATATGCCCTAGAGGAAATAATAAAGTTATTATTTATTTCCTTATTTCATGATAAATGTTTATTATTCATGCTAGAATTGTATTAACCAGAAACATAATACATGTGTGAATACATAGACAAACATAGTGTCACTAGTATGCCTCTAATTGACTAGCTCGTTGAATCAAAGATGGTTAAGTTTCCTAGCCATAGACATGAGTTGTCATTTGATTAACGGGATCACATCATTAGGAGAATGATGTGATTGACTTGACCCATTCCGTTAGCTTAGCACTTGATCATTTAGTGTGTTGCTATTGCTTTCTTCATGACTTATACATGTTCCTATGACTATGAGATTATGCAACTCCCGTTTACCGGAGGAACACTTTGTGTGCTACCAAATGTCACAACGTAACTGGGTGATTATAAAGGAGCTCTACAGGTGTCTCCAAAAGTACTTGTTGAGTTGGCGTATTTCGAGATTAGGATTTGTCACTCCGATTGTTGGGGAGCTATCTCTGGGCCCTCTCGGTAATGCACATCACTATAAGCCTTGCAAGCAATGTGTCTAATGAGTTAGTTGCGGGATGATGCATTACGTAACGAGTAAAGAGACTTGTCGGTAACAAGATTGAACTAGGTATTGAGATACCGACGATCAAATCTCGGGCAAGTAACATACCGATGACAAAGGGAACAACGTATGTTGTTATGCGGTTTGACCGATAAAGATCTTCGTAGAATATGTAGGAGCCAATATGAGCATCCAGGTTCCGCTATTGGTTATTGACCGGAAACGTGTCTCGGTCATGTCTACATAGTTCTCGAACCCGTAGAGTCCGCACGCTTAAGGTTTCGATGACAGTTATATTATGAGTTTATGAGTTTTGATGTACCGAAGGAGTTTGGTGTCCCGGATGAGATCGGGGACATGACGAGGAGTCTCGAAATGGTCGAGACATAAAGATCGATATATTGGACAACTATATTCGGACTTCGGAAAGGTTCTGAGTGATTCAGGTATTTATCGGAGTACCGGAGAGTTACGGGAATATGTCGGGGAGATGTATTGGGCCTTATTGGGCCATACGGGAAAGAAAGAGGGGCTGCCTAGGGCAGGCCGCACGCCCCCCCAAGGCCTAGTCTGAATTGGACTAGGGGGAGGGGTTGCGCCCCCTCCTTCCTTCCCTTCTCTCTTGTCCTTCCTTCTCTCCTACTCGTACTAGGAAAGGAGGAGTGCTACTCCCGGTGGGAGTAGGACTCCCCCCTTGGCGCGCCCTCCTCCTTGGTCGGCCGCCTCCCCCCTAGCTCCTTTATATACGGGGGCAGGGGGGCACCCCATAGACACAACAATTGATCCCTTGGATCTCTTAGCCATGTGCGGTGCCCCCCCTCCACCATAGTCCTCCTTGATAATATTGTAGCGGTGCTTAGGCGAAGCCCTGCGACGGTAGAACATCAAGATCGTCACCACGCCGTCGTGCGGACGGAACTCTCCCTCGACACTCTGCTGGATTGGAGTTCGAGGGACGTCATCGAGCTGAACGTGTGCTAGAACTCGGAGGTGTCGTAGTTTTGGTGCTTGATCGGTCGGGCTGTGAAGACGTACGACTACATCAACCGCGTTGTTCTAATGCTTCCGCTCTCGGTCTACGAGGGTACGTGGACACACTCTCCCCTCTCGTTGCTATGCATCACCATGATCTTGCGTGTGCGTAGGATTTTTTTTGAAATTACTACGTTCCCCAACAGTGGCATCCGAGCCTGGTTTTATGCTTAGATGTTATATGCACGAGTAGAACACAAGTGAGTTGTGGGCGATACAAGTCATACTGCTTACCAGCATGTCATACTTTGGTTCGACGGTATTGTTGGATGAAGCGGCCCGGACCGACATTACGCGTACGCTTACGCGAGACTGGTTCTACCGACGTGCTTTGCACACAGGTGGCTGGCGGGTGTCTGTTTCTCCAACTTTAGTTGAACCGAGTGTGGCTACGACCGGTCCTTCCGAAGGTTAAAACAGCACTAACTTGACAAACTATCGTTGTGGTTTTGATGCGTAGGTAAGAACGGTTCTTGCTCAGCCCGTAGCAGCCACGTAAAATTTGCAACAACAAAGTAGAGGACGTCTAACTTGTTTTTGCAGGGCATGTTGTGATGTGATATGGTCAAGACGTGATGCTATATTTTATTGTATGAGATGATCATGTTTTGTAACCGAGTTATCAGCAATTGGCAGGAGCCATATGGTTGTCGCTTTATTGTATGAAATGCAAGCGCCCTGTAATTGCTTTACTTTATCACTAATCGATAGCGATAGTCGTAGAAGCAATAGATGGCAAAACGACAACGATGCTACGATGGGTGTCGCGCCGGTGATGATGGTGATCACGACGGTGCTTCGGAGATGGAGATCACAAGCACAAGATGATGATGGCCATATCATATCACTTATATTGATTGCATGTGATGTTTATCCTTTATGCATCTTATTTTGCTTTGATTGACGGTAGCATTATAAGATGATCTCTCACTAAATTTCAAGGTATAAGTGTTCTCCCTGAGTATGCACCGTTACGAAAGTTCTTCGTGCTGAGACACCACGTGATGATCGGGTGTGATAGGCTCTACGTTCAAATACAACGGGTGCAAAACAATTGCACACGCGGAATACTCAGGTTAAACTTGACGAGCCTAGCATATACAGATATGGCCTCGGAACACGGAGACCGAAAGGTCGAGCGTTAATCATATAGTAGATATGATCAACATAGTGATGTTCACCATTGAAAACTACTCCATCTCACGTGATGATCGGACATGGTTTAGTTGATTTGGATCACGTGATCACTTAGATGACTAGAGAGATGTCTGTCTAAGTGGGAGTTCTTAAGTAATATGATTAATTGAACTTAAATTTATCATGAACTTAGTCCTGGTAGTATTCTGCAAATTATGTTGTAGATCAATAGCTCACGTTGTTGCTTTCATATGTTTATTTTGATATGTTCCTAGAAAATTGTGTTGAAAGATGTTAGTAGCAATGATGCGGATTGGATCCGTGATCCGAGGTTTATCCTCATTGCTGCCGTAAGAATTATGTCCTTAATGCACTGCTAGGTGACGGACCTATTGCAGGAGCAGATCTGAGCGTTATGAGCGTTTGGCTAGATCAATATGATGACTACTTGATAGTTTAGTGCACCATGCTTAACGACTTAGAATCGGGACTTCAAAGACGTTTTGAACGTCATGGACCATATGAGATGTTCCAGGAGTTGAAGTTAATATTTCAAGCAAATATCCGAGTTGAGAGATATGAAGTCTCCAACAAGTTCTATAGCGATGGAGGAGAATCGCTCAACTAGTGAGCATGTTCTCAGATTGTCTTGGTACTACAATCGCTTGAATCAAGTGGGAGTTATTCTTCCAGATAAGATAGTGATTGACAGAGTTCTCTAGTCACCATCACCAAGTTACTAGAACTTCGTGATGAACTATAGTATGCAAGGGATGAAAAAAAGGATTCCCGAGCTCTTCGTGATGTTGAAATCGACGAAGGTAGAAATCAAGAAAGAGCAGCAAGTGTTGATGATTGACAAGACCACTAGTTTGAAGAAAAGGGCAAAGGGAAAGAAAGGGAACTTCAAGTAGAATGACAAGCAAGTTGTCACTCCCGCGAAGAAGCCCAAAGCTGGACCAAAGCCTAAAACTGAGTTTTTACACTACAAAGGAAATGGTCACTGGAAGCGGAAATGCCCTAAATATTTGGTGGATAAGAAGGATGGCAAAGTTAACAAGGGTATATTTGATATACAGGTTATTGATGTGCACATTACTAGTGTTTATAGTAGCCCCTGAGTATTTGATACTTGTTCGGTTGCTAAATATTACTAACTCGAAACAGGAGTTACAGAATAAACAGAGACTAATTGAAGGGGAAATGACTATGAGTGTTGGAAGTAGTTCCAAGATTGATATGATCATCATCACACACTCCCTATATTTTCGAGATTAGTGTTAAACCTAAATAAATGTTATTTGGTGTTTGCGTTGAGCATAAATATGATAAGATCATATTTATTGCGATACGATTATTCATCTAAGATAGAGAATAAATTGTTATTCTGTTTACATGAATAAAACCTTCTATGGTCATACACCCAATGGTTATGGTTTATTGAATCTTGATCATAGTGATACACATATTCATAATGTTGATGCCAAAAGATGCAAAGTTAATAATGATAGTGCAACTTATTTGTGGTACTTGCCGTTTGGGTCATATCGATTGTAAAGCGCATGAAGAAACTCCATAAAGATAGATTTTCGGAATCACTTGGTTATGAATCATTTGATGCTTGCGAGCCGTGCCTTTTGGGCAAGATGACTAAAACTCCGTTCTCCGGAACAATGGAACGAGCTACTGACTTGTTGGAAATAATACATACTGATGTATGCAGACCAATGAGTATTAAGGCTCGTGGCGGGTATCGTTATTTTCTGACCTTCACAGATGATTTGAGAAGATATGAGTATATCTACTTGATGAAACATAAGTCTGAAACAGTTGAAAGGTTCAAAGAATTTGAGAGTGAAGTGGAAAATCATCATAACAAGAAAATAAAGTTTCTACAATCTGATCATGGAGATGAATATTAGAGTTACGAGTTTGGCCTTCATTTAAAAACAATGTGGAATAGTTTCACAGCTCACGCCACATGGAACACCACAGCATAATGGTGTGTCCGAACATCGTAACCGCACTTTATTGGATATGGTGTGACCTATGATGTATCTTACTGATTTACCACTATCATTTTGGGGTTATGCATTAGAGACAGCAACATTCACTTTAAATAGGGCACCATCAAAATCCGTTGATACGACACCATATGAACTATGGTTTAGCAATAAACCTAAGCTGTCGTTTCTTCAAGTTTGGAGTTGCGTTGCATATGTGAAAAAGTTTCAACCTGATAAGCTCGATCCCAAATCAGAAAAGTGCGTCTTCATAGAATACCCAAAGGGAACTGTTGGGTACACCTTCTATCACAGATCCGAAGGCAAGATATTCGTTGCTAAGATAGATCCTTTCTAGAGAAGGAGTTTCTCTCGAAAGAAGTGAGTGGGAGGAAAGTAGAACTTGATAAGGTAATTGTACCTTCTCCCGAATTGGAAAGTAATTCATCACAGAAATCAGTTCAAGTGATTCTTACACCAATTAGTGAGGCAGTTAATGATGATGATCATGAAACTTCAGATCAAGTTATTACAGAAACTCGTAGGTCTTCCAGAGTACGGTCCGCACCAGAGTGGTACGGTGATCCTATTCTAGAAGTCATGTTACTAGAACATGATGAACCTATGAACTATGAGGAAGCGATGATGAGCCCAGATTCCACTAAATGGCTTGAAGCCATGAAATCTGAGATGGGATCCATGTATGAGAACAAAGTGTGGACTTTCATTGACTTGCCCAATGATCGGTGAGTCATTAAGAATAAATGGATCTTCAAGAGAAAGACGGACGCTGATAGTAGTGTTACTATCTACAAAGTTCGACTTGTCGCAAAAGGTTTTTCGACAAGTTCAAGGTGTTGACTATAATGAGATTTTCTCAACTGTAGAGATGCTTAAGTCTGTCCGAATCATGTTAGCAATTGCCACATTTTATGAAATCTGGCAAATGGATGTCAAAACTGCATTCATTAATGGTTTTCTTAAAGAAGAGTTGTATATGATGCAACCAGAAGGTTTTGTCAATCCTAAAGGTGCTAACAAAATGTGCAAGCTCCAGCGATCCATCTATGGACTGGTGCAAGCATCTCAGAGTTGGAATATACGCTTTGATAAGTTGATCAAAGCATATAGTTTTGTACAGACATACGGTGAAGCATGTATTTACAATAAAGTGAGTGGGAGCACTACCGCATTTCTAATAAATATATGTGAGTAACATATTGTTGATCAAAAATGATGTAGAATTTTTCTGGAAAGCATAAAGGAGTATTTGAAAGGAGTTCTTTAAAAGAAAGACCTCAGTAAAGCTACTTACATATTGAGCATCAAGATCTATTGAGATAGATCAAGACGCTTAATAAGTTTTTCAATAAGTGCATACCTTGTCAAGATTTTGAAGTAGTTCAAAATGGAACAGTCAAAGAAAGAGTTCTTACCTGTGTTGCAAAGGTGTGAAATTGAGTAAGACTCAAATCCCGACCACGACAGAAAATAGAAAAGAGAATGAAAGTCATTCCCTATGCCTCAGTCATAGGTTCTATAAAGTATGCTATGCTATGTACCAGACCTATTGCATACCTTGCTATGAATTTGGCAAGGGAGTACAATAGTGATCTAGGAGTAGATCACTGGACATTGGTCAAGAATATCCTTAGTAAGTACTAAGGAAATATTTCTCGATTATGGAGGTGATAAAAGAGCCCGTCGTAAAAAGTTACATCGGTGCAAGCTTTTACACCGATCCAGATGACTCTAAGTCTCAATCTGGATACATATTGAAAGTGGGAGCAATTAGCTATAGTAGCTCCCTGCAGAACATTGTAGACATAGAATATTTGTAAAATACATACGGCTCTGAATGTGACAGACCCATTGACTAAACTTCTCTCACGAGCAAAACATGATCATACCTTGGTACTCTTTGAGTGTTAATCACATAGAGATGTGAACTAGATTATTGACTCTAGTAAACCCTTTGGGTGTTGATCACATGACGATGTGAACTATCGGTATTAATCATATACAGATATGAATATTGGTGTTAAATCACATGATGATGTGAACTAGATTATTGACTCTAGTGCAAGTGGGAGACTGAAGGAAATATGCCCTAGAGGCAATAATAAAGTTATTATTTATTTCCTTATTTCATGATAAATGTTTATTATTCATGCTAGAATTGTATTAACCGGAAACATAATACATGTGTGAATACATAGACAAACATAGTGTCACTAGTATGCCTCTACTTGACTAGCTCGTTGAATCAAAGATGGTTAAGTTTCCTAGCCATAGACATGAGTTGTCATTTGATTAACGGGATCACATCATTAGGAGAATGATGTGATTGAGTTGACCCATTCCGTTAGCTTAGCACTTGATCGTTTAGTGTGTTGCTATTGCTTTCTTCATGACTTATACATGTTCCTATGACTATGAGATTATGCAACTCCTGTTTACCGGAGGAACACTTTGTGTGCTACCAAACGTCACAACGTAACTGGGTGATTATAAAGGAGCTCTACAGGTGTCTCCAAAAGTACTTGTTGAGTTGGCGTATTTCGATATTAGGATTTGTCACTCCGATTGTCGGGGAGGTATCTCTGGGCCCTCTCGGTAATGCACATCACTATATGCCTTGCAAGCAATGTGTCTAATGAGTTAGTTGCGGGATGATGCATTACGTAACGAGTAAAGAGACTTGTCGGTAACAAGATTGAACTAGGTATTGAGATACCAACGATCAAATCTCGGGCAAGTAACATACCGATGACAAAGGGAACAACGTATGTTGTTATGCGGTTTGACCGATAAAGATCTTAAGTAGAATATGTAGGAGCCAATATGAGCATCCAGGTTCCGCTATTGGTTATTGACCGGAAACGTGTCTCGGTCATGTCTACATAGTTCTCGAACCCGTAGGGTCCGCACGCTTAAGGTTTCGATGACAGTTATATTATGAGTTTATGAGTTTTGATGTACGGAAGGAATTCGGAGTCCCGGATGAGATCGGGGACATGACGAGGAGTCTCAAAATGGTCGATACGTAAAGATCGATATATTGGACGACTATATTCGGACTTCGGAAAGGTTCCGAGTGATTCGGGTATTTATCGGAGTACCGGAGAGTTACGGGAATTCGCCGGGGAGATGTATTGGGCCTTATTGGGCCATACGGGAAAGAAAGAGTGGCTGCCTAGGGCAGGCCGCCCCCAAGGCCTAGTCCGAATTGGACTAGGGGGAGGGGTTGCGCCCCCTCCTTCCTTCCCTTCTCTCTTCTCCTTCCTTCTCTCCTACTCCTACTAGGAAAGGCGCGCCCTCCTCCTTGGCCGGCCACCTCTGTTGGGGATATAACTATTTGTATAAGCCGCCCAGGAGGGGCCGGGTTATACAAAGAAGACTCGCCAGATTGAGGCCTGTAATCAAGCGTGAAGATGGCGGTTCAATAAAGGGCTTAAGGCCCACAGGCGACTTAAGGCCCGTTGTAGTAAACCGCCACAATGGCATGACTTGTATCATAAGGTAGATTTAACTAGTCACCGAGGCGGACTTTGTTTATAAGCCGCGGGACTCGTAACCCTTGCAGGCGTCAACCCGTGTATATAAGGGGACGACATGCGGACGACTTAGGGGCAAGAAACAACTCATCGAGAGCCGGGCATAGCGTATCTCGCTCCCTGGTCATCGAAACATCAAGCAATACCAACCCAACTAGACGTAGGCCTTCCTTCACCGCAAGGGGCCGAACTAGTATAAACCTCTCGTGTCCTTTGTCCCGATTAACCCCTTTAAGCTTCCTAGTTGCGATGGCTCCACAACTAAGTCCTTGCAAGAGGACATCTGTCATGACATTTCCACGACAGTTGGCGCCCACCGTGGGGCCAGCGCACGGTGGATTTGAGTTCTTAAAGGGCAGCTTCGAAGGGCTCAAGGATACGCAGTGGGCCGGATGACCAAGAGTCGTCGCGGCAAGATCTACATCGACAATGAAGGCTGGGCCCGCGACGCCGACTCAATTGAGTATGGGTACCGGGTCCCTTTTGGCAGAATCCACGTCTTCATCGACCGGAACGGTGACACGGGCCCTGAGCCGGACAACTGCACCGACCTCGTCGAGACGGCTCAGCGGGCGAGATCTGCCCGAGCTCAACCTGTCATGAAGCGTGCCTTCGTGGGCTGCGTCCACGGAGAGGAACTTCCTGAAGGATCTAAAGATGGTGGTGAGACGGCCGTCCCCTCGGATGATGATTCGTCCGCCGGTTCAACAGATTCTTTATATCAAGTCCAAGAGGGTATGCTAGGGGGCTGTTCTGACGGCTCTAGCACTCCGGATTTCAATGAACCACCAAGCTGGGCGGGGGTCTTCATGGCTGGTACTCAACCTGGTCAGAACTCGACGGCTGCAACAGCAATAACGTCTGGGTCACGAGCGGCCGGGGTAGGAGGCCCTGTGCGCCCGCCGGCTCAGGTGCTGATGGATCTTATGGATAAGCTAACGGTCGTGTTAACCGCCACGGTTATTCCGGCAAATCAAGATGAGCATAACACGGAGGTGGCGAAGGTGCATGAGGAGATAGCCCGGGCCAAGGAGGCCATGGCAGCCGAGGACACCAGGTTAGCTACAGAGCGGGCCGCTTTGGAAGCGCGGGCGCAGCAACTCCAGTCAGAGGCTTTCCAGCTTAATATGAGCATGGACGCATCCAATGAGGTGATGAGGAGGAGACATCAGAAGACCCAATCCCGGTTGCCTCCAGTTTATGACCCTCGGAACCTTTTCACGACACCCGGTGCCGGCCCTAGTAACCCGCCCGGAGCAAATCAGTTCACACCCGGCCGGTAGGAAGGGGCTCGGCTCAAGAGATGGTACCTCCGCATGGGAGTATGGCCCCGCCCCGTTATGTACCAATACCACCGGGTCACTTCTCCAACCCCATGGAGAATTTGATAGCAGCATCGGCACGTTTGGCGGCTCTCCCAGTGGATGGTGATGATCCGACAGCGGTGGAGACCCGAAGGGTCAGGGATCTTATTCAGACGGCCCTGGCGCAACAAGAGACCTATTCTTATAGCCGAAACAAGATTCATTCAACTCCTCCGCCTTGGCTAGCACCGCCTCATCGAAACCAGATCCGAGTTATAGCAGGCACATGGAGTCAGAAGCGTTGTCAAGCAACGCCCAGCGTCGTAACCAGCCGGGTGGCTCTAACCCGGTGCAAGACGAATACGTCAGGAGGACGAGCGGGCGGCTCAGCTAGCGGCTCAGCAGGCGGCATATCAAGACCTCCCAGTATCCAAGCGACTTACATTGAGCGGGAGTGGCTACGAACCGGCGGTGTTCCTTGTTTGGTGCGGCTCTGCGGGATGTACGTCTACCCAAGGATTTCAAGGACCTTGAAAGATGCCGAATTATACGGCCGACTTATAGCCCGGAGCGTGGATCAAAAGTTACGAGATGGCCATGGAGTTACTGGAGGTCAGCGACGCAGCAATGGCTAAGTACTTCACCATGATGTTAGACGGAACAACCCGGTCTTGGTTAAAGGGTTTGCCACCCAATTCCATCAGTTCATGGGCAGCGCTAAAGGCCCGGTTTATCCAGAACTTCAAGGACACTTGCAAGCAATCTATGTCCATTGTGGACTTGACCAATTGTAAGCAGGAGGAGGGTGAATACAACTCATTGGGTACGCCGGGTCAAGGAAATAATACATTCATCCGATAAGATGGATGCCGGCTCTGCAGTCCTCATGTTGGAGAAAATTGCCATTTTGAAACCGAGGCGAAATCGGGCGCCTTAAGCGTGATTGCAACGATATGGGTACGCTGATGGCGGCTTTAGTCAAGTATGCTGATTCTGATAGTACCAAGGATCCCACGTCTGATGAGGAAAAGACAGCGAAGGGAAAGAAGAACGGCAATGGAAAGGGTCAGCAGCAGAACCCGGGAAATCAAGGAGGCAACAAGCGTAAGGCGGAGGGTAACCCGGAGTTTTTGGCCAATGCCAATGCGCAGGGTAACAATCAGCGACGTAAGGGAAGACCGCCCCTCGATCTGGCGGGTCAGGTCCATCTCTTGAGCAGCTTCTCAATGAGCCTTGTCCGAGACACGGTACTCGGGAACGACCCGCCACCCACTTATGGAAAGATTGTGCGATCATGAAGGCTTTCAAGAATTCCAACATGTTTGATGGCGGTCCTGGATCGGGCGGCGGTTCAGGGGCCGGCGGCTTTCATGGCCCGGGCAACGGTTCAAGTTCCGGCTTTCAGGGAAGTCAAGGCAGCTACAATCAATAGCAGTCTGGTCAAGGGGACAAGAGCAGAAGCAGATCGAGTTATCAAAGCCACCCCAAGCAGCTGAATGGTGGGCAGTACCATGTGTTTACCACTAATTTATGCAAACATGACCAGAAGGTTCATAAGAGGGCCGTGAATTCTGTTGAGCCGGCGGTTCCGCGTTATTTGAGGTGGTCAGAGCAGCCCATTATATGGAGCAGGGAAGATCACCCCCTCCGGGTTGATAATCCGGGTCAGTTGGCCTTGGTGGTAGCACCTCAGGTTGGTGGATACAAATTCACTAAGGTACTCATGGACGGAGGAAGCAACATCAATATTCTCTATTATGAGACCTTTCGCCGTATGGGGTTGACTTATAAGGACTTGAGGACGTCCAACACTATCTTTCATGGAGTGGTGCCTGGTAAGTCGGCGTACCCAGTTGGCAAGATTGAGCTGGAAGTGGCCTTTGGAGATGAGTATGATTCCAGAGCTGAAAAATTAACGTTTGAGGTAGTCAAAATCAGGAGCCCTTATCATGCTCTGTTTGGACGGCCGGCTTATGCCAAGTTCATGGCGCGACCGTGTTATGTTTATCTGCAGCTCAAGATGCCGGGTCACAAGGGCACCATCACTGTACATGGGAGTCGAAAGGTAACCTTGGAATGTGAGGAAGGCGTCGGCTTATCTTTGAGTCTATTTGTGCATTGAGGAGCTGAAGTTTTATCGAATAATGTTGACCCGCAGATATGACTTCTTTGAAGAAGCCGACTACAGAGCATGACCCGACATTAAAGTTTAAATCGGCCGCTGAAACAAAACTTGTTGACTTCACTCCAGGCGACTCTTCCAAGCAGTTCAGCATCAGTGCCAACTTGGATCCTAAATAGGAAAGCGCACTCATCGAGTTCATCCGTGAGAACCGGGACATCTTTGCATGGAAACCTTCTGACATGCCGGGTGTTCCGAGGGAACTCGCTGAGCACACTTTTAATATTGATCCAAAGTATAAGCCGGTCAGGCAATTTCTTCGACGGTTCAATGAGGAGAGACGGAAAGCTATTTGGGAAGAGGTCGATCGGCTCTTAGCGGCTGGGTTCATTGTGGAAGTTTTTCACCCGGAGTGGTTGGCTAACCCGGTGCTGGTACTCAAGAAGAACGGCACTTGGCGGATGTGTGTGGATTACACGGACTTAAATAAGGCTTGTCCGGCTGATCCCTTTGCCCTCCCCCGTATTGATCAAATCATTGATGCTACGGCGGGTTGTGGCGTTGAGTTTTTTGGATGCTTATTCTGGCTATCATCAGATCAAAATGGCAGTGAAGGACCAGGACAAGATGGCTTTCATCACTCCGTTTGGAGCCTTCTGCTATGTATCTATGCCATTTGGGCTCAAGAGTGCCCAGGCGACTTATCAGAGATGTGTACAAAATTGTCTACACAGTCAAATTGGGCGCAATGTTCACGCTTATGTGGATGACATCGTGGTGAAATCCAAGGAGAAGGAAACCTTGATATCTGATTTAAAGGAGACCTTTGATAATCTCCGGGTTTATAAGATGATGCTTAACCCGGACAATTGTGTGTTTGGGGTACCTGCAGGCAAGCTTCTGGGTTTCCTGGTCTCAAACAGAGGCATTGAAGCTAACCCGGAGAAGATCAAGGCGATCACCTCCTTGGCCAAACCGGCGTGCATCAACGATGTTCAACAACTGGCGGGTCGTGTTGCCACTCTAAGCCGGTTCATAAGCTGGTTAGGCGAGAAGGCCCTGCTGTTATATCAGATGATGAAGAAAACGGAATGGATGCTTTCGTCTGGAGTGACGCTGCTGACGCTGCCTTTGAGGATTTAAAGAGACAGTTGTCTGAGCCGCCCGTCCTCGCGGCTCCCATCGATAGAGAGCCATTGCTGTTATATGTGGCTGCTAACGCCCGAGCCGTCAGTGTGTCCATTGTGGTGGAGCGCAAGGAGGCTGGCAAGGAGCATCCGGTTCAATGGCCGGTTTACTACATCAGTGAGGTGCTCATTGAGTCCAAACAGAGGTATCCACATTGGCAGAAACTTGTTTATGGGGTGTTTATGGCAAGCCGGAAGCTGAAGCAGTACTTCCAAGGTCATCCTATATCTGTGGTAAGTTTTGCCCCCTTGGGAGACATCATCCAGAACAGGGAAGCCACAGGGCGAGTCGCCAAATGGGCCATTGAGCTTGGGCCTCATGGTTTGAAGTATATTCCACGTACAGCTATTAAGTCTCAAGCTTTGGTGGACTTTATCAATGATTGGACAGAATTACAGGCACCTGAGGAGAAGCCAGATAACACATATTGGACTATTCACTTTGATGGGTCCAGCGGTTGGAAGGCTCGGGGTGGAGTCGTTTAACTTCCCGAGGTGACAGATTTTGTTATGTGCTTCGGCATATGTTTCCCTGTACTAACAATGCAGCTGAGTACGAGGCTTTACTCCATGGTCTCCGGATGGCTAAGGAGATGAATTTGACCCGGGTAAGGTGCTTAGGCGACTCAGACCTCGTCGCTCAACAGGTGTCAGGCACGTGGGATTCCAAGGATCCCCTGATGGCGGCTTATCGTCGTGAAGTTGATGCGGTGGTGGACACTTCAAAGGTTATCAAGTGGAGCACATTGATCGGAGGAAGAATGAGGCGGTGATGCTTTAAGCCGGTGGGGTCTCAGCGTAAGCGGTGCCACCTAATACCTTTCTTGATGTTTTGCATAACCCTTACATCAAAGTGCCTACAGAGGAAGAACTAGCGTGCTGGACCGGAGGCACGGTGGTGGCAGCTCTCCACGCTATCCCAGTTGGACAGTCCCATATTTGGCCTATATGACCCGGGGAGAGTTGCCTGAGGATGAGACCTTGGCGAGACAAATTATCAGGCGGTCCAAATCTATGACAATTGTTCATGGAGAATTGCATCACCGCAGCGTTACTGGGGCGTTTCAACATTGTGTGTCGCTGCGGAGGTCGGAGATGCCGTGAGATCCATGAAGGAGATTGTGGTCATCATGCCGGTTCAAAATCTCTGGTGGCCAAGGCTTTCCGTCATGGTTTCTATTGGTTGACGGCTCATGCTGATGCGGAGGATCTGGTCAGCAGATGTGATGGCTGTCAAAAATTCTCACGACGAGCTCATGTGTCGGCTCAGGAATTGAGGATGATTCCAATTACTTGGCCGTTTGCAGTCTGGGGGCTTGACATGGTTGGACCTTTCAAAAGGTCTAAGGATAAGAAAATGCACCTTTTGGTGGCAGTCGATAAATTCACCAAGTGGGTTGAGGCAGAGCCGGTCAGTAAATGTGATGCAGCCACAGTGGTTCTGTTCATGAAAAAGGTGATTTTTCGTTTTGGCTTTCCACACAGCATCATAACTGATAATGGTACTAATTTCTCCAAGGGTGCCATGGAAGAGTTCTGTCAACGAGAACATATCCGGCTAGATGTTTCGGCTGTTGCTCATCCTCAATCTAATGGTCAAGCAGAGAGAGCAAATCAAGAGATCTTGAAGGGTATCAAACCCCGGCTCTTGGTCCCCTTACAGCGAACTCCGGGTTGTTGCATGGAGGAGCTACCCTCTGTGCTATGGAGTATCAACACAACGCCTAACAGATCTACAGGGTATACACCTTTCATCATGGTGTACGGAGCAGAGGCAGTTCTGCCAAGTGACATCCGGCACAACTCGCCCCGAGTGGCGGCTTACATTGAGGCTGATAATGAAAAGGCTCGTCAGGATGCACTTGACTTGTTAGATGAGGAGCAAGACTTGGCAATAGCCCACTCGGCGATATACCAGCAAGACCTGCGCCGCTATCACAGCCGCCGGGTTAGAAGCAAAGCCTTTCAGGAAGGCGACTTAGTGCTCCGGCTCATTCAGGATCAGTCTGATATGCACAAGCTATCCCCTCCTTGGGAAGGACCCTTTGTGGTCAGTAAAAATCTGAACAACGGGTCATACTACCTTATCGATGTTCGAGAGCATAAAGACTCACGTAAGTCGGAGGAGGAGACCCGCCGGCCGTGAAACATAGCTCATCTTCGGCCTTACTATACTTGAGCCACCGGCTCTTAAGATATATATCTATTTTTATTTTTAGACAATGTATATATTATATAAAGCAATAAAGCAGGACCTCTTTTCTTTTCACCCTCAAAGGTTTATATATTTTCTTTACCAGGTGGTGGAAACAACCAACAGGGAGCGGATCATATCTGAATCCGGCTTTCCCTTTGGTCCGGCTTATGATCATATCTGAATCTAGCCATGGTCACTTGGGGGCTTCCTGTTCAAACATAGGTCGTATTCGAACCAAAGAGAGCATAGCCGTCGATACCCGATTGATCGGCATACTGCCAAACCCACTTGGGGGCTTCTTGATCATATTTGAATCATAGCTTAACCTCTTCGGGTCTAACATGGATCATATTCGAATCAGCGTCATTAAACAACTCTCATGGTCACTTGGGGGCTTCCTGTTCAAACATAGGTCATATTCGAACCAAAGAGAACATAGTTGTCGATACCCACTTGATCAGCATCGCCAAAGCCCTTGGGGCTATATGATCGTATTGAATCTTAGCAACCCCTTTGGAGCAGTTCCTTGATCGTATTGAATCAGAGGCCTTTGAAATTAGGTTTACTATTCATTATACTCTGTAAGTATAAATATTATTAAGGGCCAGGTAAACATTATATGTGTCAACTGCCAGGAGTTAAATTAACTCTCGGATTTGGGTCACATAAACCGGCGAGTATATACCAAATAAGATCGCAGGTATGCTATGGTGATCATAATCATAAACCGGCTTTTATATGATGTTTTTGCTCATATTCCGGATTATAAATACTTTATGTGACCCCGAATGCGGTAAGTCGCCAAGGGAATTCTATTTTGTTTTATACATAGGATAAAGCAAGAAGAATTTTGACATCAAGGAAAGATCAACATAGGCTGGAAGCATATAACGATGGCGGCTTACAAAAGTATTAAGTGCCATCAACATGCGCGAAGGCATGACAAAATTAAGAGGTTTTTCGACCCTATTACAAGACTACCCGAGTCTGAATAATGAAGCATTGTTTTTTGCAAATTCATAACGCCTGCAGGTTCACTCCTTTGGTGGGCTTGATGGTTCCGGGTTATCCTTCTCCGCCTCTCCATTGGTTGCTTTGTCCTGGAAGGTTGATGAGGCCCAGTCAATGCCACTCAGGCTTCAAACTCAGCTTCATCATCTATTAAACCGGCTGGGTCCACTTCAGGGGCAAAAGTATGCTTACTAGTTGGAGGGATCAGACTGATTTGATCATATGGAGCGTTCAGAATTTTCCGGTTCTCGCTGTCATAGCCCGAAGAGTATTTGGAGAGTTCAGTATTGTTCCCAATAAGGGTAGCCACGGGACGTATGACTTTGACGCAGGCGGTGAAATCATGATCATCAAATCTGGTACCATCCTCCTTCAGACTCGGGTATCCAAGAGCAAGGTCGGCCGGGTCTAGTTCTGGAATCCATTCTTTTGCCCGGCTCAAGGCGGCTACGGCTCCGGCTCTTGAAGATGCCTGCCTTAAATCCTGGATCCGCTGAGGTAGCACAACGAGACACTTCAGCACGTCTTGCAGAAGGTGAGGATTGGTATTTGATAAGGCTACAACAGCCAATGCACGCTGTGACCCGGTGTACAGCTACTCCACCAGAGTGTAAACCGCCTTAAGTTTGATCAGCATGTTCTGCTTGAGGTTGGTGCTCCTGGGGCATGTGTGTTCACAAACATAAAGGTGAGCCGGAGTTAACGATAACGACAATAATCAAGGGAAGGGTTGCAATGTTTGGAGTTCTGAACAATAGCTTACCGAAGATAGCTGAGACCATTTGAGATATATGACGCTTTAAGTCGGACAGCTCGGTTGTTGCTTCTGCAAGTGAAGCCTCTGCCGTGTCACTAGTGAAGCCTTCTCATCAGCCCAGATTTTCTTCTCTGACTCAAAATTCTTCTTCAACTTCTCTTGTTGAGAGATGCTGAATTCAAATTTGGAGTTGGCTTTTTGAGTTTCAATCTCTTGAGTTGTCAGACGGCTTTTCAGGTCAGCAATCTCCGACTCAAATTGACTTACGGTGACCTGCATTCATACAGAGTTACGGTAAGAATCATGGTAAGGTATATTAAGTCCCAAGCACTTTACAAGTAAAGATACTTGACACTTGGGGGCTAATGCATGCTGAAGAATTTTTAATCTACCATGTCGGGTTATGCATATTAAGTCTCAAGCACTTTACAAGTAAAGATACTTGACACTTGGGGGCTAATGTGTATCGCAAGTTCAAAACTATAAGCCGTAGGCCGGGTTAAATATATTCTCTTTAAACTGGAGATATCAACAGTAAGCGGATTTCTAAGTCTACAGCATATTTATTCATAAGTAGTAGACTTGGGGGCTGCTACAGTAGGTAAGATTCAGGAGAACCGTATAAGTTATACCTCAGATTTGTGTTGTATTTGTTTCACCATGTCAATTTCTAGGTCACGGCTATTATGCACTTGATTCAGATAGCCCGAGACTATATCACCAATGCTTAGGTGAGTATAATCGGTAATGTCCTGCTTGGCCTTTCGGCGTTCGACAAGTTCTTCCTTGGCAGTACATTTGGCAAGGATAGTAGGCCGCCCCGGTTCAACAAACTGGCTTTTCAACACTTCAACTTCCGGGTCAGTTGTTTTGACCGGGCTAGGAGCTTCCGTGTTATCGGAGCTATTGAGAGTATCTTCGGCAGGCGGGTCAGAAGCCGGTTCAGGCGGCTGATGGGTGGAGCTGGTTGGAGCAGACATACCAGGCACCGGTTCAGCTACAATCGGGTCTTGAGACGGCTTATTCTTCTTGGCCCTCTTGCTGGGTTTCACTTGCATGCTGTCAACAAAGGTAGAAGGATGAATATTAAAGCATGAGTAAGGTAAAAGCCTAAAGTGACTAAAGTTCTGATGCAGGAGAAGTTTTGAAAGCCGGCATGTTTGATTGCATGGACTCGCCGGAGGAAGGAGAGGTATCCTGATAATTGGAGTCAGATGAATTGAGAGGTTGGCGAATTAAACCCGCCAAAGGAAAAATAGAACGCAAATCGGAGATAACCTCAGTCCGACGCTTCCTGGTTACGTTAGGTAAACCGGTGGAGAGTTCTGCATCCTTGCTGGTCCGGGTCTGCCTCCGGCTTTCAAACTGTTGTTGCTTCAAAAGAAATTGAGGATCTTGATAAGCTAGAGGATGTGAAAATCTTACTTTCCGGGTCACCTTTCGGATTTTTTGCTTGGGCAAAGGCTCTGAGTCGGAGGAAATTATATTTACCTCTTCGCCAACCACTTGGCTATGCCCCGTATCCTCCTGAAAGGATGAAATGTCAATAAAATAATGACAAAGGAGTTAAGAGAATCAGGGATTACCACCTCATCATCCGAAGAAGAGTCATCCAATTTGAGTAAATCGGAAGCGCTGGGTTTCTTCTTTTTTGAAGTTCCTGTTTTGGCAGCTTTCCTTTCGGTCCTCTTGGCTGTCCTGGCTTGTTTAGCAGCCTCATGGTCATACTTGACCTTCCAAAAATTGTCATCGGCCTGTGAAAAAAAGATAAGAAGTTATGAGTACAAGCAAGGTGTGACAAGGTTAGGAGTATTTATTAAGGTTGATGACTCACTGCAGGGGCCAGGTTCTTCTTACAGAAGGGAAGTAAGCCGAAGGCATTGCTAGTTACAGTGCCCTCCTTCAGCAGTGACTGGGTTGTGGCTTCAACCACATCATCCGGTAAGTCGTCAGGGCTATGACGCAGTGGATCATCCTTTTCGCCTGAATAGGTACACATTAAGCCGGGACGGCGGCTTAACGGAAGTACTCGCCAAGCAACCCAAACTCGGACCAGATCAATGCCGTTCAGGCCATTTCCCAAAAGAGCTTTAATCCTTTTTATGATGGGGTTAAGAGGCAGACGCTCGATAGCAGTTAGCTTGTCCGCTAGCGTATGGTTGGACTCAAGGCGCAGAGCGGGGAAGCCGGGCAGAGGGCTTTCGTTAGCCGGGGAAGTGTCCTGGCAATAGAACCACGTTTGATTCCAATCTTTCGGATGACTCGGCAGTTCAGCATAAGGGAAAAGGCAGTCTCTCCGCCGCTGAATTGAGATACCGCCGAGTTCAAGACTGGGACCGTTGGCACGTTCATTTTGCCGGTTCAAGTAGAAAAGCTCTCTGAACAAAAGCAGATTTGGTTCCTCTCCCAGGTACACCTCGAAGAAAACTTGGAAATTGCAAATATTTGACACGGAATTGGGTCCAATATCTTGAGGCCTAAGGTCAAAGAAATTCAAAACCTCTCTGAAGAATTTTGAGCCGGGAGGGGCAAATCCCCGGCTCATGTGATCCGTAAAAACTATTACTTCCCCTTCTTTGGGTTGAGGCCTTTCTTCAGACGGGTCAGGAGCACGATAAGACATGACCTCCTTCTTAGGCAGATGGCCATACTTCACAAATTCAGACAGTTTACTCCTCGTGACTGTGGATGGGACCCAATTACAGGTCACAGGAGCCTTGGCCGCTTTAGGTGCCATGACAAAATTGAGGCCTATGACAAAAATAAAGAGGATCTGGCTTAAATTTAACCCGGAGGAAAATATTTAAAACTAGTCATAATGGCGGCTTAAGAAGGGGCCTAATGTTATATGGATGACTATGAGATAAATATTAAGCCGCTACAGGTGCCAATGAGCAGTTAAACATATTCGACAGAGGCAGTTTTTTCACTTCCGGGTGGAACAAACAAGTTTCACAAGTTGATGTTGTTATTTTGGATCAAACAGACGTTCATACAAGAAAAATTCTAGACCTAAAAAATGGTGCGGAGAAGTTCATACGTTCTACTACGGATTCCTACAAAGAAAGGAGATCTGCTACTACTAAAAATGGATGCGGAACAACAACCGCACGAGATCTACGCTATTACTGGATCAAACGAGCAACGGCAGAGGCAAGTGCGAGGAACTAGGATGAACGATGAACTGTACAGAAGAACACACTAGCCCTAGCATAGATCTATGGCGCAGAAAGGGGAAACACTTACTGCGGAAGATCTGCGGAGGAGGAAAGCTGCCGTTCTCTGGTCAAGTTCAGGTCGATGCAGTAGCCAAGCTCGACGAAGACGAGATGCGCTGTGGCGACGGCGGCGGAGCTCCAGTGATAGATGGGGGCGAGAGGAAGAAGATGCGGAACGGGAAGAATGAAAGAAGACCTAGTCGGGTCTATTTATAAGGAAGGGCCACTAAAGAGCGCGAGAAACGAGGAGATAAAAGTTATTATCCAGCGGCCCCGACGCCTCAGTTTTCGGAACAGTCAGTAAAGGCAAAGATTCGTTGGAGGATACAATGAAATAAAGAATGAATTTAAGTAAGGATGATGTCACGGCGGGATAACACGGATCCAAAAGATGAGTCATGGCGGGTTAAAGAAAACCTTTGCACAGCCGGAGACTGAAGATTTACTTCTTAAGGTATTTTAAGATTGACATGAACAGGTTCAAATCAATCTGGGGCCTAATGTTGGGGATATAACTATTTGTATAAGCCGCCCAGGAGGGGCCGGGTTATACAAAGAAGACTCGCCAGATTGAGGCATGTAATCAAGCGTGAAGATGGCGGTTCAATAAAGAACTTAAGGCCCACAGGCGACTTAAGGCCCGTTGTAGTAAATCGCCACAATGGCATGACTTGTATCATAAGGTAGATTTAACTAGTCACCGAGCCGGACACTGTTTATAAGCCGGCCGGGACTCTGTAAGCCGCAGGGCGTCAACCCGTGTATATAAGGGGACGACCTGCGGACGGCTTAGGGGCAAGAAACAACTCATCGAGAGCCGGGCATAGCGTATCTCGCTCCCTGGTCATCGAAACATCAAGCAATACCAACCCAACTAGACGTAGGCCTTCCTTCACCGCAAGGGGCCGAACTAGTATAAACCTCTCGTGTCCTTTGTCCCGATTAACCCCTTTAAGCTTCCTAGTTGCGATGGCTCCACAACTAAGTCCTTGCAAGAGGACATCTGCCGTGACATTTCCACGACAGCCCCCCCCCCCCCCTAGCTCCTTTATATACGGGGGCAGGGGGGCACCCCATAGACACAACAATTGATCCATTGGATCTCTTAGCCGTGTGCGGTGCCCCCCTCCACCATAGTCCTCCTTGATAATATTGTAGCGGTGCTTAGGCGAAGCCCTGCGACGGTAGAACATCAAGATCGTCACCACGCCATCGTGCTGACGGAACTCTCCCTCGACACTCGGCTGGATCGGAGTTCGAGGGACGTCATCGAGCTGAACGTGTGCTAGAACTCGGAGGTGACGTAGTTTCGGTGCTTGGTCGGTCAGGCCGTGAAGGCGTCTGACTACATCAACGCGTTATTCTAACGCTTCGCTTTCGGTCTCACAGTGCGTGGACACACTCTCCCTCTCGTTGTTATGCATCACCATGATCTTGCGTGTGCGTAGGAATTTTTTTGAAATTACTACGTTCCCCAACACAAATTTATTATGATGATAGCATTCCTCCTATTTATGATGATTACGATGATGAAAGTGGGTTTGGAAGAGTGTCGACTCTAGGTAATGATTCCACTATTTTGGAGGTGTTGAATCTTATTACAATATATATATATATATATATATATATATATATATATATATATATATATATATATATATATATATATATATGTGTGTGTGTGTGTGTATTTGGAGAGGTCATGATTTTATTTAGTGATGATTCCACTATTTTGGAAGATGTTTCAGCTAATGATTATGAAAACAAAGTTGCTATCTATGATAATTATTGTGATGACATGTATGCTATAAGGAATAATGATAACCATGAAAATTTTCATCATGATTTTAATTTTCAATTTGATTATGCCAATCAAGTATCACATGATAGTTATTTTGTTGAGTTTGCTCACATTGTTATTAATGAGAAGAAAGTTGCTTATGTGAGAGTAATAAAAAATTATGCATGTGGACTCATGAAAAGAATACTTTATGTGATAGTTATATTGTTGAGTTTATTCATGATGCTACTGAAAATTATTATGAGAGGGAAAGATATGCTTATATGTATTTCAACAACATCAAGTTTCCTCTCTTTATGTTGAAGTTTTGAAGCTACACTTGTTTTGCCTTCCTATGCTAATTGATTCTCGAAACAATAAATTGTGTGATTACAAAATTCCTATGCATAGGAAGTAGATTAAGCTTAAATGTGCTTTCCATATAATTCATAATGCACTCTTATATGTTTCAATTCCTATTCCTATGTGAGCATCATTAAAATCATCATGTCAAGCTAAAAGGCTGAAAATCACTTGTTGAGAGGTAACCCAATATTTATACCTGCTATTTTTTAGTTTAAGCATGATTAATCTACGGTATTAATCATGTTTTCCCTCTTTTATTTCAATAATGTGCCGAGTAAAGCCTTTGGGATAATGCGGATACTAGTTGAATTGATTCTATGCAAAAACAGAAACTTTTGCGCCTAGTATTTAAATTTAATTTTTTGACTGGAACGTGATATTGGTATGAAATTTTCACACAGTATTATGCTACAAATTTCCTACGTTGTCTAATATTTCAGAAGTAATAGAGTTATAGAAGTATGATTTTAATTCAGATCATTACAGACTGTTCTGTTTTTGACAGATTTTGCTTGCAGAGCATAGTTTGCTTGCTTTATAGTTTCTATGGTTTATATTGGTCAATATAAATTGTAGAAATGATAGATTATAGTAGGTAGTACATGAGAAAAATTATGAATCTTGTCTTGACAATACCAAAGTGAATGATTTTCTCTTTATCATACTAACCTATCTCACAAAGTTCAATTAAATTTTGAATAATTGAAGTTTTTGGGTGAGATATCGATACAAGGAGAATAAGGAGTGGCAAGACCCTAAGCTTGGAGATGCCCAAGTCTCCCCAAGTTAATATTCATGGAATACTCAAGCATCTAAGCTTGAAGATGCCCCGAAAGGCATCCCACCTCTCTTCATCAACAACTATCGGTTAGCCTTGGTTGAGCCTAAGTTTTATTTTTTTCACATGATATTTGCTATTCTTGGAGTGTCTTTTTTGTTTGTTGTTTCATAAAATTATTAGATCTGAATTTTTTTATTTGGATAGAGTCATTACATAGCTAATTAATTGATTAAGTACTCTTTGTTCTTCACTTATATCTTTTGGAGTATATTGTAATTCATTTTGTGCTTCACTTATATCATAAGAGTAAATTGTTGAATGAATTGAACATCATAAATCTGAAATTATATATATTCCTATGCTTAGTATTTCACATTGGGTTTAGAAAGTAGAATCTATTGAAATCTGACAATCACAATATTGGCCATACAAGCAATTCATGAAAGAATAGTATAAGGAAGAGAAATTTGACATAAAAATATATTATCTTGGATATCTTTTCTGATCGTGAATACCCATTAATTATTTTCAAACTTGATCAAAAAAGTTGAAGTTGGAAAAGCAAGACAACGTAATGATTTATGTTTGGGTATATTTGCATAGAAATTACATTCTCATGGATCCAAGAACATGTGGTGCTTGTTTATAATCTTTGCTAGCCAAAAATTTCTGTATTAAGCGGGAATACTGCTTGTGCATCCATAGTCGTTTAGCCAAGTTTCTTCCATGAGTATCCACCATATCTACCCATATACGGTCTTGCCCTACCGTTCCAAGTAAATTTGCATGTGCCAACTCTAAATCTTTAAATGAACACCCGTTTTGTGTGCCCGTACTGCTCATGGAGCGATGGGTGTTTTACTCACCGACGAGAGTTTATTCACTCGTTAAATTAGAGGGAGGCTAGAAAAAGGATGCCTAGTCATGAATAATTTATAGAAATACTCCTCCTGGAATGTTGAAAGTTGGCATGCACCCATGGATTCGGCTAGCCATGGTTTGTGTTAGTATGGTGGAAAGGAGAGTAACATTTTTGCATTGAAACCACCATTAATCTGTTTAGCATGTAAGATATTGAAAACTTCACCAGTGCAGCAATGTGCTATACAAACGGTTTTTACCCCCTTTTCGCGACGGAGTTTTAAACCGTCGCCTTGCATGTATGTGTGACAGCGGGGGTCCTTTCCACACGACCCAGAAACCGTCGGTGATAGGTCGTTTGGTCACACACGCAGGGCAAAAAAGAGCTCATGTGCGATCTGGCAAGCCATCACAGACAATTATACAGGCCCAATCATTTTCGTTCGTATGTACATCCCACATAGTGAATCCAAGACAAACGTTTCCGTTTGTAGTACATCCTCCACGGTGAATCCAAGACAAATGTTTCTGTTCGTATATTGATAGCCTACAAGTGCACATGATTTAGTTTTAGTCTTTTCAAAGTAAGAGTATCGATCCCACAGGGAGCACAAAAATCAATCTTTGGTCCTTTGCAAGGTGAAAATAATGTGCCTAGAAATTGTAAGTGATCTAGAACAGTACTAGTAATAATAATAAGGTTGCAAGTGTAAAGGTGAACAAATCCAGAACACTTCATAAATTATTTCTTTTATCATTTACCTACTCGACGACGAGCATGAATTAAGCTTGGGGATGTTGATACGTCTCCAACGTATCTATAATTTATGAAGTATTCATGCCATGTTTACAATAATTTTATATGGTTTTGGTGCACTTTTATATGAATTTTATAGAACTAACATATTAACCTAGTGCCCAGTGCCAATTGCTATTTTCTGCATGTTTTTGGCTTTTCAAAAAATACATACCAAACGAAGTCCAAATGTCATGGAACTTTACGATGATTTTTTTGGACCGAAAGAGACCCCCGAAGCCTGGGAGGTGGACCAGACGAAGTCCAGGGGGCGACAAGCTCAAGGGACGCCCCCCTAGGGTGTGCCTACAAAGCTTGTCGGTCCCTTGTGGGCCCCCCTAACATGAAACCGACGCTAAAAATTCCTATAAATAGTGAAAACCCTAGAAATAAACCGAGAACTTCCATGTCGTTGTCGCAAGCCTCTGTTCCGAAGCGATCTCATCAGGAGCCCTTTTTAGCACGCTGTTGGTGGGGAAATCACCATCGGAGGCCATCTTCATCATTCCGGCGGTCTCCATGACGAGGACGGAGTAGTTCACCATCAGAGTTGAGGGTATGTACCAGTAGCTATGTGTTTGATCTCTCTCTCTCTCTCTCTCTCTCTCTCTCTCTCTCGTATTCTTGATTCGGCACGATCTTGATGTAACCATGGGCTTTGTTAATATAATCGTATCATATGGTGTTCTTCCCTCTCTATCTTTGTTGTGATAAATTGAGTCTTGCTCTTTCAGGTTTCGTTATGTTGGATTGAATATTGGATTTAAGAACACTTGATGCATGTCTTGCATATGGATACTCGTGGTGACAATGGGGTATTATATTGAGTCACTTGATATATACTTTGGTAATCAACTTGCGGATTCCCGTGGTGACACTGGGGTAATCTAGGCACATAGGTTGATACATGTTTCGTCCTACTTCTCTGATAGAAACTTTGGAGTGAATCTTTGTTCCACATGATGGATTATTATATCATTCAATTATATTAGCACTGTTGAGAGATTGCACTAATGAAAGTATGAACCCTAGGCCTTGTTTTCAAGCATTGCAATACCATTTGTGCTCACTTTTGTTATGCTACCATGTTGTTTTTATTTATTCAGGTTATAAAAATATATTTCTACCATCCATACTACACTTTTATCACCATCTCTTCGTCGAACTAGTGCACATATACAATTTACCATTGTATTGGGTGTGTTGGGGACACAAGAGATTTCTTGTATTTGATTGCAGGGTTGTTTGAGAGAGACCATCTTCATCCTACACCTCCCACATATTAATAAAGTTTAGGTCATCCACTTAAGGGAAATTTGCTACTGTCGTACAAAACTCTGCGCTTGAAGGCCCAACAGAGTCTACAAGAAGCAAGGTTGTGCAGTAGACATCAAGCATATGTACCTCCCTCAAACTCACTCGCTCAGACTACCGAGGAGAAAGAGTCGAAGCACTGGTGAAAGACATCGGAGTAGGAGATTTTTGGGATATAGAACTAGCAAACAAGGATCAAACAAGCAGAGATTATTATTAGGGGAAATCAAGGAGAGGAAACTATAATGACGAGGGGCGCAAACCAAATCGTCAGCAAAGGGATACTAGATTTGAGAAAGGAGGTGGTCTTGGCATAGGAACTAGCTACTCCTTCCTCCCTACCTCAAACACCATCCATGAACGGTAATCTGAGCAAGAGAAGGAGAACACAATTAGTATACGTGCCTTTATTCACTAGCAAGACACAAAACTACACTAGGTAAGCAAAATAGCTACACAAATACTATACAGCATAGGAGGGCCAAACCCCTCTCTCCCACTCACTCTAGTGGGCGAGCCGGCGGAGGAGAGGGAGAGAGAGGCCGGAGGCGAGCTAGTAGGGAACAAGGATACATGAGTGAGAGAACATGAGAGAGAACGGAAAGAAGCAAATGCCCTCCACTCCCATCTTCTCCAGTTGTAGATGAGCTTCCCTTCGTAAATGGTGACTATTGCGGTGGAGAATTCGTGCAAAAGAGTTGATGCCGCAAAAATTAGGGTATTGCCTAACTATATTGACTCCACCATCTTCTTGGCCATCCTACCCGTAGCTCTTTTATGTAAGAGACCTTGTGCATCTCTAGAGCCTTCCTAAATGCACCTCGAGAATTTTCTCATACTTCTATCTTTTCGTACAAGTACTTGAAAAATTGCAGCTTTACAGAATGATACCACGCCTAGCATTTATTAGTAGGTTTATCTTCTGTATCATGTAGAATAACTTAATAACATGAATACACAATTCAACTTCTAATGAAATGGTCTCCTTTTTCCGAAAAGAGGGGAATGCCCTCAGCCTCTGCATCGGGTGATGCACACATCCATATTGATTATTTAATGATGTCAAACTAACATCTATTCCAAATAGACCAGCTTACAAAAATAAAGAAAATCCAAGGCCAGTCGATGTGGCTCGCGACAGGATCTTCACAACCTACTACACAAACCTTGTGACATCTTCCTCTAAAAAAACTTGCAACATCTTAATTTTTTTATAGCAAAGATATTTTAAGGGATCTGTTGTCTGGAGATGCTCTAACCGCAACATGTCGTACACTATGTAAGGCTACTAACCGTTTCCCTTCCCTCGAGCTAGTTTGTAATGAACTTGTTGAACATATGTGGAAACTTCAAAAGCAACTTATTAATTTCAACAGGTCTGTATAGCCACTCCTAGTTACGAGTAAGTCCTCCCTCATATCGAATCAAATTATAATTAATTGACTCTCCCTGAGATCAAATCAAATGAATTAGTTGACTCACTAAGTCTCGCTCTTACGTGGAAGTGTAACAACCTCGTTTATATTTGCATTCCTTTTCAAACTAAAGGGAGTCGTTTGATTCACATCTCTCTCTTTCCCCCTCTCTCTACAGTATAGGTACATTCATTCACTGTGTTGACGCTATCAAGTACAGGGGAGGCGCTCGTTTAGGCTAACTAGCTACGCGCTGTCCTCCAAGGGAAAAAGAAACCACGTACGGTCATAATATCCTGCGCCGTTGAACCACCCCTCGTCGATGCCAAACCGAGCACACGCGTAGCTATCGAGCTCGATCATGTTTCCGCCCAGGGTGGTAACGGTACGGCGCCGCCCTTAGCCTTGGGCGTTCCACTTCTCCGTGCAAATCCTTGGACAACCATGGGCACGGCGTCGGCTCCTTTGCATACCTGTAACTTGGAACAACGTGAGTCGTCTCAGTCTCAAAAAGACGGGACCGGATTTCGGGCGCGGGCACTGAGTTCCTAGCACGTGCTTTTATTTATGGTTTTCCATTTTTAAACCTTTATATTTTTGAAGAAACAGTCCAAGTTAAGTTATATTTTCATATTCATGCTTTTCGTGACAAGGGCTTTTAAATAAGATCCAAATTGAGTATGTTTTGATAAATTTTAAAAATAAATGTTAAATTTTACTCCCTCCGTCCCATAATGTAAGACGTTTTTTGCCACTAGTGTAGTGTTAAAGAACGTCTTACATTATGGGACAGAGGGAGTAACTTTTAAAACTTAGTACGAGCTACCAATAAAACCACGATTTTTGTACCTACAAACGACAAAAATAATGTCTTTTTGACGGAACCTCGTCAAAGGGCCATAAAAAATGTCTTCAAAATTAATCTGTGAAACTTGGTAAGAGCGAGTGAGAAAGTCACAAGTTTCAAATAAAAAGTCGTAAGTTTCAGCGACTGAAACTTAAAAATTATTGTGCCCTCGTGCCGGATTCAACTACTTTCGAATCGTGAAGCAATCGAGCAGCCGGGCAGACCTTCCCAGGTGCGTGCTCCTGTGAATTTCCGTCAAACAGCCCGCCTCGGTGCTCAAAGGCGATGCTCGGGCAGGACTACAGTGCATGTGGCACATAAGGCGGCGTCACAACTGGAATGCAAACCTAATTGGTTGGACTGCGTGTAACAAGGTTGTTATAGAGCGAGTCTTTATGCGGCATACTTCTAACTGTGTTTAAACATTTTGTCCTTTTTACCAGTAGGGGAGCCATAAATTTGTGCAATATGAGTATATACTCATTGTTGGTTTGTTTAAGTGACTGATGTCTAGGTTCATTTCTAATTTGGACGCCATATGCCCATAGAAACTGGGAATTAGAGAAGACATAGAGAAGGAACCTGGTCCTGGTCGCCCACTCACCGGCTCCTCTGGCCGCTGCTTGTCTAATTGGCACCACGTCGACACCGTTACATTTTGGTTGTGGGGCCAATTAGGGAATGGATTAGCATATGGGATAAATCAATGAAAGAGTTATTTTAGGGGAATCTTTTTTCTTAGACAATCTTCTGAAGCTTTTATTCAACCGTTATCATGTTTACAGCGACGAAATGAGGATCACCGGGTTGGCCTAACCAGACATGGCGGCCCCCAATAATAAAGCATGCCTCGCAAAATTATAAGCTTCAAAGTTTGAACTCCTAAATTCATGGACTATATTACAAGAAGTAAAAACTACTAATAGTTGCCTAATCCCCTGGATGATTGCGCCATAGTTTGCCGCACCTCCCTTCTTGATCTCGTCCACCACCACTTTACTATCTAATGCAATATGGATGTGTTGCACATTTAGATCCTCGGAAAGTCCAAGGACCTCTCTATGGCTAGAGCTTCTAGGGTAGTTGGATGACCAATTATGGTGAAGACGATGGCTGAGGCACCCAAAAATACCCTTGTCTGGTCTCTGCAAATAGCCCCCACTGCTCCAAACATGCCACCTCGCTCGACCGTTGTGTCTACGTTGAACTTGGTGAAGCTCGTCGGTGGTGTCAACCAATGTGAAGGCCGGGCTATGGCTGCTTTTGGGATGTCCCTGCTGGGTGTAAACACTTGCAACTCTGACAGCTACGACGTGATTAATCCATGAATTGCAAAGGAGGTCTTAAAGTTAAAGATGGCTTCATGTATTACTTTTCTTCTAGTACCCTAAATTGCCCAGAGAGTCACTACTAGTCCAACAAATTCTTGAGCTTGCAACACTTCTTGCATGGTGAACAGCCATTTCTTCGCACTATCTTCTTGAAGTAAGCTTAGCTGATGGATGATTGCCTCCGATGAGAGAGCTCAGGTACTCCGCGACATGGGGCAGTTAAGGAGGGCATGCCTCCAAGTATCATGCACCCCGCACAAGCTGCATGTTGTTGTCGTTTACATGTTTCTGCGCTGCAAAATTTCTCTGGAGGGGATGGAATGTCGCGCAAGGCGCCAGATAAAACATGCAAGTTTCGACGGTACTTGAACCTTCCATATCGAGTTCCACTCCTTTGCTTCTGCCTTCGTAATGGATGAGCATTCCCTTTCTTCCAGCCAGCTCTCTCTACCAGCGGAATGAAGGTCAATCGCACAAGCTGTTCCTGCCACGTGGCCGTGGAATTTTCAAAAAGTTCCGCCACCCCCCTGCCTGTAAGTTGTGTGGGCCCACGACGTTGTGGGCTGCTGAATTAGTATATCTACTAAATTTGTTGAGCCAAACCTTTGATATTCACATGAATACAGGTGAATATCTCTATCACCGCCCTTGCTTCTTACAACAGTAGCACCTATTATGTAGGCAACATCACAAGGATCGGCTAGGCATCATGATTGATGATCCACTAGTGGTCGGCCACCGACTCACTTCGCTCCTTAGTCGTTTATCCTTTGGCTCCAAGAAGTCTTGTATCACATTTTAATTTTGTTTTCAGGCGTTTTTGTGTTGTTCCTTCAAATAATCTCTTTTCCAACACTTATATACTTATTATATGTATGTGATGGTTGTGTTTTTTATAAAGCGGGACAAAAGTCCAGTTCAAGAGTCATGCCATATAGAGTTTGGGCGATTTGGAAGATGAAAGAAAAAGAGAACGACTATTGTACCATACCCTAGTGACAAGCAACCCCTGGTACTAAAAGGCACATTTTGTGTGATATACCCACACAACTACACATGTCTCTTTTGAGTTTTAGTAACCAGTTATAATCGCTGTTCAAGAATTCACTCGATTAATCAGTTAACAGACCAATTAATCACTACTCATAGCATGGCCGAATCGAATAACACCTATTTGTCGTGTTAACTTGTCACGCTGATTAATTGGCTAGTTAGACCGATTAATCAATTGGCAGGACGATTAATCCCTACTGGCCCATTAACGGGTGGGCAAACAAAGCACAAATTTTTGGCCCATAACCCCTTCTGGCCCCACCCTGCTCCTTAATAGCTAGTATTTTAATAATTTTACCTCATGTCTATGCTTTCATATGTGTACGATAGCATGTTTTGGTATACTACATAGCTGGGAGCATGAAAGTATAGTATAATACATAAAAATATCTAGATGTATGTTGGCAAGTTCCTATTCAATCTACCGATTAATTATCGACCGATTAATCCAGTTAATAGGCCGATTCATCGATTAATCGCTACTCCTAAACCGACCGAGCAGCTACCAGATAATGATTTCTTGAACATTGGTTATAGTGGAGCTCGTTACTATCAATGTGGTTTTACATACTTGTACCTCGTCATAGTAGGGACACATACAATTAGGTGATCTCAGTCTTCTCTTAATGATATCAGAGAGAAATGAATAAAGTGTATGTACTAAAGAGATTATCTCCTACCGAGTGGACTTAATCAACCAAGGTACATATGCACCCAGATGAATGGCAAAATCCAGAAAAATAGTGATTTGTTTTTTTTTTGATGTTTTTTTGACAAATAACTCTCGTGTGAAGTTTCGTGAAGAAATGACATTTGTGATGTTTTAGGCGAAAAACACAAAATCGGTGCTCTAAAAAGTGGATTTTTTAAATAGAAAAAATGAAGGTCTATTTTTTTTCTTCCCCCCATAACGCCAGGGATGTCATTTTGTCACAAAATTTTACATGTGTAGAACACTAGACTATGTGTGTTACAAAAAAAATCAATCAAAGGGGGTCATTTGTTTCCCGTCTCTCTCTCTCTCTCTCTCTCTCTCTCTCTCTCTCTCTCTCTCTCTCTAGTATACATTCGTTCACTCTATTGACTCTTTCAAGTACAGGGTAGTTCCAACGCAAAAAAAAGAAGTACATGGTAGTTGTATTTTGCGTCGCACGCTTGTACCCCTTCGCTCCACTGCTCCTGCGACCTCTAAGCTAGGGTTTCCCTACCTCTCGCCAGCGCTGCCACCAGTCCACTTTGTCTCCTATGGTCCTTTGATCATGGAGGCGCGGTGGATCCCAGCCCTTACCGGTGGGAGCACTCCATTTTTATGTGTTTTTGAGTTTTTTTAGGGTTTGGGCCATGCTCAGGAAGACGAGGCGGCGACGGCTTACTGAAGATGGAATAAGGTCCTCTCTGCCTAGCCCCCGTCCCGGTGATGCTTCTAGTGTCGTCGGAAGGTGTGTGGAGGTGTGTCTCCGGTGTATCTCACGGATCCACTCTGCATTTGTCTTTGGTAGACCCGCTTGGATCCGGTCTTCGTTCGACCATATGTGTGTCTGCAGGTAGATCCTTCATATCTAGGATTCTCTTCATCGATGGTGGTTGTTGTTCTGGTGTGTCGGTCCTATGGGGCCTTAGCACTTCCCGACTGTTTACTACAACAATGTTTGCCCGGCTCCGATGAGGGAGGGATGATGACGGCAGCACACTTTCGGCTCGCTTCAGTGCTTGTAGTTGTCGCTAGGTGGTCTACGGACCTGGATGTTATTCTTACTTCTAGTGTTCTTTGTACTACTATCTTGACAATTAATGAATAGATCGAAAGTTTTCTCGCTAAAAAAGTATTCAGTAGATGTCTGTTAAAGGTAGAGCATTTGTGGCATGCAGGTGCAGAGGCACCGAGCCCCTCGCTCGGCTAAAATTAGCTTAAAGTTTCAGCTTCGAAACTTGATGCAAGGGATCGAAAGAATCGTAAGTTTCAGATGAAAAGTCATAAGTTTCAAAGATTAAACTTAAAATTTAGTGTGCCCACGTGCGGTATCTAACTACTTTACGGATCGTGAACAATCGTACGACCAGGTAGGACTCGACGGGTGCATGCTCCTGCGAATTTCCGCCTTCGCTAGTTCTCTCTAAGATGTAAGCGTGCACACGAAAATGTCGGTACTTTGTGGATAATATTGGCTACTCCCTTGGAATTCGATTGTAAGTTGGCCTATCAGTCCCAGATATTTCGAATGGAATAGAAAGTTGGAAACCATATCGTTGGCAGATCAACTTATGAATTAAAGAGAAGGCCAGAAACCGCTTAACTACAATTTCTAATTATATAACATTTGTGTAGCGAACATTCACTTTATTTTTCCTTTTTGATTTTGAGGTGCTCATCATTTTTTATTCTTCCTACTCTTTGGTGGAGGGGAGGGGGGTCATCACTGGCCAGCATTCAGTATTGTTGGTTTAAAAAAAAAGCATTTGGTATTGTATGACGTGCCTTCGTACCTTCCATGTGAAAAGAGAGGGTAAGAGGGAGCATCTTAAAATTGCTTTTCTTAGAAGGATATTGTAAGCGAGGAAAAAATCACTCAAGGGATGGAGAACGTCATTAACAAACTACTTTACAAAATTAATGGGCCAAGTAAAGGCCCGTTGGCCCACCTGTACACGTGGTAAGAAGCTGTATACCGTGGGGGCTACTTATTTATCGCCTTGTCTCAGAAGAAACTTATTTATCGCCTTGTCTCGGAAAAACTTATTTATCGCCTTTGTCTCGGAAAAAACATCACCTGCTTTCTTTCGAAAACAAATTTCAACATCACTTATTGGGCGATGTACGCGTCATAGACAGTGGTATACTTAACAACTGGCAAAGTGGCAACATTTATTTAATTTCTTACTTATCTCCTTTTGCGAAATCATGTGCAATCATACTCTTTTTTTTTCATTTGATTGATCCCATTTCCGATGCATTAATTGTGTTCTAGAATACGCACAATACCGTCACCTTTGGTTCCAAAAATAGGTCATGAAGCACATGCTTCTGAGATTGAACAGTTAATTTGTTTGGAGTTTTAAAATTCCAACATAATATCTAATTTTCATATATATATTTGTGTTTTTGTTTGCTATAAAAGACAGTTTTCTTGTCCTGGAAAAAAGGCAGTGTGTTTAAGCATAACATGTTTTTTTATAAACACTGTGCAGACACTCACAACACGCAGAAGCACTTATCATTATGAACACACGCAAGCAACCTAACCATATGAGCACCATTGAGATACTAAGCCGGCAGGTTTTGAGATTGACGAAGTCACGACAAGCACCCCGTAATCGACGGGCACGCCATAGCACTGAAAAAATAGCACGGAAGAACCTGGAATAAATTAAGACAATATGCGAGACCCATGTCAAGTCTAGGTGATAAACTTAGGGTGGCGGTTCCACTACAAGGAACCTAACCATCTAAGCTAGGCTTTGTTTGTATTTAGGCTAAAGTTGTTTCTTAACACATAATAAAAATACTTTATTTTGCGATAAACTTTATGTGCACACAAAGATGTAATGTTTACATGTGTGAAATTTATCAAGCTTTTATAACATTTGGAAAATTATGATTTCACCTGGTAGGATGTGCTTTCGGATGCAACTTTGTTTAACGTGACTTTGAGGGGCATGCTAGCTGTGGAGAGATATTCCCCCCTATCCTAGAAAATGTTGATGGAAATGCATGTATATGAGATGAAATGTAAGAAAAATGTTAACTTGTCGCAATTATCTAATTTTGTCTAATGTACAAAATGGTGTTTTACCCCTGGCTCCGCCCCATATTTGTTACTCTTTAGTTTCACCCCTTTGCACACCATTTTACCTTGTACAACTTTCTCCTCTATCAATGAAAATATGTAGACCTCATGCTATGTCATAAGAAAAACTATGTTCCACCAGCAATATTTTCTTTTCTTTTTTTTTGAAAAGGGGATACCCCGGCCTCTACATCAGCACGATGCATACGGCCCTCTTATTAAAACAAAATAGAGTAGTATCAACAAGGTTCCAAAGGTCCTGAAGGATAAATAAAGGAAGCAATGAAGCTCACACAGAGCCGGATAAGCTAGATACATGAAGCAAGCCAAAACAAAGAGCCACAATCGGCGAGGCAAAACTAGATAGGAATACTAAATGCCTATCCTATTACATGACCGCCATCCAAACCGGTTGAAAATATCTCGAGCTACCATCTCCCAACGGACAGACCCAGTAACCAAATGCTCCCTGGCCTCCGTCTGGGTGAGTAGCGACCACGAACGAATCAGAGCCGTAGTCCGGAACAAAACCTGCAAAAAATGTATATATGATGTTCTGTTAAAAACCAAATCGTTTCTGCAGTTCCAGATGGTCCACAACAATGCACAAACCCCCACCCGAATATGTCTCCCTAAGCTGGGCTCAATCCCATTAAGCCAGGTCCCAAACAAAGCAGTAATGGAATTCGGTGGTTTGATGTTAAAAGCAATGTGGACCGTCTGCCATAGAACTTTTGCAAGCGGGCAATCAAAAAAGAGGTGTTTAATAGACTCATCCCGATCACGAAACTACACCTAGTAGGTCCTGTCCAATTGCGCTTCTTCAAGTTATCCTTAGTTAAAATTACTTGTTTATGAACAAACCACATAAACACTTTTATTTTCAAAGGAACTTTAACATCCCAAACATGTTTGGACGTTGGAATGGAGCTAGAATTAATAACATCAATATACATTGATTTAACCGTGAATCCTCCGACTTAGTCAACATCCAGCGCAATTCATCAGGTTGTTGAGATAACTGGATATCCATCAGCCTTCTCACTAGATGGAGCCATTGTTCCCAACGATTGCCCGCTAGCACTCGTGAAACTGAATATTAAGGGGGATAGATTGGAAAACCGAAGCGATGACTACCTCCTTTCGTTGAACAATACGGTACAAGGAGGGATATTGGATGGCCAGTGGTGTGTCACCAAGCCAAGTATCCTCCCAGAAACGCGTGCTCGAGCCGTTTCCTACAACAAACTTCGTCCTATTAACGAAAGCCTGCTTGACCTTCATGAGCCCCTTCCAGAAAGGCGAGTCAGTCGGCCTTACAGATACTTGCGACAAAGTTTTTGACTGGAGGTACTTGGCGCGAAGGATCTGTGCTCCACAAAGATCCGTCTCCGACGAGAGCTTCCACAGCCACTTGCTAAGAAGGCATTTATTCTTAATTTCTAGATTCTCAATACCTAGACCCCTTGGTCCTTAGGGTCTGAGATAATGTCCCACTTAGCGGTCTGTATTTTCTTTTCAGCTCATCACCCCGCGGAAGAACCGTGATCTATAGAAATCCAGTCTCTTCGACTCCAACTGGTATCTCAAAGAACGAAAGAAGAAACATCGGCAAACTTGTGAGCACCGAATTAATAAGTATTAACCGGCCTCCATAAGATAAGAGCTTGCCCTTCCAAAGAGCTCAGTTTCTTCTCAAAGCGGTCTTCAATGCACTTCCATTCTCTGTTCGTTAGCCTACGATGGTGGATAGGAATCCCTAAGTATGAGAAAGGTAACTGTCCCAAATCACACCCGAACAATTGTTTGTAGGCCTCCTGCTCATCTTTAGCCCTACCAAAGCAGAACAACTCACTCTTATGAAAGTTGATCTTCAACCCGGTCAATTGTTCGAAAAGGCATAACACCAGCTTCATATTCCTAGCCTTACTCACGTCATGCTCCATGAAGATGATGGTATCATCAGCAGACAGGATAGAAATGCCTCCATCAACCAGATGAGGCACCAATCCACCTACGACCATTTTCCTTAGCCCGTCCTATCGAATTGCCAACATATCTACCACTATGTTAAACAAGATAGGGACATTGGGTCTCCTTGTCGTAGGCCTTTATGAGTCCGAAAGTAATGACCTATATCATCATTAACTTTAATTCCACACTACCCTTTTGCGTAAATGATTGCACCTGCCTTCGCCAGCTTCATCAAACCCTTTCATACGCAAAGATTGTTGGAGGAATGGCCACTTTATCTTATCATACGCTTTCTCGAAATCCACTTTAAAAATCACTCCATCCAATTTTTTGGAGTGGATTTCATGGAGTGTTTCATGCAAAACTACCACTCCTTCAAGAATGTTTCATCGGCATGAACGCGGTTTGGGATTGATGCACCACAGAATCGCTAATCTGTGTGAGCCTATTGGTCCCAACCTTTGTGAAAATTTTGAAACTAACATTGAGGAGACAGATCGGCCTGAATTGCTCAATTCGTACCGCATCCGTCTTCTTAGGTAGTAGTGTGATAGTCCCAAAATTCAGGTGGAATAACTGAAGCTTTCCAGAGAAAAGATCATGAAACATAGGTAGTAAATCCCCCTTAATAATGTGCCAACACTTCTTATAAAACTCGGCCGGAAAACCATCCGGACCAGGAGCCTTATTATTTTTCATTTGAGCAATTGCCTCAAGAACCTCCTTTTCCGAGAACGGGGCAAGCAAAATGTCATTATCAGCAGCCGAAAGCTGAGGTATATCCTCAGTCATGGACTCATCTAGTGACACCGTATTCTCCTTCGGTGGACCAAACAACTGCTTATAGTATTCAGTGATATAAGATTTTAGGTTATCCGACCTAAAATTGTACCCTAAATCCCCGCTCGAGCTGAAAGATTCACTTTTTTCTGTGCTTGCCATTCGCAATTAAATGAAAGAATTGAGTATTCGCGTCCCCCTGGACCACTCTACGAACCTTAGCACGTAAAGCCCACTTCAATTCTTCTTCACGTAATAGTTCTTTCAATCGCTTTTCCGCCTCATTCTTAACTCGAAGCTCGTGGGGACTAAAACATTAGACTCGGCTTTACGCCCAAGTCATGTACAAGAGAAAGGAGTCTATCCTTTTCAATCTTATACGCACCACTAAGATGCTTAGCCCAACCCGCAAGAAGCTCCTCAAATGCCGGATCTTATTTTGCCAACGCTCAATGGGTGTATTACCGCGAACCTCATTCGCCCATTCCCTAGCAATCAAGTCAAAGAACCCTCACGCTCAAACCATGACGCCTCAAATGAGAAGGTGTTCTTATTACCCACGTGGTTCGGCTTCCCGAGTCCACGAACAATGGGGTATGATCAGATATTCCCCTCGACGATTGCTTGCACCGTGACCAACGGAATTTTTGTTCCCACTCCACGCTTGCAAGAACCCTATCAAGTTTTTCGTAAGTTGGGTTTGGCAAAGCGTTGGCCCAAGTAAACTTTCGACCGAGAGTTCTAACTCGCAGATCCGAGCTTTCAATAATGGTGTTGAACATAAAGGACCATCTTCCATCAAAGTTGTCATTGTTTTCTCCTCCCGCCTCCGGATGATATTGAAGTCTCCTCCGACTAAGATCGGTAGTTGTTCGACCCACAAATTCGTACTAGGTCAGCTAGAAACTCTGCTTTAAACTCAGGCTGCGCAGCCCCATAAACCGCCACCAAAGCCCATTAAAGCCATCAATCTTAGACCTAACCCGAAACTTTACAAATAAGTCTCCCATCACAACACTACGGACTTCCAAAGTGAATCGCATCTTACACCTAGTAGGATGCCACCCGATCTTCCTCGCGGAGGTAAGCGGTGCCAATCAAAATCAATACCACCAACTAGTGAGGAGAGAAACCGAGGTGCAAAGTTATCTCTACCCGTCTCCGATAGAGCAACAAAATCAAGCTTCGCTCAATAGAAGTCTCAGCCAGAATCTTCTTTTAGCCAAGTCCTTAAGACCTCTGCTGTTCCAAAAATTCCTCTCATAGTTCATCATGAAATTTTTGGTGGTTCAATCCTAGCACTCCTACGGACAGCGGAATCGGGATAAATCTTCCGCTTCCACTTACGTTTAGGTTTATTAATCTCGAGTCCCGTTCCTCATGACCGGTTCTGAAATATTGCTAGCATCATTCGAAGGGCACATCCTCCTCGTCGGCCTCCAGGTTAGTGGGTGCGAGATCCTCACACAGAGCTATCAAGCACTCTAACTCCTAACACATTAATCTCATCATCATTCATAGGTTTAACTGCCGCAAGATTACGAATAGTCTCTAAAGCCCGTTCCGCCGCCTGTGTCTAAAATATCATTCACCGATTTAGTAATTTCACTATCCGTAGCACCTAGTGAAACTCCTAATTGGTTTGCATTATTAATAATGTCCTCATTAGAAAAATGCAATAAAGAATTAGACAGGTTAACTGACATACCCGATGAACAAGCAGCCTCCTGAAGCTTGGCCGCCCTCATAGCGCACCGCTGCTGCATGTCATCAACCTCCGGGACGTCGAGGATGCGAGCACTCATCCGTCTGCCCCCGGAAGTAGGGTCCGAGATCCCTCCGAACGCGATCACCTCCTCCCTAGTAAAACCGGGCCCCGAAACTCCAGTTGGTGCCGAGGTCTCTAGCGGAGGCATCATCGGGATCCCAAAACCGCCGGACGAGTGTCCCACCGCAGTCAATGGGGAGGAGAGAACGACCGGGGCCACCTGCCCGCCGTCTCCTCCCGCCTGACCCTGCGGCACGGCCGAGGTAACCCTCGGTGGGGTGATCCGCCTGACCACCCGAGCAGAAGGAGTAGGCCGGGCCACCTGCCCTGGCGTCCCCCCTCCCATAGCATCGACAGTGCTATCCACCTCCGTCGCAGATGTCATCCAGGCCGCCTGCGTCGAGGACCCTCCAGCCGCGGAAACTGTCCCCCTAGGGGTCAAGGCCCCGCGAACTCTGCAACGTCCAGCGGGGACGGGGAGTGGACTGAAGTCCCAACCCTCTCCCCACAACCCTCGGCCCGTGATCGCCAACACCAAGACACTCCCGCATCGGTCGGCAGTCCGGAAGGGCTAACACAGTGCCCGCAATCAGCATGAACCTCCCCTCAACCTCCAAAGTGAAGGAAGCGTGTGCTCAAAATAACTGTCGACTCCACCTGTCACTCCAAAGCACAGGAGGTGCCGAAGCTGGCTCGAAGAACCGAACATAAAGTAGCCCCAGGTACCTCTGGTGAGTCGGTGTGCTCATCCTCCGGTCCTGTCCCGGCCGATCGAGGGTGCGATCCGTTGGATCCTCTCGCATGGTCTCATCCGACGGGGCCCCTTAGTCCCATACCTCCCTCACGGTCGTGCATATCCACATCATTACCGTTAACGGCATCATCAAATAAGTCGGTGTCCTCAAACTCGATATCAAGCGGAAATACCTCACCCTTATAGGTCCGATTAACCTTATCGGGCACATACTCGATATCCAAAATGCTCACAAGAATTGGGCAATCCCATTGGCACGAGTGAAAACCATGTCCACTTTTTCAGTTTTTCCAACGAGGATACCCAAACTAGCCACAACACGAGCATCCTGCAGAGGCTTTGATGGAGCCCCAAAACCTCAGCCATACTGCGTAAGCGGTTTTCCTTTAGGCTCAACCTGTTTCCACTCGTTAAACTCCGAATACACTTAGTACCGGAACTTTACACAAGCCAAAACTTAACAATTTCTGCAGGTCCTCGACAGACGGAAATCGACCTTAAAACTCTGTCCTCAATGGGTACTAACTCCCAGACAAAATCACCGGAGCTAACTCCTGCAACCTCCTCACAATCAGTGCCTCACCACCGCTCCTGTGTCGCCTCGACGATCCCATGAGTCGAGTCCTGGTTATCCTCCGGGACCTCTCTCGCCTCCGGAGACTCAAAAACATGAGCTCAGACAAGAGACTCCATAGATGTGTAGAGTGGGAGGTACGCCACGCAGCATTGGGCACTCACCCGACTCATGGGCAAGTTTGCCACAAGACTCACACAGTTGGGCCACACACTCAAAGCAATGAAGTGGCCCTTGTCCCCACACCGATAGCAAACCATCCTTTCCTTCTTACGGGCATACTTGGACGCCTCTCTGCATCAGACACATCGGTGGCCTCATTCGCCGTCGCAGCCTCGTAAACATCAACATTGGCCAACTCCTTCACCACCTGCATTGCACGGGAGGTAGCTCGAGGCAATCTGAGTCTCAACCGTAGCATCGAATGAGTAGTCCCTCGAGGCTGTTGGCGGCGAAATCTCCCGCGACCCGGCCTCGACCACCTCGGTTCCCACGAAACCTCCTCTCTGGCGATTGTCCGGTCGGAGGCTCCTCAACAAACCCGCCAACCGCCCGAGAAAAGGTCTCTCGCCGTCCGTCACTCGCTAAGCGTAACGCGCCCTCCTCCAGCTTGACGAGGATCCTCGGTGTTGTCCTCGCCGTAAGCATCAGAACCGTCGTCTCCCCACTGTCCTCGTGGAGGAGCATTGGGCTGCGTGGACCTGTTCTGCACCGGCCGGGCAACATAATGCGGAGACGGTTTTCCGTGGCGGCGGCTCAGCTCTAGCTCTCTGCCGACCAACGCCATGCCAGCAGTCCCAACAAGCAGAAGCGCCGAGCTGGAGGTCTCGGGCCTCCGCGCCTGCAGCTGGGCAAGGGCGGAGCTTGTCTCCGATCCCGGCCGTCAGTAGCCACCGTGGTCGCCGAGCCCGTAGCCACCGCCTCGTGCCACTCTTCATCCCAGAGCTGCTGCGGGGTGGTGGCCTCGGCGGCTGCGTACCTCAGCGGCGACACCTCGCCCCTGCGGCACGCGGCGCCGCCTCCTCCCGCCGGCGTTTTCGCTCGATCGGCGGCAGACCCCGTCCGGCGTTAGCAATCGGTGGAGGAGGCACCCACCCGACTGCGCAGCGCGAGCAAGGCGTTCGCGGCGGCGAGCATCACCTCTCCTCGCCATGGCCGCCCCGGACGAGATTCGAGTAGCCCGTCTATCCCGCAAGACGGAAACCCTTCGTGCCTTGTTTGCGAACCCTACCGGCGGCAAAGGACGACAGAGAAGCCGCGACGACGATCGTGCATGCACTATCAACGGGCGGCGACATGACGTGATCCTCTGGCCGCGATACCCACTAGAGGCGCCATTGCCGAGGCGGTCGCTACACCCCATGATGGGCCTCATGCCCATGCATGGTCCGAGGACCGCCCACACCGCACCGCCCCTCGGCGACAATCGGTGAATTCAAACGAGCGGATCGCGCCGCCGATCCCGTCCGCCGCCATGTCGCCGGCGGCGGAGGTGCCGGATCCGGCCGACCTCCTTTCTTCTTTTTCTTCCGAGAAACCACGATCCAATCCTCTTGCGGAAAAAAATCGGACAAAGTGATAGGTTGAACGCGTACCTTAGGCAGAGGCCCTTTCCATGGTCGGATCGCCGTCGCCGCCGTTCTCCGGTGAACAATCCGGCGAACCACCTCGAGCCGGTCGGTGGAACGCAGGCCTAGCCGCGCCGGATCCTCTCCAGGCACGATCTCGTCCACTAACGCAGCAACATCTTCCTCCGAGTATCCTGGGTTGAACGCCTCGCAGATCACGTCGGATGGTGTTGGCGAGTATTCCGGCACCGGATCGTCGTCCTCATCATCTTCCGAGTCCGCTAGCGCCCAAAAACGTCCTCCTACGCGCGCCTCAAGGAGATCCGGCGACTCCCGCCGGCGGCCGGCGACGATCGCGATGGGAGGGTCGCGAGTCGCCCCGCGAGTCGCCCCGCTAGTCGCTCTCCCCATGACAGGCATGTGTGCTTTTTCTCAGGCATATCTTATATACCAGCAATATTTTCTTGCACATCCATAAGTTGAATGCATTGAACATACGAAGGTTCGTAAGTCAAATCGAATGTTGGTTCAAACTTCATTATCTTATTTTATGGTTGCATCCCCATAGACCATATGCTGTATTTCCTGGGACCAGGACAAGAGCAATGAGGACACGACGACGAAGTGGTGTTGTCAGCATACAAGAAACTTGGCAACGTACGTTCATACGCAACAAACAAACAACCGGCATGCATGCATGTGAGTGCGGCCATGCATATACCTATACATATACGTACAAATTAACGTATAAATCGTCTCCAACCGTTCATGGATGGACAGTAGACTTTTGCGGTACACTGAGGGATATCCAAGACTGCGCACCACCGCCGCCAGCAAAACGAAATCAGTTCTGGTTTGCAATCAAGAGGGTAGGCGCCACGCCGCTACACTACATATGAACTTTTAGGGGATTGCAGTCTTATCTATAAAAAATTCATGTGAAAAGTACTTCTTTCATCTCAAAATAAGTGTCCTTGATTTTTTTTTTTTTTGAGAAAACTTTCAATCTATTCATCTTCCATCACGGCAGTACAACGAACACTAGAAATAATAAAAATTACATCCAGATCCGTAGACCACCCAATGACGACTACAATCATCGAACGTAGAAAGGCGCGCGTCATCATCATCCCTCCTCGCCGGAATCAAGACAACCTGGTTGTAGTGAGCGGTCGGGAAGTCGTCGTCTTTGCGCCCAGAGACCAAAGACACCGTAACAAAGCAAAGCGCCGCTGATGAAGAATAACGTAGATCGAAAGAATCCAACCTGAAAATAAGTGTCGTTGATTTACTACAAAGTTACTGTGGCGCTTCGACGCAAAGATGTTTTGTCTGAGAGCAAATCAAAGACGAAGATCGAGCTGAGGCCCCATTAATCGCCACAATCCGGCGCAGAAATTCTTCATAAAATCGCTCAACCGTAAGAAGGACGAAAAGTTAAGGAGGTTTGTCAACAGGATTTCAATGGGAAAAGCACCGCACGACGCACGGAGGATAACAGCATGAAAAGGACCCCCGCGGATGGATCAGCTGTCGGCTCGCGAAAGGCACGGCATGGGCACGAGCTACAGCTACAAAGGCGAAGTGTGAAACGAAACGAAACGAAACGAAGCTTAGATCGTGGCGTGGCCGCGGCGCGCGCGCTGGACGTGTCGACTCGCCGGTGCGCAGAGGTCGCGCTTTCCACTTGATCCAAGCCCGAAAGCGACCGACCGATCGGTCTGGCGCCGAGCGCCGCGAATGCTCCTGAGCGCGCGCGAGGGAGCCACGTCCATCTCGCCACGGACCCGCACGGTCGCTTCTCTCGATCGATCAGGTTATATGTGCGTGCGTGCGTGGTCGTGGAGTCAGTAGCGACTGTGGTCCGGACGCAGCTTATCTGAGCTCCAGCTCAAATGAGCTCGGATGAACCATAAAATTTAAAAAGGTTAGAAAAATTGAAATTATTTTTCAATAAACATTGAAAAAAAATCACATGCATACAAAATTCCGTGAAGGAATTACATTGGTGGAGGTGTGGGAACAAAATTGATGCTAAAGAAAAAGACTGTTTTTTAAAGCATTTTTATTTTCTAGAACGGAGGCATCTACCCGGCCTTAAACTAAGGCCCTTACAAGTTTGTGTAACACAAGTCTAAGAGGAGTACAAAGCAAAGTAAAAAAAAATTGGAGCATTGATTTTTTTTTCACGCCTCCACGAATGTGATTCCACCGTGAAAATTTGCACGCATATGAAAAATTTCTCGATGTTTGTTGCACAAAAAGATAGTATTTTTTTAATTTTCTTTCAATTATTTCAGATTTTACTGTTCGCCGAGCTCATTTGAGCTCGAGCTGAGAAGGGCACTTTCAGTATGATGGACCCACTTATTACTGGTGTCAGTGCCCTTGATATTGATGTCTCTAGTTCGATCAGCATGTGTCCTTATGACCTGACCACTGCGATGTCAGTTCGGGCTGTTGTGTTCGGGCTTAGGCGTGTTGTGAGGTCTATTTGATTAGGAGAACGACTTACTTATTAATTTCCATTTTCTTTTATTTTTCTTTCTTGTGTAGCTCTAAAAAAGTATACTCTACTAAACCTGAAGCATTTGGTCCATGACCAGCGGTGCAGCACGCGGGTGCTTCATGTGGTTGATGGCAAAATTTACTGACCTGAAACCAATGATTTGGGTAACATAGGTGAAAGTTGTAAGTCCTATTCCAACAATACTCTGCGTTTCACAATTCTCCTTGCTCTTGAGATTTTGTTTTAGGTACCTAGGCATCTCATGTAGTTCAAACCATTGTCGTTATCCATGTGTCTAATTTCCGTTTGTCTTGGCGTGTGTATTGTGTTATGAAATGAAAGGAGGTTAGTTGGGATGATGCTTTACTGATTGAAAAAAACTTCCTCAAGTAAATGCTAACTTTGTGGCATTGATTCGTCTTGAGATTTTTGTGTATCGTGGGAGTAAATTTGAGTGCTCTGTTTCTTATTGGTGTTAACATCCTAGGGCACCTACGTATCACCTCTTATTCTGAGAGTGAGCCTTATTGATGCATTATGATGTTACTAGGTATTCTACAGAGTGTGCCTCACTTCTTACCAGTGCCAGCATCTTTGATCTAGACAAGTAGACATTCATAGCATCATAATCACCTCTGATTCGATCGAAATGTGTCGTTCTTAACTGACCACTCCAATGCTACTCGTTGCTAGTTCCGGAGTTGCTGTGTTGGGCTTAGACCTGTTGTGATCATGTGTGAAATCTATAGCACTGAAAAATGTACTATCCCCAAAGCATTTGGTTTGTGACTAGTGATGCAACATGTGGGTGCTTCATGTAGACGATGGTAAGTGCCTTAGTAAGTCTTACTTGTGTCACCATGAGCTAGGGTACCTAGGCATCTCATGTTGTTCGAACTATTGTTTTCATCCATGTGTTTGATTTTTTGTTGTCTTGGTGTGTATATGTCATTATAAAATGAAACAAAATTAGTTGGGAAGATGGTTTAGTTATTGCATAAAAGCTTCTTCAAGTAAATGCTAACTTTATAGCATTGGTTCACCTTAAGATTTTTTGTGCTTCACGGAGTAAATTTGAGTGCTCTGTTTCTTATTGATGTTAACATCCTAGGGCACCTATTTATCACCCCTGATTGGGGGACTAGTCATTCTGTGTCCATTTTGATGTTACTAGGCATCCTAGGGGGTTTTCCCACTTCTTAGTGGTGTTAACGTCCTCGTTCTAGTGGTTCATAGCGCCATAACCATCTCTGATTCGATCAGAGTTTGTCGGTTTTACGTCACCACTTCGGTGCTACTCGTTGCCAGCCCATGGGAATTCCTTACTGGTCAGTTTTCCTTTTCATTTTTTGATATTGTTTCTCTATATAAGGTAGCTTGCGGAGATTTTGGTTTGTCGCCAGCGATGCAACACGTGGGTGCTTCATGGAGCCGATGGCGAGTGACTTACATCTTGCATGTGTCAGCATCCTAGGGCTTTTTCTTGTGAATAAAAAATTCTATTACCCATCAAAACTACAATCCAAGCAACACAACTCTTGTACATCATCAGGCCAGATCGGAGCTAGGAAACTGTGTGAGCTAGCAAACATGCGTAATTCGTCATAAAGTGACCTATTGAAATTTGACGATGCCTAAAAGGAGTAATACAAAATTGTCTACTAGTCATCTTACTTGTGTCAAAATCCTACATGTGGGTGCTTCATGGAGTCAATGGTAAGTACTGATTTCATGCTCCAACCAACTCATCCAAAATTTCGAACTGATGAAGAGACGCGGGCAATATATTTCAATAGTAGTCCGTAGACGTGGGATCGATGTAGGTCGCACAATCATTTTGTTAATCCTGCATTGGCAGAGTCTTGAACTCAAAACCTCTTGGCTCTGATACCATATTGAATTCATACTCCAGCCAACTCATCCAAAATTCTGAACTAGTGGAAAGAGGTGGGCAATGTATTTCAATAGTAAGTACCCTACTATATCATTTCACCTATATATATCCACATCCTAGGGTTACTAATAGGCATCTCATCTAATTCAAACTATTGTTGTCAGCGCCCTTTTCTGGTGTTATAGGGGTTAATTCCGTTTTTCTTGGTGCGTATGTTGTTTTAGAGAATGAAATGAAGTTAGTTGGAATAATGGTTATCCGACTACAGAAAATCTTCCTCAAGTAATGCTAACTTTCTAGCGTTGGTTCACCTTTAAAAAGTGCTTCGTGGAGTAAATTTGAGTGATCCGTTTCTTTTTGGAGTTAATATCCTAGGGCACCTATGTATCACTTTTGATTAGGAGAGTAGTCCTTTGTTGTGCATCTTTGATGTTGCCAGGCATCCTAGGGTATGTGCTCCGCTTCTTACCAATGTCAACATCCTCGGTCTAGTAGTTCATAGCATCATAACCACCTTTTCATTCGATCAGAGTGTGTCGTTCTTAAGTGACCACTTTGATGATACTCATTGCAGTTTGGGGTTGCTAACTTATTGTTGTGTAAAATCCGACTGATTAGGGGGATAGCTTACTTATTAGAGCATGTACAATGGTTGATAAGATAGCCTTATCTTAAGTTTTGCATGTAATTTAGAGATAACAAAAAAATGTCTACAATGGGTCATCTCTTAGCCTTATCTTCAATAACTAGCTATTCCTAAAAACGTCGTGAGACATATTATGCTAAGAGATCATCTCTTGTCTTCTCTTAAATAGGGAAGACAATCATTTTCTTATGAGTTCTCTCTCCTCCACCTCATCATTTATCCTACATGGCACTCCTAAGATAGCATCATTGTACATGCCCTTAGATTTCCTTTTATTATTTTATATTGTTAAACTATATAAGGTACACGTTGAAGATTTTAGTTTGTGACCAGCTGTTCAAGACATGGGTGCTTCATGGAGTTGATGGCGAGTGCCTTACATCTTACATGTGTCATCGTCCGGGTTAGTTAAGCATGTCCTCTAATTCAAACTATTATTGTCATCCATCCTTTCTCGTATTGCGGGCACTAATTCTCATTTGTATTATATTGCGTTTATTGTTTTACGGAATGAAATAAAGTTAGTTGGGATAATCTTTTACCGATTAGAAAAAAGCTTCCACGAGTAAATGTTAACTTTGTAGCACACTGGTTCATCAACGGTTAAATATATTTTTTGTGCTTGATTCAGTAAGTTTGAGAGCTCCGTTTCTTATTAGTGTCCACATCCTATGGCACCTCTGATTCGAAAAGTAGTGCCTTTTCTCGATAAAGGGTGTTCTTATTGATTCTGATTCTGAAAGTAGTGCCTACCCGTGTATTTTGACATTACTAGGGATTGATTCATCTTTGTCAGGTTGTGTGTATTAAATTCCGCTGTCAAATGCAATAGTCAGGAGAATGGTGTATTGATTATAGAAAATACTCACTGATATAGCTCTGTAGAAAGTGGCCTCAAGCAAAACTTGTAACTGTGTAGCATTTGGTTGCGACCAACGGTACACGCATAGTGAAGTATGACTGCGCCACTTCTGTATGGTGTTACATCCTAGGGTTCCCTCTCCTTTGATTCTTACAATTCTCATCCATGTATTTTGACATTAATCAGCATCACTTTTTGTTTCTCATGTTGTGTATATCGTGTTCTACCATGAAACATAGTTAGGACAGTGGCTTCCATATATATAATTTTCTGCTATTATAGCTTTTGGAGATGTTCTTTCAAAAAAAGTATATTTATGAAGTAGTTTGTGTGCAGCCAACAGTTCAAGATTGTTGTGCTTCAGGGAGTAAATAACAAAATAATGAAAGCAAATTTTAAAAGCTCCCTCTGACCCCCTCTTTTTATATGAGGTAAGAAAGTATGTTAATCAGACCACTAATTAATGAGATCAGTGGCTCAGATTTATTAAGTAGATACTCTTACCTCTCATGTGAAAGAGGAAGTAAGAGGGACCATGTTAAGACTGCTCAATAATGAATGATGCACTTCTTAATAATGTGAATCTCTTAGGATATCCATCACCACTGATTCAGAATATCCTTATGTTCATCCGTTTTGATATTAGCTGGTGTTGATTCAAGTTTGTCGTGGTGTGCACATTGTGTTTGTACTACGATGTTAATGGTTCACCTTTTATAGAAAAGTTTCCATGTTATCTCGGGATATGTACCCTCGATTAAGAACTTACTCGTCGTCAACAAAAAGAACGGTAACTTACTCCTATCTATCTACCATTTGATTTACAACAGGCAGTTTGGAAAAGATATGCTTCCCAAACAGCGCTCCACTTTTCCTCGAGAACTTGTCAGAAGCGCTGCCTTTTGTCATTAGAGAGGAATGTGAACTGTTGTTAATGTTGTTATCAGCCCAGGTTACCTATATATCCATTTCTTTTGAGTCAGACTACTGTTATCATCTGTCTTTCCATTTCATTTCCACTCTATAGCATCTGTGCACCGCTCTCTCGATTTGCCGTACAAATAAAAGGTGTCGCTCTTCTGTTGGAATTTGCTAGTGGGCTTTTGGCCCAAAGCCCAACTAAAATTCTGAAATTCTCTTGGCCCATTCATGCACACATGTGAGTGGAGTGAGTGAGGCTAAAGTTTAGTCCCACCTCATAAGTTGAGAGAGAGTTGCACCTCTTTATAAGGTGAGCTCTTCTACCACTTGTATGAGCATGAGAAGAGGAGACCTACACGCGCGCTCCTCCTCCTCGCTCGCCTCGCCACGCCACGCCTCGCCTCGCCTCGTCACGACGCGCCGCGGGTTGCGGGATTGAGCCGAGCCGAGGACGGAGCTATGCACAGACGTCTACCCTAGCCGCCGCCGCTTCGTATGGTTTCTCACCAGCGCTCAGATCATTGCGCCGCCAAGCAAGTCTTCTCCATCCTCCTTTCGGCGTGCACCGGAGAAGGGACAGCGAGCCTCCGGAACCCGCCTCTCGTGATCCTGTCACGGGAGGGGCGATCAGGTTTTTGGGGAGCACTTTCGATCGGCTGGCAGCGACGACTTCGCTGAACGCGACTTCTTCCCGACCTCGGCAACCTCATCCTCGGCGACATGGGCGACAACGTCAACGCCGGCGGTGCTGCTCCCGCTGCACCGTATGTGATTCTATCCTTCCTGTTCGAGATCGTGGTAGAATTCATGTTTCTACCTAGATGTGATCTGTTCATCTGCTATGCTAGTTCGCATGATTAGTTTAATCTCTGCTATTGTTGTCATGATCTATTTCCTATTTATTCAGATTAAATCTCGTAGTAATTTGCTCATATTTATAGGCAATTTACTCCGAGTGGTTTTGCTGCGCATCTGAAGCCGCCTTTGCCTTTAAGGGGCAATATAAGAGGTGGCGACGAGAGCAGTCTCTGGTTTCAGACCATGGGCTGCTATGACGCCATTAAGGGCAAGCCGAGGCGATCTTAATCCAGCACAGCTGGAAGCTTTTGAGAAGATCGATACTCTCTTTAAAGGCGCTCTTCGGGTGTTCTTGATGATTCCATTGTGGATTCGTATATGTCGTTTGACAACGGCAAGGACATGTGGGCTGCGCCGAGGCCAAGTTTGGTGCCTCGGACGCCGGTAGCGAAGTTATGCGTCATGGAGCAATTCTATGACTACAAGATGACTGAGCGCTCTGTTGTACAAGCAGGCTCATGAGATACAATCGTCGCAAAAGAACTTGAGCACTTCAAGTGTGTGTTGCGGACAAATTTGTTGCCGAGGCATTATTGCCAAGCTTCCACCTTCGTGGAACAATTTTGCTACTTCCACAAACACAAGAGACAGGAGTTTTCCATTACGGATCTCATTGGTACTCTTGATGTTGAAGAGAAGGCGAGAGCAAAAGACACACGTGCTCGAGTTGCTGAGGGAGCTTCTAGTGCCCACATGGTACAGAAGAAGAACTTCCAGCCCAACAAGTTCAAAAACAACAAGAACAAAACTCAGGGCAAAGGCAAGTTTGATACAAAGAACAAGCCATCATATACTACCAACTTCAAGAAGAATTCTCATAAGAAGGGAAGGACTTTGCCATGTCTGCGGTGATCCTAATCCTTTGGGCTCAAGTGTCCTAACCGATTTGAGGAGCGCGAACATGAGAAGAGCGGCAAGTCCACTAATGTTGTCATCGGTGATCTTGATATGAAGGAATCGAGGTACGGTATTTTTCCTACCATCCTTTCGATATTTCAATCCTCGATTGGTTAATTGACACCGTGCCAATGTACATGTTTGTGCCGACGCCTCCATGTTTTCTTCTTACCAGGCCACGTGGACTTCTCCCGTGCTGATGGGGAACGGGTCACATGCCATCGCTCGAGGTGTTGGTACGGTCGATCTGAAGTTTACTTGGGAAGACCATGCGTCTCAAGAACGCTCATCATGTGCCGTCCATCAATAAAAATCTCGTTAGCGGTTCCCGTTTATGTCGAGATGGTTTTAAGTTGGTTTTGAGTCCAATAAAGTTGTAATTTCCAAGTGTGGACAATTTGTTGGAAAAGGCTATGAGTGCGGAGGCTTGTTCCGCCTATCTTTGTCGATATTTGCACTAAAGTTATTAATAATGTTTGCCACAACAATGAGTCGATATTTGGCATTCACGACTTTGTCACATTAACTTTGGTTGCATGACGCGGCTAGCCAATCTGAATTTAATTCCGAAAATCTCTGCTGTCAAAGGCTCTAAGTGCCAAGTATGTGTGCAAGCTAAGCAACCTCGCAAGTCCCATAAGACTGCAGAGGCAAGAGACTTGGCACCACTAGAGCTTATACATTCTGATCTTTGTGAGATGAATGGCGTGTTGACATAAGGTGGAAAGAGATATTTCATGACGTTGATTGATGACTCCACTAGATATTGTTACGTGTATCTTCTGAAATCAAAAGATGAGGCTTTAACTTTCTTCAAAAACTATAAAGCTGAGGCAGAGAACCAACTTGATCGAAAAATTAAACGGCTTAGGTCCGATCGTGGTGGAGAGTATTTTTCCAATGAATTTGATCTATTTTGTGCGGAACATAGTATAATCCATGAGAGGACACCTCCCTACTCACCTCAGTCTAATGGGGTGGCCGAAAGAAAGAACCGAACTCTAACTGATTTGGTTAACGCCATGTTAGACACATCGGGTCTTTCCAAGGAATGGTGGGGGGAGGCGCTAATGACCGCGTGTCATGTCCTAAACCGAGTTCCCACAAAGCATAAGACCATGACTCCATTTGAGGAATGGGAAAGGAAAAGGTTGAAACTCTCTTACCTACGTTCTTGGGGTTGTTTGGCAAAAGTTAATATACCAATTCCCAAGAAGCGCAAGCTTGGACCAAAACCGTGGATTGTGTTCTTCGGGCTATGCTTTTCATAGCATTGGCTATAGATTTTGATAATAAAATCTGAGGTATCCGACATGCATGTTGGTACGATTATGGAGTCTAATGATGCAACTTTCTTTGAGGACATATTTCCTATGAAGGATATGTCAAGTTCATCAAATCAGGAGATACCTATTCCATCTAGTGAGGAACTCACTGTAATTCCTGAACCCACCATTGCGATGGAACACGTTGAGAATCCAGTTGAGGGTGACAATGAAACTCCTATAAGGAGTAAGAGGCAGAGGACTGCAAAGTCCTTTGGTGATGATTTCATTGTGTACCTTGTGGATGACACACCGTGACTATTTCAGAATCCTATGCATCTCCGATGTCGACTCATCGAAGGAAGCTGTTCAGAAGCGAGATGGATTCCATCTTAGCTAACGGAACACGGGAGATCACCGACCGTCCTTATGGGTGCAAACCTGTAGGATGTAAGTGGGTGTTCAAGAAGAAGCTTAGACCTGATGGTACGATTGAAAAGTACAAGGCACGGCTTGTGGCTAAGGGTTATACCTGAAAGAAGGTGAAGACTTCTTTGATACTTACTCACCGTGGCTAGATGACCACAATTGGTGCTACTATCATCGGCTGCCTCACATGGTCTTCTCGTTCATCAAATGGACGTTAAGACGGCTTTCCTCAATGGAGAGTTGAAGGAGGAAATTTACATGGATCAGCCAGATGGTTTTGTAGTACCGGTCGGGAAGGAAAGGTGTGCAAGTTGTTAAAGTCTTTATATGGCCTTAAGCAAGCTCCTAAGGAGTGGCATGAGAAGTTTGAAAGAACATTAACTGCTGCCGGCTTTGTAGTAAATGATGGTGACAAGTGCGTGTACTATCGCTATGGTGGGGCGAAGGAGTTATTCTTTGTGCGTATGTCGACGACATATTGATCTTTGGAACCAAACTTGATTTAATCAAGGAGGTTAAGGATTTCTTATCTCGCTATTTTGAGATGAAGGATCTAGGAGTAGCTGATGTTATCTTAAACATCAAGCTGTTGAGAGATGAGAATGGTGGGATCACACTGCTTCAGTCTCACTATGTGGAAAAGGTCTTGAGTCGTTTTGGGTATAGCGACTGCACGCCTTCTCCAACTCCATATGATACTAGTGTGTTGCTTTGAAAGAATCGACGGACTACTAGAGATCAACTGAGGTATTCTCAGATTATTGGCTCGCTTATGTATTTGGCGAGTGCCACGAGGCCTGACATCTCCTTTGCTGTGAGCAAGCTGAGTTGGTTTGTGTCAAAACCGGGAGATGATCATTGGCGTGCGCTTGAGAAAGTTATGCGCTACTTGAAGGGCACTGCGAGCTATGGGATTCACTACACCGGATATCCAAGGGTACTGGAGGGTTATAGTGACTCGAATCGGATATCGATCTTGATGAGATTAAGGCCACAAGTGGTTATGTTTTTACACTTGGTGGTGGCGTTGTTTCTGGAAGTCTTGCAAGCGAGACCATCTTAACGAGGTCAACTATGGAAGCAGAACTCACAGCATTAGACACCGCCATCGTTGAAGCGAGTGGCTTCATGAGCTATTGATGGACTTACCTATGGTTGAAAACCAATACCCCTATCTCGATGAACTGTGATAATCAAACTGTGATCATCAAGATAAACAGTTCTAAGGACAATATGAAGTCCTCAAGGCATGTGAAGAGGAGATTAAAATCTGTCGAAACCGAGGAACTCCGAGTTATTACATTGGATTATATCCAAACGTCGAAAAACTTGGCAGATCCTTCACAAAGGGTCTATCACGTAATGTGATAGATAATGCATCGATGGAGATGGGTCCGAGACCCACCGCATGAGTTGTCCATAGTGGTAACCCACTCTATGTGATCGGAGATCCCGTGAAGTAGAAGTGGGAGACAAGCTGTTGGTCATTTGGGAGGGAGTATCCTATATTAACTATCCCACTCCGTGAAGATGCAATACTCTCGATCTGCATGGCAGGTTGATACTTATCTTAATGTGTTCCAAGTGGCTTATTCGGTAAGCAGAGATGTTGTCCTGCAGAACATCTTTCGAGGAACACACCTATATGAATTTGATTGTTAACGTTGCGATCTGTGAGAATTGGGTGTTCTCTAATAAATTCATGAAAGGCCCCGGAGTATGACGATACGCTCCACCAAGGAAGCCTTGCGGCAGCCCAGTATCGGTCAAGAGTTTGTGTGAAACTAGTCTCGCAGAAAACTTGTACTTCAAGGCATAGTCCACTATTCAAGTTGTGATCTAGTGTAGCATAAATCTCTAAGTGGAAGTTCAACTTCACAGTCTCCACTATGCACCGTATATAAACAATGTTTTGGAAATAAATGGTGAAATGTGCCAATGAGACTTTGTGGGGATTGTTGAATTTGCTAGTGGGCTTTTGGCCCAAAGCCCAACTAAAATTCTGAAATTCTCTTGGCCCATTCATGCACACATGTGAGTGGAGTGAGTGAGGCTAAAGTTTAGTCCCACCTCATAAGTTGAGAGAGAGTTGCACCTCTTTATAAGGTGAGCTCTTCTACCACTTGTATGAGCATGAGAAGAGGAGACCTACGCGCTGCTCCTCCTCCTCGCCTCGCCACGCCACGCCTCGTCACGACGCCTTGCTGGTTGCGGGATTGAGCCGAGCCGAGGACGGAGCTATGCACGTTGTCTATATTTTTGCTGCTCGGGAAAATTAATGAGTCATTAATTAATAATTAACGGACGCGTTAATTACTGAACCGTTTTCGATTCTTTTGGATCGTGGCGACTCGGACGTGGGGTACTCCCACGACCTACCCGCCCGCACTATATAGTCGGGAAGACGTCTACCCTAGCCGCCGCCGCTTCAGATGGTTTCTCACGGTGCTCCAGATCATTGCGCCGCCAAGCAAGTCTTCTCCATCCCTCCTTTCGGCGTGCACCGGAGAAGGGACAGCAGGCCTCGGAACCCCGCCTCGTGATCCCTGACGGGAGAGGGGCGATCAGGTTTTGGGAGCGACTTTCGCGATCGCCGGCAGCGACGACTTCATGAACGACGACTTCTTCCCGACCTCGGCAACCTCATCCTCGGCGACATGGGCGACAACGTCAACGCCCGCGGTGCTGCTCCGCTGCACCGTATGTGATTCTATCCTTCTGTTCGAGATCGTGGTAGAATTCATGTTTCTAGTATGTGCCCTAGATGTGATCTGTTCATCTGCTATGCTAGTTCGCATGATTAGTTTAATCTCTGCTATTGCTGTCATGATCTATTTCCTATTTATTCAGATTAAATCTCGTAGTAATTTGCTCATATTTCCAACAATCCAAAAACCTGATTATAGGCAATTTACTCCGAGTGGTTTTGCTCTTGATCTGAAGTCCGCTTTGCCTTTAAGGGGCGCAATATAAGAGGTGGCGACGAGAGCAGTCTCTGGTTTCAGACCATGGGCTGCTATGACGCCATTAAGGGCAAGCCCGAGGCGATCTTAATCCAAGCACAGCTGGAAGCTTTTGAGAAGATCGATACTCTCTTTAAAGGCGCTCTTCAGGTGTTCTTGATGATTCCATTGTGGATTCAGATATGTCGTTTGACAACGGCAAGGACATGCGGGCTGCGCCGAGGCCAAGTTTGGTGCCTCGGACGCCGGTAGCGAAGTTGTACGTCATGGAGCAATTCTATGACTACAAGATGGTAGTGAGCACTCTGTTGTACAGCAGGCTCATGAGATACTGATCGCTTCATAAAAGAACTTGAGCACTTCAAGTGTGTGTTGCGGACAAATTTGTTGCCGGAGGCATTATTGCCAAGCTTCCACCTTCGTGGAACAATTTTGCTACTTCCTCAAACACAAGAGACAGGAGTTTTCCGTTACGGATATCATTGGTACTCTTGATGTTAAAGAGAAGGCGAGAGCAAAAGACACACGTGCTCGAGTTGTTGAGGGAGCTTCTAGTGCCCACATGGTATGAAGAAGAACTTCCAGCCCAACAAGTTCAAAAACAACAAGAACAAAACTCAGGGCAAAGGCAAGTTTGATACAAAGAACAAGCCATCATATACTACCAACTTCAAGAAGAATTCTCATAAGAAGGGGAAGGGACTTTGCCATGTCTGCGGTGATCCTAATCACTGGGCTCCGAAGTGTCCTAACCGATTTGAGGAGCGCGAACATGAGAAGAGCGGCAAGTCCGCTAATGTTGTCATCGGTGATCTTGATATGAAGGAATCAGTGGTACGGTATTTTTCCTACCATCCTTTCAATATTTCAATCCCTCGATTGGTTAATTGACACCGTGCCAATGTACATGTTTGTGCCGACGCTCCATGTTTTCTTCTTACCAGGCCACAGGACTTCTCCCGGCTGATGGGGAACGGGTCACATGCCATCGCTCGAGGTGTTGGTACGGTCGATCTGAAGTTTACTTGGGAAGACCGTGCGCTCAAGAACGCTCATCATGTGCCGTCCATCAATAAAAATCTCGTTAGCGGTTCCCGTTTATGTCGAGATGGTTTTAAGTTGGTTTTTGAGTCCAATAAAGTTGTAATTTCCAAGTGTGGACAATTTGTTGGAAAAGGCTATGAGTGCGGAGGCTTGTTCCGCCTATCTTTGTCAGATATTTGCACTAAAGTTATTAATAATGTTTGCCACAACAATGAGTCTGATATTTGGCATTCACGACTTTGTCACATTAACTTTGGTTGCATGACGCAGCTAGCCAATCTGAATTTAATTCCGAAAATCTCTGCTGTCAAAGGCTCTAAGTGCCAAGTATGTGTGCAAGCTAAGCAACCTCGCAAGTCCCATAAGACTGCAGAGGCAAGAGACTTGGCACCACTAGAGCTTATACATTCTGATCTTTGTGAGATGAATGGCGTGTTGGCAAAAGGTGGAAAGAGATATTTCATGACGTTGATTGATGACTCCACTAGATATTGTTACGTGTATCTTCTGAAATCAAAAGATGAGGCTTTAACTTTCTTCAAAAACTATAAAGCTGAGGCAGAGAACCAACTTGATCGAAAAATTAAACGGCTTAGGTCCGATCGTGGTGGAGAGTATTTTTCCAATGAATTTGATCTATTTTGTGCGGAACATGGTATAATCCATGAGAGGACGCCTCCCTACTCACCTCAGTCTAATGGGGTGGCCGAAAGAAAGAACCGAACTCTAACTGATTTGGTTAACGCCATGTTAGACACATCGGATCTTTCCAAGGAATGGTGGGGGGAGGCGCTAATGACCGCGTGTCATGTCCTAAACCGAGTTCCCGCAAAGCATAAGACCATGACTCCATTTGAGGAATGGGAAAGGAAAAGGTTGAAACTCTCTTACCTACGTTCTTAGGGTTGTTTGGCAAAAGTTAATATACCAATTCCCAAGAAGCGCAAGCTTGGACCAAAAACCGTGGATTGTGTTCTTCGGGCTATGCTTTTCATAGCATTGGCTATAGATTTTGATAATAAAATCTGAGGTATCCGACATGCATGTTGGTACGATTATGGAGTCTAATGATGCAACTTTCTTTGAGGACATATTTCCTATGAAGGATATGTCAAGTTCATCAAATCAGGAGATACCTATTCCATCTAGTGAGGAACTCACTGTAATTCCTGAACCCACCATTGCGATGGAACACGTTGAGAATCCAGTTGAGGGTGACAATGAAACTCCTATAAGGAGTAAGAGACAGAGGACTGCAAAGTCCTTTGGTGATGATTTCATTGTGTACCTTGTGGATGACACACCCAGACTATTTCAAGCCTATGCATCTCCGATGTCGACTCATCGAAGGAAGCTGTTCAGAAGCGAGATGGATTCCATCTTAGCTAACGGAACACGGGAGATCACCGACCGTCCTTATGGGTGCAAACCTGTAGGATGTAAGTGGGTGTTCAAGAAGAAGCTTAGACCTGATGGTACGATTGAAAAGTACAAGGCACGGCTTGTGGCTAAGGGTTATACCGAAATAAGGTGAAGACTTCTTTGATACTTACTCACCCGTGGCTAGATGACCACAATTGGTGCTACTATCACTGGTTGCCTCACATGGTCTTCTCGCTCATCAAATGGACGTTAAGACGGCTTTCCTCAATGGAGAGTTGAAGGAGGAAATTTACATGGATCAGCCAGATGGTTTTGTAGTACCTGGTCCGGAAGGAAAGGTGTGCAAGTTGTTAAAGTCTTTATATGGCCTTAAGCAAGCTCCTAAGGAGTGGCATGAGAAGTTTGAAAGAACATTAACTGCTGCCGGCTTTGTAGTAAATGATGGTGACAAGTGCGTGTACTATCGCTATGGTGGGGGCGAAGGAGTTATTCTTTGTCTGTATGTCGACAACATATTGATCTTTGGAACCAAACTTGATTTAATCAAGGAGGTTAAGGATTTCTTATCGCGCTGTTTTGAGATGAAGGATCTAGGAGTAGCTGATGTTATCTTAAACATCAAGCTGTTGAGAGATGAGGATGGTGGGATCACACTGCTTCAGTCTCACTATGTGGAAAAGGTCTTTGAGTCGTTTTGGGTATAGCGACTGCACGCCTTCTCCAACTCCATATGATGCTAGTGTGTTGCTTCGAAAGAATCGACGGACTACTAGAGATCAACTGAGGTATTCTCAGATTATTGGATCGCTTATGTATTTGGCGAGTGCCACGAGGCCTGACATCTCCTTTGCTGTGAGCAAGCTGAGTCGATTTGTGTCAAAAGCGGGAGATGATCATTGGCGGCGCTTGAGAGAGTTATGCGCTACTTGAAGGGCATCTGCGAGCTATGGGATTCACTACACGGGTATCCAAGGGTACCGGAGGGTTATAGTGACTCGAGCTGGATATCGATGTCGATGAGATTAAGGCCACAAGTGGTTATGTTTTTACACTTGGTGGTGGCGCTGTTTCTGGAAGTCTTGCAAGCGCACCATCTTAACGAGGTCAACTATGGAAGCAGAACTCACAGCATTAGACACCGCCATCGTTGAAGCGAGTGGCTTCGTGAGCTATTGATGGACTTACCTATGGTTGAAAACCAATACCCCTATCTCGATGAACTGTGATCGTCAAGATAAACAGTTCTAAGGACAATATGAAGTCCTCAAGGCATGTGAAGAGGAGATTAAAATCTGTCAGAAACCGAGAAACTCCGAGTTATTACATTGGATTATATCCAAACGTCGAAAAACTTGGCAGATCCCTTCACAAAGGGTCTATCACGTAATGTGATAGATAATGCATCGATGGAGATGGGTCCGAGACCCACCGCATGAGTTGTCCATAGTGGTAACCCACTCTATGTGATCGGAGATCCCGTGAAGTAGAAGTGGGAGACAAGCTGTTGGTCACCGGGAGGAGTATCCTATATTAACTATCCCACTCCGTGAAGATGCAATACTCTCCGATCTGCATGGCAGGTTGATACTTATCTTAATGTGTTCCAAGTGGCTTATTCGGCTAAGCAGAGATGTTGTCTGCAGAACATCTTTCGAGGAACACACCTATATGAATTTGATTTGTTAACGCATGATCTATGAGAATTGGGTGTTCTCTAATAAATTCATGAAAGGCCCCGAGTATGACGATACGCTCCACCAAGGGAAGCCTTGCGGCAGCCCAAGATCGGTCAAGAGTTTGTGTGAAACTAGTCTCGCAGAAAACTTGTAGTTCAAGGCATAGTCCACTATTCAAGTTGTGATCTAATGTAGCATAAATCTCTAAGTGGAAGTTCAACTTCACAGATCCACTAAGCACCGGTATATAAACAATGTTTTGGAAATAAATGGTGAAATGTGCCAATGAGACTTTGTGGGGATTGTTGAATTTGCTAGTGGGCTTTTGGCCCAAAGCCCAACTAAAATTCTGAAATTCTCTTGGCCCATTCATGCACACATGTGAGTGGAGTGAGTGAGGCTAAAGTTTAGTCCCACCTCATAAGTTGAGAGAGTTGCACCTCTTTATAAGGTGAGCTCTTCTACCACTTGTATGAGCATGAGAAGAGGAGACCTACACGCGCTCCTCCTCCTCGCTCGCCTCGCCACGCCACGCCTCGTCACGACGCGCCGCGGGTTGCGGGATTGAGCCGAGCCGAGGACGGAGCTATGCACGTTGTCTATATTTTTGCTGCTCGGGAAAATTAATGAGTCATTAATTAATAATTAACGGACGCGTTAATTACTGAACCGTTTCCGATTCTTTTGGATCGTGACGACTCGGACGTGGGGTTTACTCCCACGACCTACCCGGCCCGCACTATATAGTCAGGAAGACGTCTACCCTAGCCGCCGCCGCTTCGTATGGTTTCTCACCAGCGCTCCAGATCATTGCACCGCCAAGCAAGTCTTCTCCATCCCTCCTTTCGGCGTGCACTGAGAGAAGGGACAGCAGGCCTCGAACCCCGCCTCGTGATCCTGTGACGGAGAGGGCGATCAGGTTTTGGGGAGCGCTTTTCGCGCGATCGCTGGCAGCGACGACTTCGCTGAACGACGACTTCTTCCCGACCTCGGCAACCTCATCCTCGGCGACATGGGCGATAACGTTCAACGCCCGGCGGTGCTGCTCCCGCTGCACCGTATGTGATTCTATCCTTCCTGTTCGAGATCGTGGTAGAATTCATGTTTCTAGTATGTGCCCTAGATGTGATCTGTTCATCTGCTATGCTAGTTCGCATGATTAGTTTAATCTCTGCTATTGCTGTCATGATCTATTTCCTATTTATTCAGATTAAATCTCGTAGTAATTTGCTCATATTTCCAACAATCCAAAAACCTGATTATAGGCAATTTACTCCGAGTGGTTTTTCAAGATCTGAAGTCACCGCCTTTAAGGGGCGCAATATAAGAGGTGGCGACGAGAGCGATCTCTGGTTTCGACCATGGGCTGCTATGACGCCATTAAGGGCAAGCCTGAGGGCGATCTTAATCCAGCACACTGGAAGCTTTTGAGAAGATCGATACTCTCTTTAAAGGCGCTCTTCAGGTGTTCTTGATGATTCCATTGTGGATTCAGATATGTCATTTGACAACGGCAAGGACATGCGGGCTGCGCCGAGGCCAAGTTTGGTGCCTCGGACGCCGGTAGCGAGTTATACGTCATGGAGCAATTCTATGACTACAAGATGACTAGTGAGCACTGTTGTACAGCAGGCTCATGAGATCTGATCGCTTCAAAAGAACTTGAGCACTTCAAGTGTGTGTTGCGGACAAATTTGTTGCGGAGGCATTATTGCCAAGCTTCCACCTTCGTGGAACAATTTTGCTACTTCCACTGAAACACAAGAGACAGGAGTTTTCCGTTACGGATATCATTGGTACTCTTGATGTTGAAGAGAAGGCGAGAGCAAAAGACACACGTGCTCGAGTTCTTCGAGGGAGCTTCTAGTGCCCACATGGTACGTAAGAAGAACTTCCAGCCCAACAAGTTCAAAACAACAAGAACAAAACTCGTGGCAAAGGCAAGTTTGATACAAAGAACAAGCCATCATATACTACCAACTTCAAGAAGAATTCTCATAAGAAGGGAAGGACTTTGCCATGTCTGCGGTGATCCTAATCTTTGGGCTCAAGTGTCCTAACCGATTTGAGGAGCGCGAACATGAGAAGAGCGGCAAGTCCGCTAATGTTGTCATCGGTGATCTCGATATGAAGGAATCGAGTACGGTATTTTCCTACCATCCTTTCAAGATTTCAATCCCCGATTGGTTAATTGACACCGTGCCAATGTACATGTTTGTGCCGACGCCTCCATGTTTTCTTCTTACCAGGCCACGTGGACTTCTCCCGTCTTGATGGGGAACGGGTCACATGCCATCGCTCGAGGTGTTGGTACGGTCGATCTGAAGTTTACTTCGGGGAAGACCGTGCGTCTGAAGAACGTTCATCATGTGCCGTCCATCAATAAAAATCTCGTTAGCGGTTCCCTTTATGTCGAGATGGTTTTAAGTTGGCTTTTGAGTCCAATAAAGTTGTAATTTCCAAGTGTGGACAATTTGTTGGAAAAGGCTATGAGTGCGGAGGCTTGTTCCGCCTATCTTTGTCAGATATTTGCACTAAAGTTATTAATAATGTTTGCCACAACAATGAGTCTGATATTTGGCATTCACGACTTTGTCACATTAACTTTGGTTGCATGACGCGGCTAGCCAATCTGAATTTAATTCCGAAAATCTCTGCTGTCAAAGGCTCTAAGTGCCAAGTATGTGTGCAAGCTAAGCAACCTCGCAAGTCCCATAAGACTGCAGAGGCAAGAGACTTGGCACCACTAGAGCTTATACATTCGATCTTTGTGAGATGAATGGCGTGTTGACAAAAGGTGGAAAGAGATATTTCATGACGTTGATTGATGACTCCACTAGATATTGTTATGTGTATCTTCCGAAATCAAAAGATGAGGCTTTAACTTTCTTCAAAACTATAAAGCTGAGGCAGAGAACCAACTTGATCGAAAAATTAAACGGCTTAGGTCCGATCGTGGTGGAGAGTATTTTTCCAATGAATTTGATCTATTTTCTGCGGAACATGGTATAATCCATGAGAGGACGCCTCCCTACTCACCTCAGTCTAATGGGGTGGCCAAAAGAAAGAACCGAACTCTAACTGATTTGGTTAACGCCATGTTAGACACATCGGGTCTTTCCAAGGAATGGTGGGGGGAGGCGCTAATGACCGCGTGTCATGTCCTAAACCGAGTTCCCACAAAGCATAAGACCATGACTCCATTTGAGGAATGGGAAAGGAAAAGGTTGAAACTCTCTTACCTACGTTCTTGGGGTTGTTTGGCAAAAGTTAATATACCAATTCCCAAGAAGCGCAAGCTTGGACCAAAAACCGTGGATTGTGTTCTTCTGGGCTATGCTTTTCATAGCATTGGCTATAGATTTTTGATAATAAAATGGGCTATGCTTTTCATAGCATTGGCTATAGATTTTTGATAATAAAATCTGAGGTATCCGACATGCATGTTGGTACGATTATGGAGTCTAATGATGCAACTTTCTTTGAGGACATATTTCCTATGAAGGATATGTCAAGTTCATCAAATCAGGAGATACCTATTCCATCTAGTGAGGAACTCACTGTAATTCCTGAACCCACCATTGCGATGGAACACGTTGAGAATCCAGTTGAGGGTGACAATGAAACTCCTATAAGGAGTAAGAGACAGAGGACTGCAAAGTCATTTGGTGATGATTTCATTGTGTACCTTGTGGATGACACACCCAGACCATTTCAAGCCTATGCATCTCCCGATGCCGACTCATCGAAGGAAGCTGTTCAGAAGCGAGATGGATTCCATCTTAGCTAACGGAACACGGGAGATCACCGACCGTCCTTATGGATGCAAACCTGTAGGATGTAAGTGGGTGTTCAAGAAGAAGCTTAGACCTGATGGTATGATTGAAAAGTACAAGGCACGGCTTGTGGCTAAGGGTTATACCCAGAAATAAGGTGAAGACTTCTTTGATACTTACTCACCCGTGGCTAGACTGACCACAATTCGGGTGCTACTATCACTGGCTGCCTCACATGGTCTTCTCGTTCATCAAATGGACGTTAAGACGGCTTTCCTCAATGGAGAGTTGAAGGAGGAAATTTACATGGATCAGCCAGATGGTTTTGTAGTACCTGGTCAGGAAGGAAAGGTGTGCAAGTTGTTAAAGTCTTTATATGGCCTTAAGCAAGCTCCTAAGGAGTGGCATGAGAAGTTTGAAAGAACATTAACTGCTGCCGGCTTTGTAGTAAATGATGGTGACAAGTGCGTGTACTATCGCTATGGTGGGGGCGAAGGAGTTATTCTTTGTCTGTATGTCGACGACATATTGATCTTTGGAACCAAACTTGATTTAATCAAGGAGGTTAAGGATTTCTTATCTCGCTGTTTTGAGATGAAGGATCTAGGAGTAGCTGATGTTATCTTAAACATCAAGCTGTTGAGAGATGAGAATGGTGGGATCACACCGCTTGGCCTCACTATGTGGAAAAGGTCTTGAGTCGTTTTGGGTATAGCGATCGCACGCCTTCTCCAACTCCATATGATGCTAGTGTGTTGCTTCAAAGAATCGACGGACTGCTAGAGATCAACCGAGGTATTCTCAGATTATTGGCTCGCTTATGTATTTGGCGAGTGCCACGAGGCTCGACATCTCCTTTCTTTGTGAGCAAGCTGAGTCGGTTTGTGTCAAAAGCGGAGATGATCATTGGCGGCGCTTGAGAGAGTTATGCGCTACTTGAAGGGCATCTGCGAGCTATGGGATTCACTACACGGGTATCCAAGGGTACTTTGGAGGGTTATAGTGACTCGAATCGGATATCGATCTTGATGAGATTAAGGCCACAAGTGGTTATGTTTTTACACTTGGTGGTGGCGCTGTTTCCGGAAGTCTTGCAAGCGCACCATCTTAACGAGGTCAACTATGGAAGCAGTAACTCACAAGCATTAGACACCGCCATCGTTGAAGCGAGTGGCTTCATGAGCTATTGATGGACTTACCTATGGTTGAAAAACCAATACCCCTATCCTCGATGAATCTGTGATAATCAAACTGTGATCATCAAGATAAACAGTTCTAAGGACAATATGAATTCCTCAAGGCATGTGAAGAGGAGATTAAAATCTGTCGAAACCGAGGAACTCCGGAGTTATTACATTGGATTATATGCAAACGTCGAAAAACTTGGCAGATCCTTCACAAAGGGTCTATCACGTAATGTGATAGATAATGCATCGATGGAGATGGGTGCGAGACCCACCGCATGAGTTGTCCATAGTGGTAACCCACTCTATGTGATCGGAGATCCCGTGAAGTAGAAGTGGGAGACAAGCTGTTGGTCGACTAGGAGGAGTATCCTATATTAACTATCCCACTCCGTGAAGATGCAATACTCTCCGATCTGCATGGCAGGTTGATACTTATCTTAATGTGTTCCAAGTGGCTTATTCGGTAAGCAGAGATGTTGTCTGCAGAACATCTTTCGAGGAACACACCTATATGAATTTGACTGTTAACGCCATGATCTGTGAGAATTGGGTGTTCTCTAATAAATTCATGAAAGGCCCCGGAGTATGACGTATACGCTCCACCATGGGAAGCCTTGCGGCAGCCCAAGATCGGTCAAGAGTTTGTGTGAAACTAGTCTCAGAAAACTTGTACTTCAAGGCATAGTCCACTATTCAAGTTGTGATCTAGTGTAGCATAAATCTCTAAGTGGAAGTTTAACTTCACAGTCTCCACTAAGCACCGTATATAAACAATGTTTTGGAAATAAATGGTGAAATGTGCCAATGAGACTTTGTGGGGGATTGTTGGAATTTGCTAGTGGGCTTTTGGCCCAAAGCCCAACTAAAATTCTGAAATTCTCTTGGCCCATTCATGCACACATGTGAGTGGAGTGAGTGAGGCTAAAGTTTAGTCCCACCTCATAAGTTGAGAGAGAGTTGCACCTCTTTATAAGGTGAGCTCTTCTACCACTTGTATGAGCATGAGAAGAGGAGACCTACACACGCTCCTCCTCCTCGCTCGCCTCGCCACGCCACGCCTCGTCACGACGCGCCGCGGGTTGCGGGATTGAGCCGAGCCGAGGACGGAGCTATGCACGTTGTCTATATTTTTGCTGCTCGGGAAAATTAATGAGTCATTAATTAATAATTAACGGACGCGTTAATTACTGAACCGTTTCGATTCTTTTGGATCGTGGCGACTTCGGACGTGGGGTTTACTCCCACGACCTACCCGCCCGCACTATATAGTCAGCAGACGTCTACCCTAGCCGCCGCCGCTTCAGATGGTTTCTCACCAGCGCTCCGGATCATTGCGCCACCAAGCAAGTCTTCTCCATCCCTCCTTTCGGCGTGCACCGGAGAAGGGACAGCAGAGCCTCCGAACCCGCTCTCGTGATCCTGTCGGGAGAGGGGCGATCAGGTTTTGGGGAGCGACTTTTCATGCGATCTTTGGCAGCGACGACTTCGTGAACGACGACTTCTTCCCCGACCTCGGCAACCTCATCCTCGACGACATGGGCGACAACGTCAACGCCGGCGGTGCTGCTCCCGCTGCATCGTATGTGATTCTATCCTTCCTGTTCGAGATCGTGGTAGAATTCATGTTTCTAGTATGTGCCCTAGATGTGATCTGTTCATCTGCTATGCTAGTTCGCATGATTAGTTTAATCTCTGCTATTGCTGTCATGATCTATTTCCTATTTATTCAGATTAAATCTCGTAGTAATTTGCTCATATTTCCAACATCTTCTTCGACAATTAGACAATTCAGATGGGTAAACATCTGAACATACGACAAGTACATAGCACCCCACAGGATTAGCGCAATATTACACTACCTTGAGAAGAATAAAATCCCGCGGCAAGAAGAACTATCTTGAAGAGAAAACATTGCATGCCAAAGTGAAGTGAAGTCATCTGAAGCAGCTTCTTACCCAAAATTGGAGAGATCAGTTGCAGCGCGAGTCTCATGACCGATTTATAGCAATCTTATGGGACACGCCGCTTGCATCTTAAATCTGAAGCCATGGGAGAAGAGGAAACTCGTGCCGAGAGCCCGTCCGAGACGACGGGAGCAACCAGAAAAGGTTACTGGGATCGCGAAGCAAACTTGGACTTGTTAGGAGTCGGCGGGAATCGGCATCGGCATGGATGGCGGTTGCTTGCATGGCCCTAACAGCTCACGCGTGTCCCCATGCGGAAGAGTTGATAAACAAGCTCGTTCGCTGCCTATTTTTCGCATTGTTGATGCTGTCCTGTCCTGTTCCTGCTCCTAGTGGACTTTCCGGAGACGCATTGGCAATTTGGCACCAAACAAGTGATGCTTTTTTGTCACGGCTATACGTGGGGTGAAGTGAACAAACAAGCTGGAGATCGGTGACATGTGCCTGAATTTTTCCGTTCTCGTTCCGCCTGGTCCTTCTAGCTAATGCCTGAAATCCTCCTGTTCTGGTGTTTCGGTTGCGCACGACAGAACTCCGGAGTGCTATCATCCGGGCTCTAGATGCCTTGAGCTCGAACACTCCACGCAATCTTGAACAGCCACAACGGGAGAAACGCATCGCGCACACGCATACAGGCGTGTTCGTCCCACCACTGCCACAGTCCAGTACACATCCAGGCATATACCCACCCAAGACCCCGCCCTACCAATCTCGCGGCATTGAAGCCCCGGACCGGACGACGCTACGACTCCACAGTGGCCAGCGCCCACTCTTGCATGGACCGTCATCAAGCGATCATGATGCGAGAGACGAGCACCGGCGCACAGGAAGTCCACCTCCGGAAACGGGACACCTCACTTGCCACTTTGAATGCCCGTCCCTCTCAGGCCCCGTCGGGGCGCCACGTGGGCGCCCTCGACGGCGACCTGGTGGACCATGCCGACACCGCCGCGTAGCTCTCAGGGTTTCACGGCGGCCGGGACCGAGCCCGGCGAGGGCGCGCGCGGTGAGGTTGCGTGCCGGGGGTCGCCGCTGGCCTCGGGAGGCTTCACTAAATGCGGCATTGATGGCCGCGGCACGGCCAGCCGCTGGGATCACGCCCCAATTATTACTGATCAAGAATCCGCCTGTACGACCACCCTCCGCAACGTGCGTACGTACCAGACTGAGCTTCTGGTTCCAGATACGTACAGCAGCGAACGAGCGAACGAGCGAGCGAGCTCCTCTCAGCTTCAAGCATTGATTCGCCGGCGGCGAAAGAGCCCTGCTCAATGACGCCGCCGCCGCGCCCAGCATGCCGTGGTCGCCTAGGTGAGACGTACGGGTCGGACAAGGAAGAGCGAAGAGACGTTTACCTGTGGAGGCCAGTGCCTAGCTTGCAGTAGTAGGGCATGTACTTGCCATCAATGAGAAGAAAACCGGGGGACTTGAGAGAGCTACTACCTCCATGTGCAATGAATGGACGCCATCGGGTGATGATGCAAGGTTAACTGTGAACTGGAACCACGAGGATGGGCTTAACTGTGACGAACTGCAATTATTGATCAGGCAGGGCAGTGTGCTTTTTTACACAAATTGAAGCTGTATGTGTGGACGTCAGCTCCGTCACCCAGGAACTGATGGTGCTGCTTTACTGCTTCTAAACAGCTCAGGTACAACAACATGGCGCGTCGATGGATTTACCGGCAAAAGGCGATACGAGTCGATGAACTCAGTCAGGGTCACCCCAGTGTAGTTTCCTCACACATGCTGACATGCGGCTCATCTTCCTGACGAGAGTGATCCCTGCAGGAAGTCGTAGAGCTCCTCCGCAACGGCCAAGGGGTATTCTTCCTGCGGCAGAAGCGCGCCCGGGACCTCCACGAATTTGGTCACGCCTTTGGCGCCCTTGAGAGCCTCCATCTCGGCCTTGGACCTCTTGGGGGAATTCAGCGTCGACACCACTAAAACGGGGACGTCTCCGTCCAACTTGGCAAACAGCTGCAGGAACTCTTCCCTCGACTGGACAGGGTCGAGAAGGCCCGTCAGGAACGCGGCAGGGACGTATCGCGCGCCTTTTCTTTTGGTCAATTCGTAGCGGCTCTCGACGATTTCCGGTGTCACATTCTCAGGGTTGGCATACACATGGGACTTGTACTGGGACTGGATGGACTTTTCGTTGCTCACCAGAACATTGTACATCATCCAGCCGATGGCGGGGGCCCTGAGGGTTCCTCGTAGAAGCCCGTACCTGTTATTGACAGGTCAAAAGTTATTTTTAGTGCGGTCAGCTTGAATCTTATGCGCTAGCAGACCTGGTATCTGTAGAAAAATGGCTAATAGTGGTGATCATATCACGTATTATCTAGTACATCAGTATTCATTCTGTGTGATTTCAATGCATACTGCTTTAGGTCACACCTACAATCCTCCATCACAGGCTTCACTAATCAGTTATACATATATATCAACATTAGTTAAACGTGTGAGGCTACACATGAAAATCAGTACCACAGCACAGAAATGATCCTTTCTCATAAAGCTGTTAGACCAATTTGGAAAACGAAGTGCCTGCAAATGGTACTGTACTTTCCATGTGCAGCGACATAGACAATTCCATACTGACAGCCAAGGCCAAACATAACTAATGAAATCACTGCATAAGGCAGAAAAAACAATTTGGAAAATGAAGCCATAAAACCAATTTGAAAAATGAGTGCCTGCAAATACTACTGTACTTTCTCTGTGCAACCACATAGACAAATTCCATAATGACAAACAAGGCCAAACATAACTAATGAAATCACTGCATAAGGCAGACTCGTTCGTACACAAACATTTTCTCAATTGCACCCTAGCTGTGGGGCCTACACATCACCAAGTTGCAACTGCTTACGATCCAAAAGATATGTATGCAAAACAGTGCTGCAACTAAATGCAAATCTGTACTAAACCACGTAGTAGATTTTACTAACAGTGCTGCAACTGAAAGATTTGTACTGAACCAACTAGCAGATTTACTGTTTGTTGAACGAGATGCTCCAACCCACCTAAAGGCATGTGATAGCACTACTGATAGGCATGAATACTACAGAATAAAAGGCAGGATGAGGTACACTTTGATACAGTTTAATGATGATCAAAAGGGAGTATTTTCTCCTACAGTCTGGTTGCATCTAAGGACTATCAAGATCATCTTAATGTTTCCACAGCTTCACAAACCTCACGATTCTGGGTATGTTTCATGCCTATCACATCTGCTTAGCACATTTTGTATATTCACCCTCGACAATTGACATACACAATGAACAACAAATCTTGTGAGGAAAGGGTCAGGGGAATATGGCCATAACCCATAGGCATGAGGCTTGTAAATGGAGTGTCTACGGATTCTGTAGTCAAGACAGCACAGAAAAATGCAAACTGTTGCTGAAAAACTGGCAATGAAGTGCATTGGTAGTGGTGATCTTGGTATTATACTATTATCTTAAAATAAACTCAACAAAATGAGTGCCCTGCCTCACCTGATTTGAGCATAAACAAAGTTGTACAGATGACAGAACACGGGAGTGCCTATAAAAGTATTCTCTGGCAAATATATGTAATACCATAAGAACTAATAAGCGCAAGTTTAGTACCTTGTTTCCATATCAGAACCTCGGCCAAATACAATGGGAAGGGGTCCAGCCCAAGTAGGTGCAACAGCAGCAACCGCAGATGGTCTGATAAGGCCCTTCCCAGCTGCACGGATAGCTATGGTTGCTGCATGACCACCTCCAACAACTACCAGTTCACCATCTGAACATAGTGTAGACAGTGCAAGTGTACACCCACATCGTTAAGTCACTACTGAGATTCAAACACAACAAAATTTTCGAAGTGATTGCCCTTACTGAATAATTGAAAATCGTACTGACAACAGTAGTCAATCTGACAAACATCAATCAACTAGAATTTGTTTTCTGCTTTCTGGCATATGTTCTACTTGTTAACATTGACAAGAGAATATTCCCATGGTGGCTTTGGCTGTTCTGCTGAACTACATAAGCTTCCTTTAACTACATTGCTACTCTACCCACGAAGTACTAACATACGATAATTATGTTCAGAACCGTATCCGTAAGATGCCAGTATAAAGTGGCCAGCCAGCTTCATGTACTAGCCAAGAGGAATGTAACCTGGAAACACTTTCTCTTGAATATTTCAGTTGGCTGTGAATAATAACGTTGGGCAGGCATAATTTCGTGCATAGCACAAACATACTACTTCTGGGCTCTGGTTGAACCACTAAACAGTCTGGACCATACATATACTTTTCATAACAATGGTTACGATAAGCATATGCAGATAAAGTAGTAAGCTACCAATGAAGGACAGAAGAATGAGTCATATTCGTGAACCAAATAACCGTAACAAAAGCAAAGTGCATAGAATCAAGTACTAATTCGAGGAAAGATGCTTGCAATGACAGACTACCAGTTGACTGAAAGAGTAAATTCTGTTTTACCTGCATCCGCCACAGGACTATTTGGTGAGTTCAGTAGCTGAACCAGAAAATTCTCCATCACATCAGCATTATAGTTCAGTGATGGCCTGTCTGAATAACCCAGACCAGGCCAATCAACAATAGTAGCACGGTAGCTGAGTTCTCCTTTCCGTGTCACAATATCTTTGGCAACTACCCTCCATTCCTCCACTGTGCTAACATCAGAAATCGTAGGGATCATAAGGATGTTCTTCACATTCTCAGCAGTCCCCTGCTCATGTTCCTCATAGTAAACGCTTACTGGTTTATCCTCAAATGTCCACTGCCAATTCCCAGTCTAGAAAAGCATACCAAATAATGTTACAGACAGATAATACCAGAGAGAGACGAACAAGCAAAATAAAGTTGCTCGTGTGACCACAGTTAGCAGTCCAATGTTGTGATATTTGCCTCTAAAGTAGTCGATATTCACTGAGGACCTTAACTTTAACAAATGCATGCACAAACCATTGTACTAGCGGAATATGTTGAAGTAAACATGGTATAACGAACTTCAGCAATATTTTGTGCGTATTATAGTACTAAGTTCAGCACAATGTGGTCCACTGTTTGTCTGCCATTGCCTAAGAGGGACAACCTTCTGATACTTGGGGTCAATGCTACAAAGTAACGGTAGTATCGATGAGAATGTTAGCCACAGTATCAAAGCAGGGTGGATGAACTGGCGGCAAGCAGCTGACGTCCTCTGTGACAACAAGGTACCACAAAAGGTCAAAGGTAAGTTCTATAGGACGGCGATCAGACCTGCCATGCTATATGGAGCGCAGTGTTCGCCTACTAAGAGACAACACATCCAATAAATGAGTGTCATTGAGATGCGATGCTAAGGTGGATGCGTGGCCATACAATACGTATAAGGCAGGGGTGGCACCAATTGAAGAGAAGCTTGTCCAACACCAACTAAGGTGGTTTGGATATATCCAACAGAGACCTGCAGAAGCACCAGTGAATAGAAGTATTCTAAAGAGTAGCGAAAATACTAGGAGGGGTAGGGGGCGACCAAAGTTGACATGGGAGGAGGCGGTAAAAAGAGACTTACAGGACTGGAATGTACCCAGAGATTCAGCCCTTTATAGCACTGCATGGAATTCAGCAATCCATGTACCAGAACCTTAATTTACGTTCCTTCACTTTGTTTACATGTACTTGATCCCTTCTTTTATGGGTTCACATAGGTTTCTGTTGGGTTTCATCTCTAGCTTACCTCAACTCGCTTGGGACAAAAGGGCTTTGTTGTCGTAGTACCAAGTTCAGCACAATGTGGTCCACTGTTCAAGTCTTCAAGGTCATCAAGAAAAAACTTAGCATTCTGTTTTGTTTGCCTCACAATTCCTATTTCCATTTTTTTCCTGTAAAGTCAATTTCTTATGTCCCAACCTCTCATCATTGTTCCTATAGGAGCAATATGACATCAACTTCGCTCTATCTTAGAGAACATGCAAGTATATGCATAAACTCAGACATGCATGACAATTAATGAAATCGACATAGCAAAATCACTGCACTAGCAATCAAGTAGGTAGAACCAAAGATAAGGCCCTGGCATGACACCGACTGTGAATAAGAACTAGAAAGAAAGTAGATGTGCCAGACCATTAGGGAACACTGAAACTAAACCAATTAAACGGACCAACTACTACTGGATAAGCAGATGAAAGGGAGATAAAAAAAGGAGGAAGCATCGGTGCATCCTCCTCTTAAAGAGGTACCTAAGGTTTTCAAACAGTTCGCAAAAGAAAATTGGCATGTAGAGAGCGCACATTTAATTTACATTTAAAATTTCAAGGCCCAGCTCAACTGATTTGGAAGATACGAAATTGACAAGTAGCAAAAACATGTACTGATGGTCAGCGAAAAATCACCACTCATGCACATTTTTTTCTTTTCCATCTCTTCAAACTGAGGTCGCATTGGTCTTGAGATTTTTTATGACTTTTTTTTTTAAGTCCAGCAGGAGAGCTGCTGGTTATCATTGATAAGAAAACACACTGTGCAGGAGATGTTTACAGGGGTAGAATAGAACAAAGGGGGAAAAAAAAGGGGCGCTGCCCAGAGGAAGACTACTCTCGCAAGTCCAGGTGCAAAGCACCCGCCATTTGCCACAGCTGGATCTCATCAGTCAGGCCTGATGCTGGCCACACCGAGTTTTGGAAAACCCTCCTGCACCACTCCGTCCAGATTGCCCAAAGCGTCACCACCGCAATGGAGGCCATCCTCTTGCGGTTCGACGGTGCACCGATCAGATGCCGCGCCCAGCCCGACGGGTCCGCCGGTTCATCAGAGCTAGAGAGGGGAGAGAGAGAGAAAGAGAGAGAACAGAGAGAGAACAGAGAGCAGGCTTACGTGGTTCTGGATAATGTGAGCCAAAAAGGTTAAACAATACTGACCATGAAACACAATACCTCATATGCATGTGGACAACACTGCACTACTGAAGATACGTCTTCATCATATTGTAAGTAGTATAGACTCTCTTTCATCTTGTAGTGATTCCACCTTGTCAAGAAAAATCTACAACAGTGTTTTGATAATTTGACCCAACAGTCATCAATGGATAGCATCAGCATAGATTTCAGATTTTTCTCTACTTCCATTTCATACTGTAAGTAGTAAGGACTCCATTTCTTTCACGTTACAGTAATTCCACCTTGTCAAGAAAAATCTACAACAGTGTTTTGATAATTTTACCCAACAGTCATCAATCGATAGTGTCAACATAGATTTGAGGCTTTCTCTAGGGCTAAACACCTCGCACAAGGTTAAACTGATCATTCAATCCAATTATTAATCTCTGTGCCACCGCAAAATAAAAAATTAATCTCTGTGACACCGCAAAAAAAAACCCTCTGTTACCAGTCTTGAAATAACAATAGGATGATGTATAATTGGTTTTACCATGGAAGAAGGATATTGTGTTACAGGATGCAAATTAGATGCTCCCTCCCTCTCTCCACTTTGTAAGTGAAGGGTTCAAGGTAAGCTCCACGTAAAGTAGAACAGAAGACAGATCAAAATTCGACAACCACCCCAGAATGCTGTATAGCTACTAGAAGGGGTGGGCGCGCTTTGCTGCGCCGTTGGTGTTGTTGGGCTTCTTAAAAAGAATTACTCACTATGTGTTTAAAATATAAGGTGTATTACTTTTTGAAAAGTCAAATCTCTTTAAGTTTGATCAAATTCACAGATAAATATATCAAAATCCATAATATCATATCGGTATCATCAGATTCGTCATGAAATGAATTTCCCTTTTTTTGTTTAAAATCTTGGACGTCAATATTTTTGGCTCTGAACTTGGTCAAAGTTAAAGAAATTTGACTTTTCAAAAAACTATTACCCCTTATATTTTGGAACTGATGGAATATTTGGTTCGGAGGGCGAGGGCGATGATGCAGTGATTTGGTGGGCCATTCGCAGTGTGATTCTATGTTATCCGCTAATCAACTGATATTTCTTTGGGGGAATTTCTACGTCGGTGGCTGCATGTACTATATTGGTGCTACAGTATCGCATGGTGGCGCTTCTTTTTTCTAGGTGGTGGGAGGGTGTGCGGGATTGATATGTTTTTACAGGCCGATTGCTGCTGATTGATTTGAAAAATCGTTGGCCCGATCAAAATCGTAAACTAAATCCAAAATAGAATACCTCAATCGAATGAAAGAGTTTCAAAATTAGGGAACATAGTGAATTAAAATAATTAAATGGGAGAGCCCCTTCAGAAATTGTTGATCCAGTCAAAATCGGGTGACCCAATTCTAAATTGAAGATCTGAATTAATTGTGAGGTCTTAAAAATTAGAAAGCATAGTGTACAGTATAAAAGAATTAAATGGGAGAGCTTTGAGAAATTATTAACCCGTTAAAATCAGGTGACTCAATTGCAATTGGAGACCTCAATTGATTGTGAGGTTTCTAAAATTAGGGAGCATAGTGTTCTAGAGGATCTAGGAGTGTACACTTAAGTGGCACGTAAGCTCTGCTAGGCATTGATAATATTTTTAAACAATATATGGAAGTTTCTTGAGACTTAAAACCTAGGAGTACCAAACAAGTCGAGATCTAAATCCGCGTAGAATAAGTTCCCGGACCTCAATCGTGCTAAGACTTGCGGCTTATTTCAACGGATTCCCCAGCCACCCAATACAACGATTCTGATGTGCCCAAATCCGACAGCCAGCCACACCAACGATTAATGTTGATACTTTGTATTCCGCTACCCAAGTGTTGGACGATCTCACCTTGGAGGGCGAGTACGCAGGCTTGGAGGCGGGAGGGGCGGCGACGCAGCGTACGGCGAAGCGCCTCGCCCGCCGGAGCGGAACCAGGCGGCTGGAGGCCGTGACGGCGGGGGCTAGGAAGGCGGCCGCGGCCACCGCGGAGGAGCGCATGAGGGCAGTGGGAGAAGGAGGCGGGCGCGAGGTGGGGACTGGAGAGGAGGCGGACGACGTGGGCTGCGGTGGACTACGGAGCTCGACGACTGGAGACTCGCCGTCGTTTCGTTTGCGCCCATGTCTTTCCTCTATAGCTCTTCGTTTTTTTCTGACACCGCTACTTAAATTCCTTATTTCAAACAAGAATTCAAATTCCTTATTTCAGAAAACAATTTAAATTTCTTAGACCACTTGCAGTTTAAACGTATTCCAAATTTCCAATTTATTTTTTTTAGATTTGAAATCCAACAAAAATTTGGGACCCTTTTGTGCAGTGTGCAGATTGACGAGATTAGCAGTGTGTTACGTGTAGAGTAACGGAGCTGGTGATAGGTCGGGGTCAGATTAACAAATTCGCCTCTGTCCAAGAATTTCCATGTCTCTCGTTTAACCACGTTCGTACAAAATTCCTTATTGTGCAACCATGTTTCTTTGGTGGAAGCCATGCATTCACGTGGGCGCTTCACATCTCCACATTTCAATTTCACGATTGAGCAGCGCTCCGGAACAAAACAAGCAAAAAAGATAAGTTCAAAAAATAAAAAGAAGAGCGTCCTGATCAGACTACCTTTGGGCCTGGCCCGTAATTACTTACTCTCTTGCATCTGATGGGCCGGTGAGGTAGAACCAGTAGTACAAAAACCGACCGGAGCGCTCTCCCTGGGGCGCGTCTATACCTCGCTTCAGGCGAGTCAGATCAATCTCTCGCTGAAACGTACTCACGAGTGAGCCGGCCCGCGAGGTGTTTATACAGAGCTAGTGGAACACACTGCAAAAGTAAAAATGGAGTACCAGGGTTCTAACCCCCGGTCGATTCGCTCGGAGCGGCTGCTGCTAGCCATCCCAGCAAGCGGTTGGGACGTGTTGTAGTAACAGATCGAGGAAACATGAACTAACTGTCAATTAAACTTTACATAAAACATTTTTAAAAATGTTAAACAAACATTTGAAAAAAAATGTTAAATGCATGCAGAGAAAATGTTTCACATGTATACACGAAAATTATACAAAAAATAAAATTTTTTATGAAAAAAGTTGATCATGTATTTAAAAATGTTAATCAAGCAATGGAAAAAAAACATCTCGTATTTGAACAATATTAATCTAGCATTTCAACTATGATAAATGTGTATTAGAAAAATGTTGACAATGTATTCAAAATTGTTCATCTTGCATTTGAAAAACATTAACGAAGCATTTAAAAATATTAATTGTGTATAGAAAATTGTTGATCATGTATTAAAAAGTTTATCTTGTACTTGAAAAATGTTAATCAAGCATTTGAAAATATTAAATATGTATAGAAAATGTTGATCATGTATTATAAAAATGTTAATTTTGTATTTGAAAAATGTTAATCATTTGCAAAATGTTAATGTGTATAGGAAAAATATTAACCGTGTATTCAAAAATGTTAGTCTTGTATTTGAAAATTGTTAATCAAGTATTTGAAAAATATTAAATGCGTGTAGAAAAATGTTGACCGTGATGTTAATCTTATAGTTGAAACATGTTAATCAAGCATTCGAACAATAAAAACTGTGTAAAAAATGTTGATCATGTATTAAAAATGTTAATCTTGTATTCAAAAATGCTAAACATGTATTAAAAAGATGTATTAGATATATACCAAAACTGTATGATGTGTATGGAAAAAGTACACATAAAAAAGTTTTCAAGAAATGTAAACCATGTATTTAAAAATGTACAGCATGTATATAACAAAAATTTCTGATGTAGAAGCCAAATAAAAACCAAAAAGAAAACACAAATAAAATAAACCCAAAGAAAAAGAAAAATAAAGAAACCAATGCATCAAAATGAAAACTGTGAAAACCGAAAAAAAACAAAGAAAGCCTATGAAAAACGAGAAAGAACCAACCAAAACCAAAAAAAATAAAGAAAAAAAAAACCAATAAAACTGAGAAGGTAACAAATAAAACCAAAGAAAAACAAAAGAAAGAACGAAAGAGAAAGAAAAGAGTGAAAAAAGAGAAAGAAAAGAAAAGAAAACTGGTGAAATAGGAAAGAAAAGCAAAAAAAAGTAGTGGCAAACCGGGCCATTGCCCTCAGGTGGGTCACGCCTTCTTTTAGCACGAAGCCGCCCGTGCCTCAATGGCTGGCTGCACTAGCTATCAGCCAGACCTGGTTTTGACTCCTACAAACTCTCTTTTTTCATAGCCTCGTTTATATATTCTTTACGTTTTCTATTTTCGTTTTTTGATTTAATTTTATACTTTAAAATCTTTAAAATATATATATTACAAAAAACACTCTAGAACAACATTTTTAAAGTGTTGACCAAGCATTTGAAAAATGTTAAATGTGTACACAGAAAATGTTTATCATGTGTACAAAATATGTATACAAAAAATGAAATATGTATATGGAAACCGTGTGGCAGATTGCAAAAACGATCACACCCATCCAACGCCGTCAGATCCCGATCTCCCTCAAAACACGTCTGCTCCTTTCGATAAATAATCACGGCGAGTGCTCCACCATGAATCCCCTTCTTACCACTGCCATCTCCCTGTTTCTCACGCGCCTACATCGATGGAACTCCAATCCATGTTATGTTGCCGACCATCCCCACATCACCGTGGTGCCGTTGTCCCGGGGAACGCCGATAAGGAGGGGGAGCCGCGGGAATGGCGCTGCCGACAAAGATGAGCTGCGGCAGCGAGGTGCGGTCCAAGGGTGGCAGGGGAGGCCGTTCCCAAGGACGACGAGAAACGATTGGGTTCATGGTCGTTCGGGGCGGCGACCGAGCGCGCGCCACGATCTCCCGACATCACTGCCGATAGGCATATGTTGGAAGTGCGGCAGCCATGGCTGGACCTCCTTGGCGTCGGGGACCATGAACAACAGCACTTCTACGGCGGACGCGCGTGCTGATCCAATTCTGAAACAGGAGCACTTCAGCGGCGGACGGGCGTTGGGCTCAGGCGCGCACCGGAGCCGCAGAAGCAGCCCTACTCGCTGGCCATCGGCATCGGCAACGGCATGTCGCTCCTATACCCGAAGCAGCCACAGACCTCTGTCGACGAGAGCCTCCACGGCCTCCACAGACTCACGCCCCGAGCCACCAGGTCCTGCACACAACGTCATCACTCCGCTGTTGCAACTGAATTCGTCTGTGAATATGGTGTGTTCTTCTTGGTTCAGTTTACCTTACAGAACTAGTTCAGTGGCTGGTTCCAGCAGTTCCTACTAACCACTCGTGATGAATCCCTCAAGGTGATGATGATGATTGAATGGACAATTCTATTTTTCGCAAGACGGTTCATTGAGATGAAGACATTGTTAGTATACAAGTAGTACATTGTAGGCAAACTTTGCTGGAAAAAACGAAGCAAAAATAGTTGCATGTTTTTTAACAAATTCCCCATGCCTTGCTTCAGTTTAATTGTTAACATCACCTAGGATAGAAGAAGCAAGTGGCTCAGTATGCTGACGAGCAAGAAGTTATACTCAGAGAGGTGGACGAGCAATAACCAAAAGAAACTGATCGACAGTTTTTTGCTTCTTTTTCCCCCTTTTGTTGGGGTCAGGATCAGGTATTGTCATGATCTATAATCTTTGGGCACATGAGTTGGTCACTGGGTTTTGAGGATTCTCACATTTTTGTGTCAGTGATTATCATTTGGAATTTCCTTGGATGTATTTTTGGGGCTTCTTTTCAGGTATGAATTATGATTAATGGGGCACCTCTTTTGTTGACCTTTTACATCTCATCTGTGAGCAATATATTTTGCTTAGTTCATATGGAAGAGCTCCAATAGAGAGTGTGTCCTGCAACACTAATTAATGTTCATGCTGATTAAGCTTCTTCTAAAATACATTTATTTAGAACTATTACAAAACATTTACCCATTTGAAGCGAAAGATCTGATCAAGGGTAACAGGGAACTTGTATTCATGAAAATTAATCGGGAGGGAGCAGAATAGAGTAACATGTCTTTTTAGCCAAATTAGTGTGGTAATTTTTGTGTACATCACTCATGATCAAACAATGTGGTAACTTTTGAACCGGGGGAAATTAGTTATTGAAAACATGCCTCTGTAACTTCTTTGCAAATAGCATAGTAATATACACACCATAACCTGATAAATTACATACAAGCACCACGGTAAATTGACCTAAGAAAAAATTTATTGAAAAATATACCCCAATAACTCATGTGTAAAATAACATGGTAATATACACACAATAAAGCTGATAACTCATATACAAATAACACGGTAACTTTTGACTTGGGTAAAAAATGTTGAAAAAGCATACCCTCCCCCGATAACTTTTGTGCAAATAGCATGATAATATACTCACTGCAGACGTGATAATTTAGACACAAATAACACGGTAACTTTGACAAAACGGGAAAAAAGTTGTTAAAAGTATACCCCGGTAACTTATGTGAAAATAGCACGGTAACATATTATCCTCATACCCGTTAACTTACGTACAAACACCGCGATAATTTTGATCAAAGGGGAAAATGTTGTTGAAAAATATACACCCCCAGTAACTTATGTGATAAATAGCACCGCATTCCCGATGACTTACATACAAACACCATGGTAATTTGACCAAAGAAAAACAAAGTTGGTGAAAAATATTCCCTAGTTTATGTGAAAATAGTACAGTAATATACGTACCCAATTATTTACGTACAAACAACTGCGGTAACTTTGACCAAAGGGAAAAAGTTGTTGAAAAACCATACCCCCGTACTTATGTGAAGTTGACACGGTGATATAAAAAACCGCATAGTGGATAGTTTATGTACAAACGTCGCGGTAACTTTGTCCAAAAGGGAAAAAGTTATTGAAAACCGTACCCCGGTAATTTATGTGAAAATAGTACGGTAATATACAAACCACATATCTGACAATTTAGTACAAACACCGTGGTAAACTTAACCAGGGGGAAAAGTTATTGAAAAGATAGCCCCCAATAATTTCTATGTAATTAGTATGATAATATACAAACTTCATACCTCATAACTTAAGTACAAACAACGTGGTAACATTGTTTACTAGGGGGGAGGGGGTGTATTGAAAAATATCCTCGGGTAACTTCTATATAAATAGTATAATAATATACGAAGCTCACACGATAACTTAAGTACAATCACCACGGTAACATTTGACAAAGGGGAAACGTAATTTACGAACATACCCCGGTGATTTCTATATAAATAGTATGATAATATATGACCCTCATTTCTGATAACTTAAATGCAAACACCGTGGTAATTTGCATCCATGCAGGAGGGAAGGGGACTTCCGGGTTTGTGAACCGTGTGAACCGATATGAAACATGCAGAAAAAAGATGGAACTAGAATGCATAGTCCGAAAACCCAAACAAATGAGGCTGGTGTTTGGATTTTCATTTACTGTTGGTTGACTTTTTTTTTGTTTATAATCTCGTCTCAAGTAGATACATCTAGCATGTAGATTGAATCTAATCAATGAAGGTGGCTAGCACAGCTGGATGTCATTACATTTCAGTATATGTGACGGTGTGGGTTTGATCCCCCATTTATTCCATTTTTTTGTGCCTATTTTTAAACAACTGACTGCCCGGAAAATTGGGTGGACCCCGCAACCTCAAAGTTGGTTTGTTCGAGGGGAGGTGGGATCGAAGGCTGGCAGCCCAGAATCGGGAGGAGCCTGCTAGAGGAGGTAGGATCGAAGGGAGCGATTCGTTCGAGAGGAGGGGGTCGTGTGGTAGTTTTGCAATCTGCCACACAATTGACAAATATCACAGTCCTACAAAAAAACAATGTGTATGAGAAAAATTGCTAATGTATTAAAAATGTTAATCAACCATTCAAAAAAAAATATTGAACAAGCATTTTAAAAATTTAATCCAGCATTTGACAAATGTTAAATGTGTATAGAAAAACTGTTGATCATGTATTAAAAATGATATAAAAAATTGATCATGTATATAAAAATATTAATCAAGCATTTGGAAAAATGTTCAACAGGTATTTAAAAAATGTTAATGTAGCTTTTGAAAATGTTAAATGTGTATAGATAAAATGTTGACCATGCATTATAAAATGATAAAAATGATCGTGTATACATAAATGTTAATCAAGCATTCAAAAAATGTTGAACAAAAATTTGGAAAATGTTAAAACTGTTAAACAAAAATTTTAAAAACTGTAAAAATCTATAGAAAAATGTTGACTATGTATTAAAAAACTTGTATTTGAAAATGTTAATCAAGGATATAAAAATGTTAAAAATGTTTATAGAAAAGATGTGGATCATATATCCAAAATATGTTTAACTTATACTTGAAAATGTAAAATGTGTATTAAAAAATATATTAGATGTATACCAAAATGTGTATACAAAGACAATGAAAGACCAAGGGAAAACAAAAAGAAAAACAAATGAAAAGCATGAAAGAAACAAAAGAAAACCGAAGAAGAAAAGAATGAAAAGAAAAATACCGAGAAAGAAACAAAGAAAACCAAAGAAAAAAGAAGAAAAAGAAAAACAACAATGAAAACCGTGAAACAAAATACAGAAAACCGAAGAAAAAATAGAAAAAAAGAAATGAACAAAGAAAAATTGATGAAAAAAAAACAAATATAAAGATGGCCTTTTTTCCCTTAAGTAGCTCGCGCCCTACTATTTTCCACAAACCCGACGCTAACTCACTGGAGGCGTTATGTCCGTGATCAGTAGACCGTTAATCCAACTACATCGACTAATATTACTCCACCCAAGACTGATATCCAGCATGCATCTCAAAATATTAAGTTCATAATAAATAGAATAATGCGTTAAGTAAGATGACATAATGTAGACAGAGTAAGACTAAAAATATGACAGAACATTGTCGTTTTATCCTTAGTAGCAAAAACACAAATATGTGTCCTTGCCCCTCCTTTCACAGGGCAAGATGTGACGCTCCCGATTCAATCGTACACTAATCATACACGCAAACGTGTACAATCAAGATCAGGGACTCATGGGAAGATATCACAACACAACTCTAGACACAAATCAAAATAATACAAGCTTCATATTACAAGCCAGGGGCCTCGAGGGCTCGAATACATAGCTCGATACATAAGCGAGTCAGCAGAAGCAACAATATCTGAGTACAGACATAAGTTAAACAAATTTTGCCTTAAGAAGGCTAGCACAAACATCAACGATCGAAGAGGCAAGGCCTCTTGCCTGGGACCTCCTAATTACTCATGGTCGTCGGCCGGCTCCACATAGTAGTAGGCTCCCTCGGGGTAGTAGTCGTAGTCGGCGGGGGTGGCATCTGACTCCTGGGGTCCACCATCTGGTTGCAACAACCACAAAGAAGAAGGAAGGGGGGAAAGGGGGAGCAAAGCAACCGTGAGTACTCATTCAAAGTACTCGCAAGCATCAGATCTATACTAAGTATGCATTGGTATCAAATGGAAGGGTTGTATCTGTGGACTGAACTGCAGAATGCCAGAATAGGGGAGAAGGCCTAGCCTATCAAAGACTAGCATCTTCAAGCATCTCCAAGAATCTTGCAGCATGTAGAAGAGTAAAGAATAGCAGTTTAATTAACGTGCATGTTGTAACATTGAGGCCCAGAGATCCTTCCTCGACTCCCTGCGAGAAAGCAATCTCAAAGCCACATATCCATCACATATCTCAAGTATCCATTTCTAGTTATATAAGATCCGGATACAAGTCTCAACGTCCATTACCGTGGACACGGTATTCGAATATATGTCTGCCCTGCAGGGGTGCACCATGTTTTCCAACACGCTCGATCACTCTGGCCGGACACACTTTTCTGGGTCAATGCCCGGCCTCGGAAGATCAACACGTCGTAGCCCTACCTAGGCTCAGCATAGAGGTCCCCGCCAGTCTACATCCTAAGCACTCCGGGGTCTGGGCCCATCGCCCGTAGCACTCCGGGTCGTTACGTGCAGGGCGGGTCCAGGCTCCACCACTACAGGATGGTGTCGGCCCAGACGTGCCGCAATGCTGAACTGGACGTCTGACAAAGCTTTGGCTGATACTGCGACGTCGAGGCCTATATCTATTCTCGCGTGGTGGTTAGTGCGTAAAGGCCAAAGGCCAACTCAGAACAAATACCCAAACCTGTTAGTGCATTATTAAAAAGAAGTGACGGCTGTTGGGACAAGTCCGGAGCTATCACCCCCTCCCGGGTGATACCGCTAAACAGCCAGCCGTCACCATAACAACTCCTTGGGTGCTCTCCGGGCCTGCCCGACTTTCACCAATGTCTCAAGTAAAGTCAAGGTAACTGTGTGTCAAGACATCAAGGAGAAAACCCGAGGAATCACCCCGGTGGATTCCACTCAATGTAATCATCAAGGTGAATGTATGGGTTCCACCCTCGGCACTCGATGGTAACTCTGCAGAGTCGAGCAACAAAAAGGGGCGTGATGTGATGTGAGGTGTCGGGCTCTGGTCGTCGATCACGTTGATCGAGTCGTCGATGATGAAGCAGGGGCAACAAGGACAGGTGGGGGTCACTGATGGATCACTATCCAACCTATACTAAGCAGTTTAGGGTAAGCAGGTAGGTAACAATAGCAGGTACAAAAGCAGGCTATGCATCAGAATAGGAGCGATCAAACACAATAGCAAAATCTAATGCAAGAATGAGAGAATGGAATGGGCGATATCGGGATGATCAAAGGGGGGGCTTGCCTGGAAGCTCCGCTGAAAGGGAAGTAGGGTCGTCGTCGACGTAGTCGATCACAGGGGCATCAGCAGCGGTCTTAGGGTCTACCGGAGAGAAGAGGGGGAAGAAACAGTAAATACAGGGCAAACACATGCATGACAAGACAATAAGCGGTGCTAGGGGTGTTCTAATGCAGTACTACGCGATACTGATGAAGGGGGATAACATCCGGGAAAGTTTTCCTGAAGTTTGGCATTTTCGGACAGATGAACTGGAGGGGGGAAGGTTGCATGTTCGCTATGATAGGAACGTGTGGCGGACGAACGGAGAGCGTATCCAGATTTGTCTCGTCGTTCTGAGCAACTTTCATGTATCAAACTTTTTCATCCGAGTTACGGATTATTTTCTATGAATTTCTAAAGTTTTAATAATATTCTGAAATTAATATTAATTCGAAAATAAAATGGTCTATTACTTTTTAAATACACAGGCAGCTAGCCTAATAGTATGATGGGCCAAGGGGTCCATCGGCATGCATAGTCAGCGATTTACGGGTCAACTTTGACCGATCAAGCAGGCAGTCGGTGCCACTTGTCGGTGAGACATTTTTTAACGAGGTTATTTACTGATTTAAATAGGTTTAACTAGATGTGGTCCCACATGTCATTGAGTCAGTTTTCTTTTAACAGATTTTAGTTATTATTAGTGTAATTAGCTAGCGGGCTAGACCGTCGGTGTCTACTAGTGGATAGATTAGCATCTAATCCAAGCTGTTAGTGTCTCGGGCCCACGTCATTGAGGCGATGGCCAACTTAAATATTGAGCACGTCGGCGACGAGCTACATGGCGGCGGCGCCATGCGGAATGCATCTTGGCGACCAAGCAAACAACGGAGCCTATCGTTCGTCCGGCGCGATCGGCGCGCATCTCTGGTGTCGGCGGTTCTAGCAGTGCGGGCTAGAGCGGCGACAACTACAAAGGTAGAGCGGCGCTCATCGGGCAGCCACAAAAAGCGCGGTGGTGCGACTAGGTTGCCATGGCGAAGTTGAGCGAGAAAAAGGGAAGTCGGAGGAGCTCACGGCGAGGGGGTTGAGGTGGCGTTCGGGAGGCGGCGGCGCCATGGTCCTCTGGCGGCGGAGGGCAGCGAGGTCGGCGGGCGGAGGCAGCGGTCTTTAAGCGTGGCAGCGCTTGAGGTTGAGTGGAGCGGGGCGGCGTGAGGTGGCGGCTCTGGAGGTGAAGCTGCAGGCGCAGGGGCCTCCATGGCGGAGGGCAGGCGCGACGTTAGGAAGGCCGTCATTGTTGGGCGACATGGGGCGATAGCGGCGATGGGAGGCACTGGTCATCGCCGGCGTGGGAGGCAGGGTCGGCGGAGGCGGGCGACGGCAACGCCGGTGGTGGCGACCTTTGCGGAACAGCGGTGTCGAGGCGATGGGTCGAGGCATTCGCCCGTCGATCCAGATCGGGAGGAGGAGCGAGGGAAGGAGGGGATCGTGGGAGGAGCGAGTGGGGGTGGGGATCGAGCATGGGGCTCTCCTGGCGGCTGTAGGGAGAGGTGGGGTTGAGGCGTCTAGGGTTAGGTCGAAGTGGGGTTGTTATCTGGTAATTTGGGTGATCGTCTCCAACGTATCTATAATTTTGATTGCTCCATGCTACTTTATCTACTGTTTTGGACTATATTGGGCTTTATTTTCCACTTTTATATTATTTTGGGACTAACCTATTAACAGGAGGCCCAGCCCGAATTGCTTGTTTTTGCCTATTTGGTGTTTGAAGAAATAGAATATCAAGCGGAGTCCAAACAGAATGAAACCTTGGGGCGTGATTTTCTCACGAGCGTGATCCGGAGACTTGGACCCTACTCCAAGAAGTGCGAGGCGGTCACGAGGTGGAGGGCCCCTGGGCGCCCCTACCTCCTGGGCCCCCGACGCTCCACCGGCGTACTCCTTCCTCCTATATATACCTCGCACCCCAAGCGATCGAACAGGGCCAAAACCTAATTCCACCGCCGCAACTTCCTGTATCCACGAGATCCCATCTTGAGGCCTGTTAGGAGCTCACGGGAGGGCATCCACCACGGAGGATTCTACATCAACACCATAGCCCCTCCAGGTGAAGTGTGAGTAGTTTACTTCAGACCTTGGTCCATAGCTAGTAGCTAGATGGCTTCTTCTCTCTTTTGGATCTCAATACAATGTTCTCCCCCTCTCTCGTGGAGATCTATTCGACGTAATCTTCTTTTTGCGGTGTGTTTGTTGAGATCGATGAATTGTGGGTTTATGATCCAGCATTATCTATGGAAAATATTTGATTCTTCTCTGAATTCTTTTATGTATGATTGAGTTACCTTTGCAAGACTCTTCGAATTATTCGTTTGGTTTGGCCAACTAGATTGGTAGTTCTTGCAATGGGAGAAGTGCTTAGCTTTGGGTTCAATTTTGCGGTGTCCTTACCCAGTGACAGAAAGGGTTGCAAGGCACATATTGTATTGTTGCCATCGAGGATAACAAGATGGGGTTTTTATCATATTGCATGAATTTATCCCTCTACATCATGTCATCTTGCTTAAGGCGTTACTCTATTTTTAACTTAATACTCTAGATGCATGCTGGATAGCGGTCGATGAGTGGAGTAATAGTAGTAGATGCAGAATCGTTTCGATCTACTTGTCTCGGACGTGATGCCTATATACATGATCATTGCCTAGATATACTCATAACTATGCTCAATTCTGTCAATTGCTCAACAGTAGTTTGTTCACCCACCGTAGAATACTTATGCTCTTGAGAGAAGCCACTAGTGAAACCTATGGCCCCCAGGTCTATTCTCATCATATCAATCTCTATCACTTTATTTACTTGCTTTGTTTTTACTTTGCCTTTTACTTTTTACTTTGCATCTTTATACCAAAAATACCAAATATATTATAGAAGGAAATATGCCTAGAGGCAATCATAAAGTTATTATTTATTTCCTTATATCATGATAAATGTTTATTATTCATGCTAGAATTGTATTAATCGAAACATAATACATGTGTGAATACATAGACAAGCAGTGTCACTAGTATGCCTCTACTTGACTAGCTCGTTAATCGAAGATGGTTATGTTTCCTAACCATAGACATGAGTTGTCATTTGATTAAGCGGGATCACATCATTAGGAGAATGATCGATTGACATGACCCATTCCGTTAGCCTAGCACTTGATCGTTTAGTATGTTGCTATTGCTTTCTTCATGACTTATACATGTTCCTGTAACTATGAGATTATGCAACTCCGTTTACGGAGGAACACTTTGGGTACTACCAAACGTCACAACGTAACTGGGTGATTATAAAGGAGTACTACAGGTGTGTCCAAAGGTACATGTTGGTTTGGCGTATTTCGAGATTAGGTTTTGTCACTCCGATTGTCGAAGAGGTATCTCTAGGCCTTCTCGGTGATACACATCACTTAAGCCTTGCAAGCATTACAACTAATGAGTTAGTTGTGAGATGATGTATTACGGAACGAGTAAAGAGACTTACGTAGCGAGATTGAACTAGGTATTGGATACCGACGATCGAATCTCGGGTAAGTAACATACCGATGACAAAGGAACAACGTATGTCGTTATGCGGTTTGACCGATAAAGATCTTCGTAGAATATGTAGGAACCAATATGGGCATCCAGGTTCCGCTATTGGTTATTGACGAGAATGGTTCTAGGTCATGTCTACATAGTTCTCGAACCCGTAGGGTCCGCACGCTTAACGTTTCGATGATGATTAATAATGAGTTTATAAGTTTTGATGCACGAAGGTTGTTGAGTCCGGATGTGATCACGGACATGACGAGGAGTCTCGAAATGGTCGAGACATAAAGATTGATATATTGGAAGCCTATGTTTGGACTTGGAAGGGTTCGAATGAAAGCTGGAAGTTCTGGAACACCGGGGGTTACGGAACCCCGAGGTATATGGGCCTTAATGGGCCACAAGGGAGAAGAGGAAGGGCCGGCCGGAGGCAGGCGCGCCCTCCCCCTCTAGTCGAATAGGACAAGGAGAGGCGGCGCCTTCCCTCTTCCCCTCCCAATCCTACTCCAACTAGGAAAGGGGGAGTCCTACTCCGGTGGGAGTAGGACTCCTCCAGCGCCTCCCTAGGGCCGGCCGCACCCCCCTTTGCTCCTTTATATCTGAGGGGCAAGGGGCACCCGGGACACTAAGTTGATCTACGGATCGTTCCTTAGCCGTGTGCGGTGCCCTTCCACCATATTCCACTTCGGTCATATCGTCGTAGAGCTTAGGCGAAGCCTGCGCGGAGAAGTCATATCGTCGTGGAGCTTAGGCGAAGCCCTGCGTCGGTGGAGCATCAACATCGTCCACCACGCCGTCGTCTTGTGGAACTCATCCCGACACTTTCTGGATCGGTCCGGGGATCGTCATCGAGCTGAGCGTGTGCGAACTTCGGAGGTGCCGTCGTTCGGTGCTTGGATCGGTCGGATCGTGAAGGCGTCGACTACATCAACAGCGTTGTTATAACGCTTCGCTTTCGGTCTCACGAGGGTGCGTGGGCGGACCTCTCCCTCTCGTTGCTATGCCATCACCATGGTCTTGCGTGTTCGTAGGAAATTTTTGAAATTACTCGTTCCCCCATGATGGCATCGAGCCTGGTTTTATGCGTTGATGTCATGTGCACGAGTAGAACACAAGTGAGTTGTGGGCGATACAAGTCATCTGCCTACCAGCATGTCATACTTTGGTTCAGCGGTATTGTGAGATGAAGCGGCCGGACCGACATTACGCGTGCGCTTACGCGAGACTGGTTTCACCGCTCCGAGCACTCGTTGCTTAAAGGTGACCGGCGGTGTCTGTCTCTCTCACTTTAGTTGAACCGAGTATGACTCGCCCGGTCCTTGAGAAGGTTAAGCGGAGTCTATTTGACAAACTATCGTTGTGGTTTTGATGCGTAGGTAAACGGTTCTTGCTCAGCCCGTAGCAGCCACGTAAAACTTGCAACAACAAAGTAGAGGACGTCTAACTTGTTTTTGCAGGGCATGTTGTGATGTGATATGGTCAAGGCGTGATGCTATATTTTATTGTATGAGATGATCATGTTTTGTAACGAGTTATCGGCAATGGCGAGAGCCATATGGTTGTCGCTTTATTGTATGAAATGCAAGCGCCATGTAATTGCTTTACTTTATCACTAAGGAGTAGCGATAGTCGTAGAAGCAATAGTTGGCGAGGCGACAACGATGCTACGATGGAGATCAAGGTGTCGCGCCGGTGGCGATGGTGATCATGGCGGTGCTTGGCGATGGAATCACAAGCACAAGATGATGATGACCATATCATATCACTTATATTGATTACATGTGATGTTTATCCTTTATGCATCTTATCTTGCTTTGATTGATGGTAGCATTATAAGATGATCTCTCACTAAAATTATCAAGAAGTGTTCTCCACGAGTATGCACCGTTGCCAAAGTTCGTAGTACCCGGACACCACGTGATGATCGGGTGTGATAAGTTCTCGTCCATCTACAACGGTGCAAAACAGTTGCTGCGCGGAATACTCAGGTTAAACTTGGCGAGCCTAGCATATAACAGATATGGCCTCGGAACACGGAGACCGAAGGTCGAGCGTGAATCATATAGTAGATATGATCAACATAGTGATGTTCACCATTGAAACTACTCCATCTCACGTGATGATCGGACATGGTTTAGTTGATTTGGATCACGTAATCACTTAGATGACTAGAGAGATGTCTATCTAAGTGGGAGTTCTTAAGTAATATGATTAATTGAACTTTAATTTATCATGAACTTAGTCTGGTAGTATTTTGCAAATTATGTTGTAGATCAATAGCTCGCGTTGTTGCTTCCTGTGTTTTTATATGTGTTCCTAGAAAATTGTATTGAAAGATGTTAGTAGCAATGATGCGGATTGGATCCGTGATCGAGGTTTATCCTCATTGCTGCTGCAGAAGAATTATGTCCTTAATGCACCGCTAGGTAGCAGACCTATTGCAGGAGCGGATCGCGGGCGTTATGAGCGTTTGGCTAGCTCAATATGAGCGATCTGAGACGTTATGAGCGTTTGGCTAGCTCAATATGATGACTACTTGATAGTTTAGTGCACCATGCTTAACGGCTTAGAATCGGGACTTCAAAGGCGTTTTGAGCGTCATGGACCATATGAGATGTTCCGGGAGTTGAAGTTAATATTTCAGCAAATACCGAGTTGAGAGATATGAAGTCTCCAACAAGTTCTATAGCTAAAAGATGGAGGAGAATCGCTCAACTAGTGAGCATGTGCTCAGATTATGCAGGTACTTCAATCACTTGAATCAAGTGGGAGTTAATCTTCCGGATAAGATAGTGATTGACAGAATTCTCTAGTCACCATCACTAAGTTACTAGAACTTCGTGATGAACTATAGTATGCAAGGGATGACGAAAACGATTCCCGAGCTCTTCGTGATGTTGAAATCGGCGAAGGTAGAAATCAAGAAAGAGCATCAAGTGTTGATGATTGACAAGACCACTAGTTTCAAGTAAAGGAGAGAAAGGGAATTCAAGTAGAATTACAAGCAAGTTGTCACTCCACGAAAAACCCAAAGCTAAACCAAAGCCTGAAACCGAGTGCTTACCTTGCATAGGAAATGGTCCTTTGAAGCGGAAATACCCCAAATATTTGGTGGATAAGAAGGATGGCAAAGTGAACAAGGGTATATTTGATATCTGAGTTAATGATGTGTGCTTTACTAGTGTTTATAGTAGCCCCGAGTATTTGATACTTGTTGGTTGCTAAGATTAGTAACTCGAAGCAGGAGTTCTGAATAAGCGAAACTAGTTGAAGGGAAGTAACGATGAGTGTTGGAAGTAGTTCCAAGATTGATATGATCATCATCGCACACTCCCTATACTTTGGGATTAGTGTTAAACCTAAATAAATGTTATTTGGCGTTTGCGTTGAGCATGAATATGATTTGATCATGTTTATTGCAATACGGTTATTCATTTAAGTAAGAGAATAAATTGTTGTTCTGTTTACATGAATAAAACCTTATATGGTTACACACCCAATGAAAATGGTTCGTTGGATCTCGATCGTAGTGATACACATATTTATAATATTGAAACCAAAAGATGCAAAGTTAATAATGATAGTGCAACTTATTTGTGGCACTTTGCAAGTTTAGGTCATATTGGTGTAAAGCGCATGAAGAAACTCCATCTTGATGGGATTTTGGAATCACTTGATTATGAATCACGTGATGCTTGCGAACCATGCCTTATGGGCAAGATGACTAAAGACTCCGTTCTCGGAACAATAGGCGATCAAGCGACTTATTGGAAATAATACATCTTGATGTATGCGATCCGATGAGTGTTGAGGCTCACGGCAAATATCATTATTTTCTAACCTTCACATGATGTTTTGATTAGATATGGGTATATCTACTTGATGAAACATAAGTCTGAAATAGTTGAAAGGTTCAAAGAATTTCAGAGTGAAGTGGAAAAATCATCGTAACAAGAAAATAAAGTTTCTGCGATCTGATCGCGAAGACGAATAATTGAGTTACGAGTTTGGTCTACATTTGAAACAATGCGGAATAGTTTCGCAACTCACGCCACCCGGAACACCACAGCGTGATGGTGTGTCCGAACGTCATAATCATACTTTATTAGATATATGGTGCGATCTATGATGTCTCTTACCGATTTACCACTATCGTTTTGGGGTTATGCATTAGAGACAGCTGCATTCACGTTAAAAAGGGCACCATATAAATCCGTTAAAGACGACACGGTATGAACTATGGTTTAGCAAGAAACCAAAGTTGTCGTTTCTTAAAAGTTTGGGTTGCGATGCTTATGTGAAAAAGTTTCAACATGATAAGCATGAACCCAAATTGGAAAAGTGCGTCTTCATAGGATACCCAAAATGTTGGGTACACCTTCTATCACAGATCCGAAAGGCAAGATTTTCGTTGCTAAGATGGATCCTTTCTAGAGAAGAAGTTTCTCTCGAAAGAAGTGAGTGGGAGGAAAGTAGAACTTAATGAGGTAATTATACCTTCTCCCTTATTGGAAAGTAGTTCATCACAGAAATCAGTTCCGGTGATTCCTACACCAATCAGTGAGGAAGTTAATGATGATGATCATGAAACTTCATATCAAGTTGCTACCAAACCTCGTAGGTCTTCCAAAGTAAGATCCGCACCGAGTGAATACGGTAATCATGTTCGGAAGTCATGTTACTAGACCACGATGAACCTCTGAACTATGAGGAAGCGATGATGAGCCCAGATTCATGAAATGGCTTGAGGCCATAAAATCTGAGATATGATCCATGTATGAGAACAAAAGTATGGACTTTGATTGACTTGCTCGATGATCAGCAAGCCATGTTAAATAAATGGATCTTCAAGAGGAAGACAGATCTTGATAGTAGTGTTACTATCTACAAAGCTAGACTTGTCGAAAAGGTTTTAGACAAAGTTCAAGATGTTGAATACAATGAGATTTTCTCACTTGTATCGATGCTTAAAAGTCTGTCGAATCATGTTAGCAATTGCCACATTTTATGAAATCGGCAAATGGATGTCAAAACTGCATTCCTTAATGGTTTTCTTAAAGAAGAGTTGTATATGATACAACGAGAAGATTTTGTCAATCCTAAAGGTGCTAACAAAATGTGCAAGCTCCGGCGATCCATCAATGGACTGGTGCAAGCATCTCGGAGTTGGAATATACGCTTTGATGTGTTGATCAAAGCATATGATTTTATCTGAGACTTTTGGAAAGGCCTGTATTTACAAGAAAGTGAGTGGGAGCACTACAGCCTTTACGATAAGTATATGTGAATGACATATTGTTGATCGAAATAATGTAGAATTATTCGCAAAGCATAAAGGAGTGTTTGAAAGGAGTTTTTCAAAGAAAGACCTCGATGAAGCTGCTTACATATTGAGCATCAAGATCTATAGAGATAGATCAAGACACTTGATAAGTTTTTCAATGAATACATACCTTGACAAGATTTTGAAGTAGTTCAAAATGAAACAGTCAAAGAAAGAGTTCTTGCACTGTGTTACAAGGTGTGAGATTGAGTAAGACTCAAAACCCGACCACGACGGAAGATAGAAAGAGAATGAAAGTCATTCCTATGCATCAGCCATAGGTTCTATAAAGTATGTCATCTTGTGTACCAGATCTATTGCATACCCTACCACTAAGTTGGCAAGGAGTGCAATAGTGATCTAGGAGTAGATCAATGGACAGCGGTCAAAATTATCCTTAGTAGAATAAGGATATGTTTCTCGATTATGGAAGTGAAAAAGGTTAAATGCGTAAAGGTTACGTCGATGCGAGTTTTTAACACTAATCTAGATGACTCGAGTCTCAATCTGGATACATATTGAAAGTGGGAGCAATTAGCTAGAGTAGCTCCGTGCGAGCATTGTAGACATAGAGATTTGCAAAATACTTACGGCTCTGAATGTGAGCCAGACCGTTGACTAAAATTATCTCACAAGCAAAACATGAATCACACCTTAGTACTCTTTGGGTGTTAATCACATAGCGATGTGAACTAGATTCTGACTCTAGTAAACCCTTTGGGTGTTGGTCACATGTCGATGTGAACTATTGATGTTAAATCACATGGCGATGTGAACTAGATTATTGACTCTAGTGCAAGTGGGAGGCTGAAGGAAATATGCCTAGAGGCAATCATAAAGTTATTATTTATTTCCTTATATCATGATAAATGTTTATTATTCATGCTAGAATTGTATTAACCGGAAACATAATACATGTGTGAATACATAGACAAGCAGTGTCACTAGTATGCCTCTACTTGACTAGCTCGTTAATCGAAGATGGTTATGTTTCCTAACCATAGACATGAGTTGTCATTTGATTAAGCGGGATCACATCATTAGGAGAATGATCTGATTGACATGACCCATTCCGTTAGCCTAGCACTTGATCGTTTAGTATGTTGCTATTGCTTTCTTCATGACTTATACATGTTCACTGTAACTATGAGATTATGCAACTCCGTTTACGGAGGAACACTTTGGTACTACCAAGCGTCACAACGAATAAGCGGGTGATTATAAAGGAGTACTACAGGTGTCTCCAAAGGTACATGTTGGGTTGGCGTATTTGAGATTAGGTTTTGTCACTCCGATTGTCGAAGAGGTATCTCTAGGCCTTCTCGGTGATACACATCACTTAAGCCTTGCAAGCATTACAACTAATGAGTTAGTTGTGAGATGATGTATTACGGAACGAGTAAAGAGACTTACCGTAGCGAGATTGAACTAGGTATTGGATACCGACGATCGAATCTCGGGTAAGTAACATACCGATGACAAAGGGAACAACGTATGTCGTTATGCGGTTTGACCGATAAAGATCTTCGTAGAATATGTAGGAACCAATATGGGCATCCAGGTTCCGCTATTGGTTATTGACCGAGAATGGTTCTAGGTCATGTCTACATAGTTCTCGAACCCGTAGGGTCCGCACGCTAACGTTTCGATGATGAGTTAATAATGAGTTTATAAGTTTTGATGCACCGAAGGTTGTTCGGAGTCCCGGATGTGATCACGGACATGACGAGGAGTCTCGAAATGGTCGAGACATAAATATTGATATATTGGAAGCCTATGTTTGGACTTGGAAGGGTTCGAATGAAAATTGGAAGTTCTGGAACACCGGGGTTACGGAACCCCGGGGTATATGGGCCTTAATGGGCCACAAGGGAGAAGAGGAAGGGCCGGCGGAGCAGGGCGCGCCCCCCCTCTAGTCCGAATAGGACAGGAGAGGGGGCGCGCCTTCCCTCTTCCCTCCCCAATCCTACTCCAACTAGGAAGGGGGAGTCCTACTCCGGTGGGAGTAGGACTCCTCAGCGCCTCCCTAGGGCCGGCCGCACCCCCTTTGCTCCTTTATATCTGGGGCAAGGGGCACCCCAGACACTAAGTTGATCTACGGATCGTTCCTTAGCCGTGTGCAGTGCCCTTCCACCATATTCCACTTGGTCATATCGTCGTAGAGCTTAGGCGAAGCCTGCGCGGAGAAGTCATATCGTCGCGGAGCTTAGGCGAAGCCCTGCGTCGGTGGAGCATCAACATCGTCCTGCCACGTCGTCTTGTGGAACTCATCCCGACACTTTCTGGATCGAGTCCGGGATCGTCATCGAGCTGAGCGTGCGAGAACTCGGAGGTGCCGTGACGTTCGGTGCTTGGATCGGTCGGATCGTGAAGGCGTCGACTACATCAACAGCGTTGTTATAACGCTTCCGCTTTCGGTCTCACGAGGGTGCGTGGGCGGACACTCTCCCTCTCGTTGCTATGCCATCACCATGGTCTTGCGTGTTCGTAGGAATTTTTTTGAAATTACTACGTTCCCCAACAATTATCTCTATCAGATCTCACTCTCGTAAGTGGCCGTGAAGGGATTGACAACCCCTAATTGCGTTGGTTGCGAGTAGCTATCATTTTGTGCAGGTACGAGGGACTTGTGCGTGGTCTCCTCTTGGATTGATACCTTGGTTCTAAAAAGCGAGGGAAATACTTACGCTCTTGTGCTGCATCATCCTCTCCTCTTGAGGAAAACCAGCGCAAGCTCAAGGCGTAACAAGAAGGATTTACGGCGCCGTTGCGGGAGGCCTACGAAAAGTCAACATACCAAGTACCCATCACAATCCCTATCTCTCGCATTACATTATTTTCCATTTACCTCTCGTTTTCCTCTCCCCCACTTCACCCTTGCCGTTTTATTCGCCCTCTCTTTCCCAATCTCCTCCTCTTTTTCCCCTTGCCTTTTGTTTGCTCGTGTGTTAGTTTGCTTGACTAGTCTCTTATCTTCTCCGCTATCTCCCAATATTGAAGTTCTAAATTTTAAGCAAAGGGAGGGAGAAAATCTAAAAGACGCTTGGTATAGAATTTGCAATGCTCAAAATAGATCTACCAGGAAGCAATCTACTTCAGTTATTCTTCGTAATTTTTACGTAGGTGCTAATCCTTGGTATAGATATATCCTTGATACCATTACGGAGGAATTTCTTGGGTAGCCATACTTTTGATTCTTATAATGCTTTAATAGATTTATTTGGCTCACCACCTCTTTTGGTTAATGGAACTATGTTAACTTTGGAGCATGTTATGCAAAGGCTTGAAATTATTGAAAACAAAGTTGCTACCATTGAATCCATTGAAAATCTAGATAAAAAGATCCATAATCAAATTACTCAATATGGATCTAAGGTAGGAATGACTTTGAAAAATATTAAGGAGAAGGAACTCATGGTTAATGAGAAAATAAATCTAGATTCTACTCGAATCGATAAACTTGAGGGTATCATAACCAACTTGGGAATCGCTTTTTCTTCCGTAAAGAATACTCCTAGTCCTCCCACTAAAATTGCTAAGCTTATGTATGTTCCTAAAAATAAGGATGAATCATCTAGTAAGGAAAATGCGGATCTTAAATCTATAAGTATTCATCCCGATCTTTTTACTATCATTAAGGAACCATTTGCTACGAATGAATTTTTCGATCTTGTGCCTAAAAGTTTGATAATTAGAAATAAAGAAAATTCTAAAGGAGGTAGATGCCTCATTGAAGAATTGCCTACCAAAGATGGCAATACCTAGATCTATCCTCATTTTTATGCCTAACTAGGGGCGTTAAACGATAGCGCTTGTTGGGAGGCAACCCAATTTTATTTTATGTTTTTCGTTTTTGCTTCTGTTTAGGAATAAATAATCCATTTAGCCTCTGTTTGTATGTGGTTTTATGTTTTAATTAGTGTTTGTGCCAAGCTAGACCTATTGGATCTTCTTGGATGATAGTTATTTGATCTTGCTGTAATTTCCAGAAACTTTGTGCTCAGTGCCCGAATTGTTAAAAATCACCAGAACGTGATAAAATACTGATTCCAATTGATGCTGATCAATAAACAAATTGTACAGGTCGTCTAATTTTGGTAGAATTGTTTGGGTTCCAGAAGTTTGCGTTAGTAACAGATTACTACAGACTGTTCTGTTTTTGACAGATTCTGTTTTGCGTGTGTTGTTTGCTTATTTTGATGAATCTATGGCTAGTAAAATAGTTTATAATCTATATAGAAGTTGGAATACAGTAGGTTTAGCACCAATATAAATAAATAATTAGTTAATTACAGTACCTTAAAGTAGTCTTTTGTTTTCTTTCTCTAGCAGACTCACGAGATTTCTATTGAGTTTTGTGTTGTGAAGTTTTCAAGTTTTGGGTGAATTCTTTTGATGGATTATGGAACAAGGAGTGGCAAGAGCCTAAGCTTGGGGATGCCCATGGCACCCCCAAGATAATCCAAGGATACCAAAAATTCAAAGCTTGGGGATGCCCCATAAGGCATCCCCTCTTTCGTCCACTTCCATCGGTAATTTACTTGAAGCTATATTTTTATTCACCACATGATATGTGTTTTGCTTGGAGCGTCTTGTATTATTTGTGTCTTTGCTTGTTAGTCTACCACAATCATCCTTGTTGTACACACCTTTTGAGAGAGCCATACATGAATTGGAATTTGATAGAATACTCTATGTGCTTCACTTATATCTTTTGAGCTTGATAGTTTGCTCATAGTGCTTCACTTATATCTTTTGAGCGTGATAATTTTTGCTCTAGTGCTTCACTTAGATCTTTTAGAGCACGGTGGTGGGTTTGTTTTAAAGAAACTTTATCTCTCATGCTTCACTTAGATTATTTTGAGAGTCGTTAATAGCATGGTAATTTGCTTAATGTTAATATACTTGGTGTTCAAGATATGTGAAACTTTCTTTTGAGTGCGTTGAATACTAAGATAAGTTTGATGCTTGATAATTGTTTTGAGATACGAAGGTGATAATATCAAAGTCGTGCTAGTTGGGTGATTATGAATTTGAGAAATACTTGTGTTGAAGTTTGCAAGTCCCGTAGCATGCACGTATGGTTAAAGTTGTGTAACAAATTTGAAACATGAAGTGTACCTGGCTTGTGCATCCTTATGAATGGCGGTCGGGGACGAGCGATGGTCTTTTCCTACTAATCTATCCCCCTAGGAGCATGCGCGTAGTACTTGATTTTTGATGACTTCTAAATTTTTGCAATAAGTATATGAGTCCTTTTGACTAATGTTGAGTCCATGGATTATACGCACTTTTACCTTTCCGCCTTTGCTAGCCTCTTCGGTACCGTGCATTGCCCTTTCTCACCTTGAGAGTTGGTGCAAACTTCGCCGGTGCATCCAAACCCTGTGATATGATAGGCTCTTTCACACATAAACCTCCTTATATCTTCCTCAAAACAGCCACCATACCTACCTATTATGGCATTTACATAGCCATTCCGAGATATATTGTCATGCAACTTCCACCATCATCATCATGACATACATTACTTTTGTCATATTGCCATTGCATGATCATGTAGTTGACATCGTATTTGTGGCAAAGCCACCATGCATCATTTTCATACATGTCACTCTTGATTCATTGCACCATCCCGGTACATCGCCGGAGGCATTCATATAGAGTCATATCTAGTTCTAAGTTTTGAGTTGTAATCCTTATGTTGTAATCAATAGAAGTGTGATGATCATCATTATTAGAGCATTGCCCAAAAAAAGAGAAAAAGGCCAAAAGAAAAAAAAGAAAGGCCCAAAAAAATAAAGGGCAATGCTACTATCTCTTTTCCACACTTGTGCTTCAAAGTAGCACCTTGTTCTTCATGTAGTGAGTCTCATATATTGTGCTTCAAAGTAGCACCTTGTTCTTCATGTAGTGAGTCTCATATATTGTGCTTCAAAATAGCACCATGCTTTTCATATAGTGAGTCCTATAAGTTGTGCTTTTTATACTAGTGGGAATTTTTCATTATAGAACTTGGCTTGTATATTCCTACGATGGCTTCCTCAAATGCCCTAGGTCTTCATGAGCAAGCAAGTTGGATGCACACCCACTAGTTTTGTTTTGTTGAGCATTCATAGCTCTAGTGCATCCGTTGCATGGCAATCCCTACTCCTCATGTTGACATTAATTGATGGGCATCTCCATAGCCCATTGATTAGCCTCGTCAATGTGAGACTTTCTCCTTTTTTGTCTTCTCCACACAATCCCCATCATCATATTCTATTCCACCCATAGTGCTATATCCATGGCTCACGCTCATGTATTGCGTGAAGGTTGAAAAAGTTTGATATTATTTAAGTATGAAACAATTGCTTGGCTTGTCATCGGGGGTATAGAAGTTGGGAACATCTTTGTGTGACGAAAATGAAGCATAACCTAACCATATGATTTTGTAGGGATAAACTTTCTTTCGCCATGTTATTTTGAGAAGACATGATTGCTTTGATTAGTATGCTTGAAGTATTATTATTTTTGTGTCAATATGAACTTTTGTCTTGAATCTTTCGGATCTGAATATTCATATCACAATTAAGAAGATTTACATTGAAATTATGCCAAAGTATCCTCCGCATCAAAATTCTCTTTTTATCATTTACCTACTCGAGGACGAGCAGGAATTAAGCTTGGGGATGCGTCGTCTCCAACGTATCTATAATTTTGATTGCTCCATGCTACTTTATCTACTGTTTTGGACTATATTGGGCTTTATTTTCCACTTTTATATTATTTTGGGACTAACCTATTAACGGAGGCCCAGCCCTGAATTGTTGTTTTTGCCTATTTGGTGTTTCAAGAAGCAGAATATCAAACGGAGTCCAAGCGGAATGAAACCTTCGGGGCGTGATTTTCTCACGAGCGTGATCCAGGAGACTTGGACCCTACTCCAAGAAGTGCGAGGCGGTCACGAGGTGGAGGGCGCGCCTGGCGCGCCCCTACCTCGTGGGCCCCCGACGCCCACCGACGTACTCCTTCCTCCTATATATACCCACGCCCCCAAGCGATCGAGCAGGGCCAAAACCTAATTCCACCGCCACAACTTCCTCAGATCCACGAGATCCCATCTTGGGGCTGTTTGAGCTCACGGGGGGGGCATCCACCACGGAGGGCTTCTACATCAACACCATAGCCCCTCCGATGAAGTGTGAGTAGTTTACTTCAGACCTTGGGTCCATAGCTAGTAGCTAGATGGCTTCTTCTCTCTTTTGGATCTCAATACAATGTTCTCCCCCTCTCTCGTGGAGATCTATTCGATGTAATCTTCTTTTTGCGGTGTGTTTGTTGAGACCGATGAACTGTGGGTTTATGATCCAGCATTATCTATGGAAAATATTTGATTCTTCTCTGAATTCTTTTATGTATGATTGAGTTATCTTTACAAGTCTCTTCGAATTATCCGTTTGGTTTGGCCAACTAGATTGGTAGTTCTTGCAATGGGAGAAGTGCTTAGCTTTGGGTTCAATCTTGCGGTGTCCTTACCCAGTGACGGAAAGGGTTGCAAGGCATGTATTGTATTGTTGCCATCGAGGATAACAAGATGGGTTTTTTATCATATTGCATGAATTTATCCCTCTACATCATGTCATCTTGCTTAAGGCGTTACTCTATTTTTAACTTAATACTCTAGATGCATCTTTGGATAGCGGTCGATGAGTGGAGTAATAGTAGTAGATGAGAATCGTTTGATCTACTTGTCTCGGACGTGATGCCTATATACATGATCATTGCCTAGATATACTCATAACTATGCTCAATTCATCAATTGCTCAACAGTAATTTGTTCACCCACCGTAGAATACTTATGCTCTTGAGAGAAGCCACTAGTGAAACCTATGGCCCCCGGGTCTATTCTCATCATATCAATCTCTATCACTTTATTTACTTGCTTTGTTTTTACTTTGCCTTTTACTTTTTACTTTGCATCTTTATACCAAAAATACCAAAATATTATCTCTATCGATCTCACTCGTAAGTGATTTGTGAAGGATTGACAACCCCTAATCGCGTTGGTTGCGAGTAGCTATCGTTTTGTGCAGTACGAGGGACTTGTCGTGGTCTCCTCTTGGATTGATACCTTGGTTCTCAAAAGCGAGGGAAATACTTACGCCATGTGCTGCATCATCCTCTCCTCTTCGGGAAAACCAAGCAAGCTCAAGGCGTATGCTTGGGCGGTTAGCTCTTGGGCGGTTGGCTATTGTGCCGGTTGGCCCAGCGCGAGGGGGGGTTGTTTATTTTCTTTGTTTTTTCCTTTTTTCATTTTTGCTATTTTTTTCTGTTTGCAAATTGTTTGGCTGCCAAATATTTGTGAAAAATGTCCAACCAGGCCAAACAATTATGATGCAATATGTTGCACTGCTACAAAAAGTTTGGGAGCAATATAATCTTATTTGAATTTTGCATTGCATTAAAAGAGTCAAAAGGGTGATGTTGGCACTATTTGCAAGAGGTTAGAGGCATCTAGGGACTTTAGATGTTGTTGAATCCCTGAACATAATTCACAATGGATTATTTCCAAAATTATGAACTTTTTAGTTCCTGGATTAGGACAACTTTTATTTTCACCTCATACTTGAATTTCAATTGGAGCTGAAATTTGAAATGAGATATGATTCTAATGTGATCAAGCACTGTTTAGTAAGTGATTAGCTTAATCACAGAGGGTTACTGTAGCTTAATTATCCGGGCATCACAATTCTCCTCCACTACAAGAAATCTCGTCCCGAGATTTAAGGGGGTAGACGGAATCAAAGCGGGGTATTCATCATGAAGACGATCCTCGAGTTCCCAAGTGGCTTCGTCTTCAGAAGGATTTGACCACTGAACTTTTAGAAATTTGATAGCCCTCAGAGGGTGCGACGTTCAGCTTGATCGAGAACGCAGATCAAATGCTCTCTGTAAGTGAGATCATCTTGCAGGGGTTAAGCTTTATAAGCCATGGGGTTGTTGCAATAAGACTTGTGACTCAGGGCATTGTCCATGATAATAGCCTTGCCAAGGGTATAAGAAATATTGTAGTCATAGTTTGTAATTGTTCCCACACATCGTTGTTGACGGAGATCCAGATCTAGCCGAGTAAACAGATACTTCGGACTTTAATGATCGGTAAAATCTCGCAACGAGTACCAAAAAGGAAATGTTGCCACAATTTTTGTGCAATTTTAACTGCAGCAAGTTCAAGGCCATGGACTGTGTAGTTCTTTTGAAAAGACATCCTGGAATTCACAAATGACTGGAGCATTTTCAATTCTCACAAAAGGGGAAGTGTTTCACGTGTTCAAGGAATAAATCTGTGCTTCGGCATTTCGAACAAGATGAGCATGGTAGCTTACTAACTTACTTAAAGGATGTATTAGATGGACGGTCTTAGCAGCGCAAATGGTAGAAGCGGTATGTGTCTTCAACCATTCCATTCCCATAATGAGGTCGGTCACTACAAGAAATATGTCAACTTATGACCACCACTATTGGTCACTGAAAGGTCACAAATTTCCATTTATGACCTTTTTGTGACCAAAAATAGAAGGTCAGCTGGCCGTCAGAATCGACTATAGCGACCTTTCTTCTAGAATGGTCAAAGACGTTTACGACCAAAATATTCCTACTGTGGCGTTTTGGTCACTAGCAACCTCCCCAGGCCACGTAGGCATCCAGCGTGGCAAGCTGATGTGGCACAAGATTCAGCCCGGTCCGATTCGGTTTTCTACATGGGCCTAGCCCATTAATTCAGCCTTTTAATATATATTTTTCTGTAAGTTACACGGGCCAAGCCCATTTCAGCCTTTTATTTATTTCTGGGCCGGGTCTTTTAACATTGTTTGGGCCATTATATTTTGGAGCTGGTCCCACTTGTCATCTTCTCACACACTGGGCCCACTTGACAGAAAATTCAAAACTGCTTAGATTATTTTCATAAGTGAATCCCACAAGTTAGGTTTCCATTCCACACGTTTTCAAATCACGTACATAATCAATATTTCAAACAGAACAATACAAATGTAGTTCATCAAACAAAACTAACTAAGTCTACTACAATCTGTACATAGTTATTACAACCCAGATATGCCTACTATTACAATATTACAATATTTACATTCTATTACAATCAAAAAGAAGAGACGACTCTTTGCTGAGTAGAGCTATATGGTTTCGAACTTCATTTTGTAGACTTGGAGCTCCTGAACACAAAGACAAACATCATTAGAGATTAGAGTGTACACATGCTAGGTCTAGCATTGGTTAAAAATAACTAATAATCACATGACGAATCTGAATGCAGCATATAAAAAGAACTAGTTCATTTCATCAGTATGAGATCTAACTGTTTGCCACTCGGTAGATAACCTACCGGGAGGCCTTGATATAAGCAGTGCGTGTAAATATATGTGTTCACAGGCTTGAATACATTGCCAGGCTGTAAGTACAGAACATGTAACATGGTGGCTACATAAACAGAACGAGATGTGGCATGCTTAAAAGTCCGAGCCCATGCTATGCCTATATATAATCAGGTGCAGCTTAAATATACGTGGGCACATACTGAAAGGAACAAGATAGCATGATGATATCCGATCAACTAGATTTGGGAGAAACCTGATCGAGCCAACACAAAAAAGAAATAGAGCAAGATTTGAGCTGTACCTGCAGTGTGTTACTTATGGTGGAACTGGAAGGAGACTTGCTCGGATTTAGTCAACACGAATTGTAAGTGTAAAGCAGATCATCTTGGCTGTTACACATGAAAAGAAAAGACAGTGTGTTTTTTAGACTGCACAGTCAACAACAACAACAAATGTACAGAATGTTTAGGTACACAAGCATGTGTAGCAAGCATTAAAAGTTCAATCTGTTTGGTAGAAGGAAAACTAGAGTTGAACTACCCAACCTCATACATACATACATACAGGAGCAAAATTTGATTACACAAGAAGGTAGCTGGAGTGGTGGTGGACGAAATGAAAATCAACGGCCACATCTCAGCGAGGAGAGGAGCTCAATATTGAAGTTTCACAAAACAGGAATTTCATTAATTTGAGAGTGGGTTTTAGTAGCTCAAGCTTAGTTAAGTTAAGCACTTAGTACTAAACAGCAGCAACACTTGAACCATAACATGTCCAGAAAGGAAACAAAACATGAGACAAGTATTGATAGCAAGTCCACGAAGGACATCCGATGGTTTCAGCCACATCCTAATAAACCTGCAGCATTCTTTAGCACCTAATTATCAGCAACAAATCAATGGCCCGATGAGCACCACCACAACAAATCGACACTAACACTTCGCCCAAGCAAGGAATCAGCTCACACACGCAAGATGATGATTGCATACATACAAATCATGTCTTTGGCGAGAAAAAATCCAGCAGAGCTCATCTTCTCTCTGTTTGGTAACTAACAACCTAAATAAAATAAAATAAAAACATGACTTGTTCATACAGATCCCTCTAAAATTCCTTGGCACAAGTGCATCACATATTCATCAACTTAGCAGCAGAAGTAGTGAGCACATGAAGAGGGGGAGGGAGATGGAGGAGCTACCTGCCGCGGTCGCAATGGAAGCAGAGGAGCAGACCCTCTTCCCCCCCTCAAGCGGGGCAGGGGCTGTCGGTGGTGCGCCCTACTCCTCGAGCAGGAGACCCCCTTCCCCTGATGCTGCTTGGCGTGCCGCATCACTAGTCACCCTGCACACAGCAAGTTTCAGATGTTCAGAACAGATCAACATGTTGAGCAGTTACGAAATCATGAGAAAGAAGTGGGAGGGTGGATCACGATGGTCTCACCTCGTTACCGTCGTCCTCATCCAACCCCGGCGACCAAGTACACATCCAAGCCAGTTCACAAATCCATGGGTGCTAGCTTGCCTACTAGCTCCAGCGTTGTGCCCCTGGATGCCACAAAAACAACCTGACTTATAGGCATAGATAGAGAAGACCAAAAGCGAAACAACACACTAATGCTAGTGCCTCGGGGTATAATTTTAATATAGCCAGCAACACTTAAAAGAAATAATATCTATAGATGATTCCATACAAAGTAGAATAGTTGTACTTGGCAATGCACACTAGCTAACAGAATGTCCACAATAAATATTTTGGCTAAACTACTTTCCTTGAGAGCTTTATAAATTACAACAATGATTCATCTCACTATTTCTAGAGGTTGTAAGGAATCTACCCAACCCCTGTTGTGTGGAACTAAACCCCGAGCTCCTTCCTTATTTAACAACCTGAAGTATGCATGCTGCAGATTTGTACAATTTCTAGATTAAACAAACTCCTTGTGTACCTTAACGGATTAATTAACAGTCCATTCATGTGCTCAAATTCCAGGAAACTTAATCCATATTTCCATGCTAGTAATGTGCAGGTGTTCCACATCGAAACCCATGAAGTGCATGAGTTCTCAGATGTATCCACTACGAGAGCAGTCACCATCGATCACTAGTCATGCACGAGCACAGTTCTCTGAGATGTGGACATGCTTTCACATCGAATTCAGAAACATCAAAGGAGCAGAGCACAGATCACGTTGCATCAGAATTCAGCCACCTTGCCTTCCACCTTTGTTGTCTAATTCAAAAAAAATCACAGAGTAATCAAGAAGCACAAGATTCAGGCTATACCTTGTCCTTGCCGGAGCTGATTATCTTTCTCAAGATCGTCTTCTTGGCCTTCGGCAATCCAGCCTACTCGACAGAAACCAAGAAACGCTTAGTCGAACTCGAATAACTCGAAAGGGAACACATCAGGTCGTGACATCTCAAGCGCAAGAGACGCGCCATTACCTGCTCCTCGGCGTGCGTAGCAGCGGAGCTCGATCCCCCGGCTTCGAAGATTTGGCTCCCGGTCTGCACATCGACGGGCGGAGCAGAGGGAGGCGGTGGCGAGGAGATCGATTCGCCGGCTTTGCGGCTTCCGCCCCCGGCCTGGTCATCGATGTTGGGTAACGTAGTAATTTCAAAAATTTTCCTACGATCACGCAAGACCATGGTGATGCATAGCAACGAGATGAGAGTGTTGTCTACGCCCTCGAGACCCGACAGCGGAAGCGTTGGCGCAAGCGTAGAGGAAGTAGTCGTACTTCTTCCCGATCCAACCGATCCAAGTACCGAGCGTCACGGCACCTCCGAGTTCTGCACACGTTCAGCTCGATGGCGTCCCTCGAACTCCGATCCAGCCGAGTGTTGAGGAGAGTTTCGTCGAGACGACGGCGTGGTGGCGGTGATGATGTTCCACGGCGCAGGGCTTCGCCTAAGCTCCGCAGCGGTATATTCGAGGTGTAGTTTGGTGGAAGGGGCACCGCACACGGCTAAGAGCGATCTCAATGATCAACTTCTCTCTCATGGGGTGCCCTCGCCTTTGTATATAAAGGAGGGAAGGGAGGGGCTGGCCGGCCACCAAGGGCTGCGCTGGAGTCCTACTCCCACCGGGAGTAGGATTCCTCCCCAATCCTAGTCCAACTAGGATTGGCCAAGTGGGAAGGGAGAGAGGCGCCACCCCTTCTCCTAGTCCTAATAGGACTAGGGAAGGGGGAAGGTCTGACCAGCACTTGGGCCCCTTTCCTCCTTTCCACTAAGGCCCATCAAGGCCCATTGACCCCGGGAGGTTCCGTAAACCCGGTACTCGGTAAAATTCCCAATTTCACCGGAGTGATTCCGAGTCAAACATAGGCTTCCAATATATCAATCTTTATGTCTCGACCATTTGAGACTCCTCGTCATGTCCGTGATCTCATCCGGACTCGAACAACCTTGGTACATCAATATCATATAAACTCATAATAAGCATCATCGAAGCGTAAGCGTGCGGACCCTACGGGTTCGAGAACTATGTAGACATGACCGAGACACCTCTCGGTCAATAACCAATAGCGGACCTGGATGCCCATATTGGCTCCTACATATTCTCGAAGATCTTTATCGGTCAGACCGCATAACAACATCGTTGTTCCCTTTGTCATCGGTATGTTACTTGCCCGAGATTCGATCGTCGGTATCCAATACCTAGTTCAATCTAATTCTTGGCAAGTCTCTTTTCTCGTTCCGTAATACATCATCTCACAACTAACACATTTAGTTGCAATGCTTGCAAGGCTTATGTGATGTGCATTACCGAGAGGGCCCAGAGATACCTCTCCGACAATCGGAGTGACAAATCCTAATCTCGAAATATGCCAACCCAACATGTACCTTCGGAGACACCTGTAATGTACCTTTATAATCACCCGATTCACGTTGTGACGTTTGGTAGCACCCAAAGTGTTCCTCGGGCAAACGGGAGTTGCATAATCTCATAGTCATAGGAACATGTATAAGTCATGAAGAAAAGCACTAGCAACAAACTATACGATCAGGTGCTATGCTAATGGAATGGGTCATGTCAATCAGATCATTCAACCAATGATGTGATCCCGTTAATCAAATAACAACTCCTTGTTCATGGTTAGGAAACATAACCATCTTTGATTAACGAGCTAGTCAAGTAGAGGCATACTAGTGACACTCTGAGGTTTATGTATTCACACATGTATTATGTTTCCGGTTAATACAATTCTAGCATGAATAATAAACATTTATCATGATATAAGGAAATAAATAATAACATTATTATTGCCTCTAGGGCATATTTCCTTGAGCCTCCCACTTGCACTAGAGTCAATAATCTAGTTCACATCATCATGTGATTCAACACAAATATTCACATCTGTATGTGATTAACACCCATAGTTCACATCGTCATGTGACCAACACCCAAAGGGTTTACTAGAGTCGATAATCTAGTTCACATCGCTATGTGATTAACACCCAAAGAGTACTAAGGTGTGATCATGTTTTGCTTGTGAGATAATTTTAGTCAGCGGGTGCATCACATTCAGAGCCGTATGTATTTTGCAAATTTCTATGTCTACAATGCTCTTGCACGGAGCTACTCTAGCTAATTGCTCCTACTTTCAATATGTATCCAGATTGAGACTCAGAGTCATCTAGATTAGTGTTAAAACTTGCATCGACGTAACCTTTTACGACGAACCTTTTTTTTCACTTCCATAATCGAGAAACATATCCTTATTCTACTAAGGATAATTTTGACCGATGTCCATTGATCTACTCCTAGATCTCTATTGCACTCCCTTGCCAATTTAGTGGTAGGGTATGCAATAGATCTGGTACACAGCATGACATACTTTATAGAACCTATGGCTGATGCATAGGGAATGACTTTCATTCTCTTTCTATCTTCTGCCGTGGTCGGGTTTTGAGTCTTACTCAATCTCACACCTTGTAACACAGGCAAGAACTCTTTCTTTGACTGTTCCATTTGAACTACTTCAAAATCTTGTCAAGGTATGTATTTATTGAAAAACTTATCAAGCGTCTTTGATCTATCTCTATAGATCTTGATGCTCAATATGTAAGCAGCTTCACCGAGGTCCTTCTTTGAAAAACTCCTTTCAAATACTCCTTTATGCTTTGCAGAATAATTCTACATTATTTCGATCAACAATATGTCATTCACATATACTTATCGAAATCTTGTAGTGCTCCCACTCACTTTCTTGTAAATACGAGGCTTCTCCAAAAGTCTGATAAAACCATATGCTTTGATCACACTATCAAAGCGTTTATTCCAACTCGAGATGCTTGCACCAGTCCATAGATGGATCATTGGAGCTTGCACATTTTGTTAGCTCCTTTAGGATTGACAAAACCTTCGGTTGCATCATATACAACTCTTCTTTAATAAATCCATTAAAGAATGTAGTTTTGACATCCATTTGCCGATTTCATAAAATGTGGCAATTGCTAACATGATTGAGACAGACTTAAGCATCGCTACAATTGAGAAAATCTCATTGTAGTCAACACCTTGAACTTGTCAAAACCTTTTTGCGACAAGTCGAGCTTTGTAGATAGTAACACTACTATCGGTGTCCGTCTTCCTCTTGAAGATCCATTTATTCTCAATGGCTTGCCGATCATCGGGCAAGTCAACCAAAGTCCATACTTTGTTCTCATACATGGATCCCATCTCAGATTTCATGGTCTCAAACCATTTCGCGGAATCTGGGCTCATCATCGCTTCCTCATAGTTCGTAGGTTCATCATGGTCTAGTAACATGACTTTTAGAATAGGATTACCGTACCACTCAGTGCGGATCTTACTCTGGAAGACCCACGAGGTTTGGTAACAACTTGATCTGAAGTTTCATGATCATCATCATTAACTTTCTCACTAATTGGTGTAGGAATCACTTTGGAACTGATTTACGTGATGAACTACTTTCCAATAAGGGAGAAGGTACAATTACCTCATCAAGTTCTACTTTCCTCCCACTCACTTCTTTCGAGAGAAACTTCTTCTCTAGAAAAGGATCCATCTTAGCAAAAACTTGCCTTCGGATCTGTGATAGAAGGTGTACCCAACATTTTTCTTTTGGGTATTATGAAGACGCACTTCTCGATTTGGGTTCGAGCTTATCGGTGAAAACCTTTTCACATAAGCATCACAACTCAAACTTTAAGAAACGACGACTTAGGTTTACTGCTAAACCATAGTTCATACGGTGTCATCTCAGCGGATTTGGATGGTTGCCCTATTAAGCGTGAATGCAGCTGTCTCTAATGCATAACCCCAAAGCGATAGTGGTAAATCGGTAAGATACATCATAGATCGCACCATATCATAATAAAGTACGGTTCTGACGTTCGGACACACCATAACGCTGTGGTGTTCGGTGGCGTGAGTAGTGAAACTATTTCACATTGTTTTAATGAAGACCAAACTCAGTAACTCAAATATTTTTCCTCTGCGATCATATCGTAGAAACTTTTATTTTCTTGTTACGATGATTCTTCACTTCACTCTGAAATTCTTTGAACTTTTCAAATGTTTCGAATTGTGTTTCATCAAGTAGATATACCCATATCTGCTCAAATCATCTTGTGAAGGTCGAAAATAACGATACTTGCCACGAGCTTTAACACTCATCGGACCGCATACATCGGTATGTATTATTTCCAATAAGTCATTTGCTCGCTCCATTGTTCAGAAGAATAGAGTCTTTAGTCATCTTGCCCATAAGGCATGGTTCGCAAGCATCAAGTGATTCATAATCAAGTGATTCCAAAATCCCATCGCATGGAGTTTCTTCATGCGCTTTACACCAATATGACCTAAACGGCATTGCCACAAATAAGTTGCACTATCATTATTAACTTTGCATCTTTTGGTTTCAATATTATGAATATGTGTATCACTATGATCGAGATCCAATGAACCATTTTCATTGGGTGTGTAACCATATAAGGTTTTATTCATGTAAGCAGAACAACAATTTATTCTCTTACTTAAATGAATAACCGTATTGCAATAAACATGATCAAATCATATTTATGCTCAACACCAAATAACACTTATTTAGGTTCCACACTAATCCCGAAAGTATAGGGAGTGTGCGATGATGATCATATCAATCTTGGAACTACTTCCAACACTCATCGTCACTTCCCTTCAACTAGTCTCTGTTTATTCTCGTAACTCCTGTTTGAGTTACTAATCTTAGCAACCGAACGAGTATCAAATACTCGGGGCTACTATAAACACTAGTAAGGTACACATCAATAACTGTATATCAAATATAACCTTGTTCACTTTGCCATCCTTCTTATCCACCAAATATTCGGGTAGTTCCGCTTCGGTGACCAGTTCCATTGTAGCAAAAGCACTTAGTCTCGGGCTTAGATCCAGACTTGGGCTTCTTCACTCGAGCAGCAACTTGCTTGCCGTTCTTCTTGAAGTTCCCTTCTTCCCTTTGCCCTTTTCCTTGAGACTAGTGGTCTTGTCAACCATCAACACTTGATGTTTTCTTGATTTCTACCTTCGCCGATTTTAGCATCGCGAAGAGCTTGGGAATTGTTTTCGTCATCCCTTGCATATTATAGTTCATCACGAAGTTCTAGTAACTTTAGTGATGGTGACTAGAGAATTCTGTCAATCACTATCTTATCCGGAAGATTAACTCCCACTTGATTCAAGCGATTGAAGTACTCGGACAATCTGAGCACATGCTCACTAGTTGAGCGATTCTCCTCCATCTTTTAGCTATAGAACTTGTTGGAGACTTCATATCTCTCAACTCGGTATTTGCTTGAAATATTAACTTCAATTCCTGGAACATCTCATATGGTCCATGACGTTCAAAATGTCTTTGAAGTCCCGATTCTAAGCCGTTAAGCATGGTGCACTAAACTATCAAGTAGTCATCATATTGAGCTAGCCAAAGCGTTCATAACGCCCGCATCCGCTCCTGCAATAGGTCTGTCACCTAGCGGTGCATTAAGGACATGATTCTTCTGCGCAGCAATGAGGATAAACCTCAGATCACGGATCCAATCCGCATCATTGCTACTAACATCTTTCAATACAATTTTCTCTAGGAACACATATGAAAACATAGGGAAGCAACAACGCGAGCTATTGATCTACAACATAATCTGCAAAATACTACCAGGACTAAGTTCATGATAAATTTAAGTTCAATTAATCATATTACTTAAGAACTCCCACTTAGAAAAATATCCCTCCAATTCTCTAAGTGATTGCGTGATCCATATCAACTACACCATGACCGATCATCACGTGTGATGGAGTAGTTTCAATGGTGAACATCAATATGTTGATCATATCTACTATATGATTCACGCTCGACCTTTCGGTCTCCGTGTTCCGAGGTCATATCTTATATGCATAGCTCGTCAAGTATAACCTGAGTATTCCGCGTGTGCAACTGTTTTGCACCCGTTGTATTTGAACGTAGAGCCTATCACACCCGATCATCACGTGGTGTCTCAAAGCACGAAGAACTTTCGCAGCGGTGCATACTCGGGAGAACACTTCTTGATAATTTAGTAAGGATCATCTTATAATGCTACCGTCAATCAAAGCAAGATAAGATGCATAAAGGATTAACATCACATGCAATCAATATAAGTGATATGATATGGCCATCATCATTTTGTGCTTGTGATCTCCATCTCCGAAGCACCGTCATGATCACCATCGCCACCGGCGCGACACCTTGATCTCCATCGTAGCATCGTTGTCGTCTCGCCAACTATTGCTTCTCGACTATCGCTACTCCTTAGTGATAAAGTAAAGCAATTACATGGCGTTGCATTTCATACAATAAAGCGACAACCATATGGCTCCTCGCCGATTGCCGATAACTCGGTTACAAAACATGATCATCTCATACAATAAAATATAGCATCACGTCTTGACCATATCACATCACAATTTGCCCTGCAAAAACAAGTTAGACGTCCTCTACTTTGTTGTTGCAAGTTTTACGTGGCTGCTACGGGCTGAGCAAGAACCGTTCTTACCACGCATCAAAACCACAACGATACTTCGTCAAATAGACTCCGTTTAACCTTCTCAAGGACGGGCGTAGCCACACTCAGTTCAACTAAAGTGAGAGAGACAGACACCCGCCGGTCACCTTTAAGCAACGAGTGCTCACGGCGGTGAAACCAGTCTCGCGTAAGCGTCGCGTAATGTCGGTCCGGCCGCTTCATCTCACAATACCGCTGAACCAAAGTATGACATGTTGGTAGGCGGTATGACTTGTATCGTCCACAACTCACTTGTGTTCTACTCGTGCACATGACATCAACGCATAAGACCTGGCTCGGATGCCTTTGTTGGGTAACGTAGTAATTTCAAAAATTTCCTACGATCACGCAAGACCATGGTGATGCATAGCAACGAGATGAGAGTGTTGTCACGCCCTCGAGACCGACAGAACGGAAGCGTTGACGCAACGTAGAGGAAGTAGTCGTACTTCTTCCCGATCCAACCGATCCAAGTACCGAGCGTCGGCACCTCCGAAGTTCTGCACACGTTCAGCTCGATGGCGTCCCTCGAACTCCGATCCAGCCGAGTGTTGAGGAGAGTTTCGTCGACGACGGCGTGGTGACGGTGATGATGTTCCACCGGCGCAGGCTTCGCCTAAGCTCCGCAACGGTATATTCGAGGTGTAGTTTGGTGGAAGGGGCACCGCACACGGCTAAGGAACGATCTCAATGATCAACTTTCTCTCATGGGGTGCCCTGCCCTTGTATATAAAGGAGGGAAGGGAGGGCTGGCCGGCCACCAAGGGCTGCGCTGGGAGTCCTACTCCCAGGGAGTAGGATTCTCCCCCAATCCTAGTCCAACTAGGATTGGCCAAGTGGGAAGGGAGAGAGGCGCCACCCCTTCTCCTAGTCCTAATAGGACTAGGGAAGGGGGAAGGTGTGCCAGCACTTGGGCCCCTTTCCTCCTTTCCACTAAGGCCCATCAAGGCCCATTGACCCCCGGAGGTTCCGTAACCCCGGTACATCTCTAAAATTCCCAATTTCACCGGAGTGATTCCGAGTCAAACATAGGCTTCCAATATATCAATCTTTATGTCTCGACCATTTCGAGACTCCTCGTCATGTCCGTGATCTCATCCGGACTCGAACAACCTTGGTACATCAATATCATATAAACTCATAATAACCGCCATCGAAGCGTTAAGCGTGCGGACCCTACGGGTTCGAGAACTATGTAGACATGACCGAGACACCTCTCGGTCAATAACCAATAGCGGGACCTGGATGCCCATATTGGCTCCTACATATTCTACGAAGATCTTTATCGGTCGACCGCATAACAACATCGTTGTTCCTTTGTCATCGGTATGTTACTTGCCCGAGATTCGATCGTCGGTATCCAATACCTAGTTCAATCTACATCGCAAGTCTCTTTTCTCGTTCCGTAATACATCATCTCACAACTAACACATTTAGTTGCAATGCTTGCAAGGCTTATGTGATGTGCATTACCGAGAGGGCCCAGAGATACCTCTCCGACAATCGGAGTGACAAATCCTAATCTCAAATATGCCAACCCAACATGTACCTTCGGAGACACCTGTAATGTACCTTTATAATCACCCGATTCACGTTGTGACGTTTGGTAGCACCCAAAGTGTTCCTCGGCAAACGGAGTTGCATAATCTCATAGTCATAGGAACATGTATAAGTCATGAAGAAAAGCACTAGCAACAAACTATACGATCAGGTGCTATGCTAATGGAATGGGTCATGTCAATCGATCATTCAACCAATGATGTGATCCCGTTAATCAAATAACAACTCCTTGTTCATGGTTAGGAAACATAACCATCTTTGATTAACGAGCTAGTCAAGTAGAGGCATACTAGTGACACTCTGTAGGTTTATGTATTCACACATGTATTATGTTTCCGGTTAATACAATTCTAGCATGAATAATAAACATTTATCATGATATAAGGAAATAAATAATAACATTATTATTGCCTCTAGGGCATATTTCCTTCAATCGACGGGCGGAGGAGAGTGAGGTGGTGACGACGAGACACCGGAGCCCGCCTGCGCTGCCCCAAAGCTGGGCGCCCCAGTGGGGGAGGCGGCGCTGGCGTCGTCGCGTTGCCCGTGCACACCGCGGCGTTGGGGACGCTGTTGGGGACGGCGATGCCGAGGGCTGAGAGGTCGAGGGTGTCCTTGCCGTCGCTCATGGCCACTGGAGCCTCGGGCTCCTTCCTCCTGCGCGGGCGACGGGGTAGGGGTTAGGCCTGAGTAGGGGCGGCGAGGTTGGTCGAGGACGAGGGAGACGAGGGGAGAGTGAGGGCGGCGGCGGACGTGGGTGGCGGCGAGGTTACGAGGGGGACGAGGGTGGGTGGCGGCAGCGAGGGGGACGAGGGGGATCTGCATCGGGGGAGAGGGGAGAGGATCTGAGGGGGGAGGGAGAGAAAGAAAGAAAGAATGGAGGCGGGTGGGGGGGTGGGTGGAAAATGTCCATGAGGACAGACCTAGGGTTTTGGCTCGGGTGGGTTTGGGCTGTTGGATCCGGAAGCATCCGACGGTGGTTGATGCGTGATCCGCGTGATATGCTCATGGTCCAATCAGAACGCAGCAAACCATTTGATGACCTTATGACCATATAAATTGGTCGTGATCGATTCAAGATAAAAAAATTTATTCCATTTTTCAGTGCTCAAAATGAGTGTTTTTGTGAAAGTCCTATCAAATATTTGTTCAAATGATATCATATTTTGCACAAGTTTACATCATGGATTTGCAAACAATATTGACAAAGGGAGTTTTTATTTCCTTTGCACGAAAAATCAAATTTCCATTTTTCGAGTGCCCAAAATAAGTTTTTTTGTGAAGGTCCTATAATATATTTGTTGCAAAAATGTACCAAATCAATTTTATAAAATACTAGGCCATATATAATGCACAATTGACAAAATGGTTTGGTGAAAAAAGTTTTGATCCACCTCTGGTGAAAAAGACAAATTGCCGTCGATTCAGTTGGAAACGGGTCAAATTTGAACTGCAGCTGCCTCATATTTTTCTCTTTATTTTTTCCAAAAATCATTTCTAGGTAAATAAGTATCTATTTAATAAGAGAAACACCAAAAAAATTCCAAGATTCAACCACTAGATAGGAACGGTCAAGCCCGCCGTTCTGACCGCATTTTGAAACAGGCATAAAAATTCAAAAAAAAACAAAAAATTGGAAAACCTTCGCATTGTGTCATTATATGTGACCAAGTTTCCAGGAAAAATAATAAACTTGTAATATGGTAATTATTTTTAAAAAGTGTTCTCATAAATGAGCTATCATGCGTGAAGATTCATGGCTTTCAAGCCAAATGATCAATCTTATGGCCACATTCATGGCATAGTTTGTTCAAATGATCTCATATTGTGCACAAGGGTAAATCTTGGAATTCCAAACAATGTTGCCTAAGGAAGTTTTCATTTTCTTTGCACGGAAAATTCATTTTTCATTTTTCGAGTGCCCAAAAGGAGGTTTTTTTGTGAAGGAACTACCAAATAATTGTTGCAAAAATGTACCAAATCAATTTTATAAAATACTAGGCCATATATAATGCACAATTGACAAAATGGTTCGGTGAAAAATGTTTTGATCCACCTCTGGTGAAAAAGACAAATTGCCGTCGATTCAGTTGGAAACGGGTCAAATTTGAACTGCAGCTGCCTCATATTTTGCTCTTTATTTTTTCCAAAAATCATTTCTAGGTAAATAAGTATCTATTTAATCAGAGAAACACCAAAAAAATTCCAAGATTCAACCACTAGATAGGAACGGTCAAGCCCGCCGTTTTGACCGCATTTTGGAACGGGCATAAAAAATTCAAAAAAAATCAAAAAATTGGAAAACCTTCGCATTGTGTCATTATATGTGACCAAGTTTCCAGGAAAAATAATAAACTTGTAATATGGTAATTATTTTAAAAAAGTGTTCTCATAAATGAGCTATCATGCGTGAAGATTCATGGCTTTCAAGCCAAATGATCAATCTTATGGCCACATTCATGGCATAGTTTGTTCAAATGATCTCATATTGTGCACAAGGGTAAATCTTGGAATTCCAAACAATGTTGCCTAAGGAAGTTTTCATTTTCTTTGCACGGAAAATTCATTTTTCATTTTTCGAGTGCCCAAAAGGAGGTTTTTTTGTGAAGGAACTACCAAATAATTGTTGCAAAAATCTACCAAATCAATTTTATAAAATACTAGGCCACATATAATGCACAATTGACAAAATGGTTTGGTGAAAAAAGTTTTGATCCACCTCTGGTGAAAAAGACAAATTGCCGTCGATTTAGTTGGAAACGGGTCAAATTTGAACTGCAGCTGCCTCATATTTTGCTCTTTATTTTTTCCAAAAATCATTTCTAGGTAAATAAGTATCTATTTAATCAGAGAAACACCAAAAAAATTCCAAGATTCAACCACTAGATAGGAACTGTCAAGCCCGCCGTTTTGACCGCATTTTGAAACGGGCATAAAAAATTCAAAAAAAAATCAAAAAATTGGAAAACCTTCGCATTGTGTCATTATATGTGACCAAGTTTCCAGGAAAAATAATAAACTTGTAATATGGTAATTATTTTAAAAAAGTGTTCTCATAAATGAGCTATCATGCGTGGAGATTCATGGCTTTCAAGCCAAATGATCAATCTTATGGCCACATTCATGGCATAGTTTGTTCAAATGATCTCATATTGTGCACAAGGGTAAATCTTGGAATTCCAAACAATGTTGCCTAAGGAAGTTTTCATTTTCTGCACGGAAAATTCATTTTCATTTTCCGAGTGCCCAAAAGGAGGTTTATTTGTGAAGGAACTACCAAATAATTGTTGCAAAAATGTACCAAATCAATTTTATAAAATACTAGGCCATATATAATGCACAATTGACAAAATGGTTTGGTGAAAAAAGTTTTGATCCACCTCACGGTGAAAAAGACAAATTGCCGTCGATTCAGTTGGAAGCGGGTCAAATTTGAACTGCATCTGCCTCATATTTTGCTCTTTATTTTTTCCAAAAATCATTTCTAGGTAAATAAGTATCTATTTAATCAGAGAAACACCAAAAAAATTCCAAGATTCAACCACTAGATAGGAACGGTCAAGCCCGCCGTTTTGACCGCATTTTAAACGGGCATAAAAATTCAAAAAAAATCAAAAAATTGGAAAACCTTCGCATTGTGTCATTATATGTGACCAAGTTTCCAGGAAAAATAATAAACTTGTAATATGGTAATTATTTTAAAAAAGTGTTCTCATAAATGAGCTATTATGCGTGAAGATTCATGGCTTTCAAGCCAAATGATCAATCTTATGGCCATATTCATGGCATAGTTTGTTCAAATGATCTCATATTGTGCACAAGGGTAAATCTTGGAATTCCAAACAATGTTGCCTAAGGAAGTTTTCATTTTCTTTGCACGGAAAATTCATTTTCCATTTTCCGAGTGCCCAAAAGGAGGTTTTTTTGTGAAGGAACTACCAAATAATTGTTGCAAAAATGTACCAAATCAATTTTATAAAATACTAGGCCATATATAATGCACAATTGACAAAATGGTTTGGTGAAAAATGTTTTGATCCACCTCTGGTGAAAAAGACAAATTGTCGTCGATTCAGTTGGAAACGGGTAAAATTTGAACTGCAGCTGCCTCATAGTTTGCTCTTTATTTTTTCCAAAAATCATTTCTAGGTAAATAAGTATCTATTTAATCAGAAATACATGGTTTGATTGCGAGACATCGAGGTTTGGGCGGTGGCCGAGGGCCCCAACTCTAGGCCAGAAGCTCGCATGCTCGCCTTGGCGTGGTCACCAGCGTGGACCGTGGCGTTGCCATGTGTTCTGGGTGGCCTAGGCATGTCTAGTGGGTTGGGCACTCCCAGGTAGGTGCTAGGAAGAAAATCACACATAAGATTCTCACGAGGAGACCGATCGATGCTCAAACATGAATAAGCGACCAAGTGTTTGATTTATGTGCGGAAATGCACATGGCTAATGGGCGTGAGTTTTGGCTGAGGATGATCAGTTACTAAGAAGACCGTCTTCACAAATTTTCACCTCAAAAGGAGGAGCCTAGGTGGTACTTGCTTTACAAACCACCACCTTGGACATAAATCTGAATGTTGAAGCTCGGCTCAAAATAATGAATGGATTGAGCTGGCATTTGGTGGAGGATGGTTATTTGGGCATAGGAAAGTACTGTAGAAAATGGATACTATTTGGACATGCCAAAGTGGTACTTCCTTCACAAACTGTTACTCTGAGCAGAATAGGAAAAGCGAATATTTTGAATTATTTTTGAACTAGGCAAGGAAGGTTTTTACATATTTGACGAAGATATGACCCAAAGAATTTATGAGATTTTTTGGGAATTTTGGGAATGATAGAAATATAGGTTGCTTCACAACCTAGGGCAAAACGCCACATGGACATGACACATAGGCAAACCGATGAGGTGTCGCCTAGTCATAGCAACCCACCATAATTTACAAGGCTATGACCATCTATATTGGTCGTTAACAACTAGAAATAAGGCAGCGGACTAGCGCTGTTAGCTTTATGACCATTTCATGTAAGGAAATTATGACCTTTCTGACCAAAATGGTCGCAATGGTTTAGGGTTTGGAGCCCCTCGAACAGCTTTTGACCAATTGGTCTCAAATGGTCATAAATCTATGACCAATTCTTCCAGGGTCACTGACAGAAGGTCATAAGTTGACATATTTCTTGTAGTGGGTATTGGACGACTTCAAAACAATGGGGAAACATGGAATTTCAGCCCTTCAATTCCAACGGGGACGTTGTGACTAACCATGGTGGTTCGACATTGGTCTACGGAATGCAGCTTGGAATTCCGGCCAAGTGATGGCGGTTTCAACAGGTAAGGAATGACGGTGGTTGTCCCACCATTGAGCATCGGGGCCTTTCAGGTAGTAAGCCGTGAAGGTGACATAATTGGCAGGGTCTACATCAACAGACTCCAACTCAAAAGTGGTGTCACGTAGCTAGTCATCAGCATCAAGGGGCTGAGTTGAGCTGCGGTAGATGACAGGGTTGACACGCGCAAAGTCTTGCAGAGTCACTGGAGCTGGTTGCTGATTCATATTGGGGCGTGGGAACTGAGCCATGACTCGTACCATGAACTGGCGATTCAACATCAAACTATTGTATCATTCCGGCCATGTATTCGGGAGGTGGTGGATTGTCGACACCACGACCACAACCAACGGGTCTAACCATCCTGCTTAAATGCAACAGGGGGTAGTTCAGCATGAAGAACTTTGCAAAGGCAAGGAATCATTCACGATGAAACATGCATACTGAAAGAAGTTCGATGGATACAACATAGTAGCCAAACACGACATACAGATCCATACATAAGTTTGGTTACAAGCCATAAGCACGAGTTTGGAAAAGGAAAGGTACTCTAGACCAACTAGGCGGCGCGCAGGCACGCGGTGGAGGGATACAACAACGCGACATAGAGATATGCTACATCAACGTCGGGGAAAACCTCTGAAGTCTGACAACTGTCGGTGAAAGAAAGCACGACGATGCTCGAGGGAAGGAGGCTGCATGTCGGGGCGGCTCTGGTGTACCAGCTGATCTCCAGGCGGAAGAAGAGGTCCATGAGCAGGTGTATCACCCCCAACCTCAGGCCAAGACCCGGTGGCATCTCCGTCCGGCGCGGGTAAGTAATGAACGGAGGAAGAACCCTACTGGACGCATCTGCTCCAGAGTGTCGTAGTGGCGTGCACGCGTGGTGTACAGATCAACAGTCAAAGCTCGAACAGTGCGATCCAGAACCTCAATGTATCGAACCATATACTGAGGTTCGTAACGGCGGCTCACGTAGGGGGTACACACAGCAGTGTAGCGCCTAGTATCATCCCCGACTGGTGGGTATGGGAAGTATCTGAACCCAGTCTCCTCCAAGCGTGGATGCTCTCTACGGTGGCTGGTGATAGCAACATAGGCAACCTCCTGTACTGCCATTTCGACAGTCACTCCAATACCCTCGAAGGTATGCAACTCGTGGGTGGAGTTGTTCTACCGATCATAGATATCAACCTTAGCGTGATACATCTCCTGGTTGAACTCGCGATAGATCTCGTACACAGTGTACTGAGGATACCAGCGATATCCCAGCAGGGTCAAGAGGTCGACCATAATGGCCGGGAACCCAGGCGTGCCGACCGCCATGGTCTGGCGGACGATCTACGTTGCGGGACGCATCTGAAATAAGGAAGTTCAAGGATGTGAAATGACGATGTGAGTATTATTCAAAATACAATTCAAAGGAATAGTTGTAGATAATCCAGCTCTCCGGGTGAATATGATTACGAGATCCTAATGCTGGAGTTAGTAAAATCATTTAACCCGAGTAGAAGAAAGATCAGAATCCCAGAGTAAAGGTCGAGAAGTAAAAGATCCTAATACCACCCAATGGCGACGTGGGCCCGTAAGCCACACAGCCATGTTAGTAATTCAGTTTTTCAAAGACTAGACTCAACTTCGGCCAAGGAGTTGGAAAGGGGGTTCCTACAGGCAGTCGGCTCTGATACCAACTTTTGACGCCCCCGATTCAATCATACACGCAAACGTGTACGATCAAGATCAGGGACTCACGGGAAGATATCACAACACAACTCTAGACACAAACCAAAATAATACAAGCTTCATATTACAAGCCAGGGGCCTCGAGGGCTCGAATACATAGCTCGATACATAAGCGAGTCAGCGGAAGCAACAATATCTGAGTACAGACATAAGTTAAACAAATTTTGCCTTAAGAAGGCTAGCACAAACATCAACGATCGAAGAGGCAAGGCCTCCTGCCTGGGACCTCCTAATTACTCTTGGTTTTCGGCGGGCTCCACGTAGTAGTAGGCACCCTCGGGGTAGTAGTCGTAGTCGGCGGGGGTGGCATCTAACTCCTGGGGTCCACCATATGGTTGCAACAACCAGAAAGAAGAAGGAAGGGGGAAAAGGGGGAGCAAAACAACCGTGAGTACTCATCCAAAGTACTCGCAAGCATCAGATCTATACTAAGTATGCATTGGTATCAAATGGAAGGGTTGTATCTGTGGTGAGCTGCAGAATGCCGAATAGGGGAAGGCCTAGCCTATCGAAGACTAGCATCTTCAAGCTGCTCCAAGCATCTTGCAAAGCATGTAGAAGAGTAAAGAATAGCAGTTTAATTAACAAGCATGTTGTAACATTAAGGCCCGAGATCCTTCCTCGACTCCTGCGAGAAAGCAATATCGAGCCACATATCCATCACATATCTCAAGTATCCATTTCTAGTTATATAAGATCCGGATACAAGTCGAGCGTCCATTACCGTGGACACGGTATTCGAATATATGTCTTCCTGCAGGGTGCACCACGTTTTCCAACACGCCGATCACTCGGCGGACACACTTTTCGGGTCAATGCCCGCCTCGAAGATCGACCTTTGTTGGGGAACGTAGTAATTTCAAAAATTTTCCTACGATCACGCAAGACCATGGTGATGGCATAGCAGCGAGAGGGAGAGTGTCCGCCCACGTACCCTCGTGAGACCGAAAGCGAAGCGTTATAACAACGCGGTTGATGTAGTCGATGCGTCTCCACGATCCGACCGATCCAAGCACCGAGCGACGGCACCTCCGAGTTACGCACACGTTCACTCGATGGCGATCCCGGACTCCGATCCAGCAAAGTGTCGGGATGAGTTCCGTCGAAGACGACGGCGTGGTGGCGATGTTGATGCTCCACCGATGCAGGGCTTCGCCTAAGCTCATGACGATATGACTTCTCCGCGCAGGCTTCTCCTAAGCTCCGCGACGATATGACCGAAGTGGAATATGGTGGAAGGGGCACCGCACACGGCTAAGGCAAGATCCGTAGATCAACTTGTGTGTCTTGGGTGCCCCCGCCTCAGATATAAAGGAGCCAAGGGGAGGTGGCGGCCCTAGGGGAGGCGCACAAGGAGGAGTCCTACTCCCAGGGAGTAGGACTCCCCCCTTCTCCTAGTTGGACTAGGATTGGAGGAGGGAAGAGGAAGGCGCCGCCCCCTTCCTTGTCCTATTCGGACTAGAGGGGAGGGGGCGCAGCCCACCTTGGCCTGCCCTTCCTCTTCTCCCATGGCCCATTAAGGCCCATAGACTTCCGGGGGTTCGGTAACCTCCGGTACTCAGTAAAATCGATTTCACCGGAACACTTCCGATGTCCAAATGTAGGCTTCCAATATATCAATCTTTATGTCTCGACCATTTCGAGACTCCTCGTCATGTCCGTGATCACATCGGGACTCGAACAACCTTCGTGCATCAATACTTATAAACTCATTATGAACTGTCATCGAAGCGTTAAGCGTGCGGACCCTACGGGTTCGAGAACTATGTAGACATGACCTAGAACCATTCTCGGTCAATAACCAATAGCGGAACCTGGATGCCCATATTGGTTCCTACATATTCTCGAAGATCTTTATCGGTCAAACCGCATAACGACATCGTTGTTCCTTTGTCATCGGTATGTTACTTACCCGAGATTCGATCGTCGGTATCCAATACCTAGTTCAATCTAGTTACGGTAAGTCTCTTTACTCGTTCGTAATACATCATCTCACAACTAACTCATTAGTTGTAATGCTTGCAAGGCTTAAGTGATGTGCATTACCGAGAAGGCACGGAGATACCTCTCCGACAATCGGAGTGACAAAACCTAATCTCAAATACGCCAACCCAACAAGTACCTTTGGAGACACCTGTAGTACTCCTTTATAATCACCCGATTCGTTGTGACGTTTGGTAGTACCAAAGTGTTCCTCCGTAAGCGGAGTTGCATAATCTCATAGTTATAGGAACATGTATGGGTCATGAAGAAAGCATTAACATACTAAGCGATCAACTGTTAAGCTAACGGAATGGGTCATGTCAATCAGATCATTCAACTAATGATGTGACCTTGTTAATCAAATAACAACTCCTTGTTCATGGTTAGGAAACATAACCATCTTTGATTAACAAGCTAGTCAAGTAGAGGCATACTAGTGACATCTTGTTTGTCTATATATTCACACATGTATTATGTTTCCGGTTAATACAATTCTAGCATGAATAATAAAATTTATCATGATATAAGGAAATAAATAATAACTTTTATTATTGCCTCTAGGGCATATTTCCTTGATCTCCCACTTGCACTAGAGTCAATAATCTAGATTACAAAGTAATGATCCTAACACCCATGGAGTCTTGGTGCTCGATCATGTTTTGCTCGTGGAAGAGGCTTAGTCAACGGGTCTCGCAACATTCAGATCCGTATGTATTTTGCAAATCTCTATGTCTCCCACTTGGACTTGGTCCCGAATGGAATTGAAGCGTCTCTTGATGTGCTTGGTCCTCTTGTGAAATCTGGATTCCTTTGCCAAGGCAATTGCACCGATATTGTCACAGAAGATCTTCATCGGTCCCGATGCACTAGGTATGACACCTAGATCGGAAATGAACTCTTTCATCCAGACTCCCTCATTTGCTGCTTCCAAGCAGCTATGTACTCCGCTTCACATGTAGATCCCGCCACGACGCTTTGTTTAGAACTGCACCAACCGACAGCTCCACCGTTTAATAAAAATACGTATCCGGTTTGCGATTTAGAATCGTCCGGATCGGTGTCAAAGCTTGCATCGGCGTAACCATTTACGACTAGCTCTTTGTCACCTCCATATCGAGAAACATATCCTTAGTCCTTTTCGGTATTTCAGATGTTCTTGACCGCTGTCGATGATCCACTCTGGATTACTTTGGTACCTTCTGCCAAGCTTACAGCTAAGCATCGTCAGTCTGGTACACAGCATTGCATACATGATAGAGCCTATGGCTGAAGCATAGGAACATCTTTCATTTTCTCTATCTTCTGCTTTGTGGTCGGGCATTGAGTCGACTCAATCTTACACCTTATGTCTGGTAAAAACCTTTCTTTGCACGATCCATTTTGAACTTCTTCAAAACTTTATCAAGGTATGTGCTTTGTGAAAGTCCAATTAAGCGTCTTGATCTATCTCTATAGATCTTGATGCCTAATATGTAAGCAGCTTCACCGAGGTCTTTCATTGAAAAACTTTTATTCAAGTATCCTTTTATGCCATCCAGAAATTCTATATCATTTCCAATCAATAATATGTCGTCCACATATAATATTAGAAATGCTCTGAGCTCCCACTCACTTTCTTGTAAATACAAAGCTTCTCCAAAAGTCATGTACAAACCCATATGCTTTGATCACACTATCAAAGCGTTTATTCCAACTCCGAGAGGCTTGCACGGACCATAAATTGATCGTTGGAGCTTGCACACTTTGTTAGCACCCTTTGGATCAACAAAACCTTCGGTTGCATCATATACAACTCTTCTTCTAGAAATCCATTCAAGAATGCGGTTTTACATCCATTTGCCAAATTTCATAATCATAAAATCGGCAATTGCTAACATGATTCGGACAGACTTAAGCATCGCCACGGGTGAGAAAGTCTCATCGTAGTCAACCCCTTGAACTTGTCGAAAACCTTTTGCAACAAGTCGAGCTTTGTAGACAGTTACATTACCATCGGCGTCAGTCTTCTTCTTAAAGATCCATTTATTTTCAATGGCTTGCCGATCATCGGCAAGTCAACCAAAGTCCATACTTTGTTCTCATACATGGATCCCATCTCAGATTTCATGGCTTCCAGCCATTTTGCGAATCTGGGCTCACCATCGCTTCTTCATAGTTTGTAGGTTCGCCATGGTCAAGTAACATGACTTCCGAATAAGATTACCGTACCACTCTCGTGCGTATTTTACTCTGGTTGACCCACGAGGTTCAAGAGCAACTTGATTTGAAACTTCATGATCATCATCATTAGTTTCCTCACTAATTGGTGTAGTTGTCACAGAACCATTTCTTGTGATGAACTACTTTCCAATAAGGGAGCAGATCTGATTATCTCATCAAGTTCTACTTTCCTCCCACTCACTTCTTTCGAGAGAAACTCCTTCTCCGAAAGGACCCGAATTTAGCAACGAAAATCTTGCCTTCAGATCTGTGATAGAAGGTGTACCCAATGATCTCCTTTGGGTATCCTATGAAGACACATTTTTCCGATTTGGGTTCGAGCTTATCGGTTGAAGTTTCTTTACATAAGCATCGCATCCCCAAACTTTAAGAAACGACAACTTTGGTTTCTTGCCAAACCACAGTTCATAAGGCGTCGTCTCAACGGATTTTGACGGTGTCCTATTCAACGTGAATGCGGCCGTCTCTAAAGCATAACCCCAAAACGATAGCGGTAAATCGGAAATAGACATCATAGATCGCACCATATCTAGTAAAGCACGATTACGACGTTTGGACACACCATTTCTCTGTGGTGTTCCGGGTGGCGTGAGTTGCGAAACTATTCCACATTGTTTCAAATGTAAACCAAACTCGTAACTCAAATATTCTCCTCCACGATCAGATCGTAGAAACTTTATTTTCTTGTTACGATGATTTTCCACTTCACTCTGAAATTCTTTGAACTTTTCAAATGTTTCAGATTTGTGTTTCATTAAGTAGATATACCCATATCTGCTCAAGTCATCTGTGAAGGTGAGAAAATAACGATACCCTTGGCGTGCCTCAACATTCATTGGACCACAAACATCGGTATGTATGATTTCCAACAAATCAGTTGCACGCTCCATAGTTAGGAGAACGGCGTTTTGTCATCTTGCCCATGAGGCACGGTTCATAAGTACCAAGTGATTCATAATCAAGTGATTCGAAGCCCATCGGTATGGAGTTTCTTCATGCGTTTTACACCGATATGACCTAAGCGGCAAGTGCCACAAATAAGTTGCACTATCATTATCAACTCTGCATCTTTTGGCTTCAATATTATGAATATGTGTATCACTCTTGTCGAGATTCAACAAGAATAGACCATTCTTCAAGGGTGCATGACCATAAAAGATATTACTCATATAAATAGAACAACCATTATTCTCTCGATTTAAATGAATAACCGTCTCGCAATAAACAAGATCCAGATATAATGTTCATGCTCAACGCCGCACCAAATAACAATTATTTAGGTCTAAAACTAATCCCGAAGGTAGATGTAGAGGTAGCGTGCGATCGCGATCACATCGACTTTGGAACCATTTCCAACGCGCATCGTCACCTCGCCCTTAGCCAATCTTCGCAATCCGTAGTTCTGTTTGAGTTGCAAATATTAGCAATGTAACCGATATCAAATACCGTGTACTCTGCGAGTATTAGTAAGGTACACATCAATAACATGTATATCATATATACCTTTGTTCACCTTGCCATCCTTTTTATCCGCCAAATACTTGGGGCAGTTCCGCTTCAAATGTCGACCGCTTAAAGTAAAACACTCGATTTGAGGCTTAGGTCCGGACTTGGGTTTCTTCTCTTGATCAAGAACTTTCTTGCTGTTCTTTTGAAGTTTCCTTCTTCTTCCCTTTGCCCTTTTTCTTGAAACTAGTGGTCTTGTTGACCATCAACACTTGATGCTCTTTCTTGATTTCTACTTCCATGCTTTTCAAAGCATCGCGAAGAGCTCGAGAATTGTCTTAGTCATCCTTGCATATTATAGTTCATCACGAAGCTCTTGTAGCTTGGTGGCGTGATTGGAGAATTTCATCAATGACACTATCATCCGGAAGATTAACTCCCGGCTGAATTAAGTGATTGTTATACCCGGACATTTTGAGTATGTGCTCACTTGTGTAACTATTCTCCTCCATCTTGCAGCTATAGAACTTATTGGAGACTTCATATCTCTCAATCCGGGCATTTGCTTGAAATATTAACTTCAACTCTGGAACATCTCATATGCTCCATGACGCTCAAAACGTCGTTGAAGACCCGGTTCTAAGCCGTAAAGCATGGCACATCGAACTATTGAGTAGTCATCGGCTCGCTTTGCAGACGTTCACAACTTCGCTCAAGATCGCAGCAGTTCGTCACCCGGCGGTGCTTCCAGGCGTAATTTTACGTGCAAGAATGAGGATAATCCTCAAGTTACGGACCCGATCCGTAATTGCTACCATCATCTTTCAACTTTGCTTTCTCAAGGAACGCATTAAAATTCAACGGAACAACAAAGACGAGCCATCTATCTACATCAAACATAGATAAGCAAAATACTATCGGTACTAAGTTCATGATAAATTTAAGTTTGATTAATCATATTAAAACCTCCCACTTAGACAGACATCTCTAGTCATCTAAGTGATCACGTGATCCAAATCAACTAAACCATGTCCGATCATCACGTGAGATGAAGTAGTTTCAATGGTGAACATCACTATGTTGATCATATCTACTATATGATTCACGCTCGACCTTTCGGTCTCTCGTGTTCCGAGGCCATATCGTTATATGCTAGGCTCGTCAAGTTTAACTTGAGTATTCGCGTGCGCAACTGTTTTGCACCCGTTGTATTTGAGCGTAGAGCCTATCACACCCGATCATCACGTGGTGTCTCAAAGACGAAGAACTTTCGCAACGGTGCATACTCGGGAGAACACTTCTTGATAATTTTAGTGAGAGATCATCTTATAATGCTACCGTCAATCAAAGCAAGATAAGATGCATAAAGGATAAACATCACATGCAATCAATATAAGTGATATGATATGGTCATCATCATCTTGTGCTTGTGATCTCCATCGCCAAGCACCGTCATGATCACCATCGCCACCGGCGCGACACCTTGATCTCCATCGTAGCATCGTTGTCGTCTCGCCAACTATTGCTTCTACGACTATCGCTACTCCTTAGTGATAAAGTAAAGCAATTACATGGCGTTGCATTTCATACAATAAAGCGACAACCATATGGCTCTCGCCGATTGCCGATAACTCGGTTACAAAACATGATCATCTCATACAATATAGCATCACGTCTTGACCATATCACATCACAACATGCCTGCAAAAACAAGTTAGACGTCGTCTACTTTGTTGTTGCAAGTTTTACGTGGCTGCTACGGGCTGAGCAAGAACCGTTTTACCTACGCATCAAAACCACAACGATATTTCGTCAAATAGACTCGTTTAACCTTCTCAAGGACCGGGCGTATACACTCGATTCAACTAAAGTGAGAGAGCAGACACCGCCGGTCACCTTTAAGCAACGAGTGCTCGAGCGGTGAAACCAGTCTCGCGTAAGCGACGCGTAATGTCGGTCCGGCCGCTTCATCTCACAATACCGCTGAACCAAAGTATGACATCTTTGGTAGGCAAGTATGACTTGTATCGTCCACAACTCACTTGTGTTCTACTCGTGCACATGACATCAACGATAAAACCAGGCTCGGATGCCATTGTTGGGGAACGAGTAATTTCAAAAATTTCCTACGATCACGCAAGACCATGGTGATGGCATAGCAACGAGAGGGAGAGTGTCCGCCCACGTACCCTCGTGAGACCGAAAGCGAAGCGTTATAACAACGCTGTTGATGTAGTCGACGTCTCCATGATCCGACCGATCCAAGAACCGAACGACGGCACCTCCGAAGTTACGCACACGTTCACTCGATGACGATCCCGGACCGATCCAAAGAAAGTGTCGGGATGAGTTCCGTCAAGACGACGGCGTGGGACGATGTTGATGCTCCACCGACGCAGGCTTCGCCTAAGCTCATGACGATATGACTTCTCCGGCGCAGGCTTCTCCTAAGCTCATGACGATATGACCGAAGTGGAATATGGTGGAAGGGGCACCGACACGGCTAAGGCAAGATCCGTAGATCAACTTGTGTGTCTTGGGGTGCCCCCGCCTCATATATAAAGGAGCCAGGGGAGGTGGCGGCCCTAGGGGGCAAGACTAAGGAGGAGTCCTACTCCCAGGGAGTAGGACTCCCCCTCCTAGTTGGACTAGGATTGGAGGAGGGAAGAGGAAGGCGCCGCCCCTTCCTTGTCCTATTCGGACTAGAGGGGAGGGGCGCAGCCCACCTTGGCCTGCCCTTCCTCTTCTCCCATGGCCCATTAAGGCCCATAGACTTCCCGGGGGGTTCCGGTAACCTCCCGGTACTCCGGTAAAATCCCGATTTCACCGGAACACTTCCGATGTCCAAATGTAGGCTTCCAATATATCAATCTTTATGTCTCGACCATTTCGAGACTCCTCGTCATGTCCGTGATCACATCCGGGACTCCGAACAACCTTCGGTGCATCAATACTTATAAACTCATTATGAACTGTCATCGAAACGTTAAGCGCAATGGACCCTACGGGTTCGAGAACTATGTAGACATGACCTAGAACCATTCTCGGTCAATAACCAATAGCGGAACCGGATGCCCATATTGGTTCCTACATATTCTACTTAAGATCTTTATCGGTCAAACCGCATAACGACATACGTTGTTCCTTTGTCATCGGTATGTTACTTACCCGAGATTCGATCGTCGGTATCCAATACCTAGTTCAATCTCGTTACGTAGTAAGTCTCTTTACTCGTTAAGTAATACATCATCTCACAACTAACTCATTAGTTGTAATGCTTGCAAGGCTTAAGTGATGTGCATTACCGAGAAGGCTCGGAGATACCTCTCCGACAATCGGAGTGACAAAACCTAATCTCAAATACGCCAACCCAACAAGTACCTTTGGAGACACTGTAGTACTCCTTTATAATCACCCGATTCGTTGTGACGTTTGGTAGTACCAAAGTGTTCCTCCCAGAAGCAGGAGTTGCATAATCTCATAGTTATAGGAACATGTATGGGTCATGAAGAAAGCATTAACATACTAAACGATCAACTGTTAAGCTAACGGAATGGGTCATGTCAATCGATCATTCAACTAATGATGTGACCTTGTTAATCAAATAACAACTCCTTGTTCATGGTTAGGAAACATAACCATCTTTGATTAACAAGCTAGTCAAGTAGAGGCATACTAGTGACATCTTGTTTGTCTATATATTCACACATGTATTATGTTTAGGTTAATACAATTCTAGCATGAATAATAAAATTTATCATGATATAAGGAAATAAATAATAACTTTTATTATTGCCTCTAGGGCATATTTCCTTGAGACACGCCGTAGCCCTACCTAGGCTCGTGAGAGAGGTCCCCGCCGGTCTACATCCTAAGCACTCGGTGCGGGCCCATCGCCTGTAGCACTCCGGTCGTTACGCTTGAGATGTGTCCAGCTCCACCACTACAGATGGTGCCGGCCCGTGCGCCCGCAATCTTTGAATCGACGCGTCGACAAAGCTTGGCAGACATCGCGACGCCGAGTCCCATATCTATTCTCGCGTGGTGGTTAGTGCGTAAAGGCCAAAGGCCAACTCAGAACAAATACCCAAACCTGTTAGTGCATTATTAAAAAGAAGTGACGGTTGTCGGGACAAGTCCGGAGCTATCACCCCCTCCCGGGTGATACCGCTAAACAGCCAGCCGCCACCATAACAGCTCCTCGGGTGCTCTCCGGGCCCGCCCGACTTTCACCAATGTCTCAAGTAAAGTCAATGTAACTGTGTGTCCAGACATCAAGGGGAAAACCCGAGGAATCACCCCCGGTGGATTCCACTCAATGTAATCATCAAGGTGAACGTAAGAGGGACCACCCTCGAGGTTCACACTTGAGGTGTTGCATGTCAGAGCCGTATCAGAAGTGGTTAAGGAGGAAATCACCCTCGATGACCACGAGCGAATAGCTACACTACAGAGATCTCATCAGGAGTGATGTATGGGTTCCACCCTCGGCACTCGATGGTAACTCTGTAGAGTCGAGCAACAAAAAAGGGCGTGATGTGATGTGAGGTGTCGGGCTCTGGTCGTCGATCACGTTGATCGAGTCGTCGACGATGAAGCAGGGGCAACAAGGACAAGGTGGGGGTCACTGATGAATCACTATCCAACCTATACTAAGCGGTTTAGGGTAAGCAGGTAGGTAACAATAGCAGGTACAAAAGCAGGCTATGCATCAGAATGAGCAATCAAATACAGTAGCAAAATCTAATGCAAGAATGAGAGAATGGAATGGGCGATATCGAAATGATCAAAGGGGGGGCTTGTTCGAAGCTCTACTGAAACGGAAGAAGGGTCGTTGTCGATGTAGTCGATCACAGGAGCATCAGCGGCGGTCTCGGGGTCTACCGGAGAGATGAGGGGGAAGAAACAGTAAATACAAAGCAAACAGATGCATGACAAGACAATAAGCGGTGCTAGGGGTATTCTAATGCAGTACTACGCGATACTGACGAAGGGGGATAACATCCGGGAAAGTTTTCCCGAAGTTTGGCATTTTCGGACAGATGAACCGAAGGGGGGGGAAGGTTGCATGTTTGCTATGATAGGAACATGTGTCGGACGAACGGAGAGCGTATCCGGATTTGTCTCGTCGTTCTGAGCAACTTTCACGTATCAAACTTTTTCATCCGAGTTACGGATTATTTTCTATGAATTTCTAAAGTTTTAATAAGATTCTGAAATTAATATTAATTCAAAAATAAAATGGTCTATTACTTTTTAAATACAGAGGCAGCTAGCCTAACAGTATGACAGTGGGCCAAGGGGGGTCCAGTCAACATGCATAGTCAGCAGTTTACCGGGTCAACTTTGACCGGTCAAACAGGCAGGTCGGTGCCACCTGTGAGTGAGACATTTTTTTAACAGGGTTATTTACTGATTTAAATAGGTTTAACTAGATGTGGTCCCACGTGTCATTGAATCAGTTTTTCTTTTAACAGATTTTAGTTATTATTAGTGTAATTAGCTAGCGGGGCTAGACCGTCAGTGTCTACTAGTGGATAGATTAGCATCTAATCCAACTGTTAGTGTCTCGGGCCCACACGTCATTGAGACAGTGGCCAACTTAAATATTGAGCACGCCGGTGACGAGCTACAGGGGCGGCGGCGCCACGCCGGAATGCGTCTCCGGCGACCAAGCAAACAGGGAGCCTATCGTTCGTCCAGCGCATCGGCGCGCATCTACTGGTGTCGGCAGTTCTAGCAGGTACGGGCTAGAGCGACGGCAACTACGAAGGTAGAGCGCGCGCTCATCGGGGCGGCCACAGAGAGCGCGGTGGCGCGACTAGGTGGCCATGGCGGGGGAAGCTGAACGGGAAAACAAAGGGGCCGGAGGGGGAGCTCACGACGAGGGGGTTCGGGGTGGCGTTCAGGGAGGCCGGCGGCGCCATGGTCCTCTGGCAGGCAGAGGACGGCGCGAGGTCGGCAGGGCGGAGGCAGTGGTCTTCAGGCGTGGCCACGGTTGAGGTTGAGTGGAGATGGGGACGGCGTGAGGCGGCGGCCTGCTGAAGGTGAAGCTGCGGGCGCACGGGGCCTCCATGGCCGGCGGGTTGGGTGCGACGTCGGAAGGCCGTCGCCGTTGGGCGGCATGGGGCAGTAGCGGCGATGGGAGGCACTGGTCAGCGCCGGCGCGGGAGAGGCGGGGTCGGCGGAGGCGGGCGACGGGCAACGCCGGTGGTGGCGACCTCTGCGGAACATCGGTGTCGGGGGGCGATGGGTCGAGGTGGTTCGCCTCGTCCCGATCCAGATCAGGAGGAGGGGATCGTGGGAGGGGCGAGTGGGGTTGGGGGATCGAGCATGGGGCTCTCCCCTGGCGGCGCTATAGGGAGAGGGTGGTGTTCGGGGCAGTCTAGGGTTAGGTCGGGGGCTGGGGTGGTTATACGGGGCGGCTGGGCCGGTTGGCTACTGGGCCGGTTGGCTACTGTGCCGGTTGGCCCAGCGCGAGGGGGGTTGTTTCTTTTCTTTTGTTTTTCCTTTTTTTATTTGTGCTATTCCTTTCTGTTTGCAAATTGTTTGGCTGCCAAATATTTGTGAAAAATGTCCAACCAGGCCAAACAATTATGATGCAATATATTGCACTGCTACAAAAAGTTTGGGAGCAATATAATCTCATTTGAATTTTGCATTGCATTAAAAGAATCAAAAGGGTGATGTAGGCACTATTTGCAAGAGGTTAGAGGCATCTAGGGACTTTAGATATTGTTGAATCCCTGAACATAATTCACAATGGATTATTTCCAAAATTATGAACTTTTTAGTTCCTGGCTCAGGACAACTTTTATTTTCACCTCATACGTGAATTTCAACTGGAGCTGAAATTTGAAATGAGGTATGATTCTAATGTGATCAAGCACTGTTTAGTAAGTGATTAGCTTAATCACAGAGGGTTACTGTAGCTTAATTATCCGGGCGTCACACAAGATCACCGCAAGATTGAACCTACTACGAAGCACATCTCCCACTGAAGAGAAAGAGAAATAAATCAGCCAGATGACCTTCTCTCTCTTCCTTTTTTCTTCAATACGATGATCTCCTCTAAGATCAATCTGATGTAATCGTTTGTGGTGTGTTTGTTGGGATCCGATGAATTATGGGTTTATGATCAGATTATTCATTGAAAATATTTAAGTCTCTTGAGATTTATTTGTTACGTAATTTAATAGTTTTGTATTTCTCTCTGATTTATCCGTCTACTCTTACCAAGTTCAATTGATTTATCTTCAACAGGAGAGATGCATTGTAGTAGGTTAAATCTGGCAGTGAACTTGCCCTATGACAGGAAGGGCAAAGACACGTATTTGTATCATTTCTACTAAGGATAAAACAACGGGGTTCAGTCATATTGATTGGTCTTACTTTGTCTGTATTATGTCATCTTGCTTAATGTGTTACTCTGTTATCACAAATTTAATACTTTGAGATGCATGCTGGATAGTAGTCTTGGGGTGGAGTAATAGTACTAGATGTAGTTGGATTAACGGTTTACTTATCACGAAAGTAATGTCTATATATTAGTTATACCATGGATGATCATCATAATTATGCATGGTTCTATCAATTTCCCAACAGTAATTTGTTTACCCGATGTTGCCATGCTTATGAGAAAGATGCCTCTAGTGAACTTATGGCCTCCGGGTTCATTCTCCATTAATACTAAGAATCCTACAATTGTCTTGCGTATATTATTTTACTTTTTTTTTTACTTTTACTGTTTTGCCTTCAATTGCTAGTTTTAATCTTGCAAGTGACAAGAACAAGGGGAGTAATGACCCCCTTGCCTTTGCTGGGTGCAAACATTTGTTGTGTTTGTGTGCAAGTACTGTTCACGTTGCCAGCCTAGTGTCTCTTTCTGGTTTGATAACCTTGGTTCTTAACTGATGAAAATTGTCACGGATTCAAAAAAATGTTTAAAACAATTAAAAAATTCATAATCTTTAATAAATGTTTATGCTTATAAATATGTAAAAACAATTCTTTTCAAAAATAAAAAATGCGTATTCATAAAATACATGTGTTTCTAAAAAGAATTCTTCATTTAAGAAATTGTTAACATTTATAAAAAATGTTTAAAATTTTCAAGAAACAAATCATGTGTTTAAATAATTTTAAAATGTTTGTGTGTGTTTCCAAAAATATTTAAAAAAATCTATAAAATCTAAGAAATCACTTTTGAAAATAAAGTTCATTAGCTTTTATTGAAAGTGAATAAAAAAACTAAACAGGGAAATAGTCGCTACAGTAGTTGAGCCACTATAGTAAGACAAGTCGATATAGTGCCTGCTCACGAATGGGCGCCCAAGTTAGGTGCGCCTGTCTGAAGCCTACCCAGTTATCCACCTCGGAGAACTCGCCAACGCTGTCGCCTTCCACGACGAGAGCTCTATCGTTAAACAATTTGCCATTGTTGTTTGAATCCACCGCCGCCGCCTTCGACAATCGGAGCTCTACCGCCAAATGATTCACCATCATTGTTTAGATCCACTACCGCCATGGCTGGACAATGCTTCAAATAGACGTTCCCTTTTCGCCCCCGTGTAGACTATATCTTGTTTGTAGCGAGTAAATTGTCCGTGACGTGTGAAGGATCCCCCCACGTGTACCTACTGGGCCGGCCCATTTTTGTATTTTTTTAATTGCTGGGTTCCCATTGAGATGCTTGTCGTTTTGTTCAGTATTGGTTTTGGCTCATTTTTTTAGTTTTTTCCACTTTTAGTTTTCTATTTCATTTTATTTGTTTCTTCACTCACTTTCTCCGGTTTCTCACCGGGTTTCTTCATTTCTTGCCTGGTTTTCACCGGTTTCTTCTTCTTCCCTTTTTTCCCATCGGTTTTCTTTGTTTCTTTGTCGGATTTCACTATTTTTCTTCTTCTTTCTTTTCTATGACTTTCTTCGGCCTCTTTTTGTTTCCTTCGTCACTTTTATCGTTTTTCCTTTCTTAACATTTGTCTAATATTTTTAGCATACATGTAAAACATTTTTTATACAATATGAACATTTTTCAAATACATCATGTATATTTTTATTTCAATATGTGGTTGTCAACTCCTTTTTGAATACATTGTCAGCATTTTCGAATACACATTGAACATTTTAATTGCAATAAAATAACTTTAAACTATGCAAAAAAATCCACGGATTTTTTTGAAAACATGAACATTTTCTTAACCTACATGAACATCTTTTTACATCGTATAAGATTTTTGTGTACACAATGAACATTTTCAACTACATGATTAACATTTTGTTCAAACATATATTTGGACACAATTAACATTTTTCAACACCTTCTACATTTTATGTATGCACCAGGAACATTTTCTATATACACATTTAATATTTTTGAAATGCAAGATATATATATTTGAAAACTTAAATTTTTTATGCCTACTTTCTCCATACACATTCTACATTTTATGTATGCAGCAGGAATATTTTTAATATACATCTTCAACATTTTTCAAACACATGATTAATGTTTTTAAACAATATATTTTTGTTGTCTACTTGTTCACATACACATTGTATATTTTTCGTATACACTAGGACATTTATATATACAGGTTTAACATGTTTCAAATACATGATTAACATTTTTTCATACACATTTTACAATTTTTATATGTATTAGAAACATTTTTCTGTACACGTTTTACAGTTTTCAATATTTTATGTAAAGTAATTATATAATAGAAGTATTTAGAATGTTTGGCAGCATAAGCAAACGTAAAAGAATAATGAAAAAAACAAAGGAAAAAATATGAAAATTAAACTAATTTAAAGCACAGTGCTGAAGGCCTGTGTCCGTGCTGGACCGGCCCATTCTGTCGGCTGCTTGAGGCGAGACGTCCTACGGGAGCCACTAGTTAACGAGCGCTCCTTTGGGAGCCTCGCAACGATCAGCGCCATTTGGCGTGCCTCTTTCGGAAAGGGAAAAGAACCCGTGCTCCCAATTCAGTTTTTTCGTACGGTTTTTTTCGTGAAAAAAAAGTTCGTCAAAACCTATCAATATGGTATCTAGTTTTGAAGATCTCGACGCAAGGATTCCAATGGTGAAAGCGGTTTGAGAGATAAAACGTTTTGAATAAACGGATCTATGAAAAATGAGAAAACTCCCCGGTTGAGTCGCAACCTGTGAAGTTGGAGTGATCTTTGCAACGAGTACTCGTCAATTAGTGATTTCGACGTCCTACTGCCTCGCGCCAACTGCGAGATAGTCGCGCCCCCGCTATTCCGCGCGCTGAGCGCAACGGAGGCTCCAAGATACTCGGGCTGGGCTACGAGATCCACCAAGCCTTCCCTTGCGTACATGCGTCTTATTAAAAGAAGATTCTCAGAAAAGAAAAAAAGGTGTCTCAGAAAATATTAAAAGAAAAAGAAACCACTTTGCCTCGAAAAAATTATTAAAAAAACCACGCCTCCAGTTTGTTTGGAGCCACGCGAATCGCACAGAAGGAATCGCGCAACCGCGCAAAACGGGGAGGACAAAAAGCATGGGAACCAACGAACAAAACGCCGCGCGCCGCCTGCGTTTCGCCATCAGCAACGGCCCGGACGATCATCCGCTCAACATCCCTCTCCCCCTATCCGACGCCGACGGCCGTGCGTGTGCGTGCTCGGCGCGTCCGTCTCGGCGGCTGACCGACGACCAGGCAAAAAAACAAGACGCGCCGGGGCCGGTCTTTCGGTTCCACTTTCCACCCCCCCTCTGACCTCATCGCGATCCCAATATTCGCCGCCCCGCTCGCTTTCCCCGCCGGCCGTCGGCCGTCGGCGCGGCGCCCAACTTGCCCATCGGGTTCACGTCATGGCCTCACTCCGCCGTCATTCTCACGCGCCAAGCCGCCCCGCGCGTTCCTCCGCCTCGCGTCCACACCTCAGATCAGCCGAGGATTAGCATCCAAGTAACGCAGGGCCTTTAAAAAAGCATCCAAGTCGGCGAGCAAGAAACGCGTGCTAAGATGGTACTACCCGTCGCGCTCTGCATTACCTGCATTTTCTAAGAGCACCTCCCATAAAACATGTAGATGCAAAATAACCATCTTTTGCATCTTCGAGTCCTAAAAGCCCATCACCAACAGATGATGTAGATGCATAAAAAAAATTACATCTTCATTTTTCGTAGATGTAAAATCCAACACTTGCCGTTGCAATTTGCATCTCCGCCGACCGAAGATGTAAAAAAGGCAACCGCGCGCCAATCGCTAACTGTCGTTTCTTTTCATTTACGCGCGACCGCCGCCCGTCTGCCTCCTGCCGCCGCCATGGCCACCGCCGATGACCTTGCCGTCTTCTCAGACTCCGTCGCTAGTGCCCTGACCCACCTTGCCGCGGTCGTCGCCTCCCTACTTTTCTAAATCCGGCCTCCGCCTCGAATTTGCCCCATCCCGGCCGGTCGCCGTCATGCCGGAGGCGCTTGCAAAGAAGCAGCGGGCCGCGAAGCACGCGGTGGAGGCGTGAAGCGGCCGGCGGTGAAAAAACCTTGTCCGGCCAAAATTTTAAAGCTAGACATGGCTGTGGCAGGCGATTCACAGCTGCCGCCGGCCTTGGCATCCTCCTCCGGCCACGGAGCTCCTCCTCCTCCTCCCCTGCCGTCACAGCCGGACATAGACGAAGATGTGGCCACACTGACGGCCACTGCATCTAACGTATTCGACAATATGTCGCAAAGGTAAAAAATTTCTTTCTTAAATAAACTTTTTTGTGCACTTGTCTGTTCTTCCAATTGTCGATTCAAATAGAATGTGAAGTTGATTGTGTGTTCGCCCATTTGTAGTCTTGATGATGAAGCTTTCATGCGCGCGACAAATGTGACAAATAATGATTATTTTTCACATGAGTATGCATCACAAGAATATGAAACTCAATATGGCGATGACAATCTCCACATGGACGAAGAGGGCTTCGTTATGAAGGGAAGAACCGCAAATTGTACCAACGCTGAATATGTGTTGATTTGCATCACATGGAAAAGTCTTTCAAGATGCAACCGTTGAGGCCGACCAAGCCATGAACACTTATTGGCATCGCATCAAGGAGTACTTCGATGAGCGCAACACGATGGGAGGTGGCTTCGGCGGTGGTAGGATGAGTGGCATGGGAGGTGGCTTCGGCGGCAACATGATGAGTGGCATGGGAGGTGGCTTCGGTGGCAACATGAGCAGCATGGGAGGTGGCAATGAAGGTGCTTCCGGTGGAGTTCACGGCAACGAGACTTCAACGCATGAAAACATCGACAAAGAAGTCATTGATGATGAGTACCACCGTCCACAATGGCACTAGTGACAATGAAGAGCACGGAAATTGAGTGATGTTTATGTGCATTTTCATTTTTTGACCAAAAACTTCATTTGAGATAATTGACTTTTGCTTGTAGAATTTTAAACTTGGTTGATAATGCATTTTTGTTGGTAGAATTATGAAAATTCAATGTGCAAATGCGGCTGTACAGCAGTTATACACAACCGCGCGGTCGGCGGCCTGTTTT